>JALHLI010000007.1:3043465-3790965 GCA_023349425.1 Anthopleura sola | reverse complement strand
TGTTAGAACTATTGCCAAAGCCTTCAAAATGATTCAAATGCATTGAGCGATATAAGGCCATTGTTTCCATCGTTATTTTTGCAAAAAATTTCAAGCTAGTAGAAAATTAAACTTCGTTTATTTAAATTAGTATGACATTTGTTGCACCTAATACTTTAATCGAGTCAACAATTATAATGGACTTGTACTAGGAAGTGTCAAATAGCATGTTTTAGTTTCGTAACGTGTGTGAAGTAACATTAGCCAAGTCTTGGATTGGTTGAACCTGATGTCGTAAATCAACAAGACAAATGCTGAGAACTAGGCTGATTTATGATAGGATAATTTACGATAATTTACGAAAAACATTTGAATTTATTAATAATTGTTTTATAATAATAAAGAATTCTTCGTTTGTACACTGATGACGTCATAGCCGCCATGTTGGATGACTTTAACAAACGATTTTTCAATGAATTCTTTTGTTATATCATCCAACGTGGCCGCCATTTCTTTTGTTATTTTGTTGTCTTGGGAATGATTGAAAAACAGCAATTTGGCTTTCGAACTTTTCATGCAATAAGGCACTTTGCCTGTTATTCTGCACATAAACCTTTTTTGACTGAAATAACGAATATGGTGCATTGTGGCCTAGCTTCGGTACAAACATATTTTGTTCATCACATGCCCTATATGGTGTTGTTCGGTGTTTATCGAACTTAGAAATGGTCTATGACGCAGCTCAAAAAGAAAAAAAAATATTCTAATTTCCTGAAGATTGGAAACTTTTTGTTTTGTCCTCCACATTCAGCTGCATTCCCACGTGCTGCAAGGGGTCTATTTATGATTTAATATTCCAACAACTGTTTTGTCTGTTATTCTATATTCTTACGATCCATTATCTAAATTACACCCACTCAGATGTAATTTTCTTTTTCAGAAGTAAGTTGATGACATGTACAATCGAGACCTTTCCCAGTCAGTATTTCTTGGAGGAATTGCATGTCTTTCATTCATTGGCAACTTTATATTCGTGGTCCTGATCATAACCAACAGAGCGCTGCTCAAGAATGCCTACAATACCATGGTCCTTAGTCTAGCATTCACAGATATGCTTACAGGTAAAGTTAACCAAAATATCATTGTTTGCCGTGCAATATTTTTACCTGAAACATTGCATGGTTGTATGTGCGCATACTCAATTCAAAGTGTTAGTCAGGCGCAGCTATCAATAGACCTATTAATTTGGGAGCACTGTTTTCCCGCTTCGTGTGACGTGTTATTTGTGTGTCTAATTGTTGAACATGGGAAAGCACATGAATATAGAGATAAAGCTAGCTCAAACAATGAATCATAGTCTAAGTAGAATGACACGTGGTCCGCAGGAATGTTTTCCAATTTGCTTCCTTGCTTCCTTGCTTCCTTGCTTCCTTGCTTCCTTGCTTCCTTGCTTCCTTGCTTCCTTGCTTCCTTGCTTCCTTGCTTCCTTGCTTCCTTGCTTCCTTGCTTCCTTGCTTCCTTGCTTCCTTGCTTCCTTGCTTCCTTGCTTCCTTGCTTCCTTGCTTCCTTGCTTCCTTGCTTCCTTGCTTCCTTGCTTCCTTGCTTCCTTGCTTCCTTGCTTCCTTGCTTCCTTGCTTCCTTGCTTCCTTGCTTCCTTGTTTCCTTGCTTCCTTCCTTCGTTCCTTTTTTTCCGTCCATCCGTCCTTCCTTGCTTCCTTGCTACTTTTCTTCCTTTCTTCCAATTTTTTCCATCCTCCCATCTATTGCCTCCGTCCTATCATTCGTTGGTTCCTTCCGTCCTCCGTCCTTCATACTTTCATTGTACTTTCTCTTTTTTCTTTCAGGGATAATAATAGTACTCATACCATCATATGTCATTAGGGAACATTATACCCTGCCAGCCCCAGGGCCAGGTGCGGTTATCTTCTGCTACCTCATCCAAAATCAATTCATGGCCTTCACTCTAGGAATCGTCTCTCTCTACACTGTCACCTTGCTAGGGATTGAACGATGGTTTGCAGTTTTCCGACCCTTACAGTACAGAAAAACATTTCATTCTTCTAAAGTTCGGATATATTTATCGATAGTCTGGTGCCTTTCATTCGCAAGCAACTGTACTCACCTCATTGAGACCAAATACGAAAAGCCCTTGAACGACTCAGGTCCACCCCACTGTACATTCTCTTCGTGGGCATCGGATTTGACTCGTGAATTTATCGGAATTTTCGAATTTGTGATCAAATTTGTCTGCCCAGTTTTGATAATGTTTGTGACGTACACTCATCTCTATATGTTTATAAAGAAATCTGCTTCATGTATCGTGAGCAATCGAAGTCAAATTGCGCTACGTCGGATCACAGTAATGGCGGCAGTCACTGCCGTTGTCATGGTTATCTGCTGGCTTCCTAACCAAGTCTACTACTTATGCTACAAATTCAACGTCGTTGAACTCCAAACAAACTGGCAGAAATTTACAGTCATTCTCTGCATGTTTAATTCTTGTGTCAACCCTTGTATATTTTTACTCAGCAACAAAATCTACCGACACAAGCTGAGTTCCATGGCGTGTGAGTTTGCAAAATGGGCAGGTTGTTTGTGGCACGGTAACGCTAAGGATGACATCCCTAGTATCCACGTTCCTGCTGTTATCTGCACAAAGTATGTCAAACTTAAGGATGGTGGACGTGGACCCCCTGATGTTGATTACGTCATTAAACTTTCAAGCATTGATCTACGCATGCGTCTGGGAGATGACAACTCAGGAATGAAATTTAGCCATTCTCAGTTGAATTTTCATTCTTCATGAATTGTGTTGAACCATTTTTTTGTATAATCTATGACTTATTATTATTCTAATTTATGAAATATTTATTTGTAGTATTTGGTGCCATGCAAAAATAGCTCTTTGCGATCGCCTTGTGAAAAATAGAATCCACAGCAGCAACTTCAGCGAGCCTTTTGTTTATAAATTTGCATAACCTATACTAGCTAACAGATAGTTAAACTTATGGAAATGCCACCAATAAGAATATAAAATGAAATGAGAAAATGAGAGGAAGAGAAAAAAAATGATGTATGAAAAGAAGAGAGAAAAATTGTGTAGGAAGAAAACAAAACAAATAAAATAATAACAGAAAGTGAGGAAAGTAAGAAGAAAAAAAGGAAGAGATAGTTATCAAAAACAAACAAAAATACCCAGAAATTTCGAAGTTTTATATTCTTATTGCTCATAATTTTTTTTTTTTTTTTTTTTTAATTTTAATTTTACGGTAAATTACGTTACTCATTATTTTCTTTGGAATTATTCATTTGATGTAAACTTTTTTTAAATTCAGAAAAGCTATTGTTTATACGATTTTATTCCTTCTCGCTTTTACTTTTCATTAGCCTAATTCAAACTTTTCAATTCTTCGGAGATTCAATTTCCGATAATCTCTCAACAAGATCACAGTCATCTCTTCAAACTTCAAAGATTTTACCCAAGTACCGGCGGAGTAGACCCAATAGATCATAATAGATAGTTACGGATGTCTGACGCAAACCTTGGTAGCACGTCAGACGTGTGGCATCATGTAAAGAAGCTAACAGCATTCATAAATCTTCGCTAACAGTTGTCCGTGTTCATTCATTAATTAAAACTAGCTCTTAAGCACGTATCTTAATTTTTTTTTACTTCAAATTGAAGAGATAGCCTGTGGGATTAAGATTGTCAGACAAGAGTGTCTGCATAAACGGGCTATACGAGAGTATACCTAATAGAAGTTAGGGTAGCTTGCAAATAAGATAATAAACTTTTGTTTTATGATTGAAAACAATTGAATAAACTCATTTTTCTTTCATGATATGTAAGTTGGTAAATTCGTCAATTATATTTTCGTAACTGGTCGTTTTTAAATTATTAAGTTATTTGTAATATTCACGATAGACGCCATGATGGTTTTGGGTATTGTAATGTCCCTCACTAAGGGTGCTGAGGTCTCCTCGTTAAATAAAGTTTTCATTCATTCATTTTCAATGCAGATTAATTACGTGGTTGCTGAGGGGACAAACAACTTCAAATCAGCAGATTTCAACTGATTTATTAATATAATTTTTTTCTAGTGAATAAGTGTTAACATATTTCTGATAAATGAAATACTCGAATTTGAACTGCTTTGGTCACTTGCTTAGAAAATAAATGGCTTTTTAAATGCCCTTACTCGATTTTCTGAGTCAGGGACAAATGTAAAAGTTTCAAAATTGCACGCAGATTTTTTTGGATAATTTGATGCAATATTTGGCATAAAAGTAAAATCTCAAGGATAAACCGATATCTTAAAAATGTTCTCTTCTCCCAATGTTTGTCCCCCTGGAAGACCGCATGACTAATTTGCATTGCAATATGAAAAAACCATCATCGCGTCTATGTCCTATTGCAATAGACCTCTTCAGCTTCAAATGCAAATTGCCCATTTCAGACCACATGACGTTCCTTTGAGAAAAATTATCTTATTAAAATATTTACGCAAAAAAAAGAATCAACTCCCAAGACTGGCATCGCATGGTCTGATATGAGCACAACAACTAACGACGCTAAGGAACTATAATTGCGGCGGTTACTGCTAATATAACTATTGTTTTGTTAGTTGTTGTTGTTTTTCCTTGCGTTGCTGTTGTTGCTGCTGCTGTTGTTGTTGTTGTTGTTGCTGCGTTTGTTGCTGCGTTTGTTGCTGTTGTTGCTGCTGTTGCTATTGCTGCTGTTGCTATTGCTGCTGTTGCTATTGTTGCCTGTTGTTGCTGCGTTTGTTGCTGATGCGGTTGCTGTTAACATTATATATCGTAACTTCATAAAAATAATAAGACCATATCCCCAGTTATCGTATATCACATTTATATCATCTCTAAGTATAACTAGTAGGCCCTCTTAACTAGCCCCAATATCAAGAAAGCAAAACATACCTAAGTGCCTTACCCATGCAGTGGTATATAACCATTGACCTTTCAAGGACCAGGACTGAATTATCGAAAACATAATAGCAAAATAATATGGTAAATTAGAGTTTTATGATGACTAATTTGTAATTGACCAACTGACCATTTGACCAACTGAAAGTCGTTAGATGTTAAGCTTATTATGATCTTCATAAGTAAGAGCTAATTTGTTGTTTTTGACTCCTTGGGTATTTTCCATCTGGAAAATCGGAAACATCGTTTAGAATACAAATGGAATAGTCACTTTTTCGGGACTTCCGACCGAAAGTGGGAAAACTTTTAAGCTTGCCCAGCCATTCCGGTTCTAACGAGCCAACAGGAATTGCCCAAATCATTTGAAGAATTTCTCGAAATTTCTCAAGCGCGTTTATGACCATTAGGTATATAGTAGGTTTGAACTGTTCCATTAAAGTCCGGTTCTTGTTTCGGTTTCTCTTCTCTTCTCTTCTCTTCTCTTCTCTTCTCTTCTCTTCTCTTCTCTTCTCTTCTCTTCTCTTCTCTTCTCTTCTCTTCTCTTCTCTTCTCCTGTCTTCTATGTTGTGTTTTACTCTATATTTTGCTGAATTGTGTTATTTCCAATCTAAGTTGTTTTTGCATGGGAAAAGCATTTATTGTGACACTGTACTATTTATAGGTCCTCACTAATCCATAGTTTTATCTATTAGCTTGAATTATAAAACAAATACTGACGGTAATAACAAGATTGACAATCGAAAGGTTAAAACATCAGCTTAATTTTCCCTCTTATATCTGGATGAGATAGAACAAAAATAAGCTGAAAATATATGCGTGAACTTGGCTCTCCAGAACTTTGTTGTCGGACCTAATGAAACGCATTTTGGAAACGATATTTGATAGTTTTTTCAACAAATTAATGCGCTGATTTCCATGAGATGACATATCCATTCGAAAGAACTTCACTTCATCGACGAAATAAGATTCAAGATGCCATAAATTCATAAATTTTCATTTAGTTTTTAAATCAGGTATCTACAAAAAAAATGTCAACAGTTCTATCCAATGTAAAATGTTTTTTATAATTTGTGCGCAAATAAACCAAATCAATGTAGTTACCTTTGCGCTACTGAGGAATTGTTTCTCTAATTGGCGACTTCTTCAAAATATTGGATTCACTCACTCTGTCAACAAAATGTCGTAAACTTAGAAAACTTATTAAACTTATTCTTATTGCTATCGCAACATGACATCTTAAGATTAGTCGCACGCACTTGTTATCAAATAAAGAATACTGATAATTGATCTGGAGGAAATTTTCAATGTTAACTAGATGCGGGTATAAATAAGGAATTAAGCAACCCCATACTTCCTGGAGAGATTTTCGAAACATCATATTACACTGCAGAGTTCGGGAGCGAAGAAAGATGTTCTTTTGTTTAGATTTTGAAAATCAAGGTAAGGATAAACTAGCAAAATACTGAGAATTTATTCCCCAAAAAAGCTAATTTTAAGGAATGTTGCACAATACTGGGAAGTTACTGTGCGGTCCTCTACAAATGACCCTCAATGGTGAGAAATTCAAGTTGAAGATAATTAAAGCCGAGAAAACGACATTTTTACGTTTTTGAAGCAAAGACTAGCTGTTCCCGAGATTCGGGAAGCAACGTAGGTACGTAGACAACCATTTCGACTGTCGTTCGTACAGAAATATTACTTTTTGTAATTTTAGCGAGAAAGCAAAGTCTTGAAGTTTTAATGCGAAAGCCGGAAAACTGTTGGTCTTTTTAGATGTAAAAGGCAATTCAGAAAAAGCTTTGAGACGTACGTCGATACTAACGTTCAGTTAAAGTTTATGCTGATCAAAGAAACGAAGCAGTACTACGATTCCCAGCGAAAATAATTCCGGTTTTATCTTGTGATCAGCGCCAAAATCTTCCAATTTTACGCTCTTCTAAATTTTATGACAATTTCGAGATTTTCAAGTTACTAATAAAGTGTATTCTAAATTTTAAGAACATCTGAAGATGATCGGTGGATTCTGGTCGTACTGAGTATGTTTTATTTCGCTCAAAGAACGTTACAACTTCCCTTTGATTTTATTCATTCTGAATTTGGGATTCAAAAGTGTTTTGATGGATATGTTCTGAGTAATCTTTAGAGACTCTCCTCTTAGAGAGAGAATTTTACTTTGGCTATGTAATTTTTGTAAAAAAAATTGATCAAAATCGGAGAGTAAAACGTAGGACTACTAACAAGTTATCAGTTTGTTCTCATGACAATACCAAGCTGTTTCTTATCTTATCTGATATTCGTCGGGAGATTTTTGGATCTCTTTGTAATAAACCGCACCTTTAAGCTCGTAAATATAATTTGTAAAAGTAGTTTTATTTCCGACGTTTAGAAAATGAGATAGCCTTTTCATATAATATCTGCTTATTAGAAGACTGATGTGTCAGCGGTCAGTTTGGAGTAAAGGCGGGAAAATAAACGCCCGTACGTGCGTGCGAAACGTGCATGGTGGGAAAAGTTCATAATAACAGTCTCTTTCTCTCTTCTTTTCTTTTTTAAATATTTTCTTGCCCTATTTTTCTTTCTTTATCCATTTTTTTCTTTCTTCTTTCCTTTATAACATCCTACTCTCTCTTTTTCTTCAGTTTTTCTCTTAAATTTCTTTTTTGTTTTTGGTCAGTTTTAGAACATTTTAAACTCGAAATCCGGTAACTTGATATACGTAGAAATTATTTATTACAGTATTTCTGGGGAACAAAAAAGGGTCCATTAAGCAATTCATCTAGTCGTCTATATGAAGTCAATCTGAAACCATTCCCAAGAGAGTGAAAGAAGAGACAAACAATTGCCATGTTTTAAGAACAGCAAGAAGAGAAAACATAGAAAAAAATGCTTTGTCTTAAATTTACCACCAACCACAGCGACCGACATATGAAAATTATTTCTAAATATATATTCGCCAATTATTTCTATGCGTTAAAATTACTAATTGATAAAAAGCCATCCATTTGTTTAGTAGTGAGTAAAAGCCCAGCAGAAAAAGTTTTCAATTTATCAATTAGGGCAAGAGAGCATAAATAAGAGAGGGAAACTTCTTAATACCACGCGCGCCATGTGAATTCCCGGTTGGGCTACTTTTAGAATCCAAATTCGTTTGGGTAATGGAAGAAAATTACTTCTATAATTTACTTTTTAGCAAAAAATCTTACTTTGAGGGTCCTGGAGAAATATTGTTGCAGCCTCTGTTTAACAGAAATACTCTGTTTAATAGACAAAAGGTCGGAGCTAATTTCTAAATGCTGCCTCGAAAACCAGTTTTATCTGGTAAACACCTAATGCCGAATAACGTGACATATCACACATCGATAGGTCCACGGAAAAATTCATCGAGTTAATGATATAACAATAGATTAATAGATCAATAGCGCCATTCATGTATATATATATAAATTATAGTAAGGATTATTCTTCATTAAAGCCTGTCTTATGATCGTGTAAGCGTGAAACTCTGAGTAACAGCTAAAGTGATGTCTTGTCTTTAATTTATCTTCAATTCACAATTTATTACGCTCTACATTTCAATGTATTGAGCACTCTACCGACAGTATAGACATACATCTTGAGTCATATAGACATATTTAGTAAAATTCTACTACTATACTATTGCAAATCCTGCATTCTGATTGGCTAACGTACTCACTATCAGCCGATAGAAATCTCGAGTTCGACTTCTAATTGTTAAATATATAAAGCAGGAGCGTAGCGAGGACTTTGAAAGTGTGTGTGTGGGGGTGGGCACCCAGGCACCCAGGCACCCAGTATAAAAAGAAAACCAAAAAACAGAAACCAAATGTTTTGATATATTCAAACATTAATTTCAACAACAACAACAACAAAAATGGTGGGGGGGGGAGGGCATGTGCTGCTTACTAACGGCTGCTTACTACAGCCAGGCATTGCATTCCGACGGCTTAACCAATCACGACTCTAGTTCTAAAATCGAGAACTGAAGCGCGCCAGGTAAAAAACAAAAGGAGTCTTATTCATTGTTTTGAATGTTAGAGTAAGACCGGTGGGTCTTGGTTTATCACGGCCTGTCATGGACCTGTCTCCTGATTGGCTTAAATCAAAGCCAATAGTGGGGAGGGATTTTGAGACCGACACTAAGAACAGCTGCAAAGAAGACTAATAAATGCGGTATGGAGCAATGTTTAGTGTTGAGTAAATGACGTCACGGACTACATTAAAGATTCTCAAAAATATGATACTTCCCATCGGACTACGGAGAAAAAAAAACTTTGACCAGTGATTATTAGTCCCTTAAAGATTACTCCAAGAATATTTTCAGCCGAATTAAGTTTTGAGCGATTTTTTTCCAAGTCCCTAATTGATAATTGATAAAAAGCCGCCATCCATTTATTTGGCTGGCCTACTCAGGGACCAGTTTTAAATCGCAGTAAAGGCCCGGCAGAAAAATCATTCAATTCATCAATTAAGGTTCATTAGAGTTACTTGAAAATGGACGTTTTTTTTACAAACACCACGTTGGTATTTTAACTTCGAGTAGATCCGTCAAAAATATGACTAACAGCTCTTATGTTAATGTGAGAAGAAATCCTTACTAATTGCTATATCGGCAGGACGCCTGGAAATAGCTGTTGGTCTTCAAGCTCGAAGTTTGAATCATAATTTATCCCTCTAATTTAAATTGTTCATGTCAAAACTTCCGTTGCCCGCGTTTGTCCATGATTTATCGTACATTGATTGACAATATCCGCTGACGCTTATTGGAAGTTCACATCAGTTGCTGTTGTGTGCTTCACGAAAGGAAAGAAGGAACAACTCAAAACATACTAGAAATATCAAACGAAATATAATCTGAGGTTCAAGTACGCCGCTAGCTTTGAGGTATGTTTGAACAATAAGATATATATCTGTTATTTTGTTAAATAATGTTTCACTCGCTATGAGTTTTGCTACATAATAACGGATCAATTACAATATAATCCTAAAGGTCTTTTCTTGATTTGTGGCGTTCTTCAGAGATCAGTATTCGGGCCACTCTATTTTTTCTCTAAATACATGAATTTTTCTCAATACTGAAATATATAGATGGCAACAAAATTAATTCACAACGTAAAAAGGTACGACGTAGTGTACATACTAAGTCAGTGGGTAATAATTACGCATAAGTATTCTGTTCTATTGCAGGTGTTTTGTGATTTAAGGAAAAATATCAAGCCAAAAACGACCGACTTGTAAATTCAAATTTTTTGAAGCTGATTACAAAACAACATGATCAGGAATTAAAAAAAAAACAGATTGACGAAAGCGAAACTAAAAAATTAAGAAAAAAATAATAATAATAATGATGACACCAAGCAAACAAACAATTATTATTTGTTTTTGTTTTTTTTAATATCTGCCGTTGACATCAGTATCGTTATAATCCTCTGGATTTTTTTTATTTAGCAAATAAATTTTCAGCAAGATGAAAATTTTTGAACAAACAAGATAAATATTGAATTGTTCCCTATCTATGAAGTGGACACTCGACATTTGTTCCAATATATTTAGCGCATATTGAATGTGTTATAGCATAACGACATCTATTCTTTGCTTTTTTCTTTATCTTAAGATGTATTTTCATTTACATCCGTACTGCCAAATATTCATCCGATAATTTGTTGGCTCATTCTTTCATTCGTTCATTTATTATATGAAAAAATGAAATAAAAAGGATGGCGCGGATTAATAGTAGAGAAAACAGAAAAGGTAAATAAATTTAATAACGTGCAAAAGAATGGAAGGGTGGGTGGATGAATGAATGAGTTATTGAGCTGAACGGATGTATTATTTGAAAGAATGAATGAATGAACGAATGGATGAATAAATGAATGATCAAATGAATAAATAAAAGGAGGAGTGATTGATCCCCTGTAAGCAGAGTCTCTCTTGTAGACGAATCCTGGCATTTTCTCTGCTAGCAGGGAAAGTGAATCAATAAATGAATAAATTAATATACTAAATCAACTTCCTTTTCTATCTTACTTGTCTTTCTTTTCTAACTCTTTTCTGACTGTGCCTAATTTTGATATTGTTGCTAAGTCTTGTTTAATTTCGTTTTCTTGTTTTAAGACAGTGAAACACCTCGGAACTGTAGTTCTATTGCACTAATGATATCTATTATGGGCCAATTATATACAATTAAATCATTTATATTTAAAAAAATATAAAGCTTTAGCTGTTAAATGTAACACATCGTGGGAGAGTCACAGTAGAGCTAGGCTCCAAGCTAGACGAAAGCCCAAAGATCGAATTAAACTTTTGTACTTGATTTTTGCTCAGGGAAGAAAACCGGAGGAAACCCCTCGAAAGGGCACGAGAGAACCAACAAACAACTCTACTCACATACGACTCCGAGCCCTGTGGGATTCGAACCCGGGTCGCATTATTGGTGAGAGGCGAGCGCTCTGACCGCTACGCCACCCATGCTTCCCTAAAGTTGACTGACTACTTTAGCAAAAAAGTTATTAGAAAACTTTCGGCATAGAAAGCTATTTTATATATTTTTAAATTCTGATTTCAAAAATGAAAAGAAGAATTTGTTTGCACGAGTAATTACGCTTTGTTTTATTTATATTCTTTGTTCAAACTCTGATAAAATATTGCTTCTCAGTTCACCTGTTGTTTTAGGAGATCCAAAGAAAAAATATAAAGTTCCGTGCAAAATTTTAGGGTTTTACCCTTTTGAAGTTTAAAACGTGTATGAATCCTCAATAAAATTTTAATTGCGGTTATTCGGCGCGGGCACATCCTTGACTCAAATTGAATGTTCAATCTGATATTAGTTAGTTAACCTTAAACCTTGGTTAAATTAGTTTTGAACTCCCTCTTCCTTCCCGTTCTCTCCATCTTCTTCTTCTTTTCCTTCGTTTTCTTCTTCTCCTAGCTCCTGTTTCTTCTTCTTCTTCTTCCTTCAACTTTTCTTTTTTTTTCTCTTTTACTTATCAGTTCATCGTCCAAAATAATTTCTATTGATTCACATCATTATATTAATTTTTATATAGCGTTTTTCGAATCCTTCAAGCCCGCGGGCAATAAAAACAAGCGGTTACCTATGAAGACGTTTTGGCTTCCGGTTTGGGTTTGACAACCTCAAATACAAGACAGTTCGGTATTTGAGCCTTTGAGTTCGCATGCTTATGAAAATAAACATTAGGAGCAAAGTCTAGCTTATTAATGCTGGAAGCAACCCTAGAAGTTAACACATTATAAACTTGACGAAATATATACCTATGGATTCTAGAAGCTTCCTTTTCAAACGCCTAAGAAAAAAAATTAAAAATGGAACTGTAAAATCAAGAAGAAGAAAATCAAGAAAAAAAAAATCAAGAAAAAAAATCAAGAAAAAAAAATCAAGAAAAAAAAATCAAGAAAAAAAAATCAAGAAAGAAAAAATCAAGAAAAAAAAATCAAGAAAAAAAAATCAAGAAAGAAAAAAATCAAGAAAAAAAAAATCAAGAAAAAAAAATCAAGAAAAAAAAAATCAAGAAAAAAAAAATCAAGAAAAAAAAATCAAGAAAAAAAAATCAAGAAAAAAAAAAGTCAAGAAAAAAAAATCAAGAAAAAAATCACATGCATGGACACTATAGGCCAAATAAACTGACAAGCTGATATGCATGTTGCTTCGTTAGCTATGAATGTATCAAGCTTCAAGCTACAGACAAACAGACTGTATAAATCGAAAGATAATTTGGGTTTTAATAAACACTGAAAATTTGAAGGCACTTTCTAGAAAATATTTTTCCAATTATTACAAAGTTTTTGTATTGATAGAATCATAAAATGTTTAAAGGTCGATGTACGAGTTGTACCCACGCTAATGAGGACATTTCCAAATCACAAATCTCGCTTGTTCAAACTCTTATATAATACAACTAGTGAATTCACGTTATAACTAATGAAGCATATTGTGGAAAGAAGGATGTTACAATAATTAGGACATTTCCACATAGAAACCTCACCCATTCAAACTCTTTTATACAACTGAATTTAAGTCACAACTAATGAAGCATATTGTGGAAAGAAGGATGTTACAATAATTAGGACATTTACGCATAGAAACCTCGCCCATTTAAACTCTTTTATACAACTAAATTTACGTCAAAACTAATGAAGCATATTGTGGAAAGAAGGATGTTACCATGGTGGCCTCGCTTCACTGTGAGTAGGAATTTTGCCAACAGATGTTTTCGAGCTAGTAGATCAACATTTTATCGTAGCACTTCAAACGGTCGTTAAGGTTGTCAATTTAACGAGGATCGACGATAGAGGCCAGTGGGATTCATTTCAAGGTGGGTATGTTCCAAGACCATGTAAAAAACTTATTTATTAAGAGAACTGTATAATTCAAAAGCTGCACCATTCCAAAGTGAATTGGTTTGTTTAGCTGTAAGGCACCTATCTTAGAAGCAGAAGACTGTGGGATAGAAGCTCTAATAGTGTGAGAAGTAGCCACAAAGTTTAAAGGTCTATAAAGCTACTGAGGATATCTAAGGCTTGATTTATATAAATAAAAAAATAAAAAATCGGAAAATGGGCCGAGAATGGAACTCACTATTTGAGTTCCCCCTTAACTTGTTATCCTATATTTTTAAATCAATTAGTTGACTCTGGTTTGTTTTAAAGTATGTTTTTTCAAGACGTTTCGATCTGGACTCAGATCTTCTTCAGTTATCGTTACAAGTGAATACGTTATAATACTATCGCGAGCAGAATTTGAAAATCTTGTTTAAGCGCGCGCCGTTCTAGAATTTACAATTATTTTATATAATTTAGGTATAGCAATGCGATCATTTCCCGAGTTCTTATCAAGTTCAGAGTGCCATGCTTCTAGGAATAGTCTCTTGTGCCAGTTTTGTTCTCTGTCTACAATTTTAGTTTCACTAAATTTAAATTCATGGCCTTTATTGTTCACATGTTGGGTAATTTAAAATTATGAATCCTGGTTGCAAATTCAACATTTTTGTTATCCTATATCTTGAATCAAAAAGAAAAAAAAACTTCAGCAGGACTCTAGACTTTATAACTAATATAAGTAAATGAATCCTAACCAAACCAAACAAGACTTGATGACTAATAACACTGAAATCATGATCATAACTAGGATTTCATCTTTTATTACACATTTAGGGTCGATATCCGTGATATAAAACCGTGAATAAGAACCATATCAGTGAAGTGAAGCGATATCACTTCACGGCAAACTGTCCAATAAAATCTCGCTATATATAATAATAAATCATCGACCCTCATCATCCAGAGAAAAGATGAACGAAGTTCAAGCCAACTTATCAGCTGCTGTCAGCAGAGATTTCAACTGCAGTGCAAATTAAACGCGTACGTAGCTGTGTTGCCGATAGTGATGGTTTTAGAACAGCGACAAAAAATAGATTTGTCGTTTGAAGAATCAACATTTTATTTTTCCGACATTTTTCCATTGGTTCTTATTTTTTAAAATATTTGTTACATTCTCTTTTTGGTTGAACTTTGTTACCCTTCAAACCATTGACTTCGACCAGTTTTTTTAATTACTTTGCCTAATGAAGTGGGAAAAACATTTAGTCTAAGCAGACACAGGTGAAGTGGTTCGGCCGCCTCTTAGTTCATCATACGCGCTAATCTATTTTCCCCCTATTTCAGATACGAAATCAGCTTGGAATCCAAACACGACCGTGCAGATGAGCTCTAACAACACGACAAGTACTCCACCAAGTACTAACCAGGATAACACCTCCTGTATTGCAATGCGGGTTACTTTTGCTGTTATAGCATTTCTTGCAGTGTTTGGAAACCTGTTGGTAGTAGCGGTGCTTGTGAAGAATAGAATAATAAAACGCCATGCTTCGGCTGTGGTTATTCTTAGCCTTGCCATCACAGATATGGCAACTGGTGAGTATTCATTTGATGATACTTTGGACTTGACACGCACATCGCCAGGACTTTGGTGAGAGGGATGGATTTCAACACCATGTCCAATCAACCTTAACTTTTCCTGTTTGAAATAATGTTGAGAGAGAGAGAGAGAGGGAGAGAGAGAGAGAGAGAGAGAGAGAGAGAGGGAGAGAGAGAGAGAGAGAGAGAGAGAGAGAGAGAGAGGAGAGGAGAGAGAGAGAGAGAGAGAGAGAGAGAGAGAGAGAGGGGAAATAGAGAGAGAGAGAGAGAGAGGAGAGAGAGAGAGAAGAGAGAGAGAGGAGAGAGAGAGAGAGTGGGAGGGAGAGGGAGAGAGAGAGAGGGGAGAGAGAGAGAGAGAGAGAGGAGAGAGGAGAGAGAGAGAGAGAGGAAGAGAGAGAGAGGAGAGAGAGAGAGGAGGAGAGAGGGAGAGAGAGAGAGAGAGAGACACAGAGAGAGAGAGACACAGAGAGAGAGACAGAGAGAGAGAGAGAGACAGAGAGAGAGGGGGGAGGGAGGGACGGAGGGAGGAAAGAAGGAAATAAAACAAACGAAAGAAGGCATAAAAGAAAAAAAGAAAGAGAGAGAAATGGGAGATTGAAAGGGGGGATGGCGACGGGCCTGCTTGAGAGTCTTTTCTAATCACCCGCGTCAGAACAGTTCTTGCTATACAAGATATTACAAAAAGGAGTTAGTTTGTTTGACAATATTAAAAAAAAAAAAAAACTTTTATTTATTTCTTTAATATTGTCAAACAAACTAACTCCTTTTTGTAATATGACGACGAAAACCACATCCATACACCAATTTCAAAGAACCCCTAAAGAACCTCTGAGATATGGTTTTCTTTTTAAATACTGAATTCTTTGTCAACAGGGATTGTCTTAGTATTTACTCCTGCATTTATCATTGGCGATGAGAACATTCCTATCCCATCAGGCCCTGCAGGCGAGCTCTACTGTCGCTTGGTAACCTCCCAGTACTTCGTCTTCACCCTGGGCAAAATATCCATAGCAATGATCATGTTCTTGGCAGTTGAACGTTGGTATGCTGTGGCCAGACCCGTCAAATACAAAACGATTTTTACCCGGAAGAGAATGTCGATCTACCTCGTCGTCATTTGCCTCGTTTGTATTATACTAAACGGTAGAGCACTCTTTGAAAAGGTCCTGGTAAATAATGCTTCACGGCGCATGTGCAAGTGGGTACCGCTATCCAGTAACACATATTTCAACCGCAGCTACGTAATAACCCAAGGCATCATCACTTTCTATATACCTTTGGTTGTTACAATGGTCGCATTCATTCATCTTTTCATAATCATTCGAAAACAGCGCAGTTTAACGGCTGGCGTGCGCCAATCAGCTCCCGTGGTCCAACTCCTTCGCATGTGCTTCGTCACGTCGCTTTTCCTCGGAATTTGCTGGTTGCCAAATCAACTCGTTTTCGTCATGATCAAATTTGGCGTGACCAAGCCTGACACACCTTTACATCACGCAACGATAGTCCTGAGTATGCTTAATTCATGTGCCAATCCTTGGATCTACTGCGCCACTAGCCGTACGTACCGTCGAGGATTTTTTGGAATCTTTTGTGGATGTCGTGGCAGCAGCGTGGGTAATGACTCGACGGAAATGACCATAGCTGCCGCTAACAGACTTGCTCAAAGGAATGCTCAGAGAATCGAGGCTGGTCAGGAGGAGAAGGAGGAGGAGCAGAAGAGTTCAGCGCCCGAGTCACGATCCCCTTAAGAGACAAGAGAGTCTAGACACAGAGGAATGCCCAAGATGCTAATTGGGAAGAGAAAGGCACAAGCGAGTAAAAATGTACCATTAACTGAGAATAGCATATTTTAAAACCAGTCCAGTCTGATGATGGCCACAGCCTGATGGCCGAGATATTAAAGAAAAATACCGAATATCTTCTCTTATTCCTATTCATAAAAACGTCTTAACTATAGCTACGGACAATAACTGACTCACAAAGCCCATAAGATAAACAAGCCTAACCTCACGATGAATGCGCGGAAAAAAGACAAGATTGGTGGACACAACAGAATACTGACAACAATTCACAAGCTCAAAGATCCAAACTAGAGAGAAGGGGATTCTCTTGGCCGATACTTCAAAAGTCCTAAATATCTTTCTAATGGAAAAGGTTTAAAAGCCAAAAACAAAGACGTTCACGCAATTACGTTAGCTTTTCTAGTACATTGATTGTAAAATGTTTTTGGTATTAAAAAATTGTTTGACTGTTCAAGCAGGTATTTCGTTGAGTTGCTGTTCATGGTGTTGCTGCTGATGCAAGCGCAACTGATTGCCAAGTAACTGATCATGAGTTCAGTCCAAAGATGCTCTTCAATGTTGCCGCAACCACTCTACGAAGATCTGTCATACGCCACATGTACAGCAGCGGATCTACTAAGCAATTGATCCCGACGATAACTTCACTTGAAGCCAACAATTTGTACCGTAAAATAGAAGATGTATCTTGACTAAAGCGTTCGAAGCCACCTTCCATCAGCTGTGCTGAGATGGCAATAAAAACGTACTGCAAGTAAAACAGCATAATACATACGACAACCAGCAACATTGTGTTTAAAGACCTCCGATATTTATTGACATTGAAACTAGACTGCTGTTCCCTAGACGTCGTCTCGCTTGGGGCATTGGTGGACGATACGGTTGAGGATAATTTCTTTAAGGAATGAAATGCCATTGAATAACAAACAGTTAAAGAAATCAGCAACACTGATTCGATTGTCGCAGTAATAATAACAAGTTTATTGACTGAAACGTGACTAGATGAAAACAAGGGGAAAAGAGCGACCATGCCTCCTCCAATCCACCCGATAATAAGACCTGTGGCCGTGCGTTTTAGAGTAACAACGGTTCGATATCTGTTCATCAACTTGACGGCCAGCAAACGATCAACACTTATGAAAGTGATGGTGAAAAGAGACACTGCTGCCACCCAATACCCTATCGCTTTCTCAATCATCCATACATCACAAAAAATATGTTCCCATTTCATGAGAGCCGAGGTAGCAGATAAAGCCTTCAGCGGTAGTACAACTGCACCGAATACAATGTCAGTTAACGCAAGATTTGCAATCAAAATATACGATGGGTTGTGCAGCGAAGGTGTCTTCCAGATTGAGTACAGAATTGGGAAGTTAAAAAGCGTTGCTGTTATCGCCATAATGGCGGAGATAGTTATTACTGCGACACGATGATCAGGTACCTCAAGGCTCATAATGTTGAAATTACAACTGCTGTTCAACTCTGACTGATTAATCACTGAACCCAAGGACATGATTTCGAAGAAAACTGGCTCGAATTGAGGACTTTAAAATTTCTTATCAAGCAATGGTCTTTTGCAAGGTCAACGAAGGAAAGAAAACTGCAAGTGACTTCCTTTTATAGTGTATGTTTTTTCCTTGAAAAGGGGTTTAACACCTGCACGTATACTGTTAAATGAGAATTTAAGTACGAGTTTCAGTTATACAATAAATCGCAATTTAAAATTAATAAAGGCAATGGTGTCCCGCTTTTTATTTTTAGTGTATGTATTTCGAAAAACCAATATCTGCAAATTAATTTTGAAGGTCACTAACGCAGGGCCCTATTTACAACGGCGTGTACTTGTATGCGTTCGGTAACCCGTGTTTTCTTAAATTAGTTTTTTAATTAGTTTCTTGCTTAGGGTCTTGACAGATGCCCAATGTTTGGACTGCCGTATTGTGCATGTCCAAGATAGCTCGAATATCGGTCGGTACGTATTATTACGTTTCTTTTGATTTCTTCTTCCGAAGAAGGCAGTTGTACTGTTTGGGGAATCATTGGCAGTGTGACTGCTAATTGGCCGTCTCCCACCTCTGCGATCATGGGTACAATCTCCGGGCTTTTCATCCCATAGGTAGCCCAAGCTGGGTTTCTATGGTGTCATATTATAAGAAAATTTATGGGGATCTATGAAAAAAAAAAACACAAAATCGTCAAAATGTGAAATAAAGTAAAGAAATCTTAGCTGACCTTTGAGAAGTTATACCTCTATCGCCCTGCCTGGTTAGAATTCGGATTAAGCCAGTTTTAGATTTTTTTCAGCATTCCAAATCTTTTTCAGACAGTTCTGGGAAGCAAGCCATTGTCAAATGCAACGTTACTGAGCAGAACGTTATTTGCAGCAAAATGGCTTTGCACCGCAATGCGCATGAGCAGACCGTTATGACCCCACCCCTTTCGGCCCAAACAAAACAATTATCTATATTTTAATCAAAGGCACATCTGTTCTCCGTAGTAGGTTAGTCTAACGTCACACCGGCAAGGACATCTTGTTGCACACTCGTTGGTTTGAATCGATAGGATCACAACGCGACGAAAGAAAACGAAGTTTGATTTGGAAAGAAACTATGTGACAGCCTTTGACTGAAATATTTTCTCACCTCCGTAAACGTTGAATAAGCACGACGTTCCTTCTAAGTGGTTCAGAATGAACACAAGCAGTTGTCGATTCACTATTTTTTACCTTAAACTACCTGATCACCGAATATCATTATCCACGATACTTGGGATAACAGCCATAACATCGACACTTTTGAACTCTCTTGTTCTGTTCTCAATCTGGAAGACGCCTTCTTTACACAAGCCGTCGTACATCCTGATAGCAAATCTTGCTCTAACAGACTTCTTAAATGGAACACTTGTGCAGCCCCTTGCAATTCTCTTCAATGTGACTATTCTCATGAACTGGAAGAGCATGTTTTGTCAAGTATGGCTTGGAACCTTGGCAATAGGATATTGGCTGGGGGGTATTTCGGTTTATACTGTAACTATTACGAGTGTTGATCGCTTCCTTGCTGTCAAGTTGAATAACAGGTATCGTTCTACTGTCACTTCGAGACGCACTGCATCAGTCATAATTTTTGGATGGATAGGTATAGGATTGATGACATT
The DNA here is from genome assembly GCA_023349425.1 of Anthopleura sola. Lineage (NCBI taxonomy): Eukaryota > Metazoa > Cnidaria > Anthozoa > Actiniaria > Actiniidae > Anthopleura > Anthopleura sola. Next base: position 3,771,139 of record JALHLI010000007.1, on the reverse strand, counting down.
TTCAACCATTCTTCTGCCCAATTTTTCAATATCGTCAAAAATCATTATTGCTGCGGTTTACCTGGCCGTTTTGCTGACGATTTTAACGGTTTGTTCTTCTATGGCGTTCTATTACTTGAAGAAAATGTCCTCATCAGTATCAGCCAGCAATACCAATACATCACACGAGGCAGCGACTCCAGGACATCAGAACATCAACGTCAATAAATACAGAAGATCGCTCAACACAATGTTACTCGTTATTCTTTGCATGTTTTTGTTTTATTTACCATTGGTTGCTAGTGGTATTGTAGCAGAAGTGACTGTGAAAGCTGGTCAAGAATTCGGGACTGATAGCTCATCTTTGCTAGCATATATATTATTAATAAAAGCTGAAATGATTTCGCTGATATATTCTTCAGTAAATCCTGTGTTATATTTGTGGCGTATTCAAGATCTTCGTCGGGCAGTTTTCTTGAGATTGAGAATAATATTCAGAAGGCAAATGCCCGGTAACCAAGGGCAACAAGTACAGCCATAAGGAGATTTATTATGGCCTCGCGGTCTCCAATTGCCAATGTTTCCTTCCTTGATTCTCTTCTGATTCCTCAAACGGTGTTTCCAACGATTCCTGGAGCTTTAAACTTATTATTTGCCAACCGGCAGTTGAAGCGCCATCGAACAGCAAGTCCCCTACTATGAAGTATTTAATTTTGTTGACAGCTACATCGACCTAAAAATCGCACACTGTCCAATCCATTACAATATCGCAGATTGCGTCCAAAACATTAAAGCATTTATATCATCTATTCAAGTATTCGGTAAAGCAATAATAAAACAGAAAAAAAAGCAGAAAAAAAAAAAAATTTCTGTGTAAGGTAAAAAAGTTGTCTCGCTATTAACTCGCTTTTCTCATCTCACATCTAACTATATTGAAAATATACACATTTTATTCCCATCCCACTACTTTACAATAAAATAATCAAAATGTGAAATAAAGTAAAGAAATCTTAGCTGACCTTTGAGAAGTTATACCTCTATCGCCCTGCCTGGTTAGAATTCGGATTAACAGTACGGATTATAGTTACATATGGCGAGATTTGTGACGTCACGGCTATTGTCTTCGTACTGAAACCAAAAAATAATTCAAAAATATTCCGCTTTCTATAAAATCTACTGCCTGGGCTCTCACGGACACTACACTCGGGATATTTTTACTCAGACAGCAGCAAGTAGATTTCAAGATACCAGATATAGTAAATATTGCTGGATTTGTCAAGTTTTTCCTATAGATTTCATGAATTTTCTGCAGTCAGTTGGCCGCGATATTGTCAAAGCCAGTAAGAGAAGCTCGATAAATCAACATATTTTACATTATTCCAATTTTTTTCTAAGATCATCGTATTTTTTTATGTGTTCTAAGATAAATTATCTTGGTTTGTGCGAAGTTTCAACATGGTTCCACCTTAAACAAACCGGTACCACTCTTCGAAAGATTGAGTCTCCAACGGCCATACTGAAGCTCTTGTTTACGGTAAACCTCGGGTTGAGTGTTTTGGTTTGTCACGCTCTTAGACTTTGTTTTCACTTTATAAATTACAAGATAGTTTTTAATATGCCTTTTAATAGACTCTTCTAGTTCTAATCATATATCCAACTTCAGTTACCAGTAAGTCTTAACTTTTCATTTCAGTAGAGTTATGTTCCTCTCAATACGACGATGGCGTTACTGAGTCGAGTTGAGTTTAGCAGTCAACTACTGTGGCTTGTGTATTTATTTGTGCGCAGATCGCTTTTTGAATTATTGTGAAATTTATGTGATATCTTGAAAACTCAGTATTAGATCTTCATAATTGCAAATGACTAGATATTACAGCAGAATTGTTCTTCTTGCCAACTACAACATGTCTTACTTTATATAGTTAAAAGGTTGATCGCAAAGTTTCCCACTGAAACCGCTACTTTGAACAGCAATGTACTCTACCATAAAGCTTGTCACACACATCCTTATGGTACAATGGCAACACTCACTTTCTAAAAGTGTAGTAATAAAAAGTCTAGTTCAATATTTCGCTTGCGATTCAGTTTTATCTAAACCTCACGAAGTCCTTTAGGATCTAGACCGCCACATTCAATGTTTTGATTCTGCTTGAGTTTGTGACGTTTCAGTTTTGCAGTTAATTTTTAAAAATGTGTCGTTTTGCTGACGTACTGCGAAATCCCGGTACGTGATTGGCCAGATCACTAATTAGAAATCTCGCCATATGTTACTATAATCCGTACTGATTAAGCCAGTTTTAGCGTTTTTTTCAGCATTCCTAATCGCTTTCAGACAGTTCTGGGAAGCGAGCCATTGTCAAATGCAACGTTACTGAGCAGAACGTTATTTGCAGCAAACTGATGGCTTTGCCCCGCAATGCGCATGAGCAGACCGTTATGACCCCACCCCTTTCGGCCCAAACAAAACAATTATCTATATTTTAATCAAAGGCACATCTGTTCTCCGTAGTAGGTTAGTCTAACGTCACACCGGCAAGGACATCTTGTTGCACACTCGTTGGTTTGAATCGATAGGATCACAACGCGACGAAAGAAAACGAAGTTTGATTTGGAAAGAAACTATGTGACAGCCTTTGACTGAAATATTTTCTCACCTCCGTAAACATTGAATAAGCACGACGTTCCTTCTAAGTGGTTCAGAATGAACACAAGCAGTTGTCGATTCACTATTTTTTACCTTAAACTACCTGATCACCGAATATCATTATCCACGATACTTGGGATAACAGCCATAACATCGACACTTTTGAACTCTCTTGTTCTGTTCTCAATCTGGAAGACGCCTTCTTTACACAAGCCGTCGTACATCCTGATAGCAAATCTTGCTCTCACAGACTTCTTAAATGGAACACTTGTGCAGCCCCTTGCAATTCTCTTCAATGTGACTATTCTCATGAACTGGAAGAGCATGTTTTGTCAAGTATGGCTTGGAACCGTGGCGATAGGATATTGGCTGGGGGCTATTTCTGTTTATACTGTAACTATTACGAGTGTTGATCGCTTCCTTGCTGTCAAGTTGAATAACAGGTATCGTTCTACTGTCACTTCGAGACGCACTGCATCAGTCATAATTTGTGGATGGATAGGTATAGGATTGGTGGCATTTTCAACCATTCTACTACCCAATTTTTCAATATCGTCAAAAATCGTTATTGCTGCGGTTTACCTGGCCGTTTTGCTGACGATTTTAACGGTTTGTTCTTTCATGGCGTTCTATTACTTGAAGAAAATGTCCTCATCAGTATCAGCCAGCAATACCAATACATCACACGAGGCAGCGACTCCAGGACATCAGAACATCAACGTCAATAAATACAGAAGATCGCTCAACACAATGTTACTCGTTATTCTTTGCATGTTTTTGTTCTATTTACCATTGGTTGCTAGTGGTATTGTAGGAGAAGTGACTATGAAAGCTGGTCAAGAATTCGGGACCGATAGCTCATCTTTGCTAGCATATAAATTATTAATAAAAGCTGAAATGATTTCGCTGATATATTCTTCAGTAAATCCTGTGTTATATTTGTGGCGTATTCAAGATCTTCGTCGAGCAGTTTTCTTGAGATTGAGAATAATATTCAGAAGGCAAATACCCGGTAACCAAGGGCAACAAGTACAGCCATAAGGAGATCTCCAATTGCCAATGTTTCCTTGATTTTCTTCTGATTGCTCAAACAGTGTTTCCAACGATTCCTGGAGCTTTAAACTTATTAATTATTTGCCAACCGGCAGTTGAAGCGCCATCGAACAGGAAGTCCCCTACTATGAAGAGACGGGGTATTTAATTTTGTTGACAGCTACATACAGCTGCAAAACATTAAAGCATTTATATCATCTATTCAAGTATTCGGTAAAACAATAATAAAACAGAAAAAAAGCAGAAAAAAAAAAAAAAAAAAAAAAAAAGAACAAATTTCTGAGTAAGGTAAAAAAAGTTGCCGAAGTATTAACTCGCTTTTCTCATCTCACATCTAACTATATTGAAAATATACACATTTTATTCCCATCCCACTACTTTATATGCGTGAAGCTTGATAAACATGATGATCAAGTGATAGCTACTAATCAGTAGAACCTTTGAAGCCCCACTGGAGGTCGGGTTGAGATGGTCTGATTGCTTTTGATGTATCCCTGTACTTTTCCCCGTAACGGCAGATATATTTTCATGAGTGATCAATGCCAAAGCAAACTACAACTAATGCAACAATATTCGAATAGTCAATGTGCATGACTTCGAAATCATAGCACAAAGCATGATGGGAAAGTGAGTTCTTACACTTTTTTGGCTCCTCTATAGAAATTGATCTGACAATTTTGTCTTTGACATTTTCTATGGAAATAAAAGGATTTCAGCAGACGAAAATAACAGAGTAATTGTTTTCTGATAGTTCCTTTGATTTCCCTGTTACAATTTTAAAGAACTCACTTTCCCAGAGTGCTTTGCTATTCTCTGTCGATAAGGATTAGCCTCAATTTTATATTAAAAATTCATGTGTTCCAGTGAAGGTCCGTAGAATGTCAGCGTTTGTATTGTTAAAGTTGTACAGTATTTATTTACTGTTGGTATCACAGTATCCCAAGCTGGGTTTCTGTAGTATCATATCGAACTTATAAGGCAATGTATGGCGATCTTTAGAAAAAAAGTTTTTTAGTACGAGGGATACTCCACCACGATACTCACTCAATATTGATGTAAATGACCTGAAACTTCACAGAGACTCAAAGGAAAACACGAAACACAAGTAGGAACATTTATTTGTGTGATTTACTGATTTTTAATTTTTTTGAAAAATCGCCATACATTGCCTTATAAGTTCGATAGGAAACCACAGAAACCCAGCTTGGGATACCTGTGTTGGTATTTGTGAATATTTGGATGCTAAAATGAAGCTAAAAACGAGTCGGTGATCAAGAAATCGCGAAATACAGAAGTATCTTACGAACTCGAAAAAGACTGTCTATTAGCAGAACAGCTGCCTACAAAGTGCGAAAGGGCATGCATCCGTACTTCTTAAAGCAAGCGTAGAAGGCTTTTCGGGACATGAAGGACATGAACGTGAATTGCTCCGACTTCTACCTTTTTAATTTCCTATTAAGTAATCCTTGGTTCCCCTAGCAACCGCGGAGTAAACGACTTCTTGGCATCAAAGAACGGCGACGTCTTGCCCTCAGAGTGGGCTTTTTGTCGAGATTCTTTGTCAGCCTGACGAAGCAACGGGCTACGTTCAAGAGCTTCCTGGCTGTTGATGAGGAAACTCTCACTTGGATCGGATCTCGTTTCAGGCCAAATAGACAACGAATGGGACGTCGGCGACCGCTGACAGCAATAACGGAAGCACCGTGTCATCTCACTCCCTTGTCCGTACACCACACAATTAAGAAATCCTTGTAAAGGGTTGAGCACAGCCTGGAAATTTAAATGTTAAATGCCCTGTAAGAAATAAGTTACTGGAATCTATCCCTTTCTTTCCTGGGAGTTGATTTTTTTCATGTGTAAATATTTTAACTAAAGAACGTTGACATTTATCAAGGGAATGACATGTGGTCTGAAATGAACAATGTGCATACGAAGGTAAAAGGCTGGTTCACACTTGACATAAGTATAACCAGCTGATCTGACATAAAATATTAGCCAATCAGAATCGAGAAATTTTGCAAAACTTAGGTGTCATCTTAGTAGCCAGAAGACTCCGGAAACGGTTAATTCTTCCTGGTTGGCAAAAATATCATAACTCCCCCTATATTTCGACCACTTTATTACTAACCCCCTATAAAGCTGCCTACAATTAGTAACAACCCCCCTCCCATATAGCTCCCGAAAATAACGTGACCCCCCACAATTTTTCCGACCCCCCCCCCCCCCCCCATACACTAATAAATGAAAGCCTCCCTTATATGACACTTGGTAAAAGATTTACAGCGGCAAAGGCCTCATTGGAATTTAGACATTGTTCTGTCCCTGCCCTGCTGCTGAAAAACAACGCTCTCAGATTAGATAACGTATGACAATGATGACGGCGGAAAATATATGACGATGGTTGCATACCTCTATCATCCATATCGTGAAGTGGTCCTCAACGTGTCCGATTCGACGCTCCTCGATGTAAGGACCGTCGGTTTGATATATATACTTTAAATCAGCCAATCCATCCGCAAAATTTGTTATCCAGCTGAAATAGTTAAATAAAAAGGAGATGCTTTTAAGAAAAAGTAAATAAAGGACTGGAGAAGGGACTGAAGAGAAAAAGAAGAAGAAAAAAAGGAAGGAAGGAAGGAAAGTCACACAAACAAACAAACGACGAAAGAAGAGAAGAGAAAAGATGAGAAGAGATGAGAAGACAAGGTAGGGCAGGGCAAGGAAAATCTCTTTTACTGATATCAATATGGATACGCTGAAATGACTTATTCATTTCACCTACCAAAAGAAAAATACCAGCAAAATGCTGAAAAACTTTTTCTTGACAGCAGAGAGAAGCTCTCGCTCGGCGTTAGTATAATACCCATAGGCAGTTTTTATGTTTTTTTGAACTGTAAAAAGTAATGTAGAAATTATATACATTAAATACTAAAAAGATCTCAAGAAAGACCATCCTAGTTATAATTACATATAGTTAAGTCATAACTCTTATTGTTGCTATGTCGGACGAGCTAAAATGTGTTTTTGATATACAACATGGAACACCGACTTTCACATTCCCATAATGCTTTGCGTTTTGGGGGGCAACAACGAGACAAAATTGTTAATATTACCACGAAGATTAATAAGGATTGAAGAAAAAACATCTAAAAACACCTTTGTATCTATGGTAGATTCTATCAGAATTCATAAAAACCAGAAAGAAAGAAATTTGAACAGGTTTATGAGTAAAAGTTATGACATTTCTTAGTAAGTCCATACATTGTCTGTAACACCAAACGTTTTATTCTCCCATGCGTGTGGAATCAACTCTGATTAAACTGTCACTGGTGTTTTTGCTATTGTTGCCCCCCCCCCCAAAAAAAAAACACGCAAAGCATTATGGGACTGTGAAAGTGGTGTATAGACCTTTTAACAGTTCTGTTCAGTGACCACGAATAATAGTTCCAAATCAGTGTTGCAGTTGCTGCACATGATAAATTATAGTTTTGCTATGCGCGGCAAGTCCAACCTCGCCTTGGAACTATTATTCGTCGAATCAGACATTCTATATTCCATTTGGAAAACTACCCATTGTTTGGTTATCACTCAACTAAATCTTTGTAAATATGTACATTCAAGGGCAAAATAAAACTTTTGTTGTTGTTGTTGTTGTTATTGTTGTTGTTGTCTAAAACTGGGATCGGTTGTATGCTTACTGCGAATCAAAAGTAAGATAGTAATTATGTATAATAATATAAAGCAGACTTACTTCTCATGAATGAAAATATATAAATGACAGGAAGTAATATAAACACGCAGACCAGGGGCACAAAACACACCATGTAATGTAGGATTTCTTGGTCAGATATGGAACAGCTAAAAATAAAATATAATATAATTCATAAGATGTTTTCTAACTATCCTTCCTTCCCTCTATTTATGCATTCATTCTTTCATTCAGTTATCCATCCATCCATCCATCTATCCATTCATCCATCCATCCATCATTCATTCTTTCATCCATCCATCATTCAATCATTCATTCCATTCTTTGTTTCATTCATTCATCCATCCATCCATTCTTTCATTCATTCATCTATCCATCATTCATTCCATTGTTTGTTTCATTCATTCATCCATCCATCCATTTTTTCATTCATTCATTCATCCATCCATCATTAATTCATTAATTCATTCATTCTTTCATTCATCTATCCATCCAATTATCCATCATTCATTCATTCATTCATCCATTCCATTCTTTGTTTCATTTATTCATTCATCCATACAGTCAAAAACTCATAATTGCCCTAGTAATGCACTATGACATCACATCAAAACAATCTGTTGTTTTAACGCTAAGGTTCATGGTTGGTAGAGGGGGCCAACTAGCAGTAAAATAACTAAATCACAATAGAATTTGGTTTATGAGATAGTGGAAAGTGAGAACAGCTAAATATTAACACTAAATATCCTAAACGAAAGAAGATTTAGCCTAAATTTCTATTGTTCTTGTCCATGTAAACAAGCTGTGATGTCATAGTGAAATAGGGCAATTTATATCAAATGTTTTTTACAATATTTTTTGACAAAAAACTTACTATGAATTGGAACCTGTGAGATATCCAAGCTGACCCCATAAAACTAACCATATAGGAATACCCCAGAAACAAATCTGGTATGACCACATGTTGACACTAAAAATAACATTTTTAAAAATGGTCAAAAATGGTCACACAGAACTATAAAATGGTTACCCATAATATTCTAAGTAGGTTGGCTGTTAGGGCATGCACTGGAAGGCCAGGACTTTTAGAAAGTCTAAGGAAGGCCAAGCAAGGTACTCTGACTTGTAACTTTGTGCATTGTGTACAGGTCCCCATTTAAACCAGCTATGCTGAATTGGGCAACCTGTTTAAATATTATAAAAAAAAATAAATTTGATCATATCAGATGTGGGGCAATCCTGCTGGTAGGTAATAAATTTTAAAAGAATGTAATCTACATGAATTTTTGAATGGAGAAGTACATTCTTTAAATAGAGCAGTGAGGCTAACAATTCAATACTTGTTGCATCTCATTTGCATGCATTCATGATTATAACAGCTATTGGGGACTAATTGCACTAAGCGGTCACATGACCCTGGCCCATCCCACCAATAATGACTCCCTAGGTCATTCGTAATTAATAACCAATATATGTACACCACAGCATGTTACAATTTGATTAATTTTGATCCTGTTGCTGAAAGGAACCAGCTACAATCAACCCATCTATTTTCTACCTCTTATCTTTGTTATACACTTGTAGACAAATGTCGAAGGCATATGCCAGGGTCCACATGTAGGACGATATGTAAGCAAACATGGTAAAACTCTGGAAAATCATAACGGCACAAGATATTAATAAACTGTATAAGATATGAAAGGTTATTTCAAAAAGTGATTGATGTGGAGATTAAAACCAATATGCTTAAATAAAATTAAATAAATTTGGACTGGCTAATTGTCCTTACTGGCAGCTCTAATAGCGGAATTGAAAAGAACTTAGCTCAACTTGGCTGAGTTGAAGGCATACAAAGGTGCCAAATGCAGCTGCCATATGACTCATGTCTGACCACGGAGCACAGCTCAGATTGAATTAGGGTTAATTTTTGTGCAGGGAGGAAAACCAGAGAACCCAGAGAAAAACCCTTGAATCAAAGGAGAGAACCAACAAACTCAACTCACTTAAGGTGCCGAGGGGCACGAGTCTGGGAATAGAACAAGAGACCATAGCAGTGGCAAGAACCTATGCACTAAGCCAACCTTGCTTCCCTTGCAACCTTGCTCGCAATCATTCCACACCATTGAAAATACAACTAATCCAAATGCAAGAAGGCTATTGCATATTCAGTGTTCCTTCCCATTAGGCATGCTTGCATATGTGTATTTTCAATGGCATGGGAAAAAATAGTTAGCTATTCTGAGGTTCAGAGTAATTCCAGCTGAGTTGATGACATTCCCCGAAAGAAATTATTGGTCAACTAATTTTGACCTTGAGTTTATTCTGAAGAAGGTAAACTCAGCTGGTTAGGGGCCATTCGCTTCTTTACTGTGGTGTGGGGTGGGGGGGGGGGGGAGGGAGGGAGGGATGGGGGAGTGGAATTTGTGTGGTATCATTATAAAAAATCCAAGTTGCACAGCCCTTTTCCAATAAACAGAATGGAAAACAAGGGAGCTATATTTTTTATGCAACAATGGAGAGGGGGGATCAGATTTTTTGTATGGGTTACCTGGGCTCAAAATAACATACGGTCAACAGTCAATGTCCGGTCAAATATGATTTTGAATGGACATGACCAGTCATATTTGAAAATAAAATAAAATAAAATATCATACGCCGACATCTTGACTGGCATATATGACTGGCCGTTATTTTGAGCCCTGGGGTACAATATCTTGGATACTTCCCTAATACTCCTTATTTGCTCAAGTTTGGCTTAAGTTGGATTGCTTCGTTTTCACTCTAAATGCATGGTGATGGTTAATTAGTTAACCCAGTTAGTTATATGACTGGTTATAGTATGTGCACACAAATCATTACTCAAATCTTACCTCAGTGGGGACCCCTATGTACTCATACCAAGGTTGATCTTGGCGGGTCATGTTCAAATATTTACCATATTTAGTTACATAGATATGTATCTGGTTTGGTGGATTCATTGTTATAAATAGAATAGCCATACCTATAACACCTGGAAAATTATCATCAAAATAAAATGATTTCAAAATCTAAGTATATAAGACTGAGTACCATACTGTGATAACCTGTTGAAGAACTCCAACCATTAAATCCTGGTTCACACTAGCGACACAATCATAAGCATAACGACATATGCATGAGCAGATAGTACTTTACGGATGATTGAATGTTTGTTTTAATTGTACAAAAATAAGGGGGTAACTATCCATGAAAGAGTATATCTGTACTTGCATATGTCATTATGCTTATGCTTGCGTCACTAGTGTTAACCAGACTTAAAGGCATGATCACATGAAGCAATTTTCTCTGCATCTTATTTCACAACGGTGTTGCAAGATAAGTTGCATGGAGCATTGTGGCATATATTTAACCTACAGTGGAATTTGAAAATGTTGCAAGACAAGTTGCAGCAATCATTTCGATTGCATTTCTGTTTCACCATGTAAACCCTCTTGCAACTTATGTCGAAAAGCCATTGCGAGACAAATTGTAGAGAAATTTCCTCTGTGTAATCACGCCTTAACTGTGTTATGTTTGACAAATTATGGTGGAAAAAGTATTGAAATGGGGAGAAAGGAGTGAGGGAGGAGTGGGGGAGGAAGGAGTGAAGGAAGGAGCGAGAGGGATCGGGAAGGAAAAAGGATACCTAGGGAGGCAGGAGGTCTAAAGGAGGCAACCAATAAACAAAAGGGGTCACAGTGCGGATCGAGAAACCGTGGGCACCGGAAATATTTCAGAAATCGTGTATCGTTCGTTGAGCAATCTGAAGCAATTTTCTAACTGCGAGAAGTTCGACTGATTTGTAGTCAGATAAACTTCTTGGAGTTAGAAAGTCGTTTCTGATAATAAACAATAAACGATTTCTGAAATATTTCTGGGTGCTCACAGTTTTTCGATTTGCACTGTAATTGGCAAAGAAAGAAGACGAGAACAAAATCTAGGTTCCAACTTACACCAAAAAGATTTAATATAATGATCATTACTTAACCTCAAAACATTTTTAAAGAGTTAAAAGTAAGACTAAAACTAAGTGCACCATGCGTTTCCGGTTTCCATCAAATATTTTCATGTATTTGATATAAAATAGGGTATCTTTTTCGTAAATTTATTGAGTAAATCTACTTCAAAATGTGCTGTTATACTCACCAATGCATGTAAAAAGATCAGCTAGAGCCAAACAAAAGAGTATGACAGGATTTGAAGAAGGTTTTCTTCTGCTGTCAGAGTCTTTTAGTTGACGATACCAGAATCGAAGTTGAACAAATGCGCCGTAAGCAGACAATGTTGCTGTCGTAATACATACAGAACTGAAGGCAATACGTCTGTCGTGATCGATATCATATTTTGGGATGCAATAGACTGATCTAAAGCGAAGAAAAGCCATGTTTTTTTTTGAAAGGAAAAGTTTGGTGAACCTTCGAAGTTTTGCACAGCAGTTGTCCAGTCTAGCCAGGGGATTGGGACTAGCGACATGTAGGGAGTCATGAGAGTCATATGGAAATCATAAACTTATTTTCTTTTTAAGAAATCGCAATTTCGTAAAAAGTAAATTTTTATTTAAAGGAAAATAATAGATAAATAGTAATTAAAAAAATAGGAAGGAGAAAAGTTTTCTTTTTTTTTCCTTCTTTTGCAAAGTGAGAAAAAAAAAATCATCCCCGGTGGGACTCGAACCCACAACCTTTGAATTAGAAGTCCAACGCGCTAATCCATTGCGCCACGGGGATAAAGATAACCAATCACGTATGAAATACATAATTTAAATGATAGGTATTTAAAGCACTGTACTTCGAGATTTTTAAAGGTCATCAAATTTCTAGGTTTTTTCTTTCTTCAAGACAATACCTCTTTTGACATTATTTTTTATCATTATAAACTTTATACATCGCTCGATCAGTCGAGCAAAACAAATTATAATATACAAAAGTGCTACCTTATTCATTTCAAGACATCGTTTACTGCGATTCTCAATATTCTGCGAACTCGGTATTTGCGAGTTTCCCGTTGGAATTTGGTTTTTCACTGCCCCCAGCCAAAAATATAAAAGATACTGATTAGTTTTGATTGACGGCAGGGGAAAACCAATTTCACAACAAGCCATTGAAATGTTGAATTTTGATAAACAATTGATAAACAAAATTATTAGCTTCATTGTGAACGCTATTTAGGGGCGGATCCAGAGGGTGTATATTGTTACACCAAAAATCCCCTAAACAAATGTACAAAATAAGTCAGATCAGGATTGTTGATGACGTCATTATATCGTTTTGTTTTTTTTTCATTTCAGACACCCCTTGCAAATTTCAGGATCCGCCATTGCTATTGGGTACTAATATCAATATATTCTTGAGAGCTAATATTCGCTATGAAATGAAGTTAAATTCAAACATTTCTAAACAGTTTTGTTGCTAAGAATAAAACACTTTTTTGTTTGTTTGCTGGTTGCTTCATTGACAACTTTAAAGTTACGGAAACAAACAAATTGCGCGCAATATCGTAGTAAATCGATGTGCGCACAGATTGTTGCATAGAATGTTGCTGATGTAGAAAACGATCCTACTTCAGCAACATTACCCGGCAATAGTGCGCGCAATGTTGCACCGTGTGACCTCGCCTTAACTTAAACTGAGGCTGCAGTCTCCTTCTCCTAGGCCTCTACCTAGTACCTGCCAGTTCGTTAACATGTCTTTTTTCTTAGTTGATGGCACTAGAGAATCACAACCAAGTTTTCTCACTGCCAAACTTGTACTTGTTTACTACCACACTGCAGTACAAACACTCGACCATCAGCTGTGACGACCAAGTCTACAGGACAATACATCTGACCAACGCCTGGACCACGACCACCATGCATATAACATGATAAACTGACCCTCTTGTGTGAAAAGTTGAACACGATGATTATTCATATCACACACAAGAATCATGTCTGGACCATAAACAGCCAGTCCACCGACATTATTAAACTGGCCATCCTTTATCCCTTCATCACCAAAGTTGTACAAGAAAACTCCATTTGCATCAAAAACATGAACACAGCTTTTGTTTCGATAAGATACAAAGTATTTCCCGTTACCATAGGAGACGTATCGAGGCTCTTCATTATCCTCTGGAAAATGAAACTCACGAATTAAATCTCCTTGTTGACTGAGCATCTTGATACTTGGCTTGATATCAATTATTTCATTTCCTTGGCAGCACACTGCGATGTTTTTCTCATCGTTAACACACATTCCACGTGGTGCAAACCATTGCTCAGGTCTGTAGATAGTCCTTACATAAGAACCGTTCAAGTTAAATTCTTGTATTCTGCCCATAATATCGGGCTGGTCAGAAACGATAATTCTATCTTCAATAACGACAACTCCATTTGGTTTTAAGAGCTTCCCTTCTCCTGTCCCTTTCTTGCCAAACTCCCTCAGAAAGTTCCCATCAAGGCTAAATATTTGAATACGGTTGTTACCTCCATCCGAAACAGCTAACTCTTGATTTTCTGTGAGTGCAATCGATCTGGGATAATGTAGCTGTCCTTGATCATTTCCCTCTTTACCAAATTTTTTCACGTAGGTAAAATCTAGTGAATATGCATCCTGCGGTGAGTTTTTCACAGGAAACCCTCCAATATTCACCTGTATTTCGTACATTCCAGTTTTCTCTGCTTTGTACCTCACACGGTATTTTCCACTTTCCTCTTCAGACACTTTCTTTTCCACCTCGTTTCCCTCCACATCTTTGATTCTAACATCGATAGACTCAGTTCTTGTGGGACACATTTCTCCTTCTGCATTTCTTGTGAGGATGTTAAACTCGTTCACAAAACCACACCGCACATCATGCAATGATTCAATCGTACACTGTGCTGGAGTCGTCACGCTCTCCACAAGATTGCCAGTATCTTGTAACAACTGCATGACTCGAGGACTTGTCACGTAACGCACTGTCACGTTACGTTTAATTGGTTTGTTGCACAAAATTGAAGGTGTCTCCAATAACGCCTGACTTCTGTGATGCAGTACTTCTTTACTTTCGATAATCTCTAAGGTCAAATTTCGTTCGAGAATGGTTTTAGAGTAAAGCTCAAATTTTTGTGTCTTTATCAACCCCTCATTAACATCCCTCTGTTCATCTTCATTCGCTAGCTTTTGATCCATTAGAATGTCATCTAAAGCCTGACAGACTGCGGTCTCGTGATCTTCTGCCATCTTAAAAATAGCTTGCACAGTGTCATGAACTTCTTTCTTTGCGACGTCAATCTCGTACTCAATTCTCTCGAGGTTTGTCTTAGATTGTTCTAATTCTTCATTATATTTTTCTTTCAGCTGTTTGACTTGATTCGTGTCTGCTTGTAGGGCTTGCTTGAATTCTTCAGAAGCTTCCTCTAAGCTCTGCATTTCATGATTTTGATGATACAAAATGGCACACTTTTGACACACAGATTGTTTACAACTTTCTTCTTGACAGAAGTATTCAAGCTTGTGTTTCTCGTGGGTCCTTTTTTGGCACAACATTTGATTATTGAGGAAACTCTTGACAGTTTCTTGTCCGAAATCATCCAGCATTGTTAGTTGGTGATCATTGCGAAGTTGTTTGATTGTTTTGTGGAGAGCAACACATTCTTTGCAAATTAGGCCATCACACTGTGGGCAAAATGCTACCAAGACTTCCGCCTTGCTACAGCTTTCACATTCAGTAAGTGGTTCCTGCAATGGAGTGGATTCATTTTTCATATTGTGAAATAGCCTTAGCAGAGCACTGAGGTAGAATGACGAGGGTAGCTTTGATCCATCACCATCTGGTACATATATCCTCTCCTCGCAGATAGGACATTCAATTTGATGAGTCCCGCTTCTCTCTAGGAACAGAGTGACACATCTTGAGCAAAAGTTGTGTAAACATGGAAGGATCTTTGGATCTGTGAATATTTCTTGACAAGAAGAACACGTAAGTTCCTTCTCCACTTTCTCTACGTAGGCTTTTAGTGTGGTTCGCATGGTATTTGGAATACTCCGAGAGCCTACGTGTAGATAGCCTGCGTCCATTCCAACAACAGACTAACCCGACTATTTTTACCAAGAAAAAATGTTAATACAAATATCACGAGACCTCAATTGCATCAATCAGTCAATCAGATCACCACAAGTATGCCAAATGACAAGCTTTGTCTATTGAGCTTTTAAGTTGTCACGCATATTTCCGGGTTCAACTTCTTTAAAATTAAGCGGAACAATTTCCTCAACGATCTTTCCTCCACCTGAACAGCTAGAACTTTGGACAGAAAAATCCTGTCACAAAGAAAAAGTAAGAAAAATCTTTATAGAACTGCTTTTCGTTTTGGATCCGGAAGTCACTTTTTCATGCGACTGACCTCACATTTGAAGAAGAACAACTTAAAAGCTCAGTTCAGTGGGTTATAAGATCATGTTTCTCTTCCAAACCAGTGACTAAAAGGAATAATTTTCATAAACTCTTTTCTACAAACGTACCTGAATTTTGTTATTGTTTTCATTGCTATGCGCTGATCTTGCGAGACAACAGTCGCTGCAGTGAAATCGAGCAATAGACTACCTCTTACGATATTTGTAATGACTTTAAAAACAAGGAATATGCAACAGAGTATGAGGGACATCAATATATCTTGTACGAAAGTTTCAGAACACAACTAACGACAATGATGTCACATACAGATTACGTCATAAACATGAAGCAAAACGTTTTTTTCCCGCAATTAATGCACACCTGGGTACGAGAACTGGCGTTTTTGAATTCTATTCTGTAGAAGATCCCCTCACGTACGCAGATACTATGGTTAGAATTCCTGCTACCTTTTATCAAAGAAGATGGCAATGAAAAAGATCAATAATAATTGGGAATTAACAATGGATTCCACAGAGTGGCCCCGGCTCCCAATGAATAACAAGTTGAATCTAGAAGTTGAACAGAAGAACCTTTAAAAAAAACCCTCGAAGAACTGGAGAGAACCAACAAGAAACTTTACTGACATATGATCCCGACCTACTATTTTAATCTATTTATAATGTTGTATGAGAGCGCCACGCGCAAAATTTATGACCACTTTTAATGTGTATTCGCACACTTCTATGCACGGAATTTTGTACGCTAAACTGATACATCTGATGCCAAGCTGCCTGGTTTTACCAAATAAGGCATGTAGAACTCATTTGGAGCAAAAACCCAGAAGCCCGTGCATAGAAGTATGCGAATATATCAAATGTGGTCGTACTTTTGCGCGTCGCGCTGTAACTTCTATTGTAAACCAAACAATACGTGATTTTGCTTTGCGTTTGTAGTTTATTGTCATTCTCAAAGCATATGGTTTCTTGATCTTTTTTATTTCATGTTATTTTATATTAATCACCAAGATTATTTAATTTCAATTAACTTTAGTTTACCGTGACTTAGATTTTTTTATTGGTCGGCAAAATGTTTCCAAAGCGATCAATCATTCAGCGATGGAATCCAGTCAATCAATCAGTTACCTGTTAAATGTAAAGAGATTTTCGTATCATACATGAATTTAAAATAACAAATGCTGAACTCAAAAGAATACGTTACTCCGTTACTCAGTAATTCACAAGGGAAAAGATTGCGTGACTTAATACATGCACAACTCAAAAGAACGAGTCATTCAACAATGCGTGACTTGGCAAAATTCGTGGGAGAAAAGATAGCGTTACTGATTGAATGAGCAACTTTATTCAATAATGCGCGTTCACTAACATTTGTGATGGCGTGGTAAATAGCGTGGCTAAATGAATGCGCAAGTCACGAGAATGCGTTACTAAATAATACACGACTCCTTAAAAATTTGCTACTCAAAAAAATTGCGTTACTCATTGAATGTGTAACTCAATAATGCGTGACTCATTAGAATTTGTGACTCAAAAGATAGCCTGTCAAATTGAATGCGCACATCAAGACAATGTGTTACTCCTTATAATTAATCAAAATTTGTGTCTCAAAAGATAGCGCAACTCAAAATAATGCTTAATTAAAGGGGCACTTGGATGAAAATTGGAAATGACTTGAAACTTTGTTAAACTTTCTGGCCTCAATAGTAGCCAGCAACATGTTTTCTTCACGGTCAAAAGTTGGCTGGAAAAAATTATCAATTATTTTAGCATCTAAATTGTGAGTAAATATAGTCATTGACTTAATTATTCGGACTTTCCAAAATTAGGGCGTTTTCTTCCAAATGCTCCTTTAACATTTTATTATATTTGCCGTATTTTTTATCGCATGGCATGGCATGGCATGGCATGGCATGGCATGGCATGGCATGGCATGGCATGGCATGGCATGGCATGGCATGGCATGGCATGGCATGGCATGGCATGGCATGGCATGGCATGGCATGGCATGGCATGGCATGGCATGGCATGGCATGGCATGGCATGGTATGGTATGGTATGGTATGGTATGGTATGGTATGGTATGGTATGGTATGGTATGGTATGGTATGGTATGGTATTGCCATATATTTTCCTTACCTTTTAACCGGCTTTTGAAGCAGTGTTTCGCGCCCAGTTAACAAAGGTACTCACTCTTGCAAAAACAGTGTAATGATTTGTGTAGCACTGAGAATGTCCCCAGCTGACAACACCTCGAAGAACCCATTTACCTCCCTCATAGCACGCTAAGGGACCACCACTGTCTCCTTGACAACCACCTGCTATGCTTTGCCCTCCGGCACAAATCATAGCGTTGGGATCTACTTCTATCAAATAGCTATTCCTTTGTTGACAATGAAGATCGTTAGCGATAGGAAGATCTGCTTTTTGGAGAGTTATAGCGGAAGGTCCACCAGTATAGGTTCGTCCCCAACCTATAAGAAAAATAAATGCTACAATAGGTGTGCCAGGCACTCAAAATGCTACAAAAATGTCTACCAGATCCTCACAATGGTACAATAATATATGTCAGGTCAACACAATGATACAATAAAGTGTGTCAGGTCCCCACAATGATACAATAAAGTGTGTCAGGTCCTCAAAATGATACAATAAAGTGTGTCAGGTCCCCACAATGATACAATAAAGTGTGTCAGGTCCCCACAATGATACGATAATATGTGTCAGGTCCCGACAATGATACAATAAAGTGTGTCAGGTCCCCACAATGATACAATAAAGTGTGTCAGGTCCCCCACAATGATACAATAAAGTGTGTCAGGTCCTCACAATGGTACAATAACATGTGTCAGGTCCCCACAATGATAGAATAAAGTGTGTCAGATCCCCACAATGATACAATAAAGTGTGTCAGGTCCCCACAATGATACAGTAAAGTGTGTCAGGTCCCCACAATGATACAATAATATGTGTCAGGTCCCCACAATGATAGAATAAAGTGTGTCAGGTCCCCACAATGATACAATAAAGTGTGTCAGGTCCCCACAATGATACAATAAAGTGTGTCAGGTCCCCACAATGATACAATAAAGTGTGTCAGGTCCCCACAATGATACAATAATATGTGTCAGGTCCCCACAATGATACAATAAAGTGTGTCAGATCCCAACAATGATACAATAAAGTGTGTCAGGTCTCCACAATGATACAATTAAGTGTGTCAGGTCCCCACAATGATACAATAAAGTGTGTCAGGTCTCCACAATGATACAATTAAGTGTGTCAGGTCCCCACAATGATACAATAAAGTGTGTCAGGTTCCGACAATGATACAATAAAGTGTGTCAGGTCCTCACAATGATACAATAAAGTGTGTCAGGTCCTCACAATGATACAATAAAGTGTGTCAGGTCCCCACAATGATACAATAAAGTGTGTCAGGTCCTCACAATGATACAATAAAGTGTGTCAGGTCCTCACAGTGATACAATAAAGTGTGTCAGGTCCTCACAATGATACAATAAAGTGTGTCAGGTCCCCACAATGATACAATAAAGTATGTCAGGTCCCCACAATGATACAATAAAGTGTGTCAGGTCCTCACAATGATACAATAAAGTGTGTCAGGTCCCCACAATGGTACAATAATATGTGTCAGGTCCTCACAATGGTACAATAAAGTGTGTCAGGTCCCCACAATGATACAATAAAGTGTGTCAGGTCCTCACAATGGTACAATAAAGTGTGTCAGGTCCCCACAATGATACAATAAAGTGTGTCAGGTCACAACAATGATACAATAATATGTGTCAGGTCCCCACAATGATACAATAAAGTGTGTCAGGTCCCCACAATGATACAATAAAGTGTGTCAGGTCCCCACAATGATACAATAAAGTGTGTCAGATCCTCACAATGATACAATAAAGTGTGTCAGGTCCCCACAATGATACAATAAAGTGTGTCAGGTCCCCACAATGATACAATAAAGTGTGTCAGGTCCCCACAATGATACAATAAAGTGTCAGGTCCTCACAATGATACAATAAAGTGTGTCAGGTCCCCACAATGATACAATAAAGTGTGTCAGGTCCTCACAATGATACAATAATGTTCATCCATCCATTCATACATCCATCCATCCATTCATCCATTTATCAATTCATCCATATAACTATTCATTCATCCACTCATTCATCTATCCATCCATCCATCCATCCTTCCATTGATTCATTCATCCATCCATCTATCCATCATTAATTCATTCATTCATTCATTCTTTCATTCAACCGTCCATCCATCCATCCATCATTCTTTTATCCATCCATCCATTCCATTTTTTGTTTCATTTATTCATCCATCCATTCATCCATTTATCAATTCATCCATATAACTATTCATTCATCCACTCATTCATCTATCCATCCATCCATCTATCCTTCCATTGATTCATTCATCCATCTATCTATCCATCATTAATTCATTCATTCATTCATTCTTTCATTCATCCGTCCATCCATCCATCCATCATTCTTTTATCCATCCATCCATTCCATTTTTTGTTTCATTTATTCATCCATCCATTCATCCATTTATCAATTCATCCATATAACTATTCATTCATCCACTCATTCATCTATCCATCCATCCATCCATCCTTCCATTGATTCATTCATCCATCTATCTATCCATCATTAATTCATTAATTCATTCATTCTTTCATTCATCCATCCATCCAATTATCCATCATTTATTCATTCATCCATCCATTCCGTTCTTTGTTTCATTTATTCATTCATCCATGCAGTCAAAAACTCATAATTGCCCTAGGCAATTCACTATGACATCACATCAAAACAATCTATTGTTTTAACGCTAAGGATCATGGTCACCAGAGGGGACAAAATTGCAGCAAAACAACTAAATCACAATAGAATTTGGTTAAAGACATAGTGGAAAGTGAGAGCAGCTAAATATTAACACTAAATATTCATTCATTCGCATCATTTATTCATTTTCTATTTCTGCTTTAGTTTTCTACCTTATTTAATACCTGATAAGAGGCACCTTGTTCCTGCAGCAACTCTGCTTCCTTGTGTTGGCAGGTTGATGCTGTTGATATTCGATGTGTAGGAAACAGCTCTGTCAAGCAGGACGAGTGCAACATCATGCCTGAAATGACTTCTACTAAAGTACGAGTGGTCATATATCCTGATAACTCGACGAACCTGTTCACCAGCTATAGCTGAATTTGAGTACAGAGCACCTGAAAGAAATAATTTGAGAGCAGTTGCATACTTGGTCTCCGGCGTTGCAGCCGTTCTTATTATACATCGGTATCAAAATCCCTCCCCACTAATGGCTAATTGGAATGGTCAGGAATTCCTGTCTGGCTGCAGTAAGCAGCCGTTAGTGGGGAGGGATTTTTAGACCGACACTAAGAACAGCTGCAAAGGAGACTATTTCATACTTTGACATGCAAATAAGCAGATGAACAGAAAGTGGCAAAAAACATGTTAATGAGGTGTACCTCAGTTGAAGAAACTTTTAAGTTTATTAAAAATGCTCAAAATCAATAAATAAATATATTATCAATTAATCAATATCTCAGTCAAAGAACAAGTGATTGATTTTACATCAGACAGTGTTCATGGTCAGTTTTAAAGTCAAAATAATATCACATAGTTCCATTCTTCTTCCAAATAAATAATGTAAGGCGCATAGGAATAATTATTTAGTGTAAAATAAATTTATTAAATCATACTTGGACTGTATATGTTATAATTTCTCTCGTGGCATTTAATATTTGTTTCCATTGTATATCAATGTATCTGTTTCATGAACGTGCTTTTAGAAACTTTGGACTTGCAGCTTTCATCAGGATAAATCTCTTTATTAAGTGTCTAGTCGTTCTAGCGCTTTCGCACTAATAGGGGACACTTTTCACTCACACACACTACCACTACATTCAGTATTTTATGCACACAACACTCACTCACATGTTGATTTTTACGGAGGGAGGAAACCGGAGTACCCGGAGAAAACCCTCGTAGCACAGGAGAGAACAACACATCAAACAAACTCAATTCACATATGGCGACCGCAGGGCTCGAACCAGAGACCCGAGCCTTTGGAACCACAGTGGTGAAAGGCGACGCGTTAGCAGCGTACGCCACCCATGCTACCCATAATCTTAGTACCTTCCCATTTTTCAGTGCTATTTTTGAAATAAATCATTACTGAGTTTGGAGCTCTTACTTTGTGAAAATCACTTAACACTAGAGAGGGAAATAGAAAACAGTCCACGTTCGATGTCTCAAACTTCAGACCTAATATAGCGAAACTTTAGTAGTATGGTACTTCATGTATGGTACAAACACTTGCATCAGCAAATACATTTATTGGTAGGAATACAATAATAAAACATATACGGCGTCCCTACCCTTCGACCATGATAAGAAAACTTTGGTAGCCGAATGTTAGTTTAGTGATCCTTTTGAGGTTTTAATGCAATTTTTGAACATTTTATTCCGGAGAGCCCCGGTATCGTGCTAAAATTTTAATATCTCAAACGTGGCCTATTCTTAGAGTCTTAGGAGCTGATTCTTGAATTACATGATCATATTTAAATAACTACAAATTCCCCTTTCGTGGTTTTTAGTAACGTCCAGAAATACCTTGATCGTTACTCTACGTACCTAAATGCACAGTGTATGCTTGTGTATTCGGGTCCTGATCAACACAGTGAGCAGCGGTCAAAACCCATCGGTTGGAAAGAAGAGATCCTCCACAACTGTGCCGACCATTATAACGCAGGGAGATTTGCCAAGGGACTTCAGAAGGACGTGCGTTTTGCCCGTTGATGATGCGTTTTTCTTCTCCTTCAGGCTCTCCAGATTCTATAAAAAATAGTGAAGAATGTGATGCAGAAAATAACCGAGAATGAATGAGTGAATAAAAGGACGGAAGATGAATTAAGATTTACAGTGAGGACACTCGAACCGTGAACACTTTGAGCTTTTTTCATAGTTTTTTTCTCCTTTATCCCTTGGGTGAATCGATTGGAAATATGATTTATTTTGAACAATAAGATTATTTGAGTTCAGTGCTTCATTTTCAGGTTTGAAGCAGTAGAAAGTTCATAAAATAAAAGATATAAAGATAACACTTGTTCATGGTTCGAGACGTTTTTCTATCACGAGAATGATATTTATCCTGGTCATTGTCAAATCGAGTTACTTATTAGATTTTTGACTTTTGTTTTAAGGAGGAGCGAACAGGTAGCAAATAACAAAAGAACGATATAAATATAAAGGGAACGGTGAAAGGGAGATGATGAATGAATACGTTGATTTAGACACGGTGATTCCATAAGTTAAAATAGAAATAAGTAGAGAGAGAGAGAGAGAGAGAGAGAGAGAGAGAGAGAGAGAGAGAGAGAGAGAGAGAGAGAGAGAGAGAGAGAGAGAGACGAAGGGAGAGACGAAGGGAGAGGGAGATAACTGTCGAAATTATACTAAGTAGTTTAATACCAAACGTTAATCTGTTAAAGATGGTGAAAAGGGAATACAAATAACTTACCTTCCTTTTCAGTGGAAACAGTGCACACAAAAAGGACCAAACAGGCTATGGATATGATTCTCATCTTGAAGTCTTGTATCTGACTGAAGCTAAAGGAATTGTGAAGTACTCCTCAAGTTTTCCTTTATTTAAGCCGTTTTAAATGTCAATCAAAATTAATTGCATCAGAATCAAACCAATTTCGCCGTCTGAAATGGAGCATCTAATTGAAAAAAAATATCCATCAAATTATTTTATATTATTTCTTTAGATATAAACTTTTTTTCAGAATAAAAATCTAGCGTTGCTCCTTTGATCAGCGATTTTCAAACCAAAGCGACTTAAATTTTTTCACAAGCAAAAGGAAAGGAAAAGCATAAACGTGTCCATAAGAATGTAAATTATGTGATCAAAGTTCAGATATTATACCCAAACTAGTGACGATGAGCAAATTAAAAGAGCCGTTGTCTGCATGTAAGTATCGAGAATAGGTGGTTATTTTCTCGTTCTAAAACATTAAAAATATCCCCAATATTGGATCTTTGCGATGATCACTTTAGAATACTTTGCTTAATTGGTGCTGTGGAGGCGTTGGCGTTGAAGTGTAAAATTTACCTATTCCAAAGTCATCGGATCAAGCTTGGTACATGGAGTTTATTTTTCTGAAAGAGCCTTCTAAACTAATGGGTAAAAATGTTATTGGTGGCATTCAAAGTGTCTTTTAACACGAAACATTTTACTAAAACGTACTTATGTATTGATAACGCTGTTACATAAGATAAAATATAGAAAGATATTTTGAAAGACAATTTCGCAACCTTGAGGCTGATTTAATTAGTTATACATACAATATTCATTACAAATGATAATAATATAAAATAGTAAAAGCCATACGATTCTGGATGTTATAAACATAGTATTAGAATAACTGAAAACAAAAAGATACAAAATATAAGATAAGGATAGCAAATGGTGTCCCGCCGAGGTCTATTCTGGGGCCTGCATTGTTCAATATATATATCAACGATCTGCCGTGTATCCCAAGTGAGTGTTCCTGGAGTCTTACGTGGACGATTCCAAGCTGTTCCTTTCTTTCGCTGTCAAAGATGCTGCTGACGCCGCAGCTCTTTGGTCCCTTTTGAAATAATCCTGGTGCTTGCAGTTATACAAGACCTCTTCCTCACTCCATAAACGTATAAGTTGTTCAGTTTCTAAGTCGCTAAACTCAATCTTTACTTTCTTTTTCTTTGAAGACACACACGCTTCAGTGTTGTTTATGTCCGCCATTTTGTGACAAAGCGCCTCTACTACCCCTCCCCTCGGCAGAAAATTGTTAAATAATTCGTCATTTTTCATTGTTTTCGGCTACGATTGTCGTAAGGTTTTAAAACATGTTTTAAAATCCTACAACTATTTTCTTGTCGCACACAACAGACTCGAGTAAGTTGTAGAGTACATTTACAGCAAAACATCTCTAAGCTGCAAAAGGTGCAGAATTTTGCCGTACGAATAGTTTGTAGAATATATTTAACATTTTATAATATTACACATTTTGTATATTCATATTCATATATTTATTTTTGTAATTAGTACTGGTAGTATCTGAAAAGCCCTGTAGGGAGAATCTAATAAAGTATTATTATTATTAATTAATCAAACTTAAAGAAAAAATATGAAAAAAAAAAAATGTACAAGACCAGTTGGAGATCACCAAACCATAGTTGATGGCCAAAATGAATGAATTTCGAGGTCTATCGTTATGAACAGGTGGAATATCAAAATTGCGCTTTCTTCTTAACTCATATGAAAGTAAAAAGTACAGTCGCTTGCTACCTTTCTTAATGATTTCATTTGAATCAGGCGTTCAACTGATGAACACTAAGGTTGCACAACTGTCTGGGTTTTTTTTTTTTTTTTCTTATTTCTGTCAATCTAATCAATTATTTTTTCGGAATATCATTTCTGCCAAGGTGATTTTTATTTATTTTTTATTATTACCATTATCATAAATGTTTACCCATATTTTTATTATAACAGAAGTTTGATTAGATAAAACGTTATCCTCATAGAAACGGTTCGAACTGCACTGAGAGTTTGTTTCCTAGCATTATCCGTAGTCTTTTTCGCCACTATCGAACGTTTGAATTTTTGAGCCCACGACCATACACACAATCAAGAACCGGCGCTGGTTACCATGACATTCACAATTTTGCTAGGGAATCGGATTAATACACGCTTTAAACTTCAAGGGAAAAAAGCCCTCAAATTTTGCACGAAGTTTTACAAATGTTTTCGAATTCTTCAAAATGTGCTTGCGAAGAAAGTTTTGACAAAATTTGAGAATTGCGAAAAGCAAACTTATCCAAGTTACTAGGCTGATGCTCGCGTGTATCGTAGGATCGTAGAACGAATTCAATAATTGCCCGCCAGTAATATTTTGATTAAATTATAATGCAGTACGAGGGATACTCCACCACAATACTCGCTCAATATTGCTGCAAATGACCTGAAACTTCACAGAGACTCAAAGGAAAACACGAAACACAAGTAGGAACATTTATTTGTGTGATTTACTGATTTTTAATTTTTTCTAAAAATCGCCATACATTGCCTTATAAGTTCGATAGGATACTTATAAGTCGATCTTTGATTGACAAAAAAAAAAAAAAAAAAGTGTTGGTATGGCCCTTTAAGGGCTCTGTACGCAAGTAATATTTTGATTAAATTATAATGCAGCGCAGTTCCTTGGGTGATAGTAACCTTGTGCAAAACGTTATGTTGAATCATTGGTGGTGAATTTTTTTCGTGCAAACATAGACCGTAGTCGACTGAATCAATAAAGTAAGTGACTCGACCCAATATTCTTACATGCACACCTTCCAGCTTTGAACCTCATATGCCTAAAGAGATTCCAATTTTATATCCACTAGAACACGTATGTTAAATATAGACTAAGCTACAATATGTTTCTGAATCAATAAAGTAAGGTGACTCGACCCAGTATTCTTACATGCACACCTTCCAGCTTTGAACCTCATATGCCTAAAGAGATTCCAATTTTATATCCACTAGAACACGTATGTTAAATATAGACTAAGCTACAATATGATGTTTGTTTCGAGGAGATCGGATTGCATATCACGTGGTAATGACTTCACGCCTGTTTTAACTCGGAATCGAATTTTATCCCTCGACCGCATTTTCTAGGGAAATGCTTTATTCTGCCTAAGTCGAATTTGGAGATATTTGAGGATTTCAAAATGAAGAGTATAATTTATGTGAAAACTAAACAATAGACTTCCCGTACCCAAAATTGCTACTTCTGAGGTATATATTTACAAAAAACATCGCTCATTTTATTATGAAATGTCCCTAATACTTTATTGAAAAATTAGAAGGTAATCCAGTAACGCAATCTCGCCAAACCGGATAATACTTGATTCAAGATAACGCAATGTTTACTCTTAACCCGGTCATTTTACAGACAAATTCACGAAACCTCGTCGATTTTTTTTTCTTGAATCGAACGAGTCACACTCGGTTTCCTCGCGCATGCGCAAAATTTTTCCCCAGGTGTTGGTCGGAACACTAGCACTTAGTTGCGCGCATGCGCACCGATATACAACGTCATAATGTCCATTCTAATTGATCAACTAGTTGCGCGCATGCGCAACGATATACAACGTCATAATCTCCATTCTAATTGATCAACTAGTTGTGTGCGCATGCGCACCGATATACAACGTCATAATCTCCATTCTAATTGATCAACTAGTTGTGCGCATGCGCACCGATATACTACGTCATAATCTCCATTCTAATTGATCAACTAGTTGTGCGCATGCGCACCGATATACTACGTCATAATCTTCATTCTAATTGATCAACTAGCGCATGCGCACCGATATACTACGTCATAATGTTCATTCTAATTAATTATCATCTTAAAGATGAAGTTGAACAACAATGTTCTTAAAATGTTTTCAAGTAGATTGACATAAATCTATTCCAAATTCTCTTCGCCATGACCGAAGAAGGTAAGCTAACAAAAGATTTCATTGTGAAAAAATATTATCTGCAAAATCTTTTGTTTAAATAGGAAGCGCAAGTTTTGTCTCGAGAATTTTCTGTTAGGTTTTTTAATAGATATAATTTGTAATTAAAAGAAACAAAAGCTTTAAGAGAAGAGAAAAGAAATCGAAGAAAGGGAAAAATGTAAAAGGAAGGAATAGGAAGAAAAGAAAAGAAAAGAAAAGGAAAAGAAGAGAGAGAAAAAAAAGCAAAGCAAAGCAAAGCAAAGCAAAGCAAAGCAAAGCAAAGCAAAGCAAAGCAAAGCACAGCACAGCACAGCAAAGCAAAGCAAAGCAAAGCAAAGCAAAGCAAAGCAAAGCAAAGCAAAGCAAAGCAAAGCAAAGCAAAGCAAAGCAAAGCAAAGCAAAGCAAAGCAAAGCAAAGCAAAGCAAAGCAACTTAAATAAGAGCAAATAAACGTATGTAACTAAAAGGAAAGGAAAGGAAGCAAGGTAGAGGAGGAAACAGCAGTTGACAGGATCAAGGAGACTTCAAGTTCTATGGAAGAGTACTACATTCGCGATGACGGTACTGAGGAAGTTGAATACCAACAACAAACTACTGAAGATAGTGATAACAGCGAAAGTTCTATGGAAGAGTGCTTTCGCGATGACAGTACTGAGGAAGTAAAATACCAACAACAAACTACTGAAGATAGTGATAACAGCGAAAAGGACATCGAAGACGAGTTGGTTGTTGATGAAGGGACTGGAATCGATTGGGAAGATGATAGTTGTTGCAGTTTTGTGGACGCTAAGGAGGACCGGATCGATACTGAAGATCTTCAGTATCGATCCGGTCCTCCTTAGCGTCCACAAAAGAACTAAAGAACAAATGTAGATGTGATGATAATGATAGAGACCAAAGTGTTGATGATGAAGGAACTGGAATCGATTGGGGAGATAACAGTTGTTACAGTTTTGTGGACGCTAAGAAAGACCGGATCGCTATTGGAGAAAGATTAAATAACAAATGTAGATATGACGATATATCTTCAAATCTACATTTGTTCTTTAATCTTAGGGAACAAAGTGTTAGAAGAGTTAAGGTTAATTATGAAAGATTCTTGGAAGAAGGCGAATGTATCATTATTATGGATGATGATGAAATTTGGACAGATGAGGATGTAAATGAGGATGACGAATATGGTGATAACGAGGAGATAGATAATGAACAAGAAACGAAGGAGGAGGAGGAGGAGGAAGGAGTAGATGAAGTAGACGAGGAGGAAGAAGAGCTAGATGAAGAGAAAGAGGAAGAAGAAGTAAGGAATGGGAAAGAAGGAGCAGAACAAGAACAAGAACAAGAAGAGATTGATGAGAAGGAAGAGGAAGATATGGAGGATAAAGAGGTAAAAGAGGTTGAGAAAGAAGAAGACGAGGAGGCGGAAAAAAGTGAAGAAGAACAAGAATACGAACAAGAACAAGAGGTAGAAGATCTAGAGGATAAAGAGGTAGAAGATGAAGAAGAAGATGAGGATGAAGTGGAAGCAGAAGATCTGGAAGTTAAGGAGGAACACCGCGATTATGCTGTCGTACAGCCTTCTTCCCTTGAGGACAGTCCTGATGGTGATTACAATTATGAGACCAGCACTGTCACTGATACAAGACACCGCAATGATAGCAGAGGTGCCACCAATGGAAACCACATGGTTAAAGGTGGTGCTAATTGCTATGTAAGGGAGTGCAAAAATAGCAGAATCATCGACAAAGCTCCAACAAACCACAGTGAAGGTACAATCGACAAGAAACTGCACACCATGTTTGGATGTGACGGAAGCCCCTATGTGCCGTTGCTATGGACAACAGGATTGGCAGCTTGCTTGTTGGTCCGATTTTTAAGGTAAGCAATGATATATTAAATGGATCTTTCTGACATGGCAGTCATATTCGCAGGAGCCTCGCAATTTAAGAGTTTCAGAATGGGATTTATAAAAGGGTTTAATTCTAATGGGAATAAATAAAGCGCCGGGGCCATGGTACTAAAACGTGCAGTTTTAGCACCATACCACTCAGGGTATGGCACCATACCACTCAGGGGCGTACTACCAAAACAGGTAGAGTGTGAATTTGACTCGTCATGTAACACTTGTTTGACTGTACATTTGTTAAGTCTAGTGCACACATTCCCGAGCCCCGAGCGGCTAATTAGCTTTGAAGTTCATGGTGGAATTTGGCCGTTATTTCTACTTGAATAGCATGTTCAACAAAGGTAATTAGCCGCTCGGGGCTCAGGAATGTGTGCACTAGACTTCAAGAATGTACAGTCAAACAAGTGTTACACGACGAGTCAAATTCACACTCTACCTGTTTTGGTAGTATGCAGGAGGGTTGATTAGGTGGATATCCACCCCACTCTTTAGAGGTGTTAACAATAAAAAAATATGAATATTTCAAAGAAGTTTCTGAACTCTAATGGAGAATAGAAACCTTGAATAGAAACCTGCTCTTAAAAATGTTTTCTAGTTCGCGTCACTTAAGCAGCGTTAATTGTTTTGAAAAACTTCCATTTTTCTCAATTATTTATTTCCCGCGCATTTCTCAGCGTCTGCTGCCTTCAACATGGACTTTTCATGACACCATAGAGATGACTTTTGCATTTCTTTTCAGGCAATGACACTGACGATAAAGAAACAGCATTGTATAGAAAGTAAATTTCTATTTTTTCCATCTCTTTTTTTTGAAAAGCTGGACATTTGGTAGCATTGCATACTGAGAAATTCTCACTCTTTTTCATCTCTTTTTTAAATTTGATAACCTGGACAACCCTGGACATTTGGTACATAGAAATCTCTTTTCCCTCTCATCTTTAAAAACCTGAAATAACTGGAAAAATTCTGGCATTGATTATTGAGAAATTATCTTCTTACTCAATAAATTTGGAAACTGGAAAACTGGAAAGCGAAACTACTCAGAAAGCATCTTTTACCCCTAAAAAGGAATATATAAAACTAGAATGCCTGGACATTGGTTACTAAAAAAATATTTTCTCTGTTAAAAACTTTGAAAACCTGAATAAAAGCAGTCTCCTTCAAAAAATGCAGCATTTCATATATTTGTTCATGTTTTGCCTGGAAATATATATACATGTTGAACCATCGATTTCGTTTCTTTGTTTGTTTGCTGTTGTTGTTGCTGTTGTTGTTACTGTTGCTGCTGTTGTTGTTGTTGCTGTTGCTGCTGCTGTTGTTGTTGTTGTTGCTGCTGTTGCTGCTGTTGTTGTTGTTGTTGCTGTTGTTGCTGTTGTTGTTGTTGCTGTTGTTGTTGTTGTTGTTGTTGTTGCTGTTGTTGTTGTCGTTGTTGTTGTTGCTGTTGCTGTTGTTGTTGTTGTTGTTGTTGTTGCTGTTGTTGTTTTGAGTTTCTACGAAAGTTGTGTTTCTTTGTAGTTTCTCTTTGATTTGTTTAGTTCCTACTATTTGTTGTTGTTTTTTCTTCTTTTTTGCTTTGTTGTTTTAAAGATTCTGATTGCTTCACCTTCTACAATTCGGCCATTCTTCTCTTCTCGACCCATAAGACAAACTCA
Source organism: Anthopleura sola (assembly GCA_023349425.1). Taxonomy (NCBI): domain Eukaryota; kingdom Metazoa; phylum Cnidaria; class Anthozoa; order Actiniaria; family Actiniidae; genus Anthopleura; species Anthopleura sola. Next base: position 3,740,215 of record JALHLI010000007.1, on the reverse strand, counting down.
ATAAATATTGAAATGGTTCCAGACCTTCTCATGTTTTGCTGGTCGAGTACTCTATCAAATAGACTGGTACGGCCTGCGAAAAGAATTAAAATATGCACTACGATTAATTATTAGAAAACGAGTTTTTTGACTCGTTGCTTAAAAATTAAATTAAAAGGGACTCGAGTTAACGTAGCGACTTATCAAGGGTGTACCATACCTGCATTGGATCAAACACCACATATTCTGCTTGGTTAGAACATCTTGGAGAGACTGGTGAGGTCGGTCTACCTGGCGTCTACAGAAAAACAAAAAGACCATCACAATGTTGAAATATTGAAATACCAAAGTCTTAAGCTCCTGTTTCAATTTCAACAACACACTAGGTTGCGAAGATAATTATACGAACTCGATATACTTCTCAATCTAACTCACCAGAATTGAATCAAAGCCAGCCGGAGGTAGAATACTAAAAGCAAAAAAAGATGAAATGAAATGAAATGAAATGGAAGAAAGAGGAATTTGATCCGCTTTTCATTGTTGTTTTGATTAACTGCGTGACCGACCGAACAAATCACTGACTCAACGCCAGAATGAAAAGGGCCACTTGTTCATCAGTAGCTCAGAGTTACTGTCATGTGTTACCCAAATAAGCCGTTGTTGCCTGCTATTAGAACGGTTTTCGTATGAGTTGGAAACATACGGTACTGACATACAGCATGTACACGGTACAACATACCATGCATGCAGTATCATTGAAATGGCTTCCCATTGTCCTCCAGTAATTCCTCCAATCACAACTCGTAGTTACGGCTACGTAAGATACAGTACGGTAGCAGTACGGCTAAGAATTTGACGTGACGTTTCCACTCATACGAAAACCGCTCTACTGTTACTTATCGTTATCGTTATTATGACTTTAGGAACACAGAAAGGATACAATCGATAGGGAATCATCTTTTTCCAGTTTCCAGTGTTAATTTATTAAAATTTCGGAGTATTTTATAATATAGTTTTTATGATTTATACTTAGTAAAGAAGAAAAAAACATAGTTTTAACTTACCGGCTCTTGTCTTGTTTATAGACGGATTCTGTTGCACCTAAACTGACGTTCACTAATAACAGCTTGCCAGGCTGGAAAATAACAATTTGTCAAAGAATGCTTTAAAAAGCTTCACTAAAAAAACATTTCTGTGTCTTGTCGTAATTATGACATTTTCGACCATTTTCATTGGCTGATCAGTGATCTCGTGTATTTTTATTGGTTCACAATAATGTAAGTCATTTCTGTACCATGACCGTGCATACCCACATCCATACAAAATCACTAGCGTAAATACTTACAGGAGTAAATTGAGCAGCGTGTGAAGGTTGACGTGTAAAGTAAAGACCTTTGCCATATATTCCTTGCGTAAAATCTACGAGGAATAAAAGCATTCAATATCCAACTGTGAAACTCCCTGGCAGCCCTAAGCGGCTAACTCATACATTGAAATTAAATTGGAGGGAGGAAAACCGGAGATCCTGTAGACAAACCCTTGGATTAAGAGAGAGACCTTACAAACTCTGCTCACACGCGATGACGGCTCCAGGAATCGAACCCAAAAGGTGGGTGCGTTATGGCTACACCCCTATTAAACTCCATTGATAAAGACGAAGTAGTGCCCGCTTAATACAGAGTATACGCAAGAGAGGTGACATTGTACCACTTTTACCTTCTTTAGTAAAACCTCTTGTGACTATATTGCCTATTTTGCTGCTGTCAGAATAACCCCCACAGAAAAACAGTTGCTTGACGATGGGAGGAGACTTGGGATTCCTGTGGTGATGACCATCCAGACAGGTTTCTAACAATGCCACGTGACTGCACTCAACCTATCAAAACACACCACGAAGATTACTCTAAACAATCTTATGAAAAATACACTGTATGAGCATGAACCTATCAGAGTTTAAGTTGTTCACTATCTCAAACATTTCAACATTTCATAACAAAATAACAAGGAAACCTATTTTTATATACGTCACTGTTTATTTTACTTTTTTATGGTGCTTTGTGTACCCAAGCTAGACTAGAATGCACCTTGTTCGTGGGACTCACAAGACCTGTGGTTTGTTTACAGCGATAGCCATGCACGGGGTCATTAGGTGTAAATACACGAGAGAGCTCCCATGCAATTTCAGTATAATATTGATATCCTTCATCAATAATGGTCATGAATACTGGCCACTTTCTGAGATCATATTTTTAGTAAATTGAACTAAAACTCTAAACCATTTTTACACTGTCATAACTAAATGCTCACACTACCGTGTACCTTACAAATATTCGTCACGTTGACGTCATCGTATAGTCCTGTGGCTAACAGGCTGCGACGAGTTTGTTGCATGAGAGTTTTCTCGCTTTGTGTATGGATGAGAGATGATAGAAGTTTTTCATCCTCTAAACGCATAATGAAAGAAAGATAAAAAAACGTTTTAAAACATTTTTCTTTGATCTCTACAACTTCAAGACGTCTGGGTTTTTGGCTTCCATGAACCAAAAAAATCTACTCAAACATGGGAAATTTGACGGACAGAAGCAGCTGAGTTAACCACGTTTCCTGAAAGGAATTATGGGTCAACTATTTTTGGTTAGTATTTTCTGAGCGGGAACATGGGAAATGCTAATCAAATACAAAGCTGTATCCTCAATTCTGATTAGCTGACCTCGATTTCGTTCTGTAGGTTAACTCAGCTGGAGCAAAAACATGAGAAAATTTGCCCCGAAAAGACCTAATTTGATTGCATATTTTGCTTTGTCCGATGCAAATTATATGGTTACCTTTCTCGTCTATTGGGGAATTTGGAGTGATTTGGTTGTAAGTTTGGGGACGGGAGCTCAAGGGGACTGTCAATAGATGATTGGCTAAGAAGTGTACTCTCTGAAAATTGGGATCTCTGGCATTTTTAAATTAAAATTTTTGCAACAGAGTTAGAGTGAGGGAGTGGAGGTTAGCAGACTGGACCCCCAACCACCCAAGATCCAGTAGTGTCACTTGATCAATATAGGGTACCTTTAGTGACGTCTCCAAAGTCTCCTCTAGAAATGGCTTCCATATCTAATTGGCTGTGTTCTTCATCAATATGTTGCTTGTTTAGGATAGTTACAAGTGACTCGTAGAAATCTTCATCTGAGAATGAGAGAATCACACCGAGTTATGTCATGATGTTTGCTTCCATAAAATAAATTCATTTACAAGATAGTAGACCTCGTCTATACTACAGGCAACACTGGATATCTCAACATCGACCTCCGTGTTTTTGACCCGGAGGGGGGGGGGGGGTACTCCCTATAATGGACTATACGGGGATGCTCCGCCCGAAAGGGGTACTTTTTTCAGGCCGCACATATAGAAAAGGGGTGGAAATTTGCGAGTTTTGGTATAAAAAGGGGTAGATTTTTTTAAAAGGTATATGAAGGGGCACATTTTCAGGCAAAAAGGTATATAAAAAAGTGGTACCTTTTTGCTGAAATTTGGTATAGAAAAGAGTAAGGTCGAGAGTCCGGGCGGAGCATCCCCGTATGAAAGGACCCGAAGTAGCCCCCGGGGTTTTTGACCAGAATAATTATATGAAATACCAGTCATTTCAGCTAATTTTTAAATATTGGCATTATAACCTATCTTCCATGCCTATCGACAACCTCCTAAGGCCCTGACAACCGTTTTTGAAGTAGGTGTATGTTGTTTATCAAATCTTACCGTCTGATTCTTTCTCGTCCAAGTCGAGTACGGCACTTTCTTCTTTTTCCAGCTGCATATCAAGCATTTTCTTCTCTGGGAATGAGAGATGAAATCTTCATTTGAAGACGCCAATGTGCAGTGCAACAGCGTTGTTCACACTGAGTGGAATAGACCTTTTTAGCTTGAGTGGTTTGTTGTCACATTTCAGAACACGTGTCATTCTCTTGGGAATAAGATCCTTTGTTTGAGTTGCATCCATATTCAGGTGTCTTCTCATACACACACAACTATTCAACAAAGAAATGATACTCTAGGTAATGACACGTGGTCTGAAATGGGACAAAAAATCGTCCAAGATAAAAAGGTATATTGCTTGCTTGTCTACAGTCACAAACCTTGGGTGCATTATTTATGTGGAATCCCTCACGTGTGGCTCATGCATGCAAAGCGTTGGAGCATTTCAATTGAATGAGTGAATAAGTGATTACTCAGGCGCGGATTTAGTGGGAGGGTTTAGGGGGTTGCAACCTCCCCCCCCCCCTCCCCCCATGAGAATACTGGCTCCGCTGTCTGACAGTGAAAGAATGATGGCTCACTAGAAATACGTGTTATTTTCGCTTTTATTTCCCCTGGTAAAAATAATGGATCCGCCCCTGTAACTGAAAGGTACGTCACACGACACCGCCCATCATGGTTGAGCCAAACAGCGCACGAATTTACTGCTCAACCAATAAAAACGCCAGGACATTCGGTACGTTCACGGCGTAATAAGGCTTACGAAATCTACTCCAACTTGCGGCTTGATCCAAGTTTGGTTCAATTTTTCTCGGAATTCCCCGCCCATACCTTCGGATAGCTGTCGGAACCGGAAGAGCATGTTTTACCAAAGGGAAAAATATCAAGCGAGAATGTGATTGGATGTCATCATCGACTTAACGTGACCGTGACGGGTCCCGTTTCGTCTGAAACCTGCCCTAAGCTGCTATGATAAAATATAAAGATATCAAAAACTATTAGTTTTACCTAATTTGAAGTGGCTCTTTTGTAATCTTTCCTTGGCTTTTGTTAGAGTTTTGATAACCTCTTCTTGGGTGTCCACCTGAAATTTGATCAGGCAAGATCAGAACATGGAATATGAACAGCACGGATCTAATAAAAATGGAAGATAAAGAAGCCTTGCGACTTAACCATCGTTAATTAAAGAGTTTTGATGGCTGAAAGAACGTAGCAGAACAATTTAGTGAACTACTTTTTTTTGTTGTTTTGGTTTTTGGTTTGTTGTTCTTGTTGTTGTTGTTGTTGTTTTGCGAGTGTGTGTGTGTGTGTGTTGTTTTCTGTTGTTGTTTTTTGGATTGTTTTGTTTATGATTTTTTGTTTGTCTGTTTGTTTGTTTCTCTTTGTTATTGTGTCTTTGTTGTAGTTTTTTTTACGGTGGACTAGACTGGAGAGTTAGTTCTTTGTTCCCCCTCAAAAACAAAACATCACATCGATATTTCTTAATAATTTAATCATTAAACTAATGATAGTGTATTTACAAACCAATTACTTTTTCCCTTGCTAATTAATATTTACAACTAAAAAATATACTAACATGCAGGCATTACTTCATCGAGTCTACAATATCACATATGATTATACTAACCACCTCTCATGATTGTAAAGTGCCTTTGATAAAATCCATATAGAAAGGGTGCTATATAAATCATCAATCATAATCATCATAATCATAATCATATCCAAACACAGCTGATCAGCTATAGCTAACACTAATATCACAGTATCTCATGGAACATAATAGTTCAATCTAAACTAGCCCTTTAGATATCAATCATAATGTTATCTGGGTTATTCACATGGAACATAATAGTTCAATCTAAACTAGACCTTTAGATATCAATCATAATGTTATCTGGGTTATTCACATGGAACATAATAGTTCAATCTAAACTAGACCTTTAGATATCAATCATAATGTTATCTGGGTTATTCACATGGAACATAATAGTTCAATCTAAACCAGGCCTTTAGATATCAATCATAATGTTATCTGGGTTATTCACATGGAACATAATAGTTCAATCTAAACCAGGCCTTTAGATATCAATCATAATGTTATCTGGGTTATTCTAACATTGAGTCTTGCTACAAATATCATTTATCATCTATTTTTACAGAGGGCAAAATCACTAATTGGTCAAACAAGGAGGGCTGTTGAGCAAAATTCGAGGCCAAATTTATGGTTAACACAAATTCTTTAAAAAACCCAGGCGCTAACATAATTGAGATTGCTTCGTATTTTTGTAAATGTATTTTTTTTAACATGTTTATGAAAGCCACTCTAACCCCTCAAAAAGATATTAGACTTCATTGTTTTCTTTCAATTTATCATATTCTGATGTTTTGCAATGTTTTATAATTAACTTAATTCAAAAAAATAATGCACTGTCAGGGATCGCACATTGTTATTCTGATGGGGTGAGGATTAACGATTGCTGCCAAAGGTTAGAGCACTCCCCCCGGAAAATGTTTGAAATTGAAACCTTCGGAAATGCGATTTCCAGTGTTTTGAGGGGCATTTGCAACATACTTATTTCATTAAAGTTCGCGCCATTACCCTTACCTGTGCTTTCTCGATTGCCGGTTTTTCTCACAGAGAAGGGGTTGGCATTTCGACCAATCAGTCGCACGTTACAACTCAACTATTTCAAAATTTCGAGGTTACTCATCAATAATGAGGAAAAAAGTGTTATCAGAATAGGCCTCAAGCATGATGACGTTTTACACCTACACTTCCAGAATCCCTTTTGGTAGCTTTCTTTATTGTGCTAATTTTCCCACTATTGTCTTGGTATTCTCAAAGGAGTTTTAACATTTGAATATGAAAAGAGATTTTGAAAAGGATTGTTGTAGTTTAGGTATGAAACGTCATGAGGTTAGGCGTCTATTTCACTGCACTGAATGGGATAGCCTGCGTAGCGGGCCCTCTCACCAGGCTATAAATGAGAGTGATAAAGTATCATTATTGAAAAAGTGTTAAATGGTTTATATCTATTAGCACCAAACAGAAACTCTATTACCCCGGTTTTCTAGCACAAACACTCGACCATCAGCTGTAACTACTACATCAGAAGGGTCATTCAACTGACGAACACCTGAACCACGGCTACCAAATGACCTTATAAACTGACCTTCTTGTGTGAAAAGTTGAACACATTGATTATTATCATCACAGACAAGAATCATGTCTGGACCATAAACAGTCAGTCCATGTGGTACACCATTTAACTGACCGTCTCTTTTTCCCTGTTCTCCAAACTTGTACAAGAAAACTCCGTTCACATCAAAAACACGAACATAGTTTTTGAAATAGTAAGATACAAAGTATTTCCCGTTACCATAGGTGATGTACCTAGGCTGTTCATTATTATCAGGCATATCAAACTCATGAACTATATCTCCTTGTTTACTGAACACCTTGATGCTTGGTTTGATACCCAGTTGTTGGTTTCCCTTACAGCACACTGCGATGTTTTTATCATCGTTAACACACATTCCCCACGGTACAAACCCTTCCTCATGTCTGTAGATAGTTCTTATATAAGTACCGTTCAAGTCATATTCCTGTATCCTGCCTTTATTATCTGGACCATCACTGACAATTATTCTGTCTTCATTAAAGACCACTCCATACGGCATATCCAACTGACCTTTTCCTGTTCCTTTGCTGCCAAACTCTCTTAAATAGTTTCCATCAAGACTGAATATTTGAATACGGTGATTACCCCAATCAGCAATGGCTATCTCTCCATCACTGACAGCTATTGACCTCGGATAATTCAACTGTCCTCTACCACTTCCTTTTCCTCCAAAGGTTTTCACAGGTTTGAACAATTCCTTTACATCGAGTATGTCTACATTCTGAGGCGAGTTCTGGATCCTTTCTCCTCCAATATTCACCTGGATTTCGTGCCGTCCAGTCTTGTGCGGCTTAAAACTCACTCGGTATTTTCCAGTTTGCTCTTCAAACACTTTCTTTTCTACCTCGTTGCCCTCCACATCTTTGATTCTAACATCGATCGACTCGATTCTTGTGGGACACACTTCTCCTTTTCTATTCCTGGTGACTATCTTGCATTCGTTGATAAAACCAGGACGAACTTTCTTCACTGATTCGATTGTGCATCGAACAGGGTCCGTCACGCTCTTCACAATGCAGCCAATGTCTAGTAGGGATTGCATGACATGCTCTGTCACGGAGTAACGTATTGTCACGTTACGCTGGATTGGTTGAGTACTCAAAATCGAAGGGGCTTTTGATAACATTTTAGCTCTTTCTAGAATCATTTCCTTACTTTCGATTTCTTCATATGCTACATCTCTCTCCAACAGTGCCTGGCAGTGTTGTACAAATCCATCTGAATCGTTTAATCTCGTTTTAATAGCCGTTTGTTCTTCACTATTTGCTGTTGTTAGTTCCTTGAGCGACTGCGTCAATTCATTCTTCATCACTTCTCCGTGTTCTCTGGCCATATTGCAAATAAGTTGAACTGCTTCATCAACTTCCCTCGCTGCCACGCGAATCTCTCTTTGAATTCTCTCTATGTTTTCTTTAGATTGTTCCAATTCTTGTCCGTCGTTCTGTTTCCGTTGCTCGACTCGATTCATCGCTCCTACGATCAATTTCCTTGAGTCCTGTCCGGCGTCTTCTAAGCTCTGCATTTGGTGGTTTTGATGATACAAAGTAGCGCATATTTGGCAAATGCAGCGCTTGCATGGTTGACAATAGTATCTAAGCTTGCTTTTGTCATGGGACTTTTCTTTGCACAGCATCTGGTTTTGGATGAAACTGTTGACGTTTTCCTCCTTAAATTGATCAAGCATTATTGGTTGGTGTTCTTCTCGTATCTGTTTGATTGTTTTGTGGGCCTTGACACAATCTTCACATATCAAGCCATTACACTGTGGGCAAAATGCAACCAAGACTTTTAATTGTTCACAGTTGACACAATCATGTAAGTTTGGCTGGTCAGCTTTGGTTTTCATGGCATGAAGTAACTGCAGAAGAGAATCGATGTAGAACGAAGGTGGAAGCTTCGAAGGATCGCCGCCTGGCACAACTGTCGTCGTCTTGCACATTGGACAAATGATCTTATAGTTGAATGGATTCCCGCTTGTCTGATACCAATGAGCGATACATCTTGTACAATAACTGTGAAGACATGGAAGAGTTTTAGGATCGGTGAATACATCTAGACAAAGGGAGCAGGTCAGTTGTTCTTCGAAGGTTTTTGTGATGTCTTTGAGCGATTTGAGTGCAGCCATTTTTACAGGGACGCGGTAAAGGAATGCAGTGAGTCAGATTTCTTGGAACTGGAATGACATATTCAAAGAAGTCACGTGATGATCCTGTGGGGTATGCGTCATGGCTTCAAGGCACGCCACGTAAAATAACATCAATCTTGCATATACTTGCCCAACGAATAGAGCGATTATTTCTACATAAGTGATTGAAATCTTGCTCTTATAAATCAAAATATAGCATAAAGATTCGAATTATTGAAGGGACACGGAAAAAATTGTAGCCAAAAAAATAGAGCTTCGAGGCCATATCAATACGTCTGCCTAGGTGATCATTGTCATGGCAACACCCGACAAAAGCACTACAGTTCTATATACAGGTATCGAAATTATTTCTTGGAACTTCCAATCAGACGTGACGTTTATCAAATAACTAATGGCAAGTGAATATAAACAATGTCTGATGCCGGCGCCGAGAAATTAAAATTCATGAATACAAAGTTAGGAATAAAAAATTGCTTTCATTATTAAAGGTGAATGAATAAGAAGGAAACTAAAGAACAGTGTAAAAAAGTTTGTAACTATCCTGACGTTTGAAGACTCCGACGAAGGAAATGAAACTTTTTTACACTATGTTTAAGTTTCCTTCTTATTCACTTGTGGTATTCCACACACCAACACAATCCCAACTAGTAACAGCTAGTCATTATTACAGTCAAACAGCTCAAGCACACCTCAATCCAATATTCAATATAATCCATTATTGATTTCATTATTCGAATTTTGAGTTGATTATTCACTCTGAGTTTTCATCAATAAATCGAAGACTCCAAACTTCACATTCATTTCAAAACTAAAATTCTAAGGGATCGCCTTCATGGGGAGTTTTTCAACCTTGGCATGGCAATTGTTGAAGAATCCAATCAAAACTCAAGATGATAATTTTCAAGTTTGGAGTAAATAATGAATTCAATATTAAAATCATTAATGGATTCTAGGGGGTATATGAAGGCCCATACTGGTCAAAATTATGTCAAAAAAAGATAGCATTCTCTAGCTTTTCTTTCATATTGTCACATATTATTTTGTTCAGTACGTAATATAATTTTATCATGTGCCGGTTTTTTTTATCACATTCTACTTTTTTTTAATCATATCTATTATTTTTTTTATATCCACTATATCGATTTTTTTTAATATCTACCATTTTATTTTGATTATATTCATTTTTCGTGTCGATAGTTTTTTTCATACCTACCATTTTATTTTAGCATATACCTACCAAATATTTTTTCGTATCCATCAAATTTTTTTTTGGTTCCGTAATGCATTGGTATGATTAATAGGTATGATTAAAAAAAGTAGAATGTGATAAAAAAAACCGGCACATAATAAAATTATATTACGTACTGAACAAAATAATATGTGACAATATGAAAGATAAGCTAGAGAATGCTATCATTTTTTGACGTAATTTTGACCAGTATGGGCCTTCATAGGGGTACGCTTAAGCCGTTTTGACTGTAATAAATTAGAGGCCAATAATAAGCGCTTGACAGCAGCCAAGAACCAACAAACACGAGCTCGTGACAGTTCAAGATTTTCTGTTCAACGAAAGCGCGTTAGTATGAGTTGAAAAGAAGGGTGGTTACTCAATAGTGTCAGGGTTAAATTACTTCCTCAGGGGTTTTTTAGAATGAAGAATGAACCTACCAGTGCTTTGAGTGTCCTTATTTCGTGTTTCATCCTAACCATGCAGCTTAGCTGTGCCTGATACGCTTCTAGGCTCTTGTTCTGCCTGCGAAAGTACAAAAGGAGTGGTATAGTTTGCGCGGAGTGGTATAGTTCGCGCATACTGTTTGCCCTCCTAGGTGCGGACCTTGACTGAGGGTGTATATGGGGGGGGGGGGGGGGGGGTCCAGCTATCAGTTAAATTTCAGGCTTTTTGTCAGTTGTCAGTAAACCCCATTCAGGCCCTGTTGGCTGGGAGCCTTTTTGTGGGTGCCCGTGAACCTTGATTTATATCCAGTTCCGTTACCGTGACGGTTTTGAGGTCGTACGAAATCCGCTCAATGCCCGAGAATGAGCTAAATCGATCTATGCAGTTTACTCCTAGATATTGCAGCAAAGAGCAAATCAGATCACTTGACTAATTCATTAAATTCAAATACGTACCATTGGTTGATTTCTTCTTCCATTGCAAGGATTTCATGGTCACTTCGGTGAACACCAGAAATATCTGACCCTTCGTGAAAAAACAAACAGGTATAGTTGCATTATCCTTCTTTGGTCGGGATGGTGAGTGGATGGATGGATGGATGGATGGATGGATGGATGGATGGATGGATGGAGGGATGGAGGGATGGAGGGATGGAGGGATGGAGGGATGGAGGGATGGAGGGATGGAGGGATGGAGGGATGGAGGGATGGAGGGATGGAGGGATGGAGGGATGGAGGGATGGAGGGATGGAGGGATGGAGGGATGGAGGGATGGAGGGATGGAGGGATGGAGGGATGGAGGGATGGAGGGATGGAGGGATGGAGGGATGGAGGGATGGAAGGATAGATGAAGATAATAGGGTGAAACTTCATGGGTAAATTACCTGTAAAGGGAGGCAAATAGCACATAAGCTTGCTGTTAATCCAGTGATCTGACAGATCCCTTCAATAAAAAGACATAATTCGTTATTGGCTGATGACAGTATTCCTTGTGTATTCTGTAGTTCCAGAAAATGACCTCCACATGGAAGGGAATTGGAATTTCAAGGTGGTGAAGAGGGTCTTAGGAAGGTATATTGTGGAGGAAAATGTGAAAGATAACAAAATATTAGGGCCAGAACTGAGGGTTAATCTAAACTACTCACGTGAATCTGCTATTCAGCACTACATCATCTGTAAAGTCGTTTTTCTTGAAGAAATTGATTGCACTGTGATCGGCATACACAGCAATACTGTCATAGGGACCAATGAATGTAGGATCCTTCAGGGTCTACAGACACACAATCATAAGTAAGAAAAAAACCTTTACAAGTGAGACAATATTTTTTTTTACTTCAAATGATTCAAATGACATCCAATTTCCTAGTCATGAGTATTATATTTTTTTAATTTACTAGCTTGGTAAAAAACATATATTTGAAACATAAGATAAGACATCCAGAGCCTGTTCAGACTAGGACATTTTTAGCTAGCGTCAGGGCCATTACCCCCTCCCCAAAAACGTTTCCCCCAAAAACGTAAAGACATCATGAATTAGATATACATTTTTTTGTGTGATCACATGTTAAGATGTGACAGTTTTTCAAGGCTTGCTACGGCCCTGATATTAGAAGTTTGCATTCCTAAGTGTGCATTCACATTGCTACTTGCAAGCCAAGCTAATTTGAGACTGTGGGAGGGGAGGGGAGGAGAAAGGAGAAAGGAGAAAGGAGAAAGGAATACTCACATTTAGAATCAGTTTTCCTACTCCACACTTTTGATATCTCTTTCTAACAGCCAACAAACTAATTTGCATCACTTTTTCTCTTGGTTTCCTTTATGGAAAAAAAATCAGAATCATCATTATCAGTAGGCTGTGAGCATCAGTCCACCTATTTTCCCTCCAGACTTAATAAAGAATGATGCATTTTTAGGATTCTTGGAATGCATGGGAATTGGAGCTAAATAGGCAGGGAGTAGGCAGGGATCATATCCTATATGTCTACTTGATTACAATCTCCTCACATCCACAAGAATCCTAAAAACCCAATCATCTTTACTGAGTCTGGAAGGAAAAGTTGGACTAGTTTGCAGTTTACATGTACATTATCAGGAATAATTTGGATGCTTACCCATAGATTCTTTCATAAGTTGCAGCACCAACAAGCAATGATTCTATCCCTATAGTCTCCTTGGATACTGAAAACAAAATGAGCTGTTAGATAGTGTGTCATATAGTTTCAAATCCACATTTAGAACACATTCTACAAATGAGCCAGATCAGATGTGGCAAATCTTTTTGCCTGACTGTTGTGTTTGGTTTGGTTCTCTTTTGTGTTCTGTCAATTCCTTCATGTTAACTGCACACCGCATATGCACAATTCTAATCCAATTCAAAAACTTACAACGCCAAGTTTTAGGCAAAAAGTGTGTTGGGGGGAGGGGGGGAAGCTTAAGCCCCCCAGCCCCTCCCTCTCCATAGGCCTGGCATGCACATGTGTTTTCTATTTCCTCATTGTTGCATTACCATTTCCTGCATCTCTTTGGATTTTTCTCTCTTTTGCTGCTGCTACAAAATCATTGACACCAACAGAAAAGTCTTCTTCATCTTCTTCTTCATCAGAGGACTCCTGCTCTCCTTCAGAATCACTAAAAACTCCATCAAACATTCCTGGTTCTTCTTCTTGTTTTTCTTCCTCTTGATTTTCTTCTTCTTGTTGTTCCTTTTCTTTAGTATCCTTTTCTTTACTATCATTTTTAAGAAATTTTTGGTCATTTTTTATTTCATTTTGTTCTTCAATATCCATATCATTAACTGGGTCTTGTTCTTTATTAATTTTTTCATCACTTTCTTCCAGTTTTTCTTCCTTTTCAAGAAATGATATAGGTATTGTTTCATCTTCCCAGTGAACATGTTTTTCTGTAAGGTAAATCTGATCTTGTGGAACCGTTACATGCAGTTCAGCTTTCTTATCCTTTTTTTCCTCTTCAGCAGTGTTCTTGCTTTTACTCTTGAGTTTCTCTTGCTGTTCTTTTAACACATCTTCCAAAAAAAAAAAAAAAAAAAGGGATAAATAGTTGCACAAATTAAGAATTGGTGATACTGGAAACAGGCTGGGCAATCAGACAACCCCTCTGCCTAGTACTACTTCTACTACGACTACACACACTGACACCCCTAAAATATTTTTTCATTTCATTTTATTTTATTTTCATTTTGTTTCATTATATTTACAGATAATTGCAAGAACATTGTCATATAAAAATAACAAATAATAAATAGGGATTCTTTAATTATTAATATAGATTATCTTGTTGGCATATAATAAAGCAGTTATTCTCACCAATTTCGATGGCTTTATATTCAAAATTCAAAAAAATATTTCTTATTAATTCCTATTTGCTATTTTGTTATTTTTGTATTCAATGTTTTTGCAATTAGGTAGGTGTATTTATTATTTGTTTTGAATAAAAATTTAAACAAAAAGTGTTTTCAATGACCAATCATTTGATTGAGTATGTATAATAAGTGGGTCTGAAATATAACCATACCCACCATGGAGGAAATCCTAAATTCCCAAGGGGGTGGGGGTTGGGGGATAGAGAAAAAAATTTCCTTAATGATGGGGTACGATGATTTTCTGGAATCACACAATATGAAATAAGAAGGACCGTCTGAAAACAGGATTTCAAAGTCCATGAAGTTTGCAGACTGGAGTTGTTTTGGGGTACTAATTAGCTCCCTCTACATGCATTTCCTCTCTTTGCTTTGAGGATTCTGATCTGTTTCTTTGGCCTACAGTTGTGGTGACTACAGATCCCCCTTAATTCTCTCCCTCTTTTATAATACAGAGATCCCAAGCACCAAAGAAAATAAAAGAGGAGAGACAACAGTGGAAGAGGCTAGGGACATGTACAGTATCGATAACATTTGACAGGTTTTTTTGTTGTTGAAAAGGGAGGCAGGGGGAGCAATTACCTTGTTAAAGAAATGCTGAGGGAGGGGAGGGGTTTCATGATATTTTAGATGCATAACTAAACCAAGAAAGAATCAAAATAATTGCCGAGTTTCGCTTGACATCATTTCCTGTCTCTTTCTGGCTAACAGCACATGGTGGTCAGTGTTTGACCACCATTTGGAGCCAGAAAATGAGATTCAGAGACTTTTATCAGCTGATTGAAACAAAGCAATAAGAAAAATAAAGGTATCGATAGGAAAGTTTGATAACCACCCCCTCCTCTCATGCTTATTCTTTCAGGGAGTCCTTTATAGTTCCAGAGTTACTATAAGCTTATAATTAAGCTTATACAGTAAGCTTATTACCTGATAAACTTCGAATAAAAATCACAGTTTTTGCCCATTTTCCACACACAGTACTGTAAAGAACCTCTGGTGTAATATCAGGAAGACCAACATCGTAAAGACCAACAACTCCATGTAGCAACTCCTTGTTAGAAACCTAAAAAAATATAGGAAATATTTTGTTAAACAAAAAATTCAACTCGAGTGCCATCGTTAGCAACGAGGACGCAAATGTAAATAAAAGAATATTTTCACTCACTTCTTGGAATCCAAGACCATCACACGGTAGTAGCCTTCTAAGTTCCATGACATAAGCCTGCACTTCGACTTTCCTGTTTAAAGTTCGCGAAAAAAAGGAGAATTTGTCTGGAAGTTTCCAAAAAATCGAATTGGCCGCCATTTTGAAAATGTTAACAAACCACAGGTAACCCGTGGAATGAAAATGATTTCGTGACGTCAAGGTAGGAATAATTCCAACTTCCGGTTACAACATCTAGTACTTACTTTCAAAGTTGTGATATTATGCTTTTTAAAAATACATATACGTGGATATATACGTGTGTTCTTAATTGGGGATATGAATTGGTGTCATTTAAAAGTCATAATCAAAGGTTTCGATCAAGGTTTTTTAATAAAAGATATGTCAATTTTCAAAAAAGTTATATAAATTTTCTGTATTTTTTTGCAGCATAAATATAAAGTTTTTTCTTCCATGTTGTACTTGAGTAGCATATGTTAGATAAGTGTAAAATTGGTTATTTTAGCCTTGTAAAATAAAGAATGTTATTCTATTATTATTATTATTATTATTATTATTGTTATTGTTATTGTTATTTTTGTTATTGTTGTTGTTATCTTGATTGAAAATAAAGATTATTATTATTTTGCTATCAATTTTATTTCATTATTTATTATTATTATTATTTTCTAGTTTTTAAATGACAATCCCGAAACCCGATTGCCTTCCGAAGCCATTCGATGACATCACGAAGTATTATCGTAGGTATGTCGTCGGTCATGCGTCCTTTTTCCTCGGCCTGTTTACAAAATGGCGGCGTTATCGTTCCTTATAAAACATTGAACATGCCACACAACAGCCTTACATTCCAAAAATTCGACTACAAACGCTTCTAACGAGGTCTCCCAAAGGACCACTTTCTTATAATGGCAGATATTTTTCGATCGGCGCTCAGCTACATCAGCCAGACAGGGAAAACAGACAATGACTTCGTTGGGCAATATGTCGAACTTGGTCCCATCCAACTTAAGATCAAGAGAGTCATCGCAGAAGGTAAATTTTACAGACAAAAACCTTACAATGATGTTGAATAGTGACTGTATGAAGTGTTTGTTTGGTTTTTGTAGGCGGTTATGGCTTCGTTTTCGTGGCACAGGATGAGAAAACCGGTAAAGATTACGCTTTGAAGGTCAGTGTTTTTTTTTTGCTTGTACTAACAGCTCATACTTGTTAAACATATTTATAATTGTCCTCGTAATAGCGAGAGATCTATTGATAAAATCTGTTAAATGAGATCTCTTGATTGAGCTCTTAAATGATTAAATGAATTGAAATTTGAAACTAGGATCTATGTACGATCTTTAATAGTGCAATTATTTTCTTAGTTCGGGTCATAGACAGGTATCAAACGTTACTTGCAATCATATATGTGCATAATATTATTTAATGGTCTTATCCTTGTCCTGATCCCTTGATCCCTCAGATAATATTTATTAAATTTGTTATCTTGAGATTTCCAATTCTGGCCCAGACATATTATGTAACAATTAATGATCATTAGTGATCATTTTTCAACCATGCATATGATTGATAGAGGATGTTTCGTAAGATCATATATTAATCACGTAGGTGGAAGGGTTTTTTTATAATTTGACGCATGATCAAGGCTTTTTAAATCTGCCATACATGATCGTGAAAAATTAGACTATGAATTCATGAATAGCTTGTTTGTCACGTGCAGAATATTAAAAAAAGAAATGATAAAAATGATTACGCCATATAAAATTCCTGAAACTAAGATACTTTATATGTTCACAATTTTTGGGGGCTAGAATATCCAATTTTTAATCTGTTATTGCGTTACTGCTCAT
Source organism: Anthopleura sola (assembly GCA_023349425.1). Lineage (NCBI taxonomy): Eukaryota > Metazoa > Cnidaria > Anthozoa > Actiniaria > Actiniidae > Anthopleura > Anthopleura sola. The sequence goes on along the minus strand of JALHLI010000007.1, from coordinate 3,723,102 downwards.
GATAATGAGATTTTAATATGTCATTTTATTTTTCTCTCTAACAGAGGTTAATGGCAGGAGATGAAGCCGGCAATAAATCTATAATTGGAGAGATTAATATACTTGTATCCTTAATGCATGCCATACTGTACTATTGAATAACTATAGACTGTCATTTATTCTTCCGTCCATCCATTTATTCACATCCATCCACCCACCTGTGCTGCATTATGAAATATTTTAGATCTGATTGGTAAACAGTCATTTGCAGTTGAGTGCAAACTGCAAACTTTTCAATTCCATTCAAGTTTGAAAAAGTTGCGTGCTCAATGGCCTATCATTGTGTTTCTATGGTGCATTGATTAGCAAAATTAGCCAATCAACAATAAGCTCAACTTCATTCCAGCAAACAGCGACAAAATGATAAACACGTTCCTTGGGCTTTGTGGGTCGATTCATCATTTTTGTTACCACAAATTGGAATGTAGTCAAGTTAATCGTTCATTGGCTAATATTGCACTGTCTTGACATGTCATCATTTTCCCCCCATGAGATGTGTTAGACGTGCCATAGAAACGATGTTAAGCCTTTAGAAACATAACTTTTTAAACTCATTTGAAATCAAAAAGTGTATGTTGTTCATGCTCAAATTTTCCACTCCCAACAATTCCCATGCTAAAGAAATATGAGTAACTATATGTTTATGAGAGGTACAGTAAGTCTGATACTTTCTGAATTTTATGTGTGGAATTAATACAAAATGTGGCATTTTAAGACCTTAATTCTTAGTAGAAACAAATTCGTGGACATCCAAATCTTGTTCAGTTTTTTTCTGCTGCATCCCTTGGTGAAAAAGAATCTGGTCATGGAATGACTGAATATCTGATATTAACAGAACTGTGTACAGGTAATTGTGGCCATTGTGCTCATTTGTTTATTCATCCAACCACCCTTCCCTCCATCCTTTCATTCATCCATTCATACATCCATTCATCAGTGTCATCAGTCCATTCTTCATTCAGCCATCAATCAATCCATCCATCTTTCCATTCTATCATCATTCATCTATGCATCCATCCATGCTTTTATTAATCCATCCATTTATCCCTCCATTCTTCAGTCTCACATTTTCTTGTATCCATTTATTCATTTCATTTTTTCATTCGTTCGCTTATCTCTTATTTTTAGTCTCATTTAACCCTAGTTTCTTTGATTTCAGGAGAACTAATCAAAATAATGACAGAACGTAATGGCCAACTCTTCCCTCCAAATCAAGTACTTAAAATATTCTACCAACTGTGTAGAGCAGTTGCTCATCTACAGAAACAGAACCCTCTTATTATTCACAGGGATCTTAAGGTTAGTCAGATAGAATGATGTATACCTAAAGTAAAAAGCTGGATAATCATGTATTATGTAGCTAATGGTGGTAGGCAGTGCACTTATCTCTAGTACTGTATGTTCTTTGGTCTGCCTCCTCCTGTTTTTTAGCCATGACCTGACTTAGATCAGCCCAGAGGTTGTTTCAGGGTTCCATCTGTGAGTTAGCCATGCCCTGACTTACAGTAGATCAGCCCATAGATTTTTTTTCGGGGTTCAAAATCATTGGGTTTTGTCTCATTGTTGTGTTATTTTCTCTCTAGATTGAAAATATGCTCATCAGTACCAAAGGACAAATTAAGCTTTGTGATTTTGGCAGTGCAACAACTAAGGCTCTTTATCCTGATGAGACTTGGACCGCACTACAGAGAAGCATTGCTGAAGATGAGGTAATGATAATGTGCATTTTCCTTATCTTTCTGTTTCTTTTTTTTCTTTTTCATCTTCATTTCTTTCTTCCATTTTTCTTTCTTCCTTCCCATTATTCCATCCATCCTTCAATCCCAGCTTTCTTCCATCCATTTTTTGTTCCTTCCATCCTTCCTTCCCAACTTCCATCCATCCTTCATTCCTTTGTTCCTTCCCTTCCAGCTTCCTTCCACCAAAAAATCCTTCTCTCCATTTTCCAAGCTTTTTTTGCTGTACATATCAGACCATATTACTCATTTATGTTTTCTCTTTCCATAGATTCAAAGAAACACTACTCCAATGTACAGAGCACCAGAGATGATAGATTTATACAGTAACCACCCAATCACTGAGAAGGCGGACATCTGGGCACTTGGTTGCATTCTCTTTTACTTGTGTTTCATGGAACACCCATTTGAAGATTCAGCAAAGCTGAGAATACTTAACGCCAAGTATACTATACCAGAATCAGACAAGACGTACACACAATTTCATCATCTAATTGGTAAGAAAAAAATATCTAATAAGCCAATTCACAGTTTAAGAATCGTTATCAGTGCGCATGTAATTTTATCCCGAATTTCTCACCTTCTATTGTTTAATTAAAAATAAAAGAAGGTTTAAACAAAAGAAGATTAGAAATTCGGGATAAAATCGCATACGCACTGATAACGATTCTTAAACTGTGAATTGGCTTATTGGTAAGAATTAAATTTTTGTTCTCTTTCTTTGCCATGCCTGAGTTTCCTACATAGGTATCTCCTTATTAGAAGCAAGAATTATAATTGATGGTTATGCACAAAAACACTGTCACAGCACTTTTCATAATTCTGCAACGTAACCGACTCTATGCGTTTGGTATTTTGGCTCTCATCAATCAAAATAAACAGACCAATTCATTCCGATCAATCACAAGCGATAAAGAAATTCCCATGCAAAAATGGCTGTCAAGGAGTTCCCATGACATGGCAGCCATTTTCACAGATGTCTGACTGACATTTAAATGTTTGATCTTTTTTCCAGAATCAATGCTAAAGGTCCACCAAGATGAAAGACCAGATGTCAAAATGATATTAACAGAGCTAGAAAGTATTGCTAAAGAACGGGGGGTGGACTTGAAAGCACCTGTGGTAAGACATGACCTCTGTTCATTGTATTTAATTTATCAATTAAAGGTGCAATTACATTGCAATTTTTTTCTGCTAGCATTGCGACACATATTGCATGGAGCATTGCAGTGCGTAACCTACAATGCAATTTGAAAAAGATTGGATCTATTATCTGTCGTACAAAACGCTGCCACTTGACTAATGTAAAAAATACCCAAAATTCTATTAAGAAATAGTTTGAGTTCTCAGCTGTATTTACCGAATAATATTGAGAATTTCTAAATATTATTGTTTTCTATCAAATAGATTGAAGATGGCATGAATTCTTCTTCATCTGGTAAGTTTTCATGGAAAGTTATAAAAAAAAATGTTGGGGTTGTATGACATCCATTTAAATCTTGGCCAAAATAGCCAATACATAGCAGCTAGGTTAAAATTACTGTGTCAATGGGGGAAGAATTGCTGGATTTCACTTGACGTCATTTCCTGTCTCGTACAGAATATTCATTAGCTGAATGGCAAGTTTTCATTCAAATCTTTCTGGCTGACAGCACATGGTGGTCAGTATTTGACCAACATTTGGAGCAGATAATGACATTCAAGGACTGTTTTCAGCTGATTAAAACTTAGCAATAGTATTTTGTTAAAAGATGTGTCCTAATGTATACTCAGCCATAGTAATTTTAATAATTTAATGCTTATATAGTGCTATTTAACAATAAAAGATCAATAGCGGTACTGAGTACTTTGACCTACGAACATGGTTTCCCTATATCAACCATTATTATTTTTGTCCCCTTTTTTTCCAGGAACAAGTGACTCTAATAGTATTAGTAATAGTAGTGGTCAAGGTGGTTCGGTGTTGCTTGGAGGTGTGATGAAAGGAGCCAACAGCTTGTTCACTAACATCAAGGGGATATCAAACAAAGCTATTCAGTCTGTAGCAGGGTAAGTGTTGTCAAGAAACACTGTGTTTATAGCTCTGGAAAATATGTTGAAGGCTACTGCTGATGAACATAAGAACAAGGCTTTCAAAAGTGCATTCTTATCTCACTTGTTAGTCTTCTTTTCATTTTTACTCTGGTTCTAAAATTTATTTCCTTCCTTTCCAGATATGTAAAGAATGATTTTGATATGTCGTACATAACCTCGAGGATCATAGGTAATCTATAGTATAACCTCTTTGCTTCCCTCCATGCTTCCTTACTTCTTTTCTTCCTTGCTTGCTTGCTTCTCCTTCCTTCCTACGTACCTACCTTCCTTGCTTCCTGCCTTTCTTCCTTGTTTCCTTCCTTGCTTGCTTGCTTCCTTGCTTCCTTCCTTCCTTGCTTGCTTAGCAAGCAAAGCAAAGCAATACCATTTCAGCATTACAAATAATACATATAAATATCTATAATTATTCATTTTTCCTAGTCATGTCTTTCCCTGCCGAAGGAATCGAATCAACATACAAAAACAACATTGATGATGTCAGAGAATTCCTGGAAAGCAAATACCCAGACAAATACTTTGTGATCAACATCTCTCCAAGAAAGTATAGAACTGAAAAACTAAGTACGAGGGTAAGTTAATAAACATTGATCCGTGTACTAAGGTACAGTACATTAGTACAGTATCTCAATAAGTTTTAGTTAAATTCAATATATAGACCTCTTTAACTTGGGTGTAATGTTTTCCAGTTTCAGACCACATGTCATTCCCTAGAGTACCATTTCATTGTTTAACAGTTGCACATGAGAAGACACATGAATATGGATACAACTCAAACAAAGAATCCTATTCTCAAGAGAATGACACATGGTCTGAAATGGGAAAACATTACGCCCAAGTCAAAGAGAGCTATTGTAAGCAAGACTAGATGAACATTTTGGACGCACAAGATGTTTTGGAAGCACCACCGGGTGATCCTATATATATCATTCAATATGTTTTCCCAAGCACGTTTTCTCAAGTATCCAATGTATTTAAGTATCTTTTTAAACTGTTCAATATTTTGCTGTTTTCTTTAGGTCTTACATGCTTGCTGGCCGACAAACAGACTTCCCTCTCTAGAAAGCTTGATATCTCTTTGTAGAAAAGTCAACGCTTGGCTGAAGAAGGATAGCAGTCGAGTTATCGTTATACACTGTCAGGTAAGCTTTGGGAAGCAAGGGTTTTGTAGTCATAGTACACTCACCTCTCACCTCTGAGGTCTCAGGTGTAATGCCCTGGCTTAGAACATCCTCCCAGAGGTTGTTTTAGGGTTGGATCTGTGAGTTAACGTTCGAACACACGGTGCAATATTGCAGGCAATGTTGCTGAAGTAGGGTCGTTTTCTACCTCAGCAACATTGCGTGCAACAAATTGCAACGTGTGGCATGGCTCGCAACATCGATTGCCTGCAACACTGCGCGCAATGTTGCACCGTGTGCCCGTAGCTTTAGCTGGCCTCGAGGTGTACACTTTGTCTTACAGCATAATTTCTGTCACTTCTCCAGGATGGACGTGTATCCTCAGGTGTTATGGTGTCTACATTCTTTGTCTTCTGTAAGCTGTTCAAAAACCCGAACGTCGCTGCAGACATGTTCAGCATACGACGGTGTGGTATTGGACAGAAAGTCTCTCTTACTCCCTCACAAGAAAGGTATTGTAACCCTTATGAAACAAACCCTTTACAGTGAGGACACTCGAACCGTGAACACTTCAAGGTTTTTTCATACCTTTTTTCTCCTTTATCCCTTGTGTGAATCGATTGGAAATATGATTTATTTTGAACAATAAGATTATTTGAGTTCAGTGCTTCATTTTCAGAAGGTTTGAAGCAGTAGAAAGTTCATAAATAAAAAATATAAAAATATCAAGTGTTCATGGTTCGAGTGTCCTCACTGTAACGTTGTGTGTCCGTATTAAGCAGGTTAATGTAAGGGTAGATGATGCATGTCACTAGTATAAACCAAGTGTTCGTAACAACAGAACTGACAGAATTTAATTTTCAGATATCTGTTATACGTGACCCAGCTTATTAATAACCCGAGTATCAGACCTCAGAAATCCTCGTCCTACATTAAATCAGTGACGTTAAACCCTGTACCAGCCTTTAACAAGTCGAGGTAAGAACTCACTATACTTGGCTCCTGTTACGCTATATTGACATTGGAAACTCGCGTTCTACTCGTTTCATGAATTTTCTTTGTTGTTGTTTTCTTTTCGTTTGCTTCTCGCTTCCCCCGTCTCCCCCTCCCCTCCCCTCTCTCGTATTCTTGTCGCACATTACTGTTCTTCTCGCATCTACTTCATTTCTTTCTGCATTCCTTTCCACCCTTTTTTCGCTTTTTTTTCCCATCTCTTGTTTTCTTTTCGCTTTCTCTATTCTCTTTCTTACTAAACAATGTCTTCTTACACTTTAGAAATGGTTGTCGACCCTTCATAGAAGTCTACCAGGGTGATCAAAGAACACTGACTACCGTACAGGAAATAGAAAAGATGAGGTACAAGATGTTGATTCAATTCTTGATCAGTCTTTACCTCTTCTTGGCCTTGTATGCGAAAAAATTAATTGAAAAAATGAAATATAGGCAGAATACAAAAAAATAGACTACTAGTAGCTTAGCCAATCAGAACACCCTATGTAGCTTAGCCAATCACAACACACTATGAAAAATAGAGCACTAGTAGCTTAGCCAATCACAACACACTATGAAAAATAGACCACTAGTAGCTTAGCCAATCAAAACACGTAATCCATTAGGTTGTTAATGCATAGTTGTTGTTATGTTGAAGGGAATTCACCTTGAGTGATGGCAAGATTACGTTCCCTATCAACCTGACATTGATTGGTGACGTCACTATCATTGTGTATCATGGTCGGTCTACCCTTGGGGGTAAAGTCCAGGGCAAGATGGCGTCTATTAGGATCTTCCAAGTACAGTTCCATACTGGCTTTATCAATCCTAATGCTACCAAACTAAAATATTCAAAGTAAGTTATGAACAAGAGCCTGAGTTCTTACTGGTCAGCAGAAACGTTTCTTAGAACTGACCAACCGGATCGCGGGCTCGAAATTGCACGTCATGAAAAAGTTTACTGCGCATGCTCGGAAATTTATTTGCAAGAAAATTGCGAACACATAGACTCACAGTAGTTCGACTAGTAGCTGTTAGTATATCTGCATGAAACGAACAACTATGTCATAAAAGTAATAGTCAATGCTTTCCTTTGCATATATCCAGTTCTGGATGCACTTGGGATAGGATCTGCAAAAGCTCATTACTTTATTAATGATTTGATCTTGTTTTCAGAGCCGAGCTTGATATCAATAAAGACGATGAGTCTAAATTCCCAGGTCGTTTCTCCGTGACTCTTGATGTTAGTATCGACACAGATCGAGTAAGCAACACCACACATACCTGGGATACCCTGCACCCAGCAAGACTCACACCTGGAATCTGCTTTTCGAGCAAAGAAGAATTCCTTGAATGTCAAGAAGAATTTGGTAAGATATTTTCAGTAGAAGTTCAACATGCGAATAGGTTTCACTTGACGTCATTTCCTGTATCGTGCGGAATGTTCCTCATCTGAATCACAATTTTTCAATAGAATTCTTTCTGGCTGACAGCACATGGTAGTCAGTGTTTGACCATCATTTGGAGCAGATAATGAGATCCAAAGACTTTTATCAGCTGATTGAAACCCAGCTATTGAGTCCTCCAAATTGAGTTGCATTCCGACTTGCTGCAAGGGGTCTGTTGGTATAAAACGAGAGCAGTGTTAGAAGAAGCATGTGTTTCAAACACTTCTCGAGTGCTCTGCCTATCCTCAAGTGCACACATCACATCAAGCACGTTCTTTTTTTTAAATTTTTTTTATAAAATATAAATTGGAGTTCAGGAACAATAGCATACTGAATGTAATATAAAAGTTTAGATATGTTTGACTTCATTATTATTATCTACCTTTTTTTTCTATGCATTTTTAAGAACATTTTCTTCGCCTTCTTTTACTCCTTTTTTTCTCTTTTTCCCATTTTTTACATTCATTTTTTTTTTTAATCGGACTCTGCCTTTATGACTAAAAGCCACAAACAAAAGAATTTCTCGAACATAGTGATACCTTAAATAATAAGGTTTGGACTCCCTGTGGTGAGCGTATCAAAGCATCCCACCTGGCTTGCTTATGTGATATGACAGGTGCAAAAGACAATGCCTCAAACATAAGTTAATTCAATTAATTTTGTTTGCGTTGAGAACGTAACTGAAATCTTTTAATTTCCAGTGAATGCAGACGATCGTGAATCTTCCATAACCTTTGATGCTGTACACGAAAATCGTCCGAGCTCTCCCGAACAAGAAACACAGGAATCCAAACAACCTAATCCAAGCATTGCTAATAACAACCAGACTGTAACGTCGGCCTCGGAAGAATCTAAAGACGAAGACAGCGATGATGAATTCACGAAAGAGTTACTAAACTTACGTTTGGCTGGGCAAGGCAGTACAGAAGTCGCACAAGAAGCGCTGGAAGACGAGGGTTTTTTCACAGATCGACGTGTAAAGGAATCCAGTGCGAATGGGCATCATTTTGAGCCGTTTGCATCGTTTGCAGACTTCGAGGCGATCCAACACAGTCCTCAAGCTGATTTATTAGACGTTGGTCATCACAGACCAATGAATACTTCAGAACCAAGTCATAGTATCACTGATACCTTGGACTTGCTTAACCTTGGTGTCGCTCATAAACACGATGTCCATAAACCTAAGTCTGGTCCAGAGAGCGGGATTGATCTACTTAACCTCTCAACCAGCCCGAAACAGCACCATAATGTGGATCTTTTTGGCGATATCGAGAAACCTAAAACAGAAATGAAAAGAAACAAAAGTGCTGATGACATTTTGAGGTCAAATTCGCATGAAGAAGATGATTTTTTTAAACACTTTGGAAGTCGTAGTTCTAGCTCAAGTGTTGAGAATCTAGCTTCCCCAGGGAGTACTAGTTCTGGTACTTTTGATCATTTTGGATTCAAACCGCACATTCATCCGGCTCATAGCGATACGTTTGATCCATTCAATAATAAGAGAGATAGCAAATCTCCTACAAGTCCATTGGGTGGATTTGCATCGCACTCTAACAACACAGGGTTCCCGTCAAGTAATACAAATAACGTTACGTCACCAGGTTCGAAAACAACCAATCAGAACGTCCCTGATTTGTTTGGAAGTGTGAATAGGAAGGACAACAAGAAACATGCCGAGTTTACATTGGATGGGGATTTATTTTCCATGAACATTGATTCCAAGCCTTCGAATCAAGCCGGGCCTGATTTACTCGGAGAATGGGGCGAGGCGTTTAAATCAGACGTCCCTCTCAACCCAGTCCCCTCTCCTATGGCAACCCCACCTGTACAAAGAAAGACCGAAGAGAAAAAGAATGCAGGCAAAGCTGATCCGTTTGCAGATTTTGGTGTTCTAACTGGTCGTGGAGCGGCGTCAACATTTGCTACGAACCAGAAGACGGCCTCACCGAGCCAACAACGGAAATCATTCGGGGGTTCATCGTGGAATCAGCCCCAAAGCAAGCCGGCAGCTCGACCGACTAGTGATCCAATCAGAAAACCCCAACAGGCTGCAGTTCAATCGAAATCCAAGCCTAATTATTCTCCTGTGTTCTCGGCTGGGTCTGGACCATCTAGTGTGTTTGGCGAGTATGGACTGAGATCTTCACATCGTAAGTATTCTGGTCTTATGGGGATGTTGATGATAATGAATTACGATGATGATGATGATGATGATGATGATGATGATGATGATGATGATGATGATGATGACGACGACGACGACGACGACGATGATGATGACGACGACGATGATAATGAATTACGATGATGATAATGATGATGACATGATGGTTATGATGGTGGTGTTTACGACGATAAAATGATGCTGATGGTGGTGGTGGTGATGATGATGATGATGACATGATGGTGTGTTTACGACGATAAAATGATGCTGATGGTGGTGGTGATTACGATGATGACATGATGCTGATCATGGTGATGAATACAATGATGACATGATGGTCAAGTCTTTATGGCGATGATGATGATAATGTTAATGACTGCTGATAATTATGAGGATAATGATAATGGTGCTGTATATGAGTATGGTGATGATTACAATGATGACATGATAATGATATATGATATACATTGATTTTATAGTTCCTAAGCGGGTTGGTAAAGACGAATTCAGTGACTTCCTGGACGTACATGGCTTCAAAACGACTGCAGCAGACAAGGAGCCTGAGACGCTTGCTGATATGAAGAAAGAACAAAACAAACCCGACGACCCAATCAAAGCAAAGGTTGGCTATTTTAAAATTGATTAAAACCCTCCCTCAATCCAGTTCCTATTTGCACCTATATGTGACCCACCCTCCCTCACCCCATTTCTCTCCACCCAACAGCCACCAGCCAACCCTCCCTCTCCAGTTCCCACTCGTACCTACATGTACCACACCCTTCCTCATCCCATTTCTCTCCATCAACCATCCTCCCACCAACCCTTCCACTCACACCCCCCCCCCCCCCCCCCCCACCACCCTTCGTCCCTACCATTGATAGTTCAAGATGTTTAAAGGTTAAGAATAAAAGTCTTTTCTTTAAACAGTACTAACAACTTTGTTCCCAATCCATCTTAGGTAAGAGAATGGTCCGACGGTAAAGAGAGGAATATTCGTGCACTGCTCTGTTCACTCCACACAGTATTGTGGGAAGGAGAGGAAAGATGGCAGCCAGTTGGAATGCACCAACTCGTACAACCAGAACAGGTAGAAAAAAAATATTGAACATGAAGTTAACCCACAGCATTATGACACTTTAGGGCCACTGTGATATTGTGCAGAGATACTTGTCTTATTTTTCGGCTTTCTGGGTTTTTTTGTTTTTTGTTTTTTTCCCTTATTTTTCTTGCTTTTTTCTTCTATTAATTTTACCTTATTACATTTTTTAAAAGTCATCTTTATTTAATCTTATTCTATCCTCTTCTATTCTTATCTTTTTTAATTGATATATTTTCACTTTGTCAGGTCAAGAAAGTGTACAGAAGGGCCGTGCTTTCAGTTCATCCTGACAAGGTTTGTGACCCATCTCTTTTCCACATTCTACTCAAGGTTTTTTGCCTCCCTTCCCCCTACTCCTACCCCTCTGCTTACGACATTCTATAGAACCCTTGCACGTTACATCAAAGCAGCTCAATTTGGAGGACAAAACAAAAGAATTTCAATAGCCAATGTGCATGAGCTCGAAATTATAGAACAAAGCACTCTGGGAAAGTGAGTTCTTATGCTTTTTTGGCTCCTCTAAAAATTCATCTGACAATTTTTCCTTCGACATTTTCTATGGAAATAAAAGGATTTCAGCAGACCAAAATAATAGAGTATTTTTTTCTGATAGTTCCTTTGATTTCCCTGTTACATTTTTATAGAACTCACTTTCCCAGAGTGCTTTGTCAGCTTCGATGCACATTGCCTATTGTTTTGTCCTCCAAATTGAGCTGCATTCCGACGTGCTGCAAGGGGTCTATATCTAAATTTCTTTCTTCAACAGTTGACAGGGCATCCGCATGAAAGTCTTGCAAGAGCAATTTTCGTTGAACTCAACGAATCATGGGCGCTGTTCGAAAATAGTGGCGCCAAGGCGTTATATTAAACACACAATTCATTCTAATCATAATGCTTTGGCGACATTTTGTCCAAATTTGGAACGGCTATATTTGAAGATAGACCAGTCGACAAGATTCGGATCAGGATCAGGATCTTCATCCAAACTATTGATGGTTTACAACAATTCCAAAGAGCGTCAAGAGGCAAAGACGCGGCAGCCATGTTGGTGGTGTTAACCAAGGTAGCTAATAAGAATACCACCAACATGGCGGTGATGAAAAATGATGAAAAACTGTAGAGCAGAATCCGCTGACCCTGGTCACTGCAGTACGCACCACAGGGTTCCCAAATCGAATATTTGTCACCGTAACGACAAGTTTAGTTTTAGGCAATAGAAATTGTAATTTCGACTTACACAAAAATTATAAGCAAATTGTAATGGGTTCACGTAGTTACAGTTAATGTATAGTTCTTTCAATTAAAGAAAATGTCAGATAACTTAGAGTAAAAAGGCGAATCTGTGTTTGAATGTTTTGCTTCATTCTCATGAAATGAACTTCTAGTCTAACGAACCAAATATGTCGTTCAAAATAGTCTCAAACTTAGTAGTTGAGGACAAAATTGGGTCGATTTGGGATTACAGTGCATTGTGGGACTGTTTTAGGGGACATTTCCAAGATGGCTTCTACTTTCGCATATTTTTAGACGTATCTACTAATTTGCATAAGGATTTAGAGCACGTGCAAACGTTTTTCACTCGTGTCTTTCAAAATTTTGCAGAATTATATATTTCAATCAATATTAACCATTGTTATTCTCTTTCGATTAATGAGATTCAATTTATGCTAATGAAGCAAAATAATTAATGACGTGAAAGAAGATTAGCCAAGAAAAACGATACCCGCCATGTTAGTTGTTTTGGCGCGAACGTGATAAGTCACCGTGATAGATATAAATCCCGGAATTTGAATGAATAGGTATTTGGTCAATAGGAAAGTGTGCCTTGTGCTTTCACTCTTTTGAACAAAAAAAAGCCGATAATTTTTATAAGTTTAGCAGTTCTCCCTTCCTTTAAGGCAGCCAGACAGGATATACCTAATTCAAAATTATTTTGAATGCAATGTTAACAGAAAATACAGAAGAAATTCCATTGAAAAACTTGTGATACCATCACTTCTAGAATAGCTTTGAAAGTAGACAGTGTATTATAGACCTCTTGCACTAAACCCTACCTGGGCGTCAAAGTAAGAAAAAATATTTACATGAAAATATTTCTATCCTCGTAAGAAGAGAATTATTTTGCTTTGTCCTCTAGATTCAGCGTAGATTGACGCTTAAGACCCTGTTACACTGCAATTTTCCCAGCAACTTGTCTCGCAAAGCCGGCGTTGCGAGACAAGTTGCGCTGGAGAATTGCACAGTGTAACAGGGCTTGTCTTGCATTTTTTGTTGTTGCGCGTAGCGTTACACGAAGTAGAACTCAGTTCTACTTTTCGCAACGGATTGCGGCAACGCCATTGCACAGTGTATCACCCCTCTAACAACTTTTCTCGCAACTTTAAGGCATATTTTTCAAGCTGCTGCGATCGCGTTGCAGTGTAACACCTCACCTCGGCAACCTGCAACACTATATTTTCAGTGTAACAGGCTCTTTAGATTAGGTAGCTTTTTAACTAAAAATCACAAATTTGTTTTCAATTAGAATCAAACTTAGGTGAATCACTGTATTATTTATTTGATTATTTGTACAATGGGTAAGAAATTTGGAAACCAAATGAAAAGAAAACAAATAAAAAACCTTATTCTCAACGAGTTTTACAGATGTTTGTTCATCTGTGTTGCTGTTTTAATTTGGTAATTGGTCTTTTGTGGTCATATTTATTATTTTTAGTTTGTACACTACACTACACTACACTACACTACACTACACTACACTACACTACACTACACTACACTACACTACACTACACTACACTACACTACACTACACTACACTACACTACACTACACTACACTACACTACACTACACTACACTACACTACACTACACTACACTACCATATACTACACTACACTATACTACACTACACTACCATATACTACACCACACTACATTACGCTACGCTACGCTACACCACACCACACCACACCACACCACACCACACCACACCACACCACACCACACCACACCACACCACACCACACCACACCACACCACACCACACCACACCACACCACACCACACCACACCACACCACACCACACCACACCACACCACACCACACCGCACCGCACCGCACCGCACCGCACCGCACCGCACCGCACCGCAATGCACCGCACCGCACCACACCACACCACACCACACCACACTACACTACACCACACCACACCACACCACACCACACCACACCACACCACACTACACTACACTACACTACACTACACTACACTACACTACACTACACTACACTACACTACACTACACTACACTACACTACACTACACTACACTACACCACACACTACTACACCACACCACACCACACCACACCACACCACACCACACCACACCACACCACACCACACTACACTACACTACCATATACTTGTTCATGGACATTTTCTATAGTAGGCAGTCACCTTAAAGTATATATTGACACAAATCCACACGTAGGATACCATAGGGGAATTATATAGGAAAACAAAGGCGCGCGCGAAAAAAAATGTTCTAGTGCATTTCTTACTGATTTGTTTGCTCGTTCGTATTATAGAGGATATTATCTCGATCTTGAATTAAAAAATTAATTAAACGCGATTTTTTCCCGATTCTATTTTCACCTTTTACTTTTATCTAAATTGGGCTCCCTGTGCCGGAACTGACCAGTGCTTTATTGGTCATATATTGCATAGAAGCAATCTGTGTTCGGTGAAATTTAATTAACGAAACTCTGCAAAGCCCTCTTGCTTTCTTGACAGATTTCTTGCGCGTAGTAGGTAATTTATGCATTTAAGCAAATTTATGTTCATCTATCGGACTAACTTTAGGGGATTATCACCCCTAGATTAAGAGAGGATCATCACCTCTCTTTGCTAAACCACTGCATCCCAGGGGATTACCGCCTCTTTGAGGGGATTATCACCTCTTGGCGGACTAAGGGATTATCAAACCTACATCGAGAGAGGATTATCACCTCTCTTTGCCTTTCACTGCAGTCTAGGGAATTATCATCCCTAGAGAGAAGATTACCACTTGTTTTGGCCAACTACTGAGCCCCTTTACCCCACAAAATGTTGCACTGTTAGTAGTATAGACACTAGAGAAAAACGTTTGCGCATGCGTGCCTTTCAGCACGTCTTCCAAGAATTTATAGAGTTTTAGTGAGAAAATAAATGCTTGTTTTCTCTGAGTATACAAAAAATTTCGTGGGTATACTTTTGTGAAACCAAGATAATGTGTTAATAAAAACAATATGAAAGAATTAGCCTTAAGTTTCAAGAACTGTTCTTAAGTTTTGGCATTTTGTAAAGACTATTCTTCAGGCAAGTGTGAAAGTCAAATTTGAATATATTTACAATAGCATGAAGACGCTTTCGACTAATTTGCATACGGACTTAGAGCATGCGCAGACGTTTTTCACGCGTGTCAGTAGTATAAGCTAAGTGGTTGGAAGCATTAATGCATAATTTACGTATTTAAATTAATTAGATAAATAACAAATAGGAAGAGTAGGATTATCATAAGAATGGATCGCATTGACAATAAAATATTTTATTATATGGATATGAGTGTTTTACTGTAAAATACGCCACTCGTAGATCTCATACGTAACTACATCCGGGGTACGGTGGACATATTTTCCATATCCTCACTAGTGAGGATATCGATGACGTCATTCCTTGGTTTTCCCCGCTCATTTCGGCGCGAGTTGTCAAAACACTAGTCAGACAAAATGGCGAGATTTGTAAAAGTCACAGACGAATACATCAAATCTTTCAGCGAACAACAGGAGAACGAAAATACAAAGAAAAAAACACTTTATGACCTGAGAATATTCAACGAATTTCTCCTAAGTGAACAGGAAAACCGAGAGATTCATACAATTCCTCCGAAAGAATTGCAAGATCTTGCAGTCAGGTTTGTCCTTGGCGTACGAAAGAAAAACGGTGAAGAGTACGAACCATCTTCTATAAGAGCTTTTTTACAAAGCGTAGACCGCCACCTTCGTAAAAATGGGTACTCTTATTCACTACTGAATGACAAGAGTTCAATGAAGTCCAAGACATTCTCAAAAAAAAAAAAAAACAGCTAAAATCCATTGGTAAAGGCAATAAGCCGAACAGTGCCGATCCTATCACAGACGAACTAATAGAGCAGTTTCGAATTCATAGTGAAGGTATCCTTGGAAATAAAACTCCTAGAGCGCTGTTGAACACAGTTTGGATGAACAATTGTGTATACTTCGGAATGAGACCTGGAAAAGAACAGCGAGATCTCTGCTGGGGTGATTTACAGCTAAAAACTAACACAGAGGGAGTTCGCTACGTGGAGTTTGCCATCGAGCGCCAAACAAAAACTCGAACCGGCGAAAACCCGAGAAATGTGAGAGAGAAAAAGCCAAAGATGTATGAAAAATGTGATAATCCCGATAGATGTCCAGTATTAACTTACTTGGCTTACAAAGAACAAAGACCGTCCGAAATGATGAAAGACGATTCACCATTTTATCTAGCCGTAAACCTGACAGAACTTCCGAGGCCAGGAAAATGCTGGTTCAAAGCTTCTCCTTTAGGAGTCAATTCCCTCCGGTCGATGGTGAAAAACATGTTGGAGAGTTCTCAGATTCAGTCAGACAAAAAGCTTGTGAACCACAGTACAAGAAAACATCTAATACAAAAACTTGTAGACAATAACATTCCAGCGAATGAGATAGTTCAAATAACTGGGCACAAAAACATCAATTCACTGAACAACTATTCTGCCATATCTGATAAAAAACAACAACAAATCTCCGACATTTTATCTGGATCAAACGAAGCTTCAAGTTCTTTAGCAATTCAGCCTTCTCAAAGGATTACAACAGTGGATGAAATAGCAGTTTCAGCAGTTCTCCCTGCAACAAGTGCTGCTTCGCAACCTGTTTTCCATCAATGTCAGATAGGAACTGTAAATGTTTTCACAAACGATGGCAGCCATGGCGGCGAGATTCAACAGAGTTTCACGCGCAAAAGACGGCGTGTGATCATAGACAGCGACGAAAGCCAGTAAGCCACTTTAAAAACAGTTTAAATCCCTTTAAAAACAGCAAAATTTAGAGAAACTTTTCAATATTTATATACATTTTGTCTTTTACATGTTTTAAGATAAATTGTTTGCTATTATTGCTATTGTAATATTTTGACTATTTGCAAAATAAGCTTAAGACACTTTGGAGAACATTTTCGTCTATTTTTTTATTTATTTTCCAGCTAAAACACTCATATCCATATAATAAAAAGAAAATTACACGTTGGCTTGAACATATGAAGTTTATCTTCTCGTGGAAAAAAGATTTCACTTGTTCGCTACGCTCACTCGTGAAATCTTTTTTTCCACTCGAAGATAAACTTCATATGTTCGCGCCACCGTGTAATATCCTCTATATATGCAAATAATTTTTACCAAATTGATACCTTGCTGTAGATTCATAGGTTCAAATACGTTTTATTTCACATGAATTAACGACGAAAACGATTTGCTACAATTACAATACAGAAATAAATGAGTTAATACGTTAAACGAATCGAGCAAATGGAAAAGAACAAACTACAAGGAAAAACGAAGAAAACGAATAACTTACAAGAACTGTGTTCCAATGACGGCTGACGGACTGACGAAAACTAAACTTGAATACTAATGTTTGGGACTATATATATTGACGCTTATACGAACAATGAAACATAATTAACAAGAAAAACTAACTCAAATATGTTGACCGAGACAATAGAGAAAAAACCCGCGCACGCAACAATGAACACAAAAAGCCTGAAACAATGAATTCTACAACGCTTTACTTAATATTCGTGATTACACTTGCTTAAGAGTCACACCTGTCCAAGTTGTCCGCGCGAAAGATAAGGGAAGAGAGACGTTCCCCATCACCGAGAAAAGCATTAATTTTTCAAGGTAAGTTCAAATCTTATAGATATATTTATGAACTCAATAAACAAACTTGTTTGAACTAAACTAAAGATTATATTGGAAAAGGTTACAGCGTTTGGCATTTTTAGCATAAAGAATACGAAAAACAACACTACGGTTTTCCCTAAACAAATGTTTTTTGGGGCTTCTAAGTTTGAAAATTCTAAAAGAAGAATGTCTTCACTTGAATGTTGTTAGTTTGTTAAAGTGCAAATAAGTATTGGTAGTTTAAAGATTTCCTCATAAACTATGTTTATTCAGATTTCAGAAAATGTATATTTTTTGATGTTTTATTGTAAAGCGAGCGCCAATTATGTCAATTTTCTGGAGCCCTGCATGGAACAATCTCTGGCCTGATCTATGTCATGAAGGCATCGATAACTCACTCGCAGAATCGGAAGATGTAGGGGATATTACATGGGCTTGCGGAGATACGAATTTTATCTTCGAGTGTTGAAAAGATCTCTCACGAGTGAGCGCAGCGCACGAGAAGATAAAATTTGTATTTCCAAATGCCCATGTAATATTCTGTTTATTACATAATTATTCATGAAAAAGAATGAAAAAGAAAAAAAGTTTTTCCGAGCTTTTTATTTTCTGCTACCATAGTGTTACCATGTTACCATAGTGACGATATTTTCAAATGTGAAAATAACATGTTATTTTCACATGTGAAAATATCAAGTTTTCGAAATAAAGAATAATAAAAAGTTGTCTCTACTGAGCTAACATTCTTTAACTGTATAATAATGAAATGACATTTAAAATGTATATATGCCATATGTTTTTCCTGGGCATTCACATCAACAAAGCATTTCTCGAAAGCAAGATATAAAACGAATGTTGAAGAACATCAATGAAGACTGACTCATTAATAATTTAGGAATTTAACTTATTATAATTTTCATAGTTTTTAGTTGAACAATAATTGTAAATATAGATATCGATATGTATTTTATTTGTATAATAAAGACATTATTATTATTATTATTATTATTATTATTATTATTATTATTATTATTATTATTATTATTATTATTATCATCATATATATAAGGGTTTATGAGTTTCTGAAAAGAGCGGTCCACTCATAATCAGTGTTGGATGGAGTATCGGATCAGTTTTCATGATTTTTTTGTGGGAGAAAACACGTTAGTGCCGTTAAGGTGACTGACACCTATAGCAAGGAATAATTACAAAATATTTTTACAAAGATATCTTACACGGAATTTAACGCTGATTCCAAAAATGAAAAGAAAAATTGGTTGTCGCGAGCTCGTTTTCGAGATAATGAATTTTAAATATGACCATGTTGACAAGTTTTCGAAAGAAAAATGGCGGAAATCAAGCTTTGCACACAAAAAAATCATAACTCAAGAACTACGAAAGCTCTGGAAGTAATTTTTAATATTTTGTTTTGTTATAGCGATTTAATTTTTTTATCATTTTGGCCGTTGGAGCCAAAAATTACTAGTAAGCAGGGGAACATAATCAACTTTCCGCGAATGCTTTTTCTCACTTACGAATAATATTTTGCTACTTTGTTCACTGCAGGGGTTGATGTCTTAGTGCACGAACAAAGAACACTTTAGAATGAAACTTTTCTAGAAATCAAACTGAATATTATACTCCAAGAGTAAAATTCCTTAACTAAGTAAACTACAGGGAATTAGAAATTATTCATTTGACAATTTTTGCGATCGTATATATGAACTAATTCAATATGCACAAATCAACATACTTTTATTTTCGGTCGGCTGGTCGGCTGGTCGGGTGGTCGGCTGGTCGGCTGGTCGGCTGTTTGGTTGGTTGGTTGGTTGATCGGTTGATCGGTTGATCGGTTGGTTGGTTGGTTGGTTGGTTGGTTGGTTGATCGGTTGGTTGGTTGGTTGGGTGGTTGGTAGGTTGGTTGATCGGTTGGTTGGTTAGTTGGTTGGTTCGTTGGTCGGTTGGTTGGTTCGTTGGTTGGTTGGTTGGTTGGTTGGTTGGTTGGTTGGTTGGTTGGTTGGTTGGTTGGTTGGTTGGTTGGTTGGTTGGTTGGTTGGTTGGTTGGTTGGTTGATCGGTTGGTTGGTTGGTTGGGTGGTTGGTAGGTTGGTTGATCGGTTGGTTGGTTAGTTGGTTGGTTGGTTGGTCGGTTGGTCGGTTGGTCGGTTGGTCGGTTGGTCGGTTGGTCGGTTGGTCGGTTGGTCGGTTGGTCGGTTGGTCGGTTGGTCGGTTGGTCGGTTGGTCGGTTGGTCGGTTGGTCGGTTGGTTGGTTGGTTGGCTGGTTGGTTGGTTGGTTGGTTGGTTGGTCGGCTGTTTGGTTGGTTGGTTGGTTGGTTGGTTGGTTGGTTGGTTGGTTGGTTGGTTGGTTGGTTGGCCGGTTGTTTGGCTGGTTCCTTGGCTGGTTGGTTTGTCGGCTGGTAAAATAAAATGTGTTGTGTTTACATGTTTTTGTATGTTTTGTTACGACAGGTGTATCTGACGGATGATGAAAACACAGGGGGTGTTTTTTTTTATGCTGTTCCTTCTCAAGCACAAAGTGACCTTTGCTACCATGTGCCATACGCAAAAATATTCAGAGGTCAACGTGTACTTGCAAGGATTCACTCTTGAATCGTCCAAGGTAGACACAATCTTTGAATGTTACCGAAAGTGTGAGGAGAACATGCTTTGTGCAAGCGCCAATATGAACCTGATGGACATGACATGTGAACTGAAGTACTCTACCAAGACAAGACACCCAGAGAAGACTGTTATTCGTCAAAACACGGTCCACATGGAGATACGGGATATACCAATCACATCTTGTAAGAAGCTCAAGGAGGATGACAACCAGGCAAAGTCAGGTGTTTACTGGATGAAGTTCAATGTATCATCTTCTGCGCCATTCCAAGTTTACTGTGACATGACCACCGATGGAGGAGGCTGGACCCTCGTCTACAGCTACACATTTACCCAGTACCATACGTTTAATTCACTTCCAAATGCCATCACTCCAATACCAAACTGGCCTGTCGGTTGGTCCCCTAGTGGTTGGGTGCCTCAGTCAACGACAATCCCGCTCAGCGAGTCTTCCCACTCGGCCATGGATTTTGCTTTGTGGAAGAAGATTGGTAACGAGTTCCTTCTCAAGCCTAATATCACTAACTGGGTAACCTGCGTAGAAGGAACAGGAAGTCTTGTGAACTGGGTGAAAGGAAGCCTGGATTGTAGAGTTGTCAAGGCCAATACACCAACCTGTACCAAAGTTGCTCCAAACCTCATTGATATCAGTGCAGCATGTGGACCTGCTTTGTTGGTCAATACCAAATATTTAATTCATTTTGAAGGAGAAACCAATAGATGCACTCCCCCCCATGATCCTTGTGGGATCGACGATTCTTATCATCATCTGACCAATATATCCAATCCTGGAGGTGCAGTGTACGTACGATGAGAATGGGCTGAAAGCATGTCACGTAAAGAATGATACAAGTTTCCACTGTTAAGAGTTTCCCATCACTTTGCATTACCGCCTACATATAATTATTGACATGAACTGCACTGTTTACCCGATTGGAATTCTTCTTCTTGGTTTCAATCAAACTTTTCAATTTCTACTGGTTTTACATTAACATTTGAACAGTAACTTTTACTCATTTTGTAGTTTAGTGTGGCATTGACAAAACAATAGACGATCGATGTCAAAGTAGTGTTTTGAGTTCATCATTTGAACTGCTTTAATCTTAGTTATTAATAGACATCAATGATGCCATGGAAACCAGGAATGTAATCACGTGATAGTTATCTCTATAGACTATGTCAAACTAGTGTCTTGACTTCAGCATTCGAGCTAGTTTGAATATTTATTCTTAGTTATTAATAGACACCAAGTATGCCATGGAAACCAGGAATGTAATCACGTAATATTATATCTGTATTATTTTCTTCGTGCTCTGTTCGCTGTCTAATAAAGGCTTTTGAGCAGAAAACAGTTCTACGTGTCATTTTTCTGTAACTGAATCTATATAAAGTGTTGACCCAAGAATTCAACAGTCGGTGTATATAACACGGTACTGGGCAATTCTGAATCTTTGTGTACAACACAAGGTTTCTAAACCCATATTGATGCATCTTTTCAAGTTTCAACTGCGAGCATAGTTAATACTAACTATGCTGTGAGGAAAGAAGATATTCTCAAGGGAATAACATGTAGTCTTACTGTAAAAGTGAAAGGGTCCTCAAGAGTTAGGATCCAGGACCATTAAAGTGCCTCTGCTTGCTTAGTTAAAAAGAAAAAAATCTTTTCGTTTGCTTGTATTTGTTACCTCATAAAGTGGCTGCCCACTCTTTGAAAAAAATGCATGATAAAATTTGTGAATTTCAATTTTAATGTTAATTTCAAATCTGGAAAGAAAATAGGATGTTCCTAGATTGTTTTTGAGATATTTACGATTAAGGTATCAGGATATGATTAGGACCCGTATACGCGCTACCTCAAATTTCGCACAGGCTTTACAATATTTTGTCATAAAAGTATACATTTTCTGAAAGTTAAAGAAATGTAGTTTTAGAATATTTATTTATAATTGTCTGTTTTGGAACATGAAAGAAGGTATTGGGTTCAAAGTGACATTCTACCTCACTTCATTCGACGACTTCCCGCAGGGTCAGAATTTCCGTTATGTCGATCAAAATTATATTAGCATACTCTGTGGATAATGAACTTCAAAACAGTGTCTCAGATTTTTGATATCTTTTTTAGATTGTCCGCAATGACGCGTTAAATCCGGAAGTTTGAAATTTCGGTGGTTATGATTGCAAAATAGACAATATCTTTTGAATGAAAAAATATTTCAAAACTCTGAGACACAGGTTTTTAGATCGTATTGTTATTTATCATAATCCAAAGTTTCAGTTTGATCCAATGTAATCCGAAAGAGCTAGAATGTTTTTAAAACGATATTTTGGTCACTCAAAAACTGCGGAGAAAGCCATAAAACTTTTGACTTAAGTGTCTTAAAACAGAAAATTCCATATTGATTTTTAAAAACTACGTTCATTTAGCTTTCAGAAAATGTATACTTTTATATATTATTATTGAAAAGGCAGCGAGAAATTTGGCTCGCGCGTAAAGTAATCTCGAAGGCCTCAAACGTATCCTGATACCTTAAACACAAGCGTATCAAAAACAAAAACAAAAAAATTAAAAGGAACGAAAACATTCCTTCAACGAAAATAATAATCTTCGTCTTTCTTTTTGTTCTATCTTACTAGTTCACAGGTGTCAAGTGTTACCACGACGACAGTTAATCGAATATCAGTAGTTGCATGTCTGATAGCCAATAATAGAGTAAGTCAGATTTATATTGAATAGTTAAGAAAAATACTCATTAGACAACTATATTCTAAGGGCGATGTGAACCGACATTAATTCATAGCCACAACACGAAGGGGTATTCATAAGAATTGATACCTTGAAATTAAGAGTCACACCTGTCCAAGTTGCCTGCGAAAGACAAGAGGAGAAAGACGTTCCCCATTACCGAGAGAAACTTCAATTTTTCAAGGTAATTCAGATCTATGTATGCGCTGATCTGTGTCATCACGGTACGAATAACTCATGCGCTGAATTGGAATTTTAAAACATTAAGATTTCCAAAGAAAGAAAGAACGTAAACCCGGGTATGCCTTAAGGGCCCCTATACGCGCCACCTGAAATTCGGCACGGGTTTACAACATTTTGCCATAAAAGTATATATTTTCTGAAAGCTAAATAAACCTAGTTTTCAAAAATCTGAGATGCTGGTTTTTTAGATCGTGTGACGAAAAAAGGACGGTTTTCCCCAAACAAATGTTTTTGGGTTCTAAGTTCGAAATTTCAGAAACAACAATGTGTTCACCATAATGTTGTTGGTATGCTAAAACCGTTTAAGACAAATCTTCGGAGCTTTACAACAAAAACAATTCTAATGTGCATGGTATAAACTAGAAAAGCTGAAAAAAAATCCATAACTTTCCATAGCCTAGTGCACCAGACATCAATTTTCCAAAACTTTCAAGGTGACGGAAAAATCCATTATCAATTTCCAAAAGTTTGTAAGACTTTCCAAAACCCGCGAATCTTGTCATACACTATTTTAATTCAGCTTTCAGAAAATGTATACGTCGTTTGTGTTATACATTAAAGCGAGCGCGATTTTTAAGTTAGAGCTCATAGTGGTCGCAAACGTATCTTCATGCCTTAGAAACATTTTATGTCAACTTTCTCGAACCCTGGAAGAATCTCTGGCCTGATCTGTATGTCATGGAGTCACGGATAACTCTGGCGCTGAATCGGAAGATATAGTTTTCTCTAGCTAATATTCTTTAAGGTATCAGGATATGATTAGGACCCCTATACGCGCTACCTCAAATTTCGCACGGACTTTACAATATTTTGCCATAAAAGTATACATTTTCTTAAAGCTAAATAAATGTAGTTTTCGAATATATATTTAAAATTGTCTAAGTTGGAACATAAAAAAGTTGTTGAGTTCAAAGTGACATTCTACCGCACTTCATTTGACAACTTAACGATGGATCAGAATTTCCGCTATGTCGATCAAAATTACATTAACATGTGGATAATAAGCTTCAAAATGGTGTCTCAGATTTTTGATATCTTTTTTAGATCGGGCGCAATCACGCGTTAAATCCGGATGTTTTAATTTTCGGTGGTCATAATTGCAAAATAGAGAATATCTTTTGAATGAAAAAACATTTCAAAAAATGGAGACACTGTTTTTTAGATCGCGTTGTGATTTATCATAATCCAAAGTTTCAGTTCGTTCCGATGTAATCCGAATGAGCCACAATGTTTTAAGAAAGTTATTTTGGTCACTCTAAAACTGCGGAAAAACCCGATTAACTTTTTTTGTGTCACGAAACAGAAAATTTCAAATGAATTTTTGAAAACTACGTTTATTTAGCTTTCAGAAAATGTATACTTTTATATAATAATATTGAAAAAGCAGCGCGAAATTTGGCTCGCGCGTAAAGTAATCTCGAAGACCTTGAACGTATCCTGATACCTTAAATGTAATTAATAATAAATGATATTAAAATGTAAATCGGCCATGTTTTGGCTGCATGTACTTTGGCATATAGTTTTAGTTTTAGTTTTTAATTCTTTTCCTGGGCATTCACATCAACAAAGCATTTCTCGAAAACAAGACAGAAAAACAAAATGTTGAAAAACATCAATGAAGAGTCCAATAAGAGAAGAAACTCATAAGAGTTTGCGAGTTTCTGATAAGAGACGTCCATTTATTGTCGGAGTATCGGATTTTCACAATTATTCGTTGGTGAAAACGCGTTGGTACTTTAAGTAATATATCAAAGCCAACTTATTTTTCAAAAATACATAATTTTTTGTTTTGTTTTAGCGACTAAACATTTTCATCATTTTGGCGCCGTTGGAACATTAAGAGCAGGTGAACTTCATCAACTTTCAAAGCCTTACTCTCTCTCTCTCTCTCTCTCTCTAGCCTATTGTGCTACTTTGTTCACTGCAGGGGTTGATGTCTTAATGCACGAACAAAGAACACTTCAAAATGAAAAATTTCTAGGAATCGACGCCCAGAACCCAGGCCAAACTGAATATTTTAAAGCTATATATTCCATTATTTAATATTCTTAGATTTTAAACTAAAAAATGTCCTCAGATTGCGGTCATGTCGTCGTACGTGTTGTACTCTTAGAACAAAATTCATTAGACAAGTAAATTTAATAAAATTAGAAAATATTTTAACAATTGTTTGGGATCATTAGTATATTTGAAGTACTTCAGAGGGGATGTCCGCAAAAATCGAACGACATACGCCGGCAACAGTCAAAAATTCGATTTCGCTCATATTTTGGTATTAGGTAGGCCTATATGCGAGATATATAGAGGATATTACATGGTCGCGCGAAGATACGAATTTTATCTTCGAGTGTTGATATTATCTCTCACGAGTGAGCGCAGCGAACGAGTCAGAGTTAATATCAGCACGAGAAGATGAAATTCGTATCTCCAAGCAGCCATGTAATGTTCTGTTTATTATATGAAATCTTCAGTGAAAAATAATGGAGAATTTGAGAAGCTAAGCAAAAAGTCGAAATTTGTCACCACCAGTGTTGATATAAATCGTATCCCCACTGGCCACTGGTGGGAGTGAGGATATCAATTTTATCATTTTGATGTCACTCAATATCACACTCTATTTCATATAATAAATCATGGTATGTTTCATTTGTCGAAATATGGCTTCATTTCCGAGAAAAACGAGAAAAACGAATTTGTCAATAATTGACCCTTTGAGAGAGCCAAAATATACTCCAACTTCGGGGGACTCGTGTGCCTTTGCAAAAATATATACATGTTTAATTCTTAAACAACTGTTTTATATGATGTATTAACTTTAAAAAGCTGAAATTTCATTGTCTTCCAATAAATTTATAACGGTGAAAAAAATTTATTTACCAGGGTACTTTGACGCCTTGTGAAAAGTAACGAATTTTCAAAAAATGTTTTCACTGTGTGCTAAATAAAATAAAAGACCGATATTAAGAAAATCAAAAGTCGAAATAATATTCTAACCGTGACTAAAAGCTTTTTTGGGGGTTTTTGTTCTGCGACGAGATTTTTGACTGTTGCCGGCAAATTTTAATTTTGTTCGATTTTTGCTGACATCTTCTCTTCAAATGCACAAATCAACAGACTTTTGCGTACGCCGTTGGTTGGTTAGTTGGTTGACTTCTTGGTTGGTTGGTTGGTTGGTTGGTTGGTTGGTTGGTTGGCTGGTTGGTTGGTTTGTTTGGTTTCTTTGGTTGTTTGGTTGTTTGGTTGGTTGGTTGGTTGGTTGGTTGCATGGTTGGTTGGTTGGTTGGTTGGTTGGTTGGTTGGTTCGTTGGTTGGTTGGTTGGTTGGTTGGTCGGTTGGTCGGTTGGTCGGTTGGTTGGTTGGTTGGTTGGTTGGTTGGTTGGTTGGTTGGTTGGTTGGTTGGTTGGTTGGTTGGTTGGTTGGTTGGTTGGTCGGTTGGTTGGTTGGTTGGTCGGTTGGTTGGTTGGTTGGTTGGTTGGTTGGTTGGTTGGTTGGTTGGTCGGTTGGTCGGTTGGTCGGTTGGTCGGTTGGTTGGTTGGTTGGTTGGTTGGTTGGTTGGTTGGTTGGTTGGTTGGTTGGTTGGTTGGTTGGTTGGTTGGTTGGTTGGTTGGTTGGTTGGTTGGTTGGTTGGTTGGTTGGTTGGTTGGTTGGTTGGTTGGTCGGTTGGTCGGCTGCTCGGTTGGTCGGCTGCTCGGCTGCTCGGCTGGTCGGCTGGTCGGTTTGACGGCTGGTCGGCTGGTCAAAATGTAATGTGTTATCTTTACCTGTTGTTGCATTTTTTGTTACGACAGGAGCATCTGATAAATGATGAAGACACAGGTGGTGTTTATTTTTATGGTGTTCCTTCTCAAGCACAAAGTCACCTACGCTTCCATGTGGCCGACTCAAAGACATTCAGAGCTCAACGTATACTTGCAAGGATTCACTCTTGAATCGTCCAAGGTAGAAACAATCTTTGAATGTTACAGAAAGTGTGAGAAGAACATGCTTTGTGCAAGCGTCAACATGAACCTGATGGAGATGACATGTGAGCTGAAGTACTCTACCAAGACCAGACACCCAGAGAAGACTGTTATTCGACAAAACACGGTCCACATGGAGATACGGGATGATAACGCTGCCAGAGGGTCGAGGGCAGATATACCAATCGCATCTTGTAAGAAGCTCAAGGACGATGACAACCAGGCAAAGTCAGATGTTTACTGGATGAAGTTCAATGAATCTCCTTCTGCGCCATTCCAAGTTTACTGTGACATGACCACCGATGGAGGAGGCTGGACCCTCGTCTACAGCTACACATTTACCCAGTACAATACGTTTAATTCAATTCCAAATGCCATCACTCCAATACCAAACTGGCCTGTCGGTTGGTCCCCTAATGGTTGGGTGCCTCAGTCAACGACAACCCCGCTCAGCGAGTCTTCCCACTCGGCCATGGATTTTGCTTTGTGGAAGAAGATTGGTAACGAGTTCCTTCTCAAGCCTAATATCACTAACTGGGTAACCTGCGTAGAAGGAACAGGAAGTCTTGTGAACTGGGTGAAAGGAAGTGTGACCTGTAGAGTTGTCAAGGCCATTTCACCAACCTGTACCACGGTTGCTC
This sequence comes from Anthopleura sola, assembly GCA_023349425.1. Classification (NCBI taxonomy): domain Eukaryota; kingdom Metazoa; phylum Cnidaria; class Anthozoa; order Actiniaria; family Actiniidae; genus Anthopleura; species Anthopleura sola. The sequence goes on along the minus strand of JALHLI010000007.1, from coordinate 3,695,223 downwards.
CAAACCTCATTGATATCAGTGCAGCATGTGGACCTGCTTTGTTGATCAATACCAGATATTTATTTCATTTTGAAGGAGAAACCAATAGATGCACTCCCCGCCAGGATCCTTGTGGGATCAAGGGTTCTTATCATCATCTGACCAATGTACACAATCCTGGAGGCGCAGTGTACGTACGATGAGAATGGATTGAAAGCATGTCACAAAAAGACAATAAATTTCCACTGTTAAGAGTTTCTCAGCACTTTGCATTACCACCTACATATAATTACTGACATGAACTGCACTGTTTACGCGATTGGAATTCTTCGTCTTGGTTTCAATCAAACTTTTCAATTTCTACTGGTTTTACATTAACATTTGAACAGTAACTTTTCACTCATTTTGTAGTTGGCATTGACAAAACAATAGACGATCGATGTCAAAGTAGTGTTTTGAGTTCATCATTTGAACTGCTTTATTCTTAGTTATTAATAGACATCAATGATGCCATGGAAACCAGGAATGTAATTATGTGATAGTTATCTCTATAGACTATGTCAAACTAGTCTCTTGACTTCAGCATTCGAGCTAGTTTGAATATTTATTCTTAGTTATTAATAGACACCAAGTATGCCATGGAAACGAGGAATGTAATCACGTAATATTATATCTGTATTATTTTCTTCGTGCTCTGTTCGCTGTCTAATAAAGGCTTTTGAGCAGAAAACAGTTCTACGTGTCATTTTTCTGTTACTGAATCTATATAAAGTGTTGACCCAAGAATTCAACAGTCGGTGTATATAACACGGTACTGGGCAATTCTGAATCTTTGTGTACAACGCAAGGTTTCTAAACCCATATTGATGCATCTTTTCAAGTTTCAACTGCGAGCATAGTTAATATTAACTATGCTGTGAGGAAAGAAGATATTCTCAAGGGAATAACATGTAGTCTTACTGTAAAAGTGAAAGGGTCCTCAAGAGTTAGGATCCAGGACCATTAAAGTGCCTCAGCTTGCTTAGTTAAAAAGAAAAAAATATTTTCGTTTGCTTGTATTTGTTACCTCATAAAGTGGCTGCCCACTCTTTGAAAAAAATGCATGATAAAATTTGTGAATTTCAATTTTAATGTTAATTTCAAATCTGGAAAGAAAATAGGATGTTCCTAGATTGTTTTTGAGATATTTACGATTAAGGTATCAGGATATGATTAGGACCCGTATACGCGCTACCTCAAATTTCGCACAGACTTTACAATATTTTGTCATAAAAGTATACATTTTCTGAAAGTTAAAGAAATGTAGTTTTAGAATATCTATTTATAATTGTCTGTTTTGGAACATGAAAGAAGGTATTGGGTTCAAAGTGACTTCTACCTCACTTCATTCGACGACTTCCCGCAGGGTCAGAATTTCCGTTATGTCGATCAAAATTATATTAGCATACTCTGTGGATAATGAACTTCAAAACAGTGTCTCAGATTTTTGATATCTTTTTTAGATCGTCCGCAATGACGCGTTAAATCCGGAAGTTTGAAATTTCGGTGGTTATGATTGCAAAATAGACAATATCTTTTGAATGAAAAAATATTTCAAAACTCTGAGACACAGGTTTTTAGATCGTTTTGTTATTTATCATAATCCAAAGTTTCAGTTTGATCCAATGTAATCCGAAAGAGCTAGAATGTTTTTAAAACGATATTTTGGTCACTCAAAAACTGCGGAGAAAGCCATAAAACTTTTGACTTAAGTGTCTTAAAACAGAAAATTCCATATTGATTTTTAAAAACTACGTTTATTTAGCTTTCAGAAAATGTATACTTTTATATATTATTATTGAAAAGGCAGCGAGAAATTTGGCTCGCGCGTAAAGTAATCTCGAAGGCCTCAAACATATCCTGATACCTTAAACAGAAGCGTATAAAAAAATAAAAAAAAGTTAAAAGAAACGAAAACATTCCTTCAACGAAAACAATAATCTTCGTCTTTCTTTTTGTTCTATCTTACTAGTTCACAGGTGTCAAGTGTTACCACGACGACAGTTAATCGAATATCAGTAGTTGTCTAATAGTAGAGTAAATTAGATTAATATTGAATAGTTAAGAAAAATACTCATTGGACAACTATATTCTAAGGGCGATGTGAGTCGCCATTAATTCATAGCCACAACACGAAGGGGTATTCATAAAAATTGATACCTTGAAATTAAGAGTCACACTTGTCCAAGTTGCCCGCGCGAAAGATAAGAGGAGAAAGACGTCCCCCATTACCGAGAAAACCTTCAATTTTTCAAGGTAAATACAGATCTCATATATATATATTTATGAAGTGAATAAACAAAATATAGCTTGATGGAACTAAACTAAATAATGAAAAATTATAGTTTTGTTCGTTCATTTTCTCGAACACTGAAGAAATCTATGTATGCGCTGATCTGTGTCATCACGGTACGAATAACTCACGCGCTGAATTGGAATTTTAAAACTTTGAGTTTTCCAAAAAAAAAAAAAAAAAAAAAAAAAACGGGAACGCGTGTATGTTTAGGACCCCTATACGCGCCACCTGAAATTCGGCACGGGTTTACAATATTTTGCCATAAAAGTATATATTTTCTGAAAGCTAAATAAACCTAGTTTTCAAAAATCTAAGATGCTGGTTTTTTTTAGATCGTGTGACGAAAAAAGGACGGTTTTCCCCAAACAAATGTTTTTGGGTTCTAAGTTCAAAATTTCAGAAACAACAATGTGTTCACCTGAATGTTATTGGTATTCTAAAACCGTACAAAACAAATCTTCGGAGCTTTACAACAAAAACAATTCTAATGTGCATGGTATAAACTAGAAAAGCTAAAAAAAATCCATAACTTTTCCATAGCCTAGTGCACCAAACATCAATTTTCCAAAACTTTCAAGGTGACGGAAAAATCCATTATCAATTTCCAAAACTTTGTAAGACTTTCCAAAACCCGTACGAATCTTGTCATATACTATTTTAATTCAGCTTTCAGAAAATGTACACGTCGTTTATGTTATACATTACTGAAAGCGAGCGCGATTTTTAAGTTCGAGCTCATAGTGGTCGCAAACGTATCTTCATGCCTTAGACACATTTAATGTCAATTTTCTCGAACCCTGGAAGAATCTCTGGCCTGATCTATATGTCATAGAGTCACGGATAACTCTGGCGCTGAATCGGAAGATATAATTTTCTCTAGCTAATATTCTTTAAATGTAATTAATAATAAATGATATTAAAATGTAAATCGGCCATGTTTTGGCTTCATGTACTTTGGCATATAGTTTTAGTTTAGTTTTTAATTCTTTTCCTGGGCATTCACATCAACAAATCATTTCTCGAAAACAAGATAGAAAAACAAAATGTTGAAGAACATCAATGAAGAGTCCAATAAGAGAAGAAACTCATAAGAGTTTGCGAGTTTCTGATAAGAGACGTCCATTTATTGTCGGAGTATCGAATTGTCACAATTATTCGTTGGTGAAAACGCGTTGGTGCTTTAAGTAATATATCCAAGCCAACTTAATTTTCAAAAATACATAATTTTTTGTTTTGTTTTAGCGACTAAACATTTTCATCATTTTGGCCGTTGGAACATTAAGAGTAGGCGAACTTCATCAACTTTCAAAGCCTTACTCTCTCTCTCTCTCTCTCAAGCCTATTGTGCTACTTTGTTCACTGGAGGAGTTGATGTCTTAATGCACGAACAAAGAACACTTCAAAATGAAAACTTCCTAGAAATCGGCGCCCAGAACCCAGGCCAAACTGAATATTTTAAAGCTATATATTCCATTACTTAATATTCTTAAATTTTAAGCTAAAAAATGTCCTCAGATTGCGGTCATATCGTCGTACCGTGTTGTACTCCTAGAACAAAATTCATTAGACAAGTAAATTTAAAGAAATTAGAAAATATTTTAACAATTTTTTGAGATCATTAGTATATTTGAAGTACTTCAAATGCACAGACTTTTGCGTACGCCGTTGGTTGGTTGGTTGGTTGGTTGGTTGGTTGGTTGGTTGGTTGGTTGGTTGGTTGGTTGGTTGGTTGGTTGGTTGGTTGGTTGGTTGGTTGGTTGGTTGGTTGGTTGGTTGGTTGGTTGGCTGGTTGGTTGGTTGGTTGGTTGGTTGGTTGGTTGCGTGGTTGCGTGGTTAGTTGGTTGGACGGCTGGTCGGCTGGTCGGTTGGACGGCTGGTCGGCTGGTCGGCTGGTCGGCTGGTCGGCTGGTCGGCTGGTCGGTTGGTCGGTTGGTCGGCTGGTAAAATGTAATGTGTTATCTTTACATGTTGTTGTATGTTTTGTTACGACAGGAGCATCTGATGAATGATGAAGACACAGCTTGTATTTCTCATTCTGCTGTTCCTTCTCAAGCACAAAGTCACCTACGCTTCCATGTGGCCGACTCAAAGATATTCAGAACTCAACGTGTACTTGCAAGGATTCACTCTTGAATCGTCCAATGTAGACACAATCTTTGAATGTTACAGAAAGTGTGAGGAGAACATACGTTGTACAAGTACCAACGTGAACCTGATGGACATGACATGTGAACTGAAGTACTCTACCAAGGCCAGACACCCAGACAAGATTGTTAATCAACCAAACACCATCTACATGGAGATACGGGATGAAAACGCTGCTCCAGGGTCGAGACCAGATATACCAATCGTATCTTGTAAGAAGCTCAAGGACGATGACAGCCAGGCAAAGTCAGGTGTTTACTGGATGAAGTTTAATGAACCATCTTCTGCACCATTCCAAGTTTACTGTGACATGACCACCGATGGAGGAGGCTGGACCCTCGTCTACAGCTACACATTTACCCAGTACAATCCGTTTAATTCACTTCCAAATGCCATCACTCCAATACCAAACTGGCCTGTCGGTTGGTCCCCTAGTGGTTGGGTGCCTCAGTCAACGACAACCCCGCTCAACGAGTTTTCTCACTCGGCCATGGATTTTGCTTTGTGGAAGAAGATTGGTAACGAGTTCCTTCTCAAACCTAATATCACTAACTGGGTAGCCTGCGTAGAAGGAACAGGAAGTCTTGTGAACTGGGTGAAAGGAAGTGTGAACTGTAGAGTTGTCAAGGCCATTACACCAACCTGTACCACGGTTGCTCCAAACCTCATTGATATCAGTGCAGCATGTGGACCTGCTTTGTTGGTCAATACCAAATATTTATTTCATTTTGAAGGAGAAACCAATAGATGCACTCCCCCCCATGATCCTTGTGGGGTCGACGGTTCTTATCATCATCTGACCAATGTACCAAATCCTGGAGGTGCAGTGTACGTACGATAAGAATGGGCTGAAAGCATGTCACGTAAAGAATGATAAAAGTTTCCACTGTTAAGAGTTTCCCAGCACTTTGCATTACCACCTACATATGATTACTGACAAGAACTGCACTGTTTACCCGATTGGAATTCTTCTTCTTGGTTTCAATCAAAATTTTCAATTTTCACTGGTTTTACATTGACAATTGAACAGTAACTTTTCACTCATTTTTTAGTTGAGACTAGCATTGACAAAAGAATAGACGTTCGACGTCAAACTAGTGTCTTGACTTCAGCATTCGAGCTAGTTTGAATAATATTCTTAGTTATTAATAGACACCAAGTATGCCATGGAAACGAGGAATGTAATCACGTAATATTATATCTGTATTATTTTCTTCGTGCTCTGTTCGCTGTGTAATAAAGGCTTTTGATCAGGAAACAGTTCTACGTGTCATTTTTCTGTAATTGAATCTATATAAAGTGTTGACCCAAGAATTCAACAGTCGGTGTATATAACACGGTACTGGGCAATTCTGAATCTTTGTGTGCAACGCAAGGTTTCAAAACCCATATTGATGCTTCTTCTCAAGTTTTAACTGTGAAGAAAGGAGTTATTCTCAAGGGTGAAAGGGTCCTCAAGAGTTAGGATCCATGGTCATTAAAGTGCCTCTGAGTGCTTAGTTTTACAAAAAAAAAATAAAAAAATAGAAATATCTTTTCGCTTCCTTGCATTTGTTACCTCATAATGGCTGCCTACTCATTGAAAAATATCCATGAAAAAGTTTTTGAATTACAAAAAAAATGTTCCTAGATCGTTTTTGAAACATTCCCGATTAAACGTATAAAAGAAAAAGGAAAAATAAACGAAAACATTCCTTCAACGAAAATAATAATCTTCGTCTTTCTTTTTGTTTTATCTTACTAGTTCACAGGTGTCAAGTGTTACGACGACTACAGTTAAACGAATAGCAGTAGTTAATAGGTAAAAGCTCGTAGAATAAATTAGATTAAAATTGAATAGTTACTAAAGAAAAATGTACTCATTGGACAATATATAGTAATGGTCATGTGAGCTGACATTCATAGCGACAACAAGCTTAAAGGGGTATTAACAAAATTGATACCTTGAAATTAAGGTAACACCTGTCCAAGTTGCCAGCGAAAAACAAGAGGAGAAAGACGTTCCCAAATAACGAGGAAAGCTTCAATTTCTCAAGGTAAGTAGATATCTTATAGATATATATTTATGAAGTGAATAAACAAAATATAGCTTGATGGAACTAAACTAAATAATGATTTGATTCAAGAGAATGAAAAACTGGAAAACTCAAAGAAAAACCTTCGAATCAAAGGAGAGTTCCAAAAAATTCTACTTACAACTTGAGCAACTCAAAATCTCTGACCTTTTTGATAAGGTGCAGTTGATAATAAATCATTTTAAAATCTAAATGCCGTGTTTTTGTTGCACCTCTTCTCGCTTAGTCGAATTTAGATTTCACTTTTCAATCGGTTTTTTCCTTGGATATCACATCAAAACGTTTATCGAAAACAAGAAAGAGAAAGGCATATGTTGAAAAAACATTAATGAAGAAAATTATAAGAATTAAGCCGGCTATAAAAAGTGGTTGGATCGGTTTTGGGTAAGGTAACAGGATTCCACGATCTTTCGTTGGGGAAAACATTTTGCATGTACAACTACTTTGAAAAGGGCGAAACATTGCAGTGGTTCTAAGGAACATTTGATCTGACAATTAAATCATGGATAAAGAAGACTTTTCAAAAACTCCTTTTCTCTAAAAATCGTTTTTAAAGATACTTTATATCTTATATTAATTTTGTTAATTGTTAACTGAAGTCCAAAATGTGGCTTACTGCAACATAAACCAAACGCTTTCAACTGCGGACGGAGCAGCAAATTGAAATCTTCCAACTTTTCAGGCTAAATTTCCATAAATTAACTTTGGTGACTGTTTACTCCTTTGGTCGCCTAAATTGGCAAAAAATAATCAACTTGTGTTGAAAAAGTATGTAAACGGTCTGAAAGTATTAAAATTTATATCAAAATCATGCGGAAGTCTGAATCTGATATTTTTGATTCTAACTGGAATGAACTTAACTGAATAGCGATATTTTGAGATTACCCGTTTTTATGACTATAAAAATTAAAATTAATCCTTATTCCACTTAGATTAAAAACTGTCAGCTGTCATTACCACACTAATTTTCATTAAGATGTTATTTTATTTTAATTTTCCTTAAACTATATTTCATTCTCTTTGGCATTAGGAGTTCTAACGAATTTAATCCCGAGGATCCGAAGTTCTATTTTATGCGTTAAGCCCAGGACGTAAAGTTGAAACATGATTGCTTGTAGTTCTTGCCGCTGCTTACTTCGTTTCTCACGGCTAGAAGATTCTCAGAAAGAAAAATGTTTATGACTTTTTTGGTCTTTACTAGCTCTGAGTGATATTCACTTAGTTTAGTACACGGCTGGGTTACGTGTACGAGTCTAATTCTTTATACATAGTGAGTTCTAGATCCCAAAAGTCCTTTTAGTTTATTTTGCTATTGAATTCTCTTTGCGTAATGACAAAATGAGTCAAGTTTTGTCGATGTTAATCGACGCCAATGGCGTAAACCGTCACCAAACTTAATTCATGCACATTTAAAAGATTTCAATTGCTTTTCTGGGCACTCGCTGTTTTTCAGAAATATTTGGCTGCATGGCTCAGTCTCGGAGTAGCTGGTTGGCTGGTAAATTGTAATGAGTTATCGTTAAATTACGTTGTTGTATGTCTTGTTACGACAGGAGCATCTGATGAATGATGAAGACACAGGTGGTGTTTCTTTTTATGGTGTTCCTTCTCAAGCACAAAGTCACTTATGCTTCCATGTGGCCGACTCAAAGATATTCAGAGCTCAACGTGTACTTGCAGGGATTCAGTCTTGAATCGTCCATAGTAAACACAATCTTTGAATGTTACAGAAAGTGTGAGGAGAACATACAGTGTGCAAGCATCAACATGAACCTGACGGACATGACATGTGAACTGAAGTACTCTACCAAGACCAGACACCCAGAGAAGACTGTTAATCAATCAAACACTATCTACATGGAGATACGGGATGAAAACGCTGCTCCAGGGTCGAGACCAGATATACCAATCGCATCTTGTAAGAAGCTCAAGGAGGATGACAACCAGGCAAAGTCAGGTGTTTACTGGATGAAGTTCAATGAATCATCTTCTGCGCCATTCCAAGTGTTCTGTGATATGACCACAGATGGAGGTGGCTGGAACCTTGTCTACAGCTATACGTTTACTCAGTACAGTAACTTTGAAGCATTGTCAAACGCAGTCATTCCAATACCAAACTGGCCTGTGGACAAGTCTTCTGGGACATGGGTGCCACAGTCAACGATAACCCCGCTCAGTGAATCTTCTCACTCGGCCATGGATTTTGCTCTGTGGAAGAAGATTGGTAACGAGTTCCTTCTCAAACCCAACATCACTAACTGGGTAGCTTGTGTAGAAGGAAACGGAAGTCTTGTGAACTGGGTGAAAGGAAGCCTGAATTGTAGAGTTGTCAAGGCCAATACACCAAACTGTAACACTGTTGTTCCGAACATCATTGATGTTAGTACAGCATGTGGACCTACTTTTTTCGTCAATACCAAAGTTACCTTTGATTTTGATGGAAGAACCGATGGCTGCGTTCCCTGCCATGATCCTTGTGGTATTATCCAACCTCCTTTTAATCACCTGACCAATGTAACAAATCCTGAGGGTGCCGTGTACGTACGATGAGAATAGGTTGAAAGCATTCCTCCTTAATTAATAACGGTGCAAGTTACCAATGTTAAGAGTTTTCCACATTAACTTACAGGCACTAACTCTCTGCATATATATCACTCGAATTCTTCTTCTTCGTTTCAACCAAACTTTTCAATTTTCACTGGTTTTACATTAACATTTGAACAGTAACTTTTACTCAATTTGTAGTTAAGTCTGGCATTGACAAAACAATAGACGATCGATGTCAAAGTAGTGTTTTGAGTTCATCATTTGAACTGCTTTATTCTTAGTTATTAATAGACACCAAGTATGCCATGGAAACCAGGAATGTAATCATGTAATAGTTATCTCTATAGACTATGTCCAACTAGTCCCTTGACTTCAGCATTCGAGCTAGTTTGAATATTTATTCTTAGTTATTAATAGACATCAATGATGCCATGGAAACCAGGAATGTAATCACGTAATACTATATCTGTATTCTTTTCTATTTGCTCTGTAATCTGTCCAATAAAGCCTTTTCAGCAGAAAACAGTTCTACGTGTCATTTTTCTGTAACTGAATCTATACAAAGTGTTGACCCAAGAATTCAACAGCCGGTGTATATAACACGGTACTGGGCAATTCTGAATCTTTGTGTGCAACGCAAGGATTCTAAACCCATATTGATGCATCTTCTCAAGTTTTAACTGTGAGGAAAGGAGTTATTCTCAAGGGAATGACATGTGGTCTCACTGTTAAAGTGAAAAGGTCCTCAAGAGTTAGGATCCGGGGTCATTAGAGTGCCTCTACTTGCTTAGCTTTACTTAGTTTTAGAGATATCCACGATTAAACACAAGCGTTTAAAAAAAAAAAAAATTTAAAGAAACGAAAACATTCCTTCAACGAAAATAATAATCTTCGTCTTTCTTTTTGTTCTATCTTACTAGTTCACAGGTGTCAAGTGTTACCACGACGACAGTTAATCGAATATCAGTAGTTGTCTGATAGTAGAGTAAATTAGATTAATATTGAATAGTTAAGAAAAATACTCATTGGACAACTATATTCTAAGGGCGATGTGAGTCGCCATTAATTCATAGCCACAACACGAAGGGGTATTCATAAAAATTCATACCTTGAAATTAAAAGTCACACTTGTCCAAGTTGCCCGCGCGAAAGATAAGAGGAGAAAGACGTCCCTCATTACCGAGAAAACCTTCAATGATTTTTCAAGGTAAATACAGATCTCATACATATATTTATGAAGTGAATAAACAAAATATAGCTTGATGGAACTAAACTAAAAAAATATAGTTTTGTTCGTTCATTTTCTCGAACACTGTGGAAGAAATCTATGTATGCGCTGATCTGTGTCATCACAGTATGAATAACTCATGCGCTGAATTGGAATTTTAAAACTTTGAGTTTTCCAAAGAAAAAAACAAACGTAAACCCGGGTATGCCTTAGGACCCCTATACGCGCTACCTGAAATTTGGCACGGGTTTACAATATTTTGCCATAAAAGTATACATTTTCTGAAAGCTAAATAAATCTAGTTTTTAGATCGTGTGGTGAATTATCATTATCCAAAGTTTCAGTTTTGTTCTACTAATTTTATACGCCGATGCCAGAAAAGCTTTTGAAATAATAACCATTTTGTTTCAATTTGATGTATAGCTTAGGACGCTCTAATTTAGTTTAACAAACAAATATATTTCGCTAAGTTTCAGTTTGAACTGACGAAATACTCCGAATGAGCTAGAACGTTTTAAAGAAGTTATTTTGGTCACTGAAAAACTGCGGAGAAACCCAATACCTTTTTCGTATCTAAATAGATTTTCGAAAATTACGTTTATCTAGCTTTCTACTTTATACATAGTGATTTCCAGATCCCAAAATACCTTTATGTGTACTTTGCTATTGGGTTCTCTTGGCGTATAATAAGGAAGTATGATAGAATGACTTAAGTTTTGCCAATTTTAATCGACACTAATCACCAAATTTAATGTATGCACATTTAGAAGATTTCAATTGCGCCACTAGTACAGTTTACTCCACATACCACATTTAAACATTAGCACAACTCATAAGCATGTATAGAAGTGCGATACACGAATTCGCTCTGTTGATAATGTAATATATCCAAATGACTTTGAATAGTAGACTTGACTGCTGAATTAAGTCTAATTCTTTCTGAATGAACTCTTTAAAGTATTTGAATTTTTACATTTACATAATCGTAATTTTTCTCATTTTGTATCGATAAATTGCCTTCAACTTTTTCTTAACTCCATTTTGAGCATAAAATATAAATTTAAAGGATGTTTTCACATTTTAAAAATTCTCATAAATTTCTCAAGAATTTAATATTTTTGTCTCAAACTTTCTAACTTTGTTGATGTCATTCTAACCTATAATTTTAATGTAGTGGTCAACTAAAATATTAATTTAATAAATTATGATAATATGATGGAGTGTGGCTTTAAGTAATATATCAAAGCCAAATTATTTTTCGAAAATTTTGTTTTATTTTAGCGATTAAAAATTTTCATCATTTTGGCCGTCGGAACATTATGAGCAGGGGAACTTCATCAATTTTCAATTGCTTTTTCTCACTTATGAATAGTATTTTGCTACTTTGTTCACTGCAGAGGTTGATGTCTTTATGCACGAACAAAGAAAACTTCAAAATGTAAACTTTCTAGACATCGACTCCCAGAACCTAAACCAAACTGAATATTTCAAAGCTATATGTTCCATTATTTAATATTCTTGAATTTTAAGCTAAAAAATGTCCTCAGATTCCGGTCATTTCGTACTTTTTTAATTAGTTAATAATAAGTTTATTATTTATATAGCGCTTTATGTGCAATACTCTAAAGCGCTTGAACATGTGTAAGAAAACTAAAAATAAAATGTCCAAAAAAAAGTAGGATTACATAATATAAAAATATTTCTAAGCAAAACTATGAAAAATATCAAAAAATTAATGTGTACATAATATCTACATTACTAAAATAAAGCCTTAGGATAATTCTTAAAGGTGTTATAAATATATATATAAAGTGTCTAAAATGATTCCTTGAATAAAAGTCTTTAAATGTTTCTTAAAAATGTTAATGTTGGTTTTGGTTCTAAGAGGATCTGTTAATTTGTTCCATAAATGGGGTGCTGTAAAGGTGAAACTTCTGCCCCCTTTATGTCGTCTTTTTGACTTTTGGAATATGGAGAAAGTTTTTATTATCTGCTCCGGTTCTCTTATTTTCTCGCTTCTGTATTAGGTCAGTCAGATATGTAGGTGCAACGCCATGGACACATTTGAAGGTTAAGAGCAGCATCTTGTATTCAATTCTGCTCTTGATAGGCAACCAGTGAAGATCATGAAGTACAGGGCTTATGTGTTCATACTTGTGCTTGTTTGATACTAGCCTTGCAGCAGCCTTTTGGACTCGGACTAAACTTTCCAACGTACAGTCTGGTAGACCATTGAGAATGGCATTGCAGTAGTCTAGTTTCGATGTAATTAGAGAGTGAACCATAATCTTGGCAGCATCCTCAGTTATGCACTTCCTGATTTCATCGTGTTGTACTCTAAGAACAAAATTCATTAGACAAGTTAATTTAAAGAAATTAGAAAATATTTTGACGATTTTTGGGATCATTAGTATATTTGAAGTACTTCAAATGCACAAATCAACAGACTTTTGCGTACGCCGTTGGCTGGTTGGCTGGTAAAATGTATTGTGTTATCTTTACATGTTGTTGTATGTTTTGTTACGACAGGTGTATCTGATGAATGATGAAGACACAGTTTGTATTTCTCTTTCTGCTGTTCCTTCTCAAGCACAAAGTCACCTACGCTTCCATGTGGCCGACTCAAAGATATTCAGAACTCAACGTGTATTTGCAGGGATTCACTCTTGAATCGTCCAGGGTAAACACAATCTTTGAATGTTACAGAAAGTGCGAGGAGAACATACGTTGTATAAGCATCAACATGAACCTGATAGACAAGACATGTGAACTGAAGCACTCTACCAAGACCAGATACCCAGAGAAGGTTGTTAATCAATCAAACACCATCTACATGGAGATACGGGATGAAAACGCTGCTCCAGGGTCGACGCAAGATATACCAATCACATCTTGTAAGAAGCTCAAGGATGTTGAAAGCCAGGCAAAGTCAGGTGTTTACTGGATGAAGTTCAATGAATCATCTTCTGCGCCATTCCAAGTTTACTGTGACATGACCACCGATGGAGGAGGCTGGACCCTTGTATACAGTTACACGCTCACTCAGTACAGTAACTTTGGAGCATGGTCCAACGCAGTCACTCCAATACCAAACTGGCCTGTCAGTTGGTCCCCTAGTGGTTGGGTGCCTCAGTCAACGACAATCCCACTCAGTGAGTCTTCTCGCTCGTCCATGGATTTTTCCCTGTGGAAGAAAATTGGTAACGAGGTCCTTCTCAAGCCTAATATCACTAACTGGGTAGCCTGTGTAGAAGGAACAGGAAGTCTTGTGAACTGGGTGACAGGAAGTGTGACCTGCAGAGTTGTCAAGGCCATTACACCAACCTGTACCACTGTCGTTCCGAACATCTTTATGAACGATGCACACTGTGGACCTGCTTTGTTGGACAATACCAAACATATATTTCATTTTGAGGGAAAAACCAATGACTGCCTTCCCATTCATGATCCTTGTGGCTACGTAACGCCTACCTTTAGCTTCAGTCACCTGACCAATGTACCCAATCCTGGAGGTGCATTGTACGTTCGATGAGAATGGGTTGAAAGCACGTGACATAAATAATGATACAAGTTTCCCCTTTTAAGAGTTTCCCTGCAGTATGCATTAGCACTAAAATATAATATTACTGATACCAACTGCACTGTTCACCATTGGATGAATTCTTCTTCTTGGTTTCAATCATAATTTTACATATTCACTGGTTTTACATTGACATTTGAACAGTAACTTTTACTTAATTTGTAGTTGCATGAGACTGGCATTGACAAAACAATAGACGATCGATGTCAAAAAAATGTTTTGAGTTCTTCATTTGAACTGCTTTATTCTTAGTTATTAATAGACATCAATGATGCCATGGAAACCAGGAATGTAATCACGTGATAGTTTATCTCTATAAACAATGTCAAACTAGTGTTTTGACTTCAGCATTCGAGCTAGTTTGAATATCTATTCTTATAGTTATTGATAGACACCAAGTATGCCATGGAAAACAGGAATGTAATCACGTGATATTGTATTGTATTATCTTAAGTATGTCGAATAAAATAGTCATCCTCTCTAGAATCGACGTGTCCCAACTAAGGTTCAACCACGAGAACATAGGGTAAAGGAATAATCAGGATATGTTCATTATTTCGTAGTAAATACAATATGAATATGCATTTCGAGCTTTCTTGAATACCTTTAATATTTCAAGAGTGTTATTTGTTCTAAGTATAGCCCACGTAGTAAATCAAACTTTTTATCTTTCGAATGATTGCCGAGTTACAAGTCAGTGACTAGAATTTCTCCTTTCAAGAGTACCGGATCCGTAACAAATGCATTTCACGACATCTTGATGCGTATGACATGTGCACTTCGTGGCACACGAGCACGTATACGTATCCGGGTACGCAGTGACATTGTGTATCATGATTCTGATACTCCATGACACTCCACGTACAAACGTATCAAGGTCACGAAATTCTCGTATACGTCACGTATTGGGACACCTCGCGTTCATAACTCATGACACGCCAGTTGTCAGCTAGATATCCGTCGGGAATTCTCTGATATTCATAATTTCACGCAGTGTTAATTCTTGCTCTGTAAACTGTTCAATAAAGAGTTTCGAGCAGAAAACTAATGTGTCATTTTTCTGTTGTCATATTTCTATATCCGTATTGCTATATCTTCTCAAGTTTTAACTAAAAGCAAAGGAAATATTCTCAAGGGTACGACCTGTGGTCTCAATGTAAATGGAAAAAAGTTCAACAAGAGCAAGGATCCAGGGCAATCCCGTGTGTCACTGCGTGCTTAGTGCTATAAAAAATAGCAAAATGTTTTGGACCAGTTTTGTTTCCCTGTATTTGGTACCCGCAAGGTAGGGGGAACAGAACAGAACAGAACAGAACAGAACAGAACAGAACAGAACAGAACAGAACAGAACAGAACAGAACAGAACAGAACAGAACAGAACAGAACAGAACAGAACAGAACAGAACAGAACAGAACAGAACAGAACAGAACAGAACAGAACAGAACAGAACAGAACAGAACAGTATTCTTTAAAAAATTGTAATCAGAACACCACAACAATGTTGCACAGGATTTTAATACCGATAATCAGTTTCCTTGATTACTAAAATGTTGTTAACACTCAACAAACTTTGGTTTAATCCCCATGTGGGCCATATATCTGTCACAGGTTGGACTGCAGCAATACTGGTTATCGTAAGGACCATCTGTGAACGAAGAATCGTGGTTAATACATTATAGAAGTAGGACACCTAACATGAAGATAAGACTGTCCGAAGAAATTGGGTTCACGAATTATAAAAGTTTTGATAGTGAATAAGTGCAGCCAGGACCAAAGGAAGTGTTCGTAATAGAGAGGTGTCCGCATTATAGAGGTCCGTTTATAAGTGAATAAGTGCAGCCAGGACCAGGGGAAGTGTTCGTAATAGAGAGGTGTCCGTATTATAGAGGTCTGTTTATAAGTGAATTAATAAGTGCAGCCAGGACAAAAGGAAGTGTTCGTAATAGAGAGGTGTCCGTATTATAGAGGTCTGTTTATAAGTGAATAAGTGCAGCCAGGACCAAAGGAAGTGTCAGTAATAGAGAGGTGTCCGTATTATAGAGGTGTGTTTATAACGGCAGTCTTCTTCAGTCGCTAACATTAAGGCTCGCAACTTATCCATTACGCATATTATTATCTCTGAGCCTATCCCACATGGCTTAGTGCCTTAACTCTCATCTGTTTATAAGTGAATAAGTGCAGCCACAACCAACGTAACGGATGTGTCCGTATTAGAACTGTTCTTACTATGTAAGTCTACAGACCTCTTTAGTATTCAAAACTTGAAACGTGAACCACGTGTTATCATGAAATCGTAAAAAAATTACTTACATCCAGGGTCGTTCATCTTTTTTCCCTTCTTGTCCTTGAATTGAAACTGTTTACAGTCAATCTGACTTGTTTTAACATTGATTCCAATGCTTTTCAAAGTTTCAATTTCCATCGGGGTACAGTTGACCACTTGACGGCGGCCTATCAAAAATAGTAACACGATCTGGTTTACAGTACTGCTGTATGATTTAAGCTTAAAGCTAAGAAATTCTCTGGTATCACTATTTTGAATATCATTGATATTGCTTTAAAAAGTCTTATTAGGAAAACATTTATTAAAGGGGCACGTGGATGAAAACGCCCCATATTTTGAAAGTCCGAATAGTTCAAGTATTTAAGAATAATATGACTCAATCATGATTATGAAAACCAGATTGGCAAAAATGTTAGCCTGGAAGCCACTAAAAGAACAATAGGGTTCAGTAAATGACGTCATTTACTCATAATTTAGATGCTAAAAAATATATATAATTTTTATCCGCAAATTTTGACTGTGAAGAAAATATGTTGCTTGGCTACTATTGGGGCCATATAGATAAGTTTAACCAAGTTTCAAGGCATTTCCAATTTTCATTGATTTTCATCCAAGTGCCCCTTTAAGAAATTTAACTAGAAATGCTCCGAAACATATTCATAAGAATTTACTTTATTTCCACTTCTTTTCTTTTTGATTAATACAAAAACAAAGACTAAGAATGTATAACCCTGAACCTAACCTAAATTCAGGCATGCGGCACTTATACAACGATCTTCGGAAACCCCCTTTTTCTAACTTTTCAAATTTGAAATGAGGAAATTAGCAATAAATTTGGGTTCAAAAAATCAGTGATTTCAAACTTACATCATAACAAAACAACAAATAAAAACACACACATAGTTCAGTTATTCTTTAGGAAAAATATGTAAAAAAAATGGTAAATGACTTACCACGAACGTTGCTTTTGACAGAAACAACCCCAAGGGCGATGATCATTAACACAATGCTCATTTTTCCAATCATGTTTTTCTCTGAAACTGAAAAAAAAATCTAGTTATGTAACTGTCTTTTACTTTTCACAAGCTTGTCAGTTTTTCGAAACCACAGTAAAATACAAAAGAACATAATATACAGTACATATTTGTTATATCTAGGTACGCAGACACATTATATTGTAAGTATAATTATTACCATCGATCAATCTTACCTTGATTTCTACTGCAGTTGAACTCTTTCTAGTGAACTCCTTTCAGTGCTCGTACCAACGAAATGATACAAGATGGTCATTCATCAGAGTTTTTATGTGCCAGTTGCCATTTATGTGATAATTTATTCATTACCCAAGTTTCTTTCGTACTCATCGTAATACAATGCCATCATTTTTCACATAACTGTAATCACAGAGATTATTCATGCATCCACATGGTAATTATGTCGGTAAGTTTTGTTCGTGTTTTGGTTGGGTGATTTTTTTCCTTGGACCAGCTATCGATGATGCATTATTTATGTCGCACATAGCTTTTCTTCTTACCTTTCTTTGAATGTAATACGAAGAACAGAAATTTTAAGATGACTTAGAAGAAGAAAAAGATAAAGGACAAGGACAAGGACAAGGACAAGGACAAGGACAAGGACAAGGACAAGGACAAGGACAAGGACAAGGACAAGGACAAGGACAAGGACAAGGACAAGGACAAGGACAAGGACAAGGACAAGGACAAGGACAAGGACAAGATGACAAATAGAACAATAATTGCTAAAGACTAAAGAAATTCAATTTCTCTTTGTTCATATTCTAAGAAAGCGAATATTTTCCACTCCGCGGAACTAAATATCAGCTTTTCTAACCGACCTGCCAAACTGATAAGACCTGGTTTTTCACTCATGTGATATGCCCGCCTGTCAGAATTACGAGGTTATGTAAGATAAAGACAGTACTGATAACATAACCGATTACATAACTTAAAAAATAAAAAAATAAATTTAAAAAAGGACCCAAAGCAGATTCAACTGAGGAAAACCAAGGACAGTGATATTGAACATTTAATTGCCTCTCCACGTCTTGACACCGCCCTGATATGCATAACTTATGGAAGGTACAAGTTTCTTTCACACATAGCTGAGGTTTTCAATTGTAGGTTTACCAAAAAGAATTTACACCTGTTTTTTCCATGTATTTTGCCCGCCCTGATATGCATAACTTATTGAAAGTCCAAGTTTCTTTCACACATAGCTGAGGTTTTCAATTGTAGGTTTACCAAAAAGAAGTTACACCTGGTTTTTCCATGTATTTTGCCCGCCCTGATATGCATATCTTATTGAAAGTACAAGTTTCTTTCACACATAGCTGAGGTTTTCAATTGTAGGTTTATTAAAAAGAGACTTACAGATTTGTTTCTTCAGATTTTTCCCTCAGATTTTTCCTTTTATTTTTCCAGGTCCTATTGCTCGTCCATCGAGAACGCATGTGTATTTCATAGAGGGTTACAAGAATCTTTAGAATTTTTGCAATTGTAGGTTAAAGTACTGCCTACTATAGACCAAATCAATGAAAAGGTTTTTAAATCGCAATCTTTTAAACCAAAATTTAATGCTGATTTTAAATTTGGAAAGAATAAGGGGATGTTCCGAGGTCGTTTTCGAGATATTCACGATTAAACACAAGCGTATCAATAACTTTTTAAAGACAAAAATCAAATACTGATAAGTCAATAGATTTGAAAAATATTGAGAACTATAGTCAAAATATATTTTTTCATTCGTCTCGCACTTGACAATTTTTGTGTAAAACGAGTGCAAAAATGTACACCTATACCGCTTTTTCTATATGAATAAAACCCATGATAAACTTTGACAAAAGTTTCTCTTTTATGTACTCTTTTGGAAATTCAAAAAAAAACTATAGAGATCCGTGGAAAATTTTATTTTTTATATTCTATATGAATAAAACCCATGATTTTAAATTTGGAAAGAATAAGGGGATGTTCCGAGGTCGTTTTCGAGATATTCACGATTAAACACAAGCGTATCAATAACTTTTTGAAGACAAAAATCAAATACCACTTTTTCTGTATGAATAAAACCCATGATAAACTTTGACAAAAGTTTCTCTTTTATGTACTATTTTGGAAATTCACAAAAAAAACTATAGAGGTCCGTAGAAAATTGGAGGGTTTTGCCCTGTTGAAGTTCAAAAAGTGTATCCTCTTTAAAATTTTGAAAGTAATTCAGCAGTTTTTGTGCGCGCGCACATCGTGGCGTCAAATTGCTTGTTTTATGGCATCGTCCGCGCTACTGTTGTATAAATATTAAGTTTATGGTTACAGTAAGATACGGTAGTACGGCTACACAACAACAAGAGTACGGCTACACAACAACAAGAGTACGGCTACACAACAACAAGAGTACGGCTACACAACAACAAGAGTACGGCTACACAACAACAAGAGTACGGATACGAATTGGCCGTATTGTTTACCATTTATACGAAATTAAAACCTCTCTGTGACCTAAATGGCTGCTGCTTGTTTGTGTCCATTTTGCGTTTGTTTCATGGTTTTGATGCGTTTGCTCTACTTACATATTACATACTCATATATTCATTTATTGACTGATATATCCATTTATTTATATATTTTCTTATCATTCTACTATATATTTATCCATTTATTCGTATATTTGTAGCTTTGCTCGTCTATTTGTTTGTCATTTTAGGGAGTTTTTACATAGGGATAACCTCTTCCTTTCTAGATGCCCTTTTTTTTTAGTTATTTTTGTAGTGTTTCGCCTGCTCTATTCAGCTTTTATATTTTTTATATGTATCTACTTAGTTGCATCTGGAATAAATCTTTATTGTATTGTATCGTATTGTATCGATTTCGGCGTATTTTGAATATTCCGTGATGTTTACTCGCACCAGGGGATACACCATATTTCTCATTTCCGGTGTCATTAAGCAAACCATCTCCTCTAATTCATTAGAGTCGTCAAATTAATTTAGTTCAACAAGCAGACAGAAAACTGACTCAATTTATCATATACACTGACATATCCAGCCTTACATCTTGATGCTATCTCGCTCCCTACTCATTTTACACAGATTACTCCAAATTTCAAAAGTTTTACATAACTACAAAAACATATAAGCGGAAATACGCTATCATTGTGTTTACTGTTTAGTTTTAATCGCGATTGTACTGAGTGCTCAGTTATTTCTGAGTGCTGAAGATAAGCGTGAACATTAATAGATTTTTCACGACATGGACCTTTGACACGCATGCAAGTAAATTAATTACGATCAGTACAGTACTGACAGTTGTAAGTGAGACCTACGGTTAGCTAGTTCGCACACAAATTGATAATATGATATAATACGATTGTACTAAAATGTAGGCCTTTTGACCTTACACATAATTGGAGGATCAATATTCAGTCTTTGTACAGATTTAGGGGAAATGCTTGCTAGGGTATTGCGTTTCTTAATAAGGTGATTTAAAGACATGTACAACGGAAACCAAAGGGACGTTGATTTGCGATCTATCAACTGAAACTCATGGGCTTGAAACCAGATACTGTACTAAATATTGGGATTCTTTCTTTCCTTTCCTTTCCTTTTTCCTTTCCACTTTCGATGAATCTTTTCGTTACCACCCGAATTTCCTCCTCGGAAGTTTTAAAGTGCCACAAAAATAACATTGCAATCTCTAGCCAAAGTACTCTACACATGTCTACACTGTACCTAGCTCTTTAGTTAGGCCAAAGTTACGGGCATTTTTTTGTTGTTCTTCTTTTTGACGTATTTGTAGTGATTCGCCAAGGGAAATGTCAGTTACGCTATAAAAATCGTTTTACCGAGGAATTGAATTCTTTTATCGCGGAAAAAAGCTGAGCGTTACCGCGACTAGTATCTCTCAGTCAGATCCATCTCGACCCTTTACACTGCCTAAATCCGTTTAGTAAGTAAGATTAATAATCAAGAAGCTAGCATACAGAGATAGTGAATACATATTGTCCATAAGCTATAGATTACACGATTAATCCGTCTTTGGAAGGCCTCCAATCGCACGACCCTCATTCTAAGGAACACTGCAGGGAAGTGGAGAATTTTGGCAAAGCGCGCATCAACATTTCCTGTGCTAAACTTTACGGTATTTCCTTACATTTCATAGTGGTATCTCCGGTGTTTATTAATTCAGGGTTCAATCTGCAGTGAGTTATAGCTGTGCCCTGAATTAGATCAATATAATGGGCGTCTACTGCTGATCTTCGAAATGGCCAGCCTCTTCAGTATTTAACAATCGTAATCCATCAAAAAATCTGTCTTCCTCAAATTTAATGGCTGCAATTTTGTTATGACAGGCCTCAACATTTTCAATTAGGAAGCAATTTAAGTGTATTTATTCCAAAGCGTTTGTTTAGACTGAATGTTTTTCCACTTAGTTCGGCGAGTTAGTAAAAGAATTGATCGAAATCAAAGGTTGGACAGGGGCAATAATTCGGTCTAGGAGCGGGTTCAAAATGAGAATATATCATATATTCAACCCAAGCCGGATATTGAAAAATAAACTTGATTCTTGAAACGTCAAAAAAGTTTTCCTCGCGTCATTAACAATAACAGTAACGGCAGCAGCAGCAACAACAAAAAGAACAACAAAAGCAACACCAACAACAACAGCAGCAGCTCAGCAATAGCCGCAGCTCAACAACAACAACAGCAATGGCAGCAGCAACAGCAGCAATAACAGGCAATAACTAGCAGAGCAAAAGCAACAGCCCTATCACTATATTTCTGAGCTTTTCTAACTATAATACACTCCAACTTTACTGACTCTCCTCCCTAATGTCTTCAATAATGCAAATATCTGCATTGGAAATACCATGTATGTGCCCTTGGGATTTCACATTAGTTAGGCCTATGGACTCAAATTTCACAGAGAAACTATAACTGATCCCGAGCTGTGTTTGCATATCAGTCAACCTTCTGGGCCAACTCTTGACCCCAGCGCATGACGTGTTAACTATAACAAACACTCTCTGCTCATACCATCAGTTGAATCGACCTAAACATCTGGCAGTCGTTTCATTAAATCTTTCACCCGTTAGCCTTGCTAAAACGACTGTTTTACTTTGGAAGCATTCATATGCCATGTTTTAGGAGTGTTTATTGCTTTGAGGTGGTTTTGAACCCGTGGAATTATCTTTCGGTTTATAGAAACGGACATTCAGAGCTGAAACTTGCTGACAATGAAGGCACGAGTCTTAGTTGGGCAAATTTTGACCTTGTTTCTTGTTTTTCAAGTCTCAATCGCCAATAACGGTAAGTGTACATCGCAACACTAATGAAATCTTCCATCAACATTCCTATAACTTGTGTTGACCATTCTTTAGGAATTCTTTTGGAAACGAAAAACTTTGACAAATTACTAAGTTTGTCAAAAAGATTTAGCGCCATTGTGACTGGAGATGTCACTATTAAGCTGTCTTTACTTTGAATACAATATTTTACAGAGGATTATGAAACTTTCATGATGTTAAAGTTCAAAGTACATAATTGTACACTTTTATGCTTTCATGTGCTCAATGACTCGTACATCTATCATTGCTTTTCACATTTGATTAGAGAGCTTTTGATGTGATTTTTTCCAGATCGTTCTTGAGATAACACTAATTCTTATTGCAGTCGCTTGGTAGTGCCGAATAAATAAATCACAAACTAACAATAATAACGCTTGCAATGTGCGCTTTTCCTGTTTAGTATTCGATCCACAGGTGATATACAGTGATACAGCAAACTGTACTATAAGCTTTGATGGTGATCTACAGGAGTTTGTAAGAATAAACGCTATTGCCTGTGATGCTATGTTGACATATATAAACCATACCTTTACCCTCATAACTTCAAATAAACCAGAAGATCCGTTCTAGAGAAAACTTGATAACTCCATTCCCCAATCTTTGAACTTTATCTTAAGAATATCAAATTTTATTAAGTCGCTGATCTTGTAGCTTAATTTTTTATTTAGTTTCTTTTTAACTTATTATTCCTTGCCCGAGAATTTTCTTTTATCTTGAATAGAATTAGGATCTGTCATCAGTGACGTTTTAGTTAATTATGAGTCACGCGCAGAAATCGTAGTGACTACAGAAATCCTTTCCTCAAAACGTCCCGGGTTTTTATCATCTTGACATTTGCTCTGGAATTTTCGGTGTGGCTGTTAGTGCTTGTTTTTAAAATAGAATAAACTGACTACACCTTGATGCTTCAGATTACAAGAGCGATAAATATGCCTGGACAAATTTCTTGTGCAATGCTTTTATGGAATACACTCCCAATAAGGTCAGAATTTGTTCGAGGTCAAGCAATATCTAAGTGGGGCTTGTCAATTCGTGGTTACTGAGTAAATGTAAGTGTAGAAATTATACAGGGCTTCAAAGGTGTGGATTCAAGGAGAAATAAATGTAAAGTGATTTGAAGAAAATGGAGAAGGAAGAAAATGAGATGGAATGGAAAAATGAAAAAATGGAAAGCTGAAATTAAAAGAATTGAAAGAAAAAGAAAATTTAATATTTTGTATAATTATAACGGTTAATTGTCCAAGTTACTTTTGTCTTAGTCGCCTTGTTCTTTCTCTTCATTCTCCTTCTCATTCTTAAGAAAAGTAATTCAAATTAGCTGAGAGATCAATTGAAACCTTGATAATAAACTGCCAAACGAAAACTACAAACTCAAGGCAGAACCGGACAAGGAGCGACGAAGTAGGTTTTGGTGGTTGTCAATAAAAGTGTTTCCATGACATTTTCGGACACGACGTTTTGAGGGACACGTGCCTATGAAATGTCATGGAAACGCCTTGATTGACATCCATTTTTTAAACATCAAATATTTTATAATTTTGCGACTTAATTGTGTCAACAACAAAAAACGGAGAATTAAGAAACTTTAAGAAATGTCCCTACCATAAACTCCCATCACGTATACGTACTCGTGCACACAATCCTTACCGTAAGCCGTGTAATTAATTAGAAAATATCTAAGATATTGTTTTTCTCACTCTAAAACGCATTACAAATTCCTTGGTGGCAAAAGAAACAAAAACCACTTTTCTTGTTGACCTTTCGTACAAAAATGTTGTTGTTGTTTTTGAGGCATTAAACAGAAAAATATTTAATTTTATCCTATCTTTTGTCATGGCTATTGTGTGGGTTGGCCACCCAAAGGTCACATAAAATGCCTAATTAATTTTTTGTCATTGGATTTTGAAGCCAAGTTTATATGAGTTTACGTATGATGACAAACCTATTGTTTGAATTCATTTGCATTAGATTCGGCACATGTGAAATTCGACGTCTGAACCGGGCCTTATAGACCCCTTGCAGCACGTCGGAATGCAGCTCAATTTGCAGGACAAAACAATAGGTACTAATTCTCAGGAGATTGAAATTCTTTTGTTTTGTCCTCCAAATTGAGCTGCTTTGCCGTCACGTGCAAGGGGGTCTATTTCATTATCACTCAACCTAAAACTTTTCCTTTCGAAGGCTTATTTTTTACTTTTTTCTAAAGGCCCGTTAACACTGGCGATTTTTGAAGCGATCTGACACTTGTAAATTTAAGACAAAGTTAGAAGGATAAGACAAAATTTATTATATTTTCAAAAATCGCAGCAAAAATCGCCAGTGTAAACGGGCCTTAATGGCACAAATCCTGTTTTCCTTTTTTTACAAAAACAATATCTAGGTCCTATTAACCACGCGTAACCAATGACTCATTTTCCTATGAATAATATCATTTGTGGTTGGGTTAAGATCTCAAAATTCTGAAGTATTTGATAATAGGAACTTGTTTCGTAATCGCCTTAGGGAAGCTTGACTCAGATTAACATCGTTATGAATTGGTTTATTTTTAGCTGAAGGACTGTACCATTTCCTTCAACCAGCAGCTAGTAAGCTCCTAACACCGGGCTCAGGATCGTATCGATGAATCCGGCTTCTATCTAAAAACAATCGTGTTAATGTCCTTTAAGTTTCTATGACACTTACTGCTTTAGATTTTTTTTTTTCAATTCTATTTTGTTCCTATCAGAATAAAAGTCATTCTAATATTCTGACGCTCCTCTCGACTACTTTTGACTTCCGGCCAAGTGATGACCTAGGAGACTGGGCTGTGATGTTATTTTTGAAATTTTACTTTCATATTCTATTATACAGCTAGATAGTGATATACCCTAATTCTAGTAAGCAAACTCACGCAATTACCTAGAATTCGTGCTCTAGATGCTCATGGTTTACCTTAAGTCCCCTCAATCATGCGAACACCCATGGATACGAACAATCATGGATGGATGGATGGACGGATAGCAGGATGGAAGGACTTATGCCATGACTTTTTTCTTCATAGTTTTACCACATCGTCCCATGTGGCTACGTGCTGTCGCCAACGACCCTTACACTGCCAAACTCTCGTGGCAGATCCCGCGGGACGCCCGTCCTAATGATACAAGATACAGAATCGGTTGGAAAGCGGGATCTAACAGTAAGGAATCCTACGTAGTAGTGAATGGAACCAAGGGCTATCATATCTTCAATAACCTGCACCCTTATGTCTATTACTACTTCCGGGTTCAACGAGGTACGGCAAGCGGTAGATATGGGTATTTTTCGAGGTCGATTTGGATGGAGACACCAGAAACAAGTAAGGAAGTCATATATATGTGACGTTCTTTTTTTGAATGTAAGAATTTTCAAGACAGGAAGAATAAATAAAACCTGTTGTTGCCTACACTTGTTCAGGATTATTCATGTTGTAGTTGCTGTCGCTAATGCTTTTGATTTAGTTACTGCTGCTTATGTTGTTGTTTGACTTGATGCTGTTGTTTCTGTTGTTTTTGTTGTTTTTTGCTACCTCAGCTCTTGTTACTTTGGTGTTACTATTGGCGCTACTATTGTTGCTGCAGTTGGTGATGTTTCTATTGCTACTCCTATTTTAGTTGTTTATGCTTTTGATGTTGCTGTTGTTCAGGATGATGCTACGGTCATTTCAGGAATCTCTTGCTGTCGTTGCCTACCCATATTCTCATTTTGCTGCAGTCGTTAACCAGTCTTGTTGCTGGTGTTACTGCTTTAATTGTTTATCCTTCTGATGTTGCTTTTGTTGTTATTGCACCTGTTATATTGTGATTCTGATGCTGCTACTGCTGTTTCTGTTGCTGTCGTTGTCTACCATCTTCTCATTTTCCCGCTGCTATTGTTGCTGCAGTCGTTGATCAGTCTTGTTGCTGCTGTTGCTACTTTAAGTGTTTTATGCTTCTGATGTTGCTTTTGTTATTGCACCTGTTATATTGTCACGACAGTGATTCTGATGTTGCTACTACTGTTTCTGTTGCTGTCGTTGTCTTCTCATTTTTTTTGTTACATATCACTGCAAAATCATATTATCTCATCCTTTTCTCAATAAGAACCCACCGCTCCTCCGACAAACGTCTCTGCCTACAACACAAGCTCAATGGGCATTCTAGTCCATTGGAACGCAGTCCCTCCACAACATCGCAACGGCCATATTCTCGGCTTCAAAGTATGCTACCACAAAGCTTCACAGCCTTCCAATACAAGGCTTTGTCTGTCCGTGTATGCATTGAGTATTCATATTGGTGGACTCGAGCCGTATACACCGTATTATGTCAGTGTGTTGGCCTACACGAACGTTGGTGATGGTCCTGGTTCTCCGCCGTTGCTTGTCTGGACGGACGAGTTTGGTAAGGAAAAATACCTATAAAGGGTGCAAATTCATTGCCATAACCCTTATCAGCCCCGAGGCTGTTGCAGGGTTCGGCCTCTATTCGGCAGTGTGTTTTCGGTCTTGCCTTGACTTTGGTCTGCCCAGAGGTTGTTTCAGGATTTAGCAGTGTTTAATCTGTGAGTTAGCCGCGCGCCTGACTTAGATAAGCCAAGAAGTAGCTTGAGAGTGCGATCTGTGCCTCCTCGAATCAAGGGAGAGATTTATTGAATAAATTCTCCTCGCATGTGATGCCGAGCCAAGAAATGAATCGGAGGCAAAAGACTGGGTCCTGTTCAGAATTGTTTCTTTTCTTTTCTTTTCTTTTCTTTTCTTTTCTTTTCTTTTCTTTTCTTTTCTTTTCTTTTCTTTTCTTTTCTTTTCTTTTCTTTTCTTTTCTTTTCTTCAAAAAAAATTTAAATACTGAATATTTTTTTTATAGTTCCCTCTAGGGCACCAGTAATAACAGTCCTGATTTCCTCAACCACAACCATCACGGTAAGATGGCAGCCAATCCCTCAGAAATACGTTCATGGAATTCTACGAGGTTACGACCTGGCGTATCACGAGGCAGCAAACTACGGCAATAGAATAGTCCTTCGACTAAACACAACATCCACGAGCCATGTAATCAAAAACCTTAAGAGGAATACCATGTATGGGATCAGGATCGCTGGTCTGACGAAAGTTGGAGGGTTTATTAGGAACGGGAAGATAAGTCCCACATGGAATATCACAACCAGACCAGGTAAGATTCTAAACATGACTAGCGGCTACTAGATCTGCGTTAGTGTAATGCGTAGAACAAGTTAATTTAGTAAAAGGTTGCGACTATGAAGTTTAGGCCGTTGTTCCCTTCGGAGCAAAAGAGCGTTAGCAAATGCTGATATAACATCT
This sequence comes from Anthopleura sola, assembly GCA_023349425.1. NCBI lineage: Eukaryota > Metazoa > Cnidaria > Anthozoa > Actiniaria > Actiniidae > Anthopleura > Anthopleura sola. Next base: position 3,667,381 of record JALHLI010000007.1, on the reverse strand, counting down.
TGCGCCCTAAACCTCATACTGTACAATACATTTTACTACCAACTAAACTTATTGACTGCAGCGATCGTGCATTTGAGCGAGCCTCCTGGAAGAGCCATTCATGCGGAGTGATTTGTAAATTATTTGTGAAATCTATATACAGGATATTATATTGAAAAAAAGGAGGACGAAGGACTTTATAAAGTGCAAATAGAAAAGAGATTTTGAGTATAAACTCGGGAATATTATTTTCAAATCGGGTTCCTCCACATGACAATAGTTTCGACCTCATTCCTTGGCTAAAAGTGAATCCTAAATAAGTTTAGCACCATGATTTTCTTCCATAGGATGCCAAGCACCGACAAATGTCAACGCCTATACCCTCTGCCCGCAGTGCATGACGGTACAGTGGACTAAAGTCCCCATCAACAACCCTCAAGTCATAGGTTATCGGGTAACTCTGAAGGCTGAAAATAGTGCAGATGTTATAAAGGATGTTGGATCAAGTAAACAGAAGGTTGACATTACTGGACTGAAGCCTTATACGAAGTATGTTATTACGGTAGCAGCTGATACTGATGGTGGATATGGTGATTTTAGTTCTCCTATTAGCCAGGTCACTCAAGAAGGAGGTGAGAGTTTTAATTGTTTAAACCTTAGTTTGACCAAAATGAAAAAGGAGGGAAGAAATTGAAGGAAACAAGGAAGGGAATGAAACGAAGAGGGAAGGATGGGAGAAAGGAAGAAACAAAGAAGGAACGAGGGGAAAAAACATGGAAGGGACTGACCAAAGAGGCAGGCAATTTCAATGAAGTTAGATTATGTAACGATTTACTTTCAGTCCCATCTGTGGCTCCCAAACAAGTATCCGTCCAAAGCAAAGGTCCCTATAGCATCCTGGTCAAATGGAGTCCAATGTCTTCAAAAGACGTTAACGGTGTATTGATGGGATACAATGTTCATTATAAACAAATCGTTGCCAGAAATAAACGATCAAATTCTGCGGGGGTGGTCCAAGCGACCAATGTATCATCACCGAGCGTAGAGATCGTCGGTCTTAAGCCCTTCTCACTGTACAGAATAACAGTGGCTGCTTTTACCAAGAAAGGAAATGGTCCACCTAGTGCACCGGCGACTTTAAGGACAGACGAGGAAGGTAGGGCACGTCAGAGTAGAATTTATATAATTATATAGAAATCAGTAGAAAACGCACGTTCACGGTAAAACTTTGACGATAGTTGCTGAATCAATCAGAAAACTGCTAATTATCTAAACTGAGAGCGATGGGAGGCCATCAATGTCACGGAACAGTAGGATCTGGCATAACCGTTGCTACCATTCTTGGTGCATGGCACATAATCGTGCGACACATCCATAGCACTAGAATTTTCTTCTTTTTAAAAAATAGAACCCTTCTCTAATAATATAAATGGTTGACACGGGGATTAAAACAATGGCTATCCACAAGTAATCTAATAAGTAATCTGTGACCGACAGAAAATGGATTGTCATATTGTCACTATCAGTTTGACCACGAAACAAGGGTTTGTTTCAAAATGTTGTTGGTACTTATACAAAATATGTTGCATTTTTAATGTAGCATAAACTAATAAACGATCCTTATTTCAGTTCCCAGTCAAGCTCCAAACGGAGTCATGGCAAAAACAATAACGGCACATTCTATTCTCGTTACCTGGCAACCACTACAACGTCAGTACACAAATGGCGTCTTGAAAGGTTACCATGTCCACTACAGAAAGAAGACTGCAGTTTCCAGTGTAATTAAGAACGTAGTGACGGTCAATGCCTCGATCTTGAATGTGACTATAAAGGGACTGGATCCGAATACCCCGTATGAAGTTTGGATGGAGGCGTTCACAGCGAAAGGAGGGGGACCGAGTAGCAATAAAGTCACAACAACTACTCTTAAAATTGGTTAGTGTGAATTATTGTCCTTGTCCTTGTCCTTGTCCTTGTCCTTGTCCTTGTCCTTGTCCTTGTCCTTGTCCTTGTCCTTGTCCTTGTCCTTGTCCTTGTCCTTGTCCTTGTCCTTGTCCTTGTCCTTGTCCTTGTCCTTGTCCTTGTCCTTGTCCTTGTCCTTGTCCTTGTCCTTGTCCTTGTCCTTGTCCTTGTCCTTGTCCTTGTCCTTGTCCTTGTCCTTGTCCTTGTCCTTGTCCTTGTCCTTGTCCTTGTCCTTGTCCTTGTCCTTGTCCTTGTCCTTGTCCTTGTCCTTGTCCTTGTCCTTGTCCTTGTCCTTGTCCTTGTCCTTGTCCTTGTCCTTGTCCTTGTGGTTATAATCGAAACGACACACAAATTTTGATTTAATACACGACCATTTCATCCTAGTTTCAGGCCAGATAAGTGACGTGAAAGTCAAAGTCATTAACCCCAGAACGGTAAAGATAACGTGGAATTCGACTCTGAGTGACGTAACAAGCTACATGGTGAAATGGACGCAAAGAGGGCAACCGGGTGTATCAGCAGTGGATAATCAGAAAATTGTTAAGGTAAAAATTATTGGTTATCTGTGAAGTTATGAGCGCCACACTGCAACAACGTCTGGGCTGATCTAAGTCAGGGCATGGCTAAGTCACAGATTGAACCCTGGAACAACCTCTGGGCTGATCTAAGTCAGGGCATGGCTAACTCACAGATTGAACCCTGAAACAACCTCTGGACTGATCTAAGTCAGGGCATGGCTAACTCACAGATTGAACCCTGCAACAACGTCTGGGCTGATCTAAGTCAGGGCATGGCTAACTCACAGATTGAACCCTGAAACAGCCTCTGGGCTGATCTAAGTCAGGGCATGGCTAACTCACAGATCAAACCCTGAAACAACCTCTGGGCTGATCTAAGTCACAGCATGGCTAACCCACAGATCAAACCCTGAAAAACACTCACAGATTGAACCCTGAACCTAAATATTGATTACATTTTGCAGATTACTGGTGTCTATAAAAGAACCACGACAGTTACTGGACTGTTGCCGTACAAAATGTACACTTTCACTGTACGAGAGATGGCGAAAGGAAGCTGGGCACCATTTTCGGAGGCAGTCGACCAAATAATGCCAGAAGATGGTAAAATCTATATTCCAAGCTTTTATCCGTCTCTAAGTGATACGGAACGCTGCTTTCATTCTTTTAGATATCAAGATCTAGCCGAAACAGACTTACTTGGTTTGAGCGTAATGTTTTCCCATTTCAGGCCACATGTCACTTCTTAGACTATCATTTCTTTGTTTAACGGTTGTGCATGAGAAGACACATGAATATATGGATACAACTCAAACAAAGAATCTTATTCTCAAGAGAAGAAATGTGGTCTGAAATGGGAAAAAATTACGCCCAAACTAAAAGGGTCAAATGCGCTTCCAATTGCGTAGCGCAGGGTACAGCTCAATGAACGTTTTATCAATTACTGAATTCATACTTAACGTTATTCGTGTGTCATTCTTTACCGAAGCTCCTAGTGCACCAATGGATCTCTCTGTGTTCAAAAAAGATGGCCCTACTCTTGTACTCTCGTGGCGAAAGCCTGAATATACCAATGGCGTTATCCGCAAATACGTCTTATACTTTGCCGATGTCAAAGGAGTAGAGTTGTGGAAAGACATTGTTAATGATGGCCTGTCAGAGACTATTATAAAACATACCTTTGTTTTACCGGAAAAGACCGCTGACTACAAAATAACGGTTAGAAAAATAAAGAAATTTGATTTTTTTGCTCAGAATTGGCTTAAACATCGTGTAGGATCATGTGTTTCAGGAAAGGTCTCTCTATTATTTGTTGCTCTCAGGAAGATAATTTAAAATAATTTCCTCAAATTAGTCTGTGTGTAAGATAAGTTTTGTTTAAACTGCATTTTTTTTACACAAGTTTATGGTTTTCTTACTCTATTTACAGGTGCAGGGATTCAACTCTAAGCCGGGTAAAAAGAGTGAAGTCATCACGGTCCAACACGTCGCCAATGATGATACCGTAGGATTTGGTAAGGAAAGTGCTTGCAATATATTTGCAATTTTATAAACCAGGTGTCCGAACTACGCACGAACCGTCCAATCACAGCGCGCTTCGATGCTTAGCCAAGCGGCCCTTGCTCCAAGTCTCTTCCCAATACAAAAACACGAGTTTCAAAGAATTTAGAGAAAAAAAGTTGAAGTATACGTGTTGTTTAAAAAATTAAAATAAAACTTTGCGATCCATCTCCTCAAATTCTGTGAGATATATGACTTTTAAGACTCGGGCGAGGGCCGCTTGAATTACAACAACAATCCTTTTCGCGCTTAGGTTTTCGTACAGCTGGAACGTTTTGTCGATAACATTAAATATCTTTTTCAATGCTGTCTCGTGTATACTATAGTTTTAAAAAATATATTCTACATTTTTATGACCTATCCTCGTTAGATTTTCCGATAAATTACTTCGCTAAGTCAATAATGCAACCATGTATTCATGTACCCATTCATGTACCCATTCATGTACCCATTCCATTGTCCTTGTCCTTGTGGTAATAATCGAGACGACACAAATCTTAATTTAATACATGCACGGCCATTTCCTCCTAGTTCAAGGCCAGTTAAGTGACGTGAAAGTCCAAGTCATCAACCCCAGAACGGTAAAGATAACGTGGAATTCGACTCTGAGTGACGTAACAAGCTACATGGTGAAATGGACGCAAAGAGGGCAACCGGGTGTATCAGCAGTGGATAATCAGAAAATTGTTAAGGTAAGAATTATTGGTCATCTGTGAAGTTATGAGTGCCACACTGCAACAACGTCTGGGCTGATCTAAGTCAGGCCATGGCTAACTCACAGATCAAACCCTGAAACAACCTCTGGGCTGATCTAAGTCAGGGCATGGCTAACTCACAGATTGAACCCTGAAACAACCTCTGGGCTGATCTAAGTCAGAGCATGGCTAACTCACAGATTGGACCGGAAACAACGTATGAGCTGATTTAAGTCAGGGCCGGCATGGCTAACTCATAGATCGAAACCTGAAAAACCCTCACAGACGATTGAACCCTGAACCTAAGTATTGATTACATTTTGCAGATTACTGGTGTCTATAAAAGAACCACGACAGTTACTGGACTGTTGCCGTACAAAATGTACACTTTCACTGTACGAGAGATGGCGAAAGGAAGCTGGGCACCATTTTCGGAAGCAGTCGACCAAATAATGCCAGAAGATGGTAAAATCTACATTCCAAGCTTTAATCCGTCTCTAAGTGATACGGAACGCAGCTTTCATTCTTTTAAATATTAAGATCCAGCCGAAACAGACTTACTTGGTTTGAGCATGATGTTTTCCCATTTCAGGCCACATGTCACTTCTTAGACTATCATTTCTTTGTTTAACGGTTGTGCATGAGAAGACACATGAATATATGGATACAACTCAAACAAAGAATCTTATTCTCAAGAGAAGAAATGTGGTCTGAAATGGGAAAAAATTACGCCCAAACTAGAAGGGTCAAATGCGCATGCGCAGCGTAGGGTAGGGCTCAATGAACGTTTTATCAATTACTGAATTCATACCTAACGTTATTCGTGTGTCATTCTTTACCGAAGCTCCTAGTGCACCAATGGATCTCTCTGTGTTCAAAAAAGATGGCCCTACTCTTGTGCTCTCGTGGCGAAAGCCTGAATATACCAATGGCGTTATCCGCAAATACGTCTTATACTTTGCCGATGTCAAAGGAGTAGAGTTGTGGAAAGACATTGTTAATGAAGGCCTGTCAGAGACTATTATAAAACATACCTTTGTTTTACCGGAAAAGACCGCTGACTACAAAATAACGGTGGGAAAAATAAAGAACTTTGATTTTTTTTGCTCAGTCATGTGTCATGTTGTCATGTGGCAACAACGACGTCTTCCAACGAAAATAATTTAGAATAATTTCCTCAAATTAGTCTGTGTGTAAGATAAGTTTTGTTTAAACTGCATTTTTTTTACACAAGTTTATGGTTTTCTTACTCTACTTACAGGTGCAGGGATTCAACTCGAAGCCCGGTAAAAAGAGTGAAGTCATCACGGTCCAACACGTCGCCAAAGATGATACCGTAGGATTTGGTAAGGAAAATGCTTGCAAGATATTTGCAATTTCACAAACGTTTTGTCGATAACATTAAATATCTTTTTCAATGCTGTCTCGTGTATACTATAGTTTTAAAAACATTTTTATGACCTATCCTCGTTAGATTTTGAGATAAATTACTAGAAGGAAACAACAATTACATTTTACTTCGCTAAGTCTATAGTGCAAACGTGTACCCATTTATGCCGTACCCATTCTGATCTTTGATCTTATTTTTAGCATCGAAGGGGAATAACCGTATCAAACTACCATGGCTGATTTTCATCATTAGTGCTATAGCGCTGTTTGTACTCTGCATTGTCGTATTCATCCTTATAAGGTTTGCTTCAAAATATAGAAACAGGAATCCCAAACTTGTAATATGTGCGTTTCGTGAGAAGATATTTTGAGCTAAAACCCTTTAGAAAATCTTAGTAATAGTAATTGGAACTTATGAAACTCACCTTTCGCTGTCTTAACTTCTTGTTAATAGTGGTATCTGTATGAGGTGTTCCTGCCATTTTTCCAGGGACAAACGAAATTTCCATGAATTCACCTGGGAATTTTCAAAAGCCATTTGGATGTGATAGGTCACAATTTTGTCCTAGTCTTTGATCTTGAAGTAATCCAGGCTTTCGTCCCGGAGGCACGGCCAGTAAAGGTGTCTTTGGTCAGAGTCTATTCAAAAATTAAAGAGATTCAGATCAGATGATATTGGCTTGTGTAGCGTGCAGATTCAAAGCATGGGTTTCCTGTGTATCTGGCCATTCATGGTTATGTGTATCTATTTATCCTATATCATAAAAATAAATTTTAATGAATCAAAAATTTATGGTGATTTGCAGAAAGTCCAATAAAAAAGCGAAAAACAAACAGCCCGAAGAAGAAATGAGTAAGTAAAAACACGAGCTCAAACAGTGTTACTAGGATCAAGTGAAAAGTCGAACTTCACATGAGCTGTACGTATTGAAAATGGATAATGAGGCGGCCTCCTTTTATGTCATTAGTTTCGGCTCATGTGAAGTTGAACGTTTGTACTCGGCCTTAAAGCACGGGGGAAGTTTTTTGTCAGATTTTTGTGACAGTAAATTATAGTAAATATACGTGGTTAAAAAAAAAACGGGGATTTTTTCTCAGAAGAGGAGATTGTTTACTTTGATATCATAGGAATGCGCGTATTTTACCTTTTTGTCAAAAGAAATGGAAGATATCGATCTACATGCCTGACGTCAGTCTCTTCTGGAAAAAAAATAAGACAAAATTTGTATCCTGTTAAGTGACCCATCACGGCAATATTTATGCAAAATAAATTTTTTCCTCAAAAAAAGTGTTCATTGTTTCGTCCCACAAGATGGATGCCATGAAAGAAACCTCTCTCTATATGTAAACGAATGGTAAACTATTTTTTTCCAGTTGCTATGATACCAAAGAGCTTCGGCGCCCGAAGGCCCATCCCAGTTGATGACCTCAAGAGACACTGCGACCGTTACCATGCCTACGATGATGCTCTTTTCATTGAAGAGTTTAAGGTAAACAATGGTATCTACTCGGGCTACAAGTGTCAACAGTTTACAGTAAATACTGCAATAAAGCAGTTCTACAGTGCTGGCGGGGCTTGAATATCGGGGAAAGCCCAAATGTTTTTTTTTCTAATAGCGAGTTTAGTGTAAGTGCACGTGGATGAACCTCACGGACAAACCCCTTGTACGGGTAGTGATGACGGTAAAATTAATATTATTTTTAGGAAATCAGGAATCTAAGTCCAGTTCGAATTTGACCAACACTATCCATTTTCGAGGGTGCCTTGCCATACTTATCGTCATTATTAATATTGATTTGAATCGATTGATTTCAGAGTCTCAATCACATACCACTACGATCGACATATGAAGCAAGTCAGACTTCCTACAACAAAAACAAGAATCGCTATCCCAATATTCTGCCATGTAAGTCACAACAAACTCAGCTTATTTCACGTTGTTGTAAACTTTGTTTACCTCCGCCCCCCCCCCCCCCCCTCCCCCATAGGCGGCGGAATGACGTGACGTTTTTAGAAATGGGAACGTTCCTCCATTTGACATCCTCAACGGTCATAGCTTTCTTTGCTAACGGTTTGTTTCATAATATACAAACAAGTGTTAGTTAAAGTATTGTAATTACGGCTGTTTTTTTTTCTTTTCGTTTTCTAGATGATCATTCACGCGTGGTACTGAAGACTCGCAAAGATTCACCTCAAGGGTTTGATTATATAAATGCAAGTCTCATTGATGTAAGTCTACTTCCTTCTATCTTTCTTTCTTTCTTTCTCTTCTTCCTTCCTTCATTCCCTTTTTCTCTCCTCCCTTCATTTCTTCACTATTCCTTCCATAACTTTTCCAATATCATCCGCAATTCATCCATCCTTTTCAGCACAGCAAATCAATCACAACCATTTGCTCATTCTCATTAAAGTGCCTAAGACAAATGTGACAATATTCTCAGTATAAATTCTGCATTCTGAGGTAAGCTGTTGTGTGGCCAAAAAAGTTATATTAAATGATGCTTCCCCTGACGTCACGGTCATTAACATATGGGCATGGAAAAACCTTCATAACTTCAAGACGCATCACTCAAACTATATAATTTTTCCCGGCTAGTCAACAGCTTACCTCATGTAGAATCTATACTGAAAATAGTCAGATGTGTCATAGGCACTTGAAATTTTGTTTTCTTCTGTTTTAAAAGGGTTACGGCTGCCCAAGAAAATACATTGCTACTCAAGGTAAACATCAAATATCATGAACATATTGCGTCTTGATCATGATCAGGACTTACGTCAGGTTCTCATGGAATGTCACTTCCCTTTAGCAACAAATCAGCCCTTTAATATCATGTGCATGTGAAATTTAAACTACCAATATGGAAAGGGGATCATAGGCAACTTGGACCCCCTGCTTATCAAATGAATATCGTTGTGCAATCCATAGTGCATGAGTGACAGACATTTTGTAACTACGTTTTTACTATGTCTAAGATGTTATTGCACGTGGGGATAACCATAATGTGTATACGCTTGTTTCTTCCACGATTATTTATTTAATAGACCTTTTAAGCTTGGGCAGTTTGTTTTCCCATTTCCGTTCACGTGTCATTCCCAAGAGTATCATTTCCTTATTTAACGGTTGAACATGAGAAGACACATAAATATGGCTGCAACTCAAACCAAAAATCCTATTTCCAAGAGAATGACATGTGGTCTGAAATGGGACAACATACCACCCAAGCAAAGAAGGTCTATTGACGAGCTCTCGCACTTCTCTGAAGCGCATCTTCAGGGCGAAAAGTAAACATTAATTAATTAATTACTGTTTTTCAGGTCCTTTGAAAGATACAGTTAATGATTTCTGGCGCATGGTTTGGGAGAACGAATGTACGACTATTGTTATGCTAGGTGACATAGAAAACACACTGAAGGTAATAACCTATATTACTATTATATGAAAACAGGATTTACCTTTTCAACAATTCACACGGCAGTAGGAAAAAAATCAAATCAAATGAGAAAACTATTTTACAATCATCACTCCCTGTAAGGGGCTCTTCCGTGAGGTTCGCTGCACACGCACTACCACTACATTCTAAATCTAATACAGGGGCGTAGCAAGGATTTTTGCGTTGGGGGGAGGGGGGGGGGGGGGGCAAAACCCGTTTTCAGAACATGAACTAAAAGAACATGAACCAAAATAAAAAAAGACCAAAAAAAAAAAAGCCAACACGATGGAGGAGGGGGACCCCATACCCCCTTGCCCCCCTGGCTACGCCCCTGTACAAAATACAAAACTCAATTGCATATGCATGATGATTTACACGGAGGGAGAAAAGCCAGAGAACCCGGAGAAAAACCCTCGTGGCAAGGAAGAGAACACATCAAACAAAATCAACTCACATATGCGATTCAGTCAACAATCAAACTCGCGACCCGACCCAAGCATGAACTACAAAGCGGTGAGAGACAATGCCGCATACCATCCATATATACAGTACCTACCAGATGAATAGTGACCACAACTCCTTGTATGCTTTCATTCAGCTTCGTAGTGACTGTGAGAAGTACTGGCCTGAACATGGCCACCAGGAATATGGTGATCTTGCCGTATCTATTGTAGATGAGATTCATATGTCAGACTGGAGCATTAGGACATTCCTAGTCTGGGTAAGGACCATACACCCGTTGCAGCGTGTCGAAATCAGCTCAATTTGGAGGACAAAACGATAACTTCAAATTCTAAGGAGGGGAAATTCTTTTGTTTTGTCCTCCAAATTGAGCTGTTTTGATACGACATGAAAGGGGTCTATTAATATGGTATTAGGGCGATATAATTATGTATGTGGCATGCATCCCTTCGCATAAGAATAAAAGCAAAAAGACATGGCCGCCATGTTGGTTAACATAACAAAAGAAAACAAGACCAAATATAATGTTATAGTCCTCCAAGATGACGTCTAAATATTAAAATGAAATAAATGGATTTTAGCAAGGATATTTTTATTGAGAAGCTGCTATTCGTCCACTGAAATAAGCCAGTTTGAATTAAACAAAAGAAAGTGAGAAATTCGGGATAAAATTGCATGCGCACTGAAAACGATTCTTAAACTGTGAACTGGCTTATTCCAGTTGAACTTTTTTTTTTTTTTTTTTTTTTTTTTTTTTTTTTTGCGGGAATAAAGGAAAACAATACGATAAAAAGTGTACTTTGATATCAATTTGTTACCAATTATTTCAACGTATTAAGTCAACAGATCCCGATTGCATGGACAAAAGAGAAGTGACTCAATACCAATATACAGCCTGGCCTGATCAGGGCGTGCCTGATAATACAGCATCCATATTGATATTTCAACATAAGCTACGAGTGGGACTTCCTTTGGACGCGGGACCGATTGTAGTACATTGCGGGTGTGTGATTTAACATGGATGGATGGAGGGAGCTAGGGAGGGAGCTAGGGAGGGAGGGCGCTAGGGAGGGATGGATGGATAGAGGGAGCTAGGGAGGGATGGGTGGGATGTATGGAGGGAGGGAGCTAGGGAGGGAGCTAGGGAGGGATGGGTGGGATGGAGGGATGGAGGGAGGGAGAGAGGGAGAGAGGGAGCTAGGGAGGAATGGATGGGATAGATCGAGCGAGGGAGGGAGGGAGCTAGGGAGGGATGGATGGGATGGATTGATGGATGGATGGAGAGAGGGAGCTAGGGAAGGAGGGAGAGAGGAATGGATGGATGGATGGAGTGGATGAGTTGCAAAAAATGAATAAATACACGAACATAACGAATAGTTAGAAGGAACAAATGGATAGAATCATCGAATAGACGTATCATCGATAAACGACAACGTTGACCGACTAGTGAGAGATTCTCTCTTGAGTAAATCAACAATTCTCTTCATGATTTGAATAAAAAACATTACATCAAAAAACTTAGACTAGATCGCAGCTAATACTGCTCAATGTTTTTGGTTTTGGTTTCAGTGCCGGTGTTGGACGAACTGGTACGTTTATCGCCATCGACTCCCTGCTGGACCAAAGACTAATGGAGGGGGTGGTAGACGTGTATGGTTTTGTAGCCCAGATGAGAACACAACGAAACAATATGGTCCAGACAGAGGTATATAATTCACAATACAGACACTGATACAAATAAACTAAAAACTAACAACGAAAGGCAATAACAACTGCGTATTTATATTTTGTCTATGTTACGTTTCGGTGAAATTTTTAGCCTTCATTAAAGCTCAAGAGTTGCCAAAATGCATCATTTTATAGGCTATTTCACTGTTATTTATATCTCAAAGGGTTTTCAGTCAAGATCAGGTAGTTGCACTCCAGGAATAAGGAAAACTCCATAAATATTCTAAGTAATTAATCATCTAGTGCGATCTTCCTCGATGAACCGTTTATCGGCTCTTGAAGAGAGCACAGAGAAAAAATGTTTAAATAAAAAAAAATAAGGAAAACAAAAGAAAACAATGGAATTAGTGTCTACTATATATTCCTTAATATTTCTTAAGGCCCAAGTAAAATCACTCTAGATTGCAACATTTGAAACATAAACCTCTAGGCCTCAACACCAACGGTTCAATTACATATTCGAGTACCTGAAAGCCATTACAGTTCTGCGTTGCGCGGGGTCCATGTTGAATGTTGAGTGTGAACTCTTGTTCGCTTGTCGAGCTGTTCTTGAGCTTGAACTTGCTGCTGAATGCTCCAAAATCCAAGCTTTGCTTTTCATATTTCTTGTTCTTGTCCAATGCTGGTCCTTTGGTAAAGAAAATAGCTTGGAAAATAGTGTAGATAACGAGCAGCCTAAAGAAACACATTATTGAACTCTGGGTTAATCCTTGCAACTTGGAAATGCGCGCGCAACTAGTTACTGTATACAAATGCGTGAGAATGTTAGTATTTCACTCTTCCTTTGTACTACTAGAAGCACAAAAGGATCACAGCACAATACAAAAAATGCCCGGCATCTTGCTTTCTAATAGACGTCATTAGTATTAGTATTCTATAAATTCGAAATCTTGACCTGAATATTTCATCTTGTTATTGAAGCAAAGTAATAATTATATTCAAAAATTTAATTACAATTTCGACACAGTTTTGAAATATTTCTATCGTATTATTTCTGTTATGTTCAATATAAGAGTTATTTTCAATTTTGTTTGTTTTTATCTGTACATGGTGAAAGAAAAAATTCTTCTGCAAATTCTGCCAAAAAGTCTAAAATATTTAGCTGTATAAACTAAATTTTGTTTCAGGATCAGTACTCGTTTATCCACGATGTTTTGAGAGATGCTTCTATCTGTGGGATTACAGAGATTCATTCACAAGAGATTGGTGCTAGACTACTCGTTCTCTGTGATCATGATCCTGAAGTTAGCAGGAGACGACATGATGAATTCGTTGTAAGTATTAGCAAAAATTCTACTATCTCTTTTTTTCTTTTTCACTTGTTTCGTTCTCTTGTTTTAAGCTATCCCATCCATCCATCCATCCATCCATCCATCTATCCCATCCATCCATCCATCCATCCATCTATCCCATCCATCCATCCATTCATCCATCATTTAGTTATTCAGTCGGATCATCAGTTGGATGCTCGGTCGGTCAGTCAGTCATTCCGCCATTAAGTCGGACAGTTGGCCACTCATTCATCCGTCCGTCTGTCCGCCCATCCATCTATTCATCCACTCAATCTCTTATTCATTCATTTACATATTCCTTGATTCTCTTGTAAATTTTAACATTCCACCCATAATTTATTATCTTGTGATTTGATTGTTGTCAGAATCTCCCAGTCTACGAACCAGAAACCTTTGAACACAGCGTGGCTTACATACGTGAAAATATTGTAAAAAACAGATGCCCGGATGTTCTACCATGTAAGTTGAAAGCACCATACACTTGCACTCACCCATTTCCACTAATAGGCCACGTGACCAAAATCTTTCAAATGGGTTGTGTGACGTGAACCATAAGTGCAAATGGCCTTGATAGTGTTCTTAGAATATTAAGAATGAAATGTATTGGTAGTGAGTGTGGAGTGTGGTGTATACATAAAGTTTAATCTCTGGCTAGGGAGCCTCGGTGACGAGTTCGACGTAAAATTAAGCTTAGCAGAAATGAGGCCCAATTGACTGCGTTGTCACAATTCTTACTAACCTTGACGATCTACTTTGTTCCAGTTGATGGTAATCGTGTTCGTATTTCTGGTCTGTCAAATAATCCAGGAACAGCAGATTATATTAACGCAAGTTACATTGACGTGAGTATTAAAGTTCACATTACTGGAGAGTGAATGAAATGATTTATAAAAGAGTGAAGCGCATGTTGCTGGCGCTTTAGTCGTTTGATAACAACCAGGGCTTAGGGTTCGACTAGGGCTGGCCTTACACGCTATCGAACGAATTTTTAACCGTTCAATGTGACCAGCACATACTATTTACGCGGAACCGTCTCTTTAATTTGCACGGCTGGGTGTTTGAATTGTTGTCCTGATGGCACAGTTCCATGTAAACAGAACGCCTAAGGCGACCTTTTTGAACGGTTAAGAATCCGTCCGGTACCGTGTAAGACAAGCCTTAGTCGAACCCTGGGGCATACCGATGTGGTGGTCGTTGTAAAGCCAGCCCAAAGTTTTTGAAATCCATATTAATGATTAGGATGGTCATATCTTATTGTTTTAAAGGGATACTGCGAGGGAAGAGCCTACATTGCTACCCAGGCACCCATGGAAAACACTGTGACGGAATTCTGGCAGATGGTTTGGGAACAGCGGTGTACCGCTATTGTCATGCTCGCTGGACTCACCGACAAAACAGGCCAAGTAAGAAACACATATGGTTTTTGCTCTCTTCACACTTCTTTTCGTGCTTACTTCACTTCCTACGTGCTTTATTACTGAAAGGAGCACGGAAAAAGTTATATTATTTGTTGGGTAAAACATTCAATATAAGGACCCCTTGCACGTGATGTCAAAGCAGCCAGATTTGGAGGACAAAAAATAATAATTTCAACCTCCTAAGAATTAGAACCTATTGTTTTTTCCCTGCAAATTCAGCTGCATTCTGACTTGCTGCAAGGGGTCTATTGGGGATTAAAATTGTAAAAGTAAAGCCGGTTGTCCGGCTTTTTCCCAGTTTTCTTCCCTCCGTAAAAGTCAATTTGTGAGTTGAGAGTTGTTGCATAGAATATTGAATGCAGTGATAGTGTATGTGAATGAAAGTGGGCCAGATTTGAACCTAACTGGTGTCCTGAATCGGTCCACTATATAGGAGGAATGTGTACAGTATTGGCCAGTACAAGGATGCTTACGGTATGGTAAATACATCGTCACTAAGATAGATGAAGAGATGCTTGATGATCACACACAACGAGTCCTGAAGCTAAGATGCCATGGGGTATGTATATTCAGCATCTTTGTGCTTTCGCACAAAATCTTCATAGACCTTTTTACCTTGGGCGTAATGTTTCCCATCTCAGACCATGTGTCATTCCCTTGAGAATAAGTTATTTTGTTTGTGTTGTATCCATATTCGTGCGTTGAATGTGAACTTTTTGTAGCCACACACAAGAAGATGTCATTGGAAAATAGTTTTTCTTTCCTTTTCGCAGAGTATGGAAAGTTTGTTAGTTTATCACTTCGAATATCACAACTGGCCCAAATACGGTGTCCCTCCTCGGGTCAATGGACTGGTGTGCTTACACGAACAGATACAGAAAATACAGCTCGTAGAGGATCATGGTCCTACCATCGTGCATTGCAGGTATACATTAAGGACGGCATAATTTATATTGTAAGGAAATTTATGTTGGGTTCCTGGGTACCTGGCCCAAAACCTTTGTATACTCACTCAAAAGTCTTCATCTATCAATAGCGATGGAGCAGACCGTACTGGAGTATACTTGACCTTGGCAATCAGTATTGAACGACTTGAGGCTGAAGATAACATAGATGTCTTTCAGACTGTCAGATGGTTGCGATCACAAAGACCAGGGATGGTCGGCACTGCGGTGAGTCTATCTTAGTTATGACTGTAGAAACTCATGTAATGTACCGTGCCGTGCCGTGCCGCGAACTACCATGTCGTGTGTGATGTGTGCCTTGTCCGACCGGCATTCGATCATTCGACCAAATATAGGTGTTGTTTTATCCTATTTAGTTGAATTCAAGACGGTTTCAGTTCAGAAGAATTAGAATATATTAAACACTATATTGCTCAAATAAAATGCTCTCTCGTGATATAATTTTCTTTAATTGAAAATATGTAAATATCATCATTGTTTAAAAGTACTGAGTTGCCTATAGTAAGTTTTAAAAACGTTTAAGAAATTGTAACGTATAAAGGAAGTTTACTTAAATATATACAAGAAACGATCTTATAGTAAGACTACGCAACAATAACAACAGCTTTCACTTGTTAAATTCAAATTTAAATATGCAACTTTTTTCAAAAAAAATTCAAAATAATTTGCCTTACCCTTTAGACTTGCATTCTGTTTCTTTCTTTGTGATATTTCTTGTGTTTTATTGGTATTCTTTTGCTTTTTATAGGAGCAATACAACTACTGTTACCAAGCAGTGAAAAGCTATCTGTCATGGCGGACAAGAGCGACTAATGATTACGTCACTGCCTAACACGTGACTCAAAAACATTACAACGAGGCCCTGCAATATTTAGTACATGTTGACGACAAGACTCGAATAGTTAACTTAAGATCTGGCGTTTTTGTAACTGGATAGAGCCGAGAGCAATGTAAAATAACTTTATTTAGAATAACTTTAGGTAAGCATATATGTAAAAAAGTAATGTGGGATTTTGACTTTTTTGCAGTTCTCAAACTGAGATTTTCATTCCATTTTTGGAACGATTAATTTACCTTCTTCCTACATGTTTCTCCTTCTCCTTCTCCTTCTTCTTCTCCTACTTCTTCTTCCAAAGCGCAGCAGTCATCTTCGTCTTCTATTTCTTCCTAATCTTTCTCCTCTTTATCCTGTCCTTTTTGTCTTCTTCTTCTTCTCTCTTATTTTAGTTTCTTGTTATTCACTGACTTTTTCAAAAAAAAACATTTACATACTAGATAAGTGTAAGCAGTGCATGAAAAAGTGGCCAAAACTAACAAATACTAAATTGTCCAAAATCGTAGCTTTGTTTCCAATTATTTTAATACTACTATTTAGTACTAAGTAGTTATTGTATATTCTAGTTTTGCTGAGCTAATTTACATATATACATATAAGTATATCCCCGACGTAAACTAGAGTGACGCTCAACACTTTGGGAAAATAGTGTTCGAAAGAATACTAACGCATTCTCGTATATAAGAATTAGGAAATGAAGTTTGTTTTTACCTTTTTATCATAAACTACAATTTTCTATCAATAAAATATAGAACGTAACGAAAAAATATACAAGACGCGTGACATTTCTTGTTTCGTGACACTAGAATAAACACCTGCGCATACTCGTATTTAGTTTTTAAATTTCTAAAATGATTAAACCCCTTGCACGTGACGTCAGAGTAGATCAATTTGGAGGACAAAAGCAAAAGAATTTGAATCTCCTGAGAATAGGAACTTATTGTTTTGCCCTCCAAATTGAGCTGCATTCCGACGTGCGGCAAGGGGTCTATAGTTTATATTTTTGGAAACAAGTGTGGTTTAGCGATAGTACCGTTGGCCTCTCACCTCTGGGGTCTCGGGTCCGTTCGATTGATTCCTGGACTCGGCATCACATATGGGTAGGGTTTGTTGCATCCGTCTCCCTTGATTCAAGGGTTTTCCTATGGTTTCTCCAGTGCGTTTTCCTCCCTCCATAAAACTGACAAAAGGATTTTATAATACTTCAAACCAGAAAGTCTAGGTATACGATATAGTTTATTGCATTATATACAACGCGTTAGAATAGCTTACATGATAAGTGTACATATTTTTGCGAATATATTTAAACCTTAGTTTATACACCACAACCTCGTACCCAGGGCCCTTCTCCCCTCTCGTGTAAGAGAGCCCTGGGAACGAACAGGAAACGAGTACATAGATGTTAATCAGTAAGTGATTTTTTTAGCTAATATATTTTAATGATGCAAAAGGTGCTTTGAAAGCATCCTATGCCAGAGAAAAAAATTACAAAATTTTTTTTGGTTGATGTGAAATCATGATAATTAAAAAATTTTTTCCTGGTTTCAATCAGCTGATAAAAGACTTTGCCGGAATCCCTAAATGTGCTCCAAATGCGGGTGCCAAACAATTAAACACTAGCTGAACACCATATATGTGCTTTCAATCAGAAGAATTAATTAAGAATATAAATCTGAAATCAAAAATTTATTCTAAAAACAATTATGATATTATCTAATAAATATTATTAAAAAACTCATTAATATTCAATAGCCATTTTGTCCAATCCGATACTCATCAGTAGTCACGTGGAGAGCACTTTATACTCTATAAAGTGGTATACAAATTTAAAGCGCGGGGAGGGATTTGAATTCAGCCCAGGGGAATAACGGGGTATAATACACAGACAATGGTTTTTAATGAGCTTTAATCTATATCTAAAGTTACATGTGTCTTTATATAAAGGTACGTGTGGAGATAGATAAAGAAATACAACGTTCTTATATTATAGTTCCACAGTATTTATATCATACGAATTGCAAATCATGCTATTTATCTTTGAACATAACTGTATTTGTTGGTAACCTAATTTCTTATCTTATTTATAACTATGCTTGACTATGTCAGTTCAAGTTCTATTAGCGAGTGAAATGAAATACGCAATTATTAAATATTCCACCGGGTGCTGACAATGTGCTTTCAGGATTAGCAGAGCTAGACGGTTCTGATATATTTGCAAGTATATCATCGGCAATATCTTAATCTAAATCAAATAAGGACTGAAAATCACCTTCTTTTCTTCCTCAGATGTTTTTGGTAGTCGAAATTTCCGTTTTGGTGCCATGTTCGTCGATCTTGCCAATGTGCAATGAATTGCTTTCTGCGCGACTGATTGCAATACTGAATATACTGAAGTACTGAATACATCACGATTGCCATTTCATTGTTATTGCTCAATAAAGCAAATTCACAAGTGAAAACCACGCATCTCTTTTTATTTCAAAAGCATTTTTTAATCATTGTTTTCTATCGATATTGAACAAAATGGCTATTGAACATTAATGAGCCTTTTTAAGCCATATAAAAAACTCGTAGCACGTGTTTTATCAAGGATCAAAAACCCTCGCTGCGCTCGGGTTTTTATCCTTGATAAAACACTGCTACTCGTTTTTTATATACTACATAGAAACTAATCATATAGTATACTTTTACAAGCACTGAAATAACTCATCATTTTCATAACATTACTTAAGAATTATATTAAGCCTAAGGATAAATAATATAAAAAATAGCTAGCGAAACAATACAGTCAAATATCATTGATAATATTAATATTTATAAACGATCTATAATGATTTGATAAAAATTCTACTATTTCTTAACAGGCAATAAAACAGGCAATATAATCATTTTGTTAGGGAAGGAGGGTAGGGGATGGAGAAATCTCATGTTTCTATTAAATTATTATCATTATTATTATTATATTATTAAATTATTAAATGAGAAATTAGGGTGACGTTTTACAATTTTTTTTTTTTTTTTTTTTTTTGATTTCTTAATTTCTTAATCTTTCAAAAGCTAAATAAAAGTGTAAACGTCGATCAAAATGATAAAAATAGCGATAATATGTGATTTAGTAAAAGCAATATTCAGCACAAACTATAGAGGTTTTAGAATTTTCTGTGCAGTCAGTGTCCATAATGCTAAAATGAATTAAAAAATAGTTGGAAAAAAACTGACTTGAAATATGATAAATTAAAATGTCTAAATTTTCGAACGCCAACTGCGAGCTTCAACAGAGATTGGATTCATAAGGTTTTGTCATTTCGTTATATATGTAAGGGTCATATCTCCATGTAAAGGTCATACTTGTCATTTCCTTAAGATTCAGTCTAATTAAAATGCAAGCTCATTAACATGTTATAGAGTCATAAGCAAGTTTTGCATATTTGTATAACTATTTTTACACACAAATATTTTGTTAAAATATGTTGAGCAAACGCTGTTTTGTTTCACGATTAATGAATAATTTTGTGATTATAGTAATTTTTCAAATATGGCAGAAGACATGGAGCGCGTTATCGTCAAGTCTTATTTGACAAGCTGGCAATACGAGCTGTAAATTTCAAATTTCAAATATCAACAATATCACCACAGGGCAAATGCCCTAAAATGTAACTGACAACTGACAAAAAGCCTGGAATTTAACTGACAACTGTCAGCTAAACCCTCCATCCAGACCCTCTCACCATGGCAACACTGATTAATATTACCATTACGACACCAATATCACCATGACAACATTAATATAGATCACCATGCTAGCATCAATATTACAATGACATCAAGATTACAATAACGACATCAATATCATCATGACTACATAAATATGTCTATAACAAAGCTAATATTACCATGACAACGTGAAGAATCTTAAAGTTTGTTTCTCTGATCGATCGACATCAATATCACCATGACTACATAAATATGTCTATAACAAAGCTTATATTACCATGACAACGTGAAGAATTTAAAAGTTTGTTTCTCTGATCGACATCAATATCACCATGACTACATAAATATGTCTATAACAAAGCTAATATTACCATGACAACGTGAAGGATTTAAAAGTTTGTTTCTCTGACCGACGATTCAGAAGGGTTTCGTCGTTTTCCCTTCATTCCAATCATAGCTTCTGTGTCACGTGGGTTGAACTTGTCATCATCGAGTGGTTCGATTTCTTCACGTGCGATGAAGTCCATGTTCATGAGATCGTCACGTGATAGGTGTTCAACGATTCCTGCCCCCAAGGCGTCACCAAGGACGTTAACGGTAGTGCGAATACGGTCTCTATGGTAACAACATTTTTGAGAAATATTAGCACTGAAATGGTTTTCTAAAAAAATATTAGCACTGAAATGGTTTTCTAAAAAATATTAGCACTGAAATGGTTTTCTAAAAAATATTAGCACTGAAATGGTTTTCTAAAAAATATTAGCACTGAAATGGTTTTCTAAAAAATATTAGCACTGAAATGGTTTTCTAAAAAATATTAGCACTGAAATGTTTTTTTAAGATCTTTGTGTTTGAGAATATTCTCTCATTTTCCAAAAGCATTTTCATATATTACGTTATACTTACAAGAACCAATCAACGCCCAGGATAAGTGCTATGTCGGTAGTAGGGAGGTTAACAGCTTGGAGGACCATCACCAAGGTGACTAAACCAGCTTGTGGGATCCCTGTGGCACCAATGGATGCTGCTGTTGCTGTTACGCTAAAAATACAATATATATTCATTTAGAATATGGACCTGAATTGTATTGGATGAAAGTATAGGAAACTTCCAACTTAAAACCTCCCTCAGTTAACTATCACACTCTATACCATGTCGTAATGAGCGCTCCAATGTCAAGGTCAATGCCATTAGCCTGTGCAATGAAAACAGCAGCCACAGCCTCGTACAGAGCAGTACCATCCATGTTCACTGTTGCACCCAGTGGAAGAATAAACCGACTGATACGAGCGTCGACTTTATTGTTCCTCTCAGCACATTTCATGGTGGTGGGTAACGTGGCTGAGCTGAAATGAAAATATTATATCATCAAACAAACTTCAATTTTATCAAACCCTGAAACAACCTCTGGGCTGATCTAAGTCAGGACATGGCTAACTCACAGAACAAACCCTGAAACAACCTCTGGGCTGATCTAAGTCAGGGCACGGCTAACTCAAAGATAGAACCCTGAAACAACCTCTGGGCTGATCTAAGTCAGGGCACGGCTAACTCAAAGATAGAACCCTGAAACAACCTCTGGGCTGATCTAAGTCAGGGCATGGCTAACTCACAGATCAAACCCTGAAACAACCTCTGGGCTGATCTAAGTCAGGGCATGGCTAACTCACAGATGGAACCCTGAAACAACCTCTGGGCTGATCTAAGTCAGGGCATGGCTAACTCACAGATAGAACCCTGAAACAACCTCTGGGCTGATCTAAGTCAGGGCATGGCTAACTCACAGATCAAACCCTGAAACAACCTCTGGGCTGATCTAAGTCAGGGCATGGCTAACTCACAGATGGAACCCTGAAACAACCTCTGGGCTGATCTAAGTCAGGGCATGGCTAACTCACAGATAGAACCCTGAAACAACCTCTGGGCTGATCTAAGTCAGGGCATGGCTAACTCACAGATCAAACCCTGAAACAACCTCTGGGCTGATCTAAGTCAGGGCATGGCTAACTCACAGATCAAACCCTGAAACAACCTCTGGGCTGATCTAAGTCAGGGCATGGCTAACTAACAGATTGAACCCTTAGACAACCTCTGGGCTGATCTAAGTCAGGGCACGGCTAACACACAGATGGTACCCTGAAACAACCTCTGGGCTGATCTAAGTCAGGGCATGACTAACTAACAGATTGAACCCTGAAACAACCTCTGGGCTGATCTAAGTCAGGGCATGACTAACTCACAGGTTGAACCCTGAAACAACCTCTGGGCTGATCTAAGTCAGGGCATGACTAACTCACAGATCGAACCCTGAAACAACCTCTGGGCTGATCTAAGTCAGGGCATGACTAACTCACAGATCGAACCCTGAAACAACCTCTGGGCTGATCTAAGTCAGGGCACGGCTAACTCACAGATGGAACCCTGAAACAACCTCTGGGCTGATCTAAGTCAGGGCACGGCTAACTCACAGATAGAACCCTGAAACAACCTCTGGGCTGATCTAAGTCAGGGCACGGCTAACTCACAGATCGAACCCTGGAACAACCTCTGGGCTGATCTAAGTCAGGGCATGGCTAACTCACAGATCGAACCCTGGAACAACCTCTGGGCTGATCTAAGTCAGGGCACGGCTAACTCACAGATGGAACCCTGAAACAACCTCTGGGCTGATCTAAGTCAGGGCATGACTAAATCACAGATCGAACCCTGAAACAACCTCTGGGCTGATCTAAGTCAGGGCACGGCTAACTCACAGATGGAACCCTGAAACAACCTCTGGGCTGATCTAAGTCAGGGCACGGCTAACTCACAGATAGAACCCTGAAACAACCTCTGGGCTGATCTAAGTCAGGGCACGGCTAACTCACAGATCGAACCCTGGAACAACCTCTGGGCTGATCTAAGTCAGGGCATGGCTAACTCACAGATCGAACCCTGGAACAACCTCTGGGCTGATCTAAGTCAGGGCACGGCTAACTCACAGATGGAACCCTGAAACAACCTCTGGGCTGATCTAAGTCAGGGCACGGCTAACTCACAGATCGAACCCTGAAACAACCTCTGGGCTGATCTAAGTCAGGGCATGACTAAATCACAGATCGAACCCTGAAACAACCTCTGGGCTGATCTAAGTCAGGGCACGGCTAACTCACAGATGGAACCCTGAAACAACCTCTGGGCTGATCTAAGTCAGGGCACGGCTAACTCACAGATAGAACCCTGAAACAACCTCTGGGCTGATCTAAGTCAGGGCACGGCTAACTCACAGATCGAACCCTGGAACAACCTCTGGGCTGATCTAAGTCAGGGCATGGCTAACTCACAGATCGAACCCTGGAACAACCTCTGGGCTGATCTAAGTCAGGGCACGGCTAACTCACAGATGGAACCCTGAAACAACCTCTGGGCTGATCTAAGTCAGGGCACGGCTAACTCACAGATGGAACCCTGAAACAACCTCTGGGCTGATCTAAGTCAGGGCACGGCTAACTCACAGATGGAAC
Source organism: Anthopleura sola (assembly GCA_023349425.1). Taxonomy (NCBI): domain Eukaryota; kingdom Metazoa; phylum Cnidaria; class Anthozoa; order Actiniaria; family Actiniidae; genus Anthopleura; species Anthopleura sola. The sequence continues at coordinate 3,643,929 of JALHLI010000007.1, read as the reverse complement.
CCTGAAACAACCTCTGGGCTGATCTAAGTCAGGGCACGGCTAACTCACAGATGGTACCCTGAAACAACCTCTGGGCTGATCTAAGTCAGGGCACGGCTAACACACAGATGGTACCCTGAAACAACCTCTGGGCTGATCTAAGTCAGGGCACGGCTAACTCACAGATGGAACCCTGAAACAACCTCTGGGCTGATCTAAGTCAGGGCACGGCTAACTCACAGATAGAACCCTGAAACAACCTCTGGGCTGATCTAAGTCAGGGCATGGCTAACTCACAGATGGAACCCTAAAACAACCTCTGGGCTGATCTATTTTAGGGCACGGCTAGCTCACAGACCGAACCCTGAAACAGCCTCTGGGCTGATCTAAGTCAGGGCATGGCTAACTCTCAGAACAACTCAGAACCTGAAACAACCTCTGGGATGATATAAGTCTGGGAAAGGCTAACTTACTAATATAAAACAGCTCTTCCTATTTCTGGGCGTATTCTGGCACAACGTCTAAATGAAAGTGGCCCATTTTGGATACGATTTGCCATCCTACAATCCTATGTATTTCGAATGCTGATGGTATTGTATCAGGGGATGGGGCGCTCTAAATTTCATAAAGATAAAACTGAATTTTTTCTTACCTTGATGACGTCCCAAAAGCTGTGATAATCGCACTGCGCATGCCCATAATAAACCCAAAAGGGTTCCTCCGTGTGACGATGAGGAATATGAGGGGTAGGACGATGAGGGAGTGAATCAGAAGACCAGAGATGACAGTCAACATGTAGAAACCGAGCAGAGATAAGGATTTCATGATGTTTGTCATGGCAGCTACTTCAGCTATGATGAGACTACAGATACCTATCGGGGAGTACCTGGAAGAGGAGAGCAAGATGAGATAAGAGATATTAGGAATGATTTCACTCTCGCTTCCTTCCTTCCTTCCTTCCTTCCTTCCTTCCTTCCTTCCTTCCTTCCTTCCTTCCTTCCTTCCTTCCTTCCTTTCTTTCTTTCTTCTTTCTTTCTTTCTTTGTTTTTCTCTTTCTTTCTTTTATTCTCTCTTTTTTTTCTCTTTCTTTCTTTCTTTCTTTCTTTCTTTCTTTCTTTCTCTCTTTCTTTTTTCTAGATCTTTCTTTCTTTTATTCTCTCTCTCTCTCTCTCTCTCTCTCTCTCTCTCTCTCTCTCTCTCTCTCTCTCTCTCTCTCTCTCTCTCTCTCTCTCTTTCTTTCTTTCAGGGACCTTGATCTTAGTATTGTATATTTTAACTTTTTATAGCTCATTATATAAATATCAATGCTTACCACATGACAACAGAGACCATCCTTATGATAACCTCATTCAAAGACTCAAACACAGCTTTAAGAGGAAGACCTCTGTCTTCAATACGACCCAGAACGATACCAAACACGATAGAGAATATCACTATACCAAGAACATTCATATTTCCTTTTGGGTCCACTATATGACCTGAGGGGACTGTATTGGAACCTGGTATCAGTGTTGTGCTGGTGGTTGAGATATTATGGGTGCCATTTGAGAATATGTTTAGTCTCGAGAGGTCTAACTTTGTCAAGTTGTTGATGTCTATGGTTTGATTTCTTGTTTGTAGGACAGGATCGACTTTGATGTATCTGGTCCTTTTCTGAAAAAGGGAGTACTGAATTATTAACTATTTAGTCCGCAGAGGGAAAGAGAAGTGGGGAAATAGGATAGATGGATGGATGAATGGATGGATGAATGGCATGGGATGGATGGAAGGGATCGGATGACATTCATGTTAAGGCATGATAGATGTATAGAAGAATGGATAAATGGAATGGGATGGGATGATGCATGGGTGGATCGATGGATGAATGGGATGGGATGAATTGATGGATGGATGGATTGATGGGATGGGAAGGATGGACACTGTTTCAATTACCAATAAATTACCTGTGAAAACATGGCAGCAACAATATTGCTAGGGAAACAGGACCTAAAAAGTAAAAAAAAAAATCAGCATTTCATGTCATTTTCCCCCTCACCCAATGTTGCCTGAACCAGTACTGAAATCGGGCTTCCTGTGGTAGGTTTGCATGTCTGCTTTGCGAAATCATAGTAGACCCTTTCAACCTGGACATAATAATTTCCCATTTCAACCCCATAGGAAACAAAATAAACTTTTTGTTTGGGTTTTTTTTTTCCATATGAAAATATTTTCTCAAGTTTTAGCAAAAATGGTCTGAAATGTAAATATTTAGTCCAAAACTGATATGTGACAATCTAAAATATTTGTTTTTTTCAGAGCTAGGTATTTTCGGCCATGTCGATGTTTAACAAGACAAATAGTAAACTAAAGTTAAAATGTGAAATGTGAAACGTTTAGCATCTAATCATTTCTAATTGCTTAATTCCGCCCAGGTTAATCGGAATAACTCAAGAGTGGTTTTCATTAACCCATGAAACAAAGTGTACTTATTAAAGTGTAATAATAAAAAAAAAATAAATAAAAAAAAAAGATAGAAAACGAAAGAATCAGAATGAGGTAGTGCGTAATACGCTTAAGTGTATTTCACGGGTTTAGAGTGATTCTCAAAAACCCGTGAAATACACTTTAGCATATTACGCCTTACTTCACTCTAATTCTTTTGTTTTCTATTGTGTTTATCTGACTATTACACTTTAATAAGCAGACTTTGTTTCACGGGTTAATGAAAACCACTCTATGAGAATCACTGTAACATATATAATTTAATACCATTTAGTGCTCTTTATTTTTGCACGCTTTAGTTTTTAGTCTCTAACCCTGGTGATTATTTGCATAATTATTGATAAATTTTCTTTCAATTAAGTGTCAAATTAATTAAATTATTAGCCAACAAAAGGATCGTTCGAATATTGTCATCTAACTACAATATACAAAAACACATCTCTTCAGGTTCACTCATTCATAGAAATATTTATTACTTCGATAAAATATAAACAATGTTGAAAAAATACTCAATAAATTTGTAATTTAGGGGCAGGCGAATTGGATTAAAATTGAAAATTGTGAATTCATGTTTCTAGGCTGAAGTACAGAATATATGATTTTAAGTGTCGACAGGTCGAAAGGGAAATATCAATCAAATGTCCAGTATACCCAAATATAGATGATTATCTAGCAAGGAATTAGTTTTATTCTAGTAAGTATGGGTATCGGGAATCGGATTAAATTGTGGACTTCAGTAAATCAGTAAACAGGAATTAAAACAATGGTATTGTAAACAGCGTGACTTGATGCTATTCATCATAATTGGATTATGTGTTTTGAATTTATCTGAATAGAAATTAAATATTTAAAAATTGGTGACCAATGTATTGAAAATTAAAATAAGGTAAACTTCAACAGATTTGTAAACTAGGAGTATAAAAACTATGTTTCTTGGTTCAGATTTATTACAGAGTTACATGGAGATTAAAATTTTTGGCGATAAATGTTTTGTCTGACCTTATCAAGTCTAGGAACGCATCCAGTGTTCTGTATTCCTCGATTTCTTTGGTAGCTTCCTCTGTTTTTCCCCCTTTGCCTGGCCTCATGATAACCACTAGAGATATCCCCAAAATAACGGCAAGAATAGTGGTAGCAATGTAGTAAAGCAAAGCTCTTCTTCCGATTCTACTTGTGGCCTTAGCATCGAGTGCAGCCAAAGCACAAACCAGACTTGCTATGATTAATGGCAAAATCAACATCTTCAACATATTCATGAAAAGCTCTCCTGGGAATCCTATGAGCATTAAAGTCGACGCTCGTCTTTCTGGGTCCTTGATGTCTCCAACGGGTTTATTAATGAAAACCCCGACGATGAAACCAAAAACTACGCCAATTAGGATCAGGAATAGCAATAATTCAGACCGCAAGCGACGACATAATTTTGAGCAACACAACTGGCAACAGTTTTTCCCTTCGCTGCGACTCATATCGTCCACAAGAGATGATTTCACCAAGTAGTTATAATCCGTTTTGCCAGCCTAGAAAATAGATAAATAAATAAATATAAAATATTTCTAATTTAAAGTATAATTTGCAGATAAAAGACTATATGGTGTCATATACTAGATTAGTGCGATCACTGTAACATACCGATTTAAAGGTAATTTTCTGTGTTCACTAGAATCGATAATTCTCGAAAAACACACAATTTTTCCGGGTATTTCCAGCCTCTAAGACTCTCTGTACGTCAGTAAAGGCATAATGAAGTCTCCTTCTTATGTAAAAATTCAATAAATAGTGAAAGAGCATTTGTGTCACGCCATACCAATGTTGATTTCAGTAGCAATGTTTATGTTCAAAAATACTGGGCTGTGATTGGCTAAGATAGGCCTGAGTGAAAGTTCAACATTTTGAAGCTCTATTAGCATTTTTGAACTCCTGACTCACAAAAATAATTGTCAAGCTAATATTTAAAGAAAACATGGCATGTTTTGAAATCAAAAATTAGCTTTTAACTCGTGAATTTGAAAACTTCACTTCTCAGAATTAAAATGAGGTGATCTTGTAACATTTGTGTACATTTTATGTAAAGAAATTTGAAATTTATTTTTGACAGGCGATGCTTTAAAGATTGTCATTTTTTATTCGTTTTCTTTTGTCGAGACAAAAACAGCTTCAGTTAAGATCAAAATAAACGAGCTATAGGTTTAATATCTTTGTGTTTTTTGAAGAAAAATCGTAAAAAATACGGGAAAATTACAAGGAAATAGAACCAAATTGAAAGTAGAATTTCAATGTTAGAAACGAATTAGTAGCGTAATTATATATTCATGTACACTAAATAACACAGCCCGGGAAAAGATTGTACTTACTTTTTCGATGAAGACCTTCCATCTTGCGTTCGAGAACTCAAATATTGTAGAATATCTGGCCATTTCTTGGACACTAAGTATCTTCCATGGTTAACCGTTCTGGCGAACGTCGGATTCGATCGTGTTGTCAGAGATTGAAGAGCAAGTTGGAGCTTAATAAGTTCACTGTCGCAGAATGCGCAGATACCCGACTTCCGGAGGTGAATATCTTATCAAAAAATTAATTCAAAGCTGCTTTTGTTGAAAATATATCCATAGCGCCGCGCCAAACAAAACGAAGAATATTTTCTTAATTTAGCTTTTAAAGCATGTCAAAATCGACACTAACATGAAAACGAAAATCAAACTATTGTTGTAATAAATCTTGCTAGAAAATCATGAAAGAATAACACTTTATAAAAAAAGGTCTTTGTCTCATGAATATGATAAGAATTTAAATAAAATAAATTATTTAAAAAGTGGAAAATAATAGAATATTGGTAGCATGATTATTAAGTATTTTTTCAGTACGTTTCGATTTGATACGAAACTGTTCTGAGTGATTTAAGTCTTGTTGAACATCTTGACAGCATCCATATTTCTGTCACTTTTGATTTTAGGGTATGGCATTGCTTAATGATATCTGCAGCTGAAATACTCAAAGAGTGACAAATTTATGGCGTTTGAATTGCTCGTTGAGATAAAATCTATTAATAAGAAGAATGCTGTCTGGGCCAACGTAACCACATAACCACATACTACTTTAAAAAAATTCGACCGCTACTTCAAGCTTGAGCACAAAAATTCCCAAGCGTGATCTTCGTTCTAGCAGGTTATTTCCTCTAGAAATGTAGCTTCTATAAAATAGAAATATTTGGTGAGTTCAAGCAAGAAAGATTTTAGGAGTGATTTTTAGTGGTTTTAATGAAAAAACAAAAACCATAAGATTTTTCAACTCATGGCAAAAACCGCAATTATCACAATTAATTTTCAAGATCAGAATTCCTTACACGCTTGTATTCCCGAGGTTTTCCTGGTTAAAACATTCCTTACACTGCTCAAAAACCCACGCAATTTATTTTTGTAAGAGCTGTTTTACAGATTCATATTGGTTTGAAGAATGTTTGACGTTTACATTTCGAAGGGATGGTCAAGTCATGGTCTGAAAAGTCAAGCTTTTGTAAACATTTTTGTGTTGACTCTGAAATGGCTTTCGCGTTCAAGCGATTTGATTGGACGTTGTGCATTATCTTGTTTTCTGATTGGTTCAGATTGAATTGGAAGCCAATGAAGAACCACCATGTCGCAGGTTTCCCTCCATGGATCGAACGAAAAATGTTGTGGAGAGAGTTCGAGGTCATAATTCCTATAAAAAAGATGCCTATTGAAAATGGCAAAATTCCGGTCCCAATGATGAACCTTAAAGGAATCCAATGCAAGCGCTTGTCAGTCCTTAGCTCCCCTTCTCACTAACCTTTTCGGAAAAGATATCTTGTTGAAGGCCTCTGAAATTAGATTAGATTGTGCTGTATCCGCCCTTGTCTTGCATCTCAAATTGGAATACGGCCAGGCGATCAATTGAGTGATTAACCGATAACCATCTTGTATACTTCATTAAATGTTTAAAAACAAGATAAGATTCCATTACCGGCCTATTAATATGATTTGGGTGGATCTTATAAGGTCAGTATTAGACGGGTAATTTTTTTTTATTTTCTAAAGAAAAAGAAAAGTTAATACAATTTTTTAAAGTTACAAAGTTATAGAATTTGGTGAACGTCAGTCATGGTGTTTGCATGACACTGCATAGGAACTTGTTCTTGAAAGTTTTGCGTTCCCCCTCGACAATGCCATGGAAACACTTGGATTAACGTCCATGCACCAATATCTACTTCATTTAGAGGTTCTACACAATAGATATTCAAAGCTGTGGCACAGAATCACCACCTCTTACACTGTTCTCAGTGATCTTTTACCACCACAGAGAAACAGACAGCTCCGAGACAGAAAACATAAATTTATTTTACCGAGGATGCACACCGTTTCAAGTCTGTTTTTATCAATAGCTGGGTTTCAATCAGCTGATAAAAGTCTTTGAATCTCATTATCTGCTCCAAATGGTGGTCAAACACTGACCAGCATGTGACGTCAACCTGAAAGAATTCTATTGAAAACTTGTGATTCAGCTGAGGAACGTTCCGCACGAGATCAGACAGGAAATGACGTCAAGTGAAACCCAGCTATAGTTGTCTTTTTAATACGATATAGTTTTAAAGTTTTGTAGTTATAAATTGTGTTATTTTAGTTTTATAGGTGTATAGTAGTAATGATAATTAATTAATTATTGACTATATTATTTACTTTATATTTTCCTTATACATAATTATGATTGTAAATTGGGCACGTCTTTTGTCCTTTTGTGATTGCAATAAAGACCTTTATTTATTTATTTATTCATTCATTCATTCATTCATTCATTCATTCATTCATTCATTCATTAATTCCTTCCTTCCTTCCTCCATCCATCCATCCATCCATCCATCCATCCATCCATCCATCCATCCATCCATCCAACCATCCATCCATCCATCCATCCATCCATCCATCCATCCATCCACCCATCCACCCATCCATCCATCCATCCATCCATCCATCCATCCATCCATCCATCCATCCATCCATCCATCCATCCATCCATTCATTTATTTATTTATCTATTTATTTATTCATTTATTTATCGCGACGACCATTCCGCGAGTACTGTGTGCTATTGACAACGGCTGTAATGTCTTGGCTAATGTCGAAATTCTGCTTAGAAAATACAGGACATCTTACTTTATCTTACTTTTTTTTTAACAGATTGCACATGCAGACTGAGTGGTGATTTCTAACAAATTCATCCACCAAATACTCCCGTTTCGAGTTCTCTTTTACGCTGTGTTAGCCTCAAAACCGTGTAATATATTCTTTTATTCAGTAACAGCCCGTGGAAATTCAAGAGATCTGTGTGTAAAGAAGACAATAAGAATTCTTTGAAATTTCACGAGTTTTATCTAAATTTCTGCATAATTTACGCACAATTGAGGCTAACACAGCGTAAAAGAGAACTCGAAACGGGAATATTAAACCTTGTCTTCTAGTGACAATCAAGTCAACAATATTCAATAGCTGTAGCTCTTCTCGATTAGACCTGCTACATATTGCCCAGCATTGATCGGAGGATACTTGTTAGAACCATCCAGGCAGCTAACGATCGTCTCGTCACTTGGGTTCACAAAGTAAGCAATGGACTGGCGACTTTTCTCTTTCTTGGACTGTTCTTCTGGGATGATGACACGATGGACCTGGAATAAATGTATTTATACTTCAATATTTGTGATATGATTGATTTGACAAAAGATCGAGCGCATGTTTAAATTTTCTCAAAACATAATGGAGTACGGAAGAGATAACTCAGTTTTTTGGTAGAAGGGGGCGCTTCAATCAAAGTGTTTCGACAAACACAACATTTTTAAGGGCACGTGCCTATGGAATGTGATGAAAACGCGTGTTATGTTATGTAAAATGTTGCCTAAGATACTCACAACCGACTTGAGTCTATCAGATGTCCATCTCTGCATTAGGTCAGCGATATTCACCAGTACTGTCCCTGGGATGGGTGTGACAGGAATAAATGTGCCATCTTGTGTTGCAACCTAAAATGATTGTAAAGAGTATATTATATTTCTTAGACATCCCTTCCCTGTTTTCGTCTTCTCTCCTCTGCTCTCCTCAGCTTCTCTTCTCTTCTCTTCTCTTCTCTTCTCTTCTCTTCTCTTCTCTTCTCTTCTCTTCTCTTCTCTTCTCTTCTCTTCTCTTCTCTTCTCTTCTCTTCTCTTCTTTTCAACCTGACCTCAAGTCCACCAGCATCGTCTTGGAAAAGCAGTGTAATGCTTCCATAATCCGAGTGCTCTCCACATCGAATTTGTCCTGGCTTTACATGTATATTGTTAGTTAACTTTGGGTAGTAGTTGAATCGAAGCGATGTGTTGCGCGTTCCCTTATGGGCGGAAATAAATATCTCCGGGTCCTAAGGAATAAATGAAATTGTGCAATTATCGACAGTCATATATCAGTAGGCTGCAAAAACTAAAAAGCGAGAGAATTAATGCTAAAGAAAGGAAGCAAGGCAAGTTGGTTTATAAATTGGTGTAAGGGTAGGTGGGTGGGTAGGTAGTTAGGTAGGTAGGTAGGTGGTTAGGTGGGTAGGTAGGTAGGTGGTTAGGTGGTTAGGTGGGTAGACTGGTAGTTGTAGGTAGGAAGGAAGGTAGATAAGTAGGTAGGTAGGTAGGTAAGTGGTAGGGTAGATAGTTGGAATACTTGTATCCCTAATCATCCAGCACATCACATCTTCCTACCACATCAAGCCCAATGGCTAATGCTGCAAAAACTCTCAAAGTGAGCTGTCTAAGACGACTGGAGAATGCCAGTATGTCTGTTTTGAAGCCTGGAATTAAATCATCACCAGGAAATTCCTAAAAATAAAAAAAAACATCCAAATGTTATAATCGTTTTCAATAGCACACATCGAATCAGACAAAAACGGGGTTTTAATCAACAAGTAGACACTGGCTAAAATTGTAACAAAATTATACAGACGTTTCGGTCTGGTCTCTGGTATCATGAATCCTGACTGCAATTTTCACATTTTCAAAATAATGTTTTTGAGATGACTATCAAAGTGTTTCACTGACAAGTTTTTAATGGCACGTGAACGTCATGGGAACTCCCTGAATGACTTTATCACGACGATGATTCCGAACAACGAGGGAGATACGGCACCCAACTAACTTTACATTGCTCAAATTTTATGCTGAGCCCAGGAATCAGAACCTGACACCCAAAAAATGAGGCAAACTATTTCTTTAAATATTCTTAATTTTCTAACCCATTTTATGGCTAATCCAAAATACATCCCAAGAAAGGAAATATTAAATATTTATTTCCTTACAAAGTCTTCGTGTCCTCTGCCTCTATGATTAATGTCAAACGACTCTTTCAAATCGCTTCCCGCCCTCTTCTGGTTCAGCCTGAAAAGATCAAAAGATATACGACTCAGTAGCATTTCTTGACTCTTTACATTACGCTTGATACCTCTACTACCAAAATTCTACTTCCGTCGAGGGGAAATCAATAGCTTGGTCCCAGCTTCTATCGGCTTGAAATCCGGCAATGAAAACGTGCAGACAAATTTCGGTAAAATTCCATATTTTTGTAACCTTTCGCTGATTGGATTCACATCGCCCATGGTGCATTTCAGGCTTGGTATGCAATGCAACATGTAACATGCGATTTTATCCCGAATTTCTCAACTTCAGTCTTTTGTTTGCATCTTCTTTTGTTTTTGATTCATAAACAAAAGAAGGTGAGAAATTCGGGATAAAATCGCATTCGCACTGAAAACGATTCTTAATATAAACTTTGAAATGTCTTATACATTTCTGCCACGCGATGAATTAAGGTCCATAAATGTGTGATGGTATCAAAACAAGTTCACCTACGACGACAGCCATAAAACCAGACTCGGCACTGGAAATAAATTAGAATAATGCTAGGATATGATCTAAAATTCCCCTAACTTTTCGGTCGCCAGAGACCGAAAATGTTCCGCCATTTCAGTTTATCTATCATCCCTTGGGGTTGCGAGTTATGAGGTGTACAAACGTGGGAATGGTTTTGCTAGGATAGCGCAGTTTTAAATATCGTAGTAATTGCTATTTATATAAATCCCCCCCCCCCCCCCCCCAATGCAGTCTTTACTTTTGTGTTTCAAGTCCTTCCCATCCACACCAGCTTTCTTTTGGGTTTTGCTTTCTATATTTCTCTTTCACAGCTGGTTCCAAAGCAAAGAATGTAGCCATCGTTTGAAGGATACTGTCGACCTGAAAATAAAGAAGAGTGTAACGTTAAAATAGAAAAAAAGAAATAATGATGTTAGTAAGAAGAAGAAGAAGAAGAAGAAGAAGAAGAAGAAGAAGAAGAAGAAGAAGAAGAAGAAGAAGAAGAAGAAGAAGAAGAAGAAGAAGAAGAAGAAGAAGAAGAAGAAGAAGAAGAAGAAGAAGAAGAAGAAGAAGAAGAAGAAGAGGAAGAAAATTGATGATAATAATAATAATAATAATAATAATAATAATAATAATAATAGTAATAATAACAATAATAATAATAATAATAATAATAATGATGATGCGCCGTGATGGATAAAGAAACAAGCACATGGACACTATTTGACGAAAAAAGAGTGTCAAGTTGGAAAGATTAAAGAAAAGACAGCTATCGAACAAGATAAATATACAGAACTGCGAGCTGGGATCAAAAACATCTACAAAAGTGCTACCATAAAGCAAATCAATATTGTATTCGATTTCCTTGGAGGATATCACAAGAAACTGAAAGACGAACTCAGTATAGAGACAATCACCGAGAACGACAGAGAAGTGTCCACTGAAGTGAACATTGTAAAGAAATTCTATGGATATTCAACCTAAGAAAAGACTTTAATTAGCAATATTTATATATTCAGTAACAAAGCCCAGGTACGACCCGCTTGTTATTGTAATTGAAAACGACAGAGGAAAGAAAATAAAGATATAGTAATAATAATACTGATGATGTGATGACGATGATGAAAAATATAAATAGCGAAGAATGACAGAAGCAGATTAGGAAGTAAGCAAACAAGCAAGGAAAGGTAGGGTGAAAAACTGTGAAACATAGACTCTGCCTCGTGGTTTCCAAGGCTACCCTCGTCTTCCCTTAGCATCCTGCATTAGATAACAGTATCTACTATATAAAAAGGAAAACTTTGGTATATTTCGTAAGAATAAGTCAATAAAAAAGACTTTAAGAACCAATTTAAATTGCAATAAACCTAGCCTCTTTATGTCCAGTAGAATACTATTCCATACTATACTGTAACCTTAAAGATTGGCTCCATCACTAACATACTTCAATTTGTGAAGACTAAGTTATGGTTGACAAGCCTAGTCTTTCTTGAATGAATCAGCTATTAGCGACGAACATGTTCTCAATAGATGTTGAAACATCTCTATTATAAATCTGCATTTATTTATCTTGATTTCATCATCAAAAGAATCTTATTTACCTCGTCTTGAGCGATACCATGGTTAGTAAGATACACAAAACCAAACGTACTGCAAGCAGAATAAACGTGTCTAACCATCTGCTGTACTTCAGGGTCAGTAGCAGAAGGAACTTCTTCATGAGCGATGCTAAATGCTCTGAAGTCCACAACAGGAATGCGACAAGATGTGGGTTTGTTTGCCATGTCTTCTTGGATTAGTGATATATAGCTATTTCTAGCGTGATTCTTGGCGACGAAACAAACTTCAATCAGCTCTAAGATAATAGCGTCTGCAAAGCTATATACACTTACATGTGACGTAATACGGGGTCAACACATTAGGGAAAAAAATTTGAGGTTTTCCTCTCTCTACAAAACCTAACACGCCAAAAAACTCTGACAAAAACTTTCTATGCTTTCAAAAACAATATAGATGTAGGGAGGGCTAGAATTTTGTTCATGCTCAGCTAGAACAAATTACTCATTCTTGAATTTGCACACCGAAAAGCGTGATGTAATAAGTATACATACAGTAATAGCCCACTTTCAATATTCTGGTTGAGTGATCACGCACAAAGAAATTGCGCAGACGTTTTTCACGCGTGTCCCATGCACCAATACCTACTTCATTTAGAGGTTCTACACAATAGAGATTCAAAGTTGTGGTATAGAATCACCACCTCTTACACTGTTCTCAGTGATCTTTTACCACCACAGAGAAACAGGCAGCTCCGAGACAGAAAACATATATCTATTTTACCGAGGGTGCACACTGGCCGTTTCAAGTCTTTTTTTATCAATTAGCTGGGTTTCAATCAGCTGATAAAAGTCTTTGAATCTCATTATCTGCTCCAAATGGTGGTCAAATACTGACCAGCATTTGACGTCAATCTGAAAGAATTCTATTGAAAACTTGTGATTCAGCTGATGAACATTCCGCACGAGACAGGAAATGACGTCAAGCAGTGAAACCCAGCTATAGTTGTCTTTTTATTACGATGTAGTTTTATAGTTTTGTAGTTATAAATTGTGTTATTTTAGTTTTATATGTGTATAGTAGTAATGATAATTAATTAATTATTGACTATATTATTTACTTTATATTTTCCTTATACATAATTATGATTGTAAATTGGGCACGTCTGTTGTCCTTTTGTGATTGCAATAAAGACCTTTATTTATTTATTTAATTATTTATTTATCTGTCTGTCTGTCTGTCTGTCTGTCTGTCTGTCTGTCTGTCTGTCTGTCTGTCTGTCTGTCTGTCTGTCTGTCTGTCTGTCTGTCTGTCTGTCTGTCTGTCTGTCTGTCTGTCTGTCTGTCTGTCTGTCTGTCTGTCTGTCTGTCTGTCTTTCTGTCTGTCTGTCTGTGTGTTTGTTTATTTATTTATCGCGACGACCATTCCGCGAGTACTGTGTGCTATTGAGAACGGCTGTAATGTCTTGGCTAAGGTCGAAATTCTGCTTAGAAAATACATGACAACGGTTTGATATCTTACTTTTTTTAGCAGATTCTTATGAACCAGATGAGCATGATCAACTAGAGCAGGAAATACGTCACATACAGACTGACTGGTGATTTCTAGTAAATTCATCCACCAAATGAAACCTTGTCTTCTAGTGACAATCAAGTCAACAATATTCAATAGCTGTAGCTCTTCTCGATTAGACCTGCTACATATTGCCCAGCATTGATCGGAGGATACTTGTTAGAACCATCCAGGCAGCTAACGATCGTCTCGTCACTTGGGTTCACAAAGTAAGCAATGGACTGACGACTTTTCTCTTTCTTGGACTGTTCTTCTGGGATGATGACACGATGAACCTGGAATAAATTTATTTAGAAAAAACCTACTAATGGTCTATCACCAATCTAGCCCTGTGATTGGCTGAGCTACTAGGGGTCTATTAGTGATAGACCTCTAGTAGCGAAAAGCGCCGGTTTTGAAAACCAAAAAAAAAAATATTTAAAGCAAAATCCAAAACTTTTTGCATCCTTTTATTGGACCGATTAGTCCATATGGCCCTCATGGCCATTCGGACTCGAGGACTAATCGTTAATTATACTTCAATATTTGTGATATGATTGATTTGACAAAAGATCGAGCGCATGTTTAAATTTTCTCAAGAAGGGGGTAGAAGGGGCGCTTCAATCAAAGTGTTTCGACAAACACAAAATTATTAAGGGCACGTGCCTATGGAATGTGATGAAAACGCGTGTTATGTTATGTAAACTGTTGCCTAAGATACTCACAACCGACTTGAGTCTATCAGATGTCCATCTCTGCATTAGGTCAGCGATATTCACCAGTACTGTCCCTGGGATGGGTGTGACAGGAATAAATGTGCCATCTTGTGTTGCAACCTAAAATGATTGTAAAGAGTATATTGTATTTCTTAGACATCCCTTCCCTGTTTTCCTCTTCTCTCCTCTGCTCTCCTCAGCTTCTCTTCTCTTCTCTTCTCTTCTCTTCTCTTCTCTTCTCTTCTCTTCTCTTCTCTTCTCTTCTCTTCTCTTCTCTTCTCTTCTCTTCTCTTCTCTTCTCTTCTTTTCAACCTGACCTCAAGTCCACCAGCATCGTCTTGGAAAAGCAGTGTAATGCTTCCATAATCCGAGTGCTCTCCACATCGAATTTGTCCTGGCTTTACATGTATATTGTTGGTTAACTTTGGGTAGTAGTTGAATCGAAACGTTGTGTTGCGCGTTCCCTTATGGGCGGAAATAAGTATCTCCGGGTCCTAAGGAACAAATAACAATATGGATTTAGAGACATAAATTATTGGGTTGCAGAAAAAATGCAGAAGCTAAGCTAGATATGAAAGACGGCAATATAGTGAGAGATAAACAAAGGAAGCAATAAGGCAGGTTGGTAGGTTAATTGGTTCATGGGTTGGTGTTTAGGTACTAGGTAGGTATCCAGGTATAGGTAGATAGATAGGGAGGGAAGGAGGTATATAGGTGGGTGGTTGAATAGGTAGGTAGGTAAGTAGGTAGGTGTGGTGGGTGGGTAGGTATAGGTAGGTAGGTGGGTTGGTGGGTAGTTAGGTAGATACTAGGGTAGGTAGGTAGGTAGGTGAGGTGGTTAGGCAGGTGGGTAGGTGGGGTAGTTAGGTAGGTAAGTAGGTAAGTAGGTAGATAGGTAGGTAGGTAGGTGGGTGGGTGGGGGATAGGTAGGAAGGTAGGTAGGTTGGTGGGTTGGTGGGTAGATAGGTAGGTAGGTAGGTAGGTAGGTAGGTAGGTAGGTAGGTAGGTAGGTAGGTAGGTAGGTAGGTAGGTAGGTAGGTAGGTAGGTAGGTAGGTAGGTAGGTAGGTAGGTAGGTAGGTAGGTAGGTAGGTAGGTAGGTAGGTAGGTGGGTGGGTGGGTGGGTAGATAGGTAGGGAGGTTGGTGGTTGGTAGGTAGGTAGTTAGGTAGACTATAGTAGGTAGAATACTAGATAGCTAGTTATGGGGGAAGGGGTCAAGAAACCAAACTTTTCGATTTCTTAGGTCTTGACTTTCATTTCGTTGCCTATGCATGCAATTAAATTGAATTATCCCTAATCATCCATCACATCACATCTTCCTACCACATCAAGCCCAATGGCTAATGCTGTAAAAATTCTCAAAGTGAGCTGTCTAAGACGACTGGAGAATGTCAGTATGTCTGTTTTGAAGCCTGGAATTAAGTCATCACTAGGGAATTCCTAAAAATAAAACATATAAGTATCATAGTCGTTTTCAATAGCACTCGTCGCGTATCGAATCTTACAATAGTCCCCTTCACAGTTCCCTGTGCCATCTCGAAAGGTAGCGAAGCGAGACATGAGATGACGTTTCAAAGATAGAGACCTTTTATAACTCCTTGGACAATTATTCACATCTCTATCATTGCAAGGTCACCTCATGTCTCTCTTCGAAGCAAAGGCAAAGCTACCTTTCAAGATGGCGCAGGGAACTGTGAAGGGGACTATTTGTTATCACGACAAAATAGGGTATTGTGTAGGTAAGTGTTTCATCGACTTTGATTTGTCCACAAATTAAAAACTTCATCGTGACGATGAATCCGTATCAACCGAGAGAACAGTCTTCATATCCGCAAATGTTCAGAAATCGAACGACCACAGAGGTGAGAGACGAGTGTACTACCGCTGATTTCCAATGAGGCGTAGGTGCAGCCAAAAAAATCACTGTTTCGGCCAGGGTCGCAGAGATGCCCAAAACTACCAAACAGAAAAGAAACCCACGCCAAATCTTCGAAACAGAAATAAGGAACAAAAAAGATAGTAACGGAAAAAACCTCTTATAACAACTGTAGCAATAAATGAGCTATGAAGATGGTCTGAATAGTCTCGAACGGCGCCTGATTTTCAAAGTCGACGAACGAAAATGAATATATATATTTTTACTTACAAAATCGTCGTATCCTCTGCCTGCAATGTCCAACGACTCTTTCAAATCGCCTTCCGCCCTCTCGTTAACGTTCACCCTGAGAAGTTCAAAAGATTTGCGATTCATCAGGAATAGGTTATATTCACGATAGACACCATAATCGTTTTCATATTCTAATGCAAATTAGCCATGCGGTCTTTCAGGAGGCAAACATTTAGTTGGGAGAAGAGGGCATTATTAAAAGATCGGCTCATAAAAGATATGTTATTTTCATGCCAAATATTGCTTCAAGCTATCCAAAAAAAAATCTGCTTGTAGCTTGGAACTGTTACATTTGTCCCTGACTCATAAATCCGAGTAAGGACATTTTAAAAAGCCGTTTTAAATATCGTAGTCTTTACCTTTGGCTTTCAAGTCCTTCCCATCCACACCAGCTTCCTTTTTGGATTTGCTTTCTATATTTCTCTTTCACAGCTGGTTCCAAAGCAAAGAATGTAGCCACCGTTTGAAGGATACTGTCGACCTGAAAATAAAGAAGGGTGTCAAAATAGCAAAAAGTAAAGAAATGGTAATAATAGTATTGATAATAATGATAATAATAATAATGATAATAATGATGATAATGATAATATTTATAATAATAATAATTGTATTATTAATAATAATAATAATGATAATGATAATGATAATGATAATAATAATAATAATAATAATAATAGTAATAAAAATAATAATAATAATAATAATAATAATAATAATAATAATGATAATAATAATGATGTGATGATGATGATGAAAAAATTATAGCGAAGAATAAAAGAAGCAGGTTAGGAAGTAAGGAAACAAGCAAGGAAAGGTAGGGTGAAAAACTGTGAAACATAGACATTGCGTGGTTTCCAAGGCTACCCTCGTCTTCCCTTAGCATCCTGCATTAGATAACAGTATCTACTATAAAAAGGAAAACTTTGGTATATTTCGTAAGAATAAGTCAATAAAAAAGATTTTAGGAACCAATTTAAATTGCAATAAACCTATCCTCTTTATGTCCAGTAGAATACTATTCCATACTATACTGTAACCTTAAAGATTTGCTCCATCACTAACATACTTCAGTTTGTGAAGACTAAGTTATGGTTGACAAGCCTAGTCTTTCTTGAATGAATCAGCTGTTAGCGGCGAACATGTTCTCAATAGACGTTGAAACATCTCTATTATAAATCTGCATTTATGTATCTTGATTTCATCATCAAAAGAATCTTATTTACCTCGTCTGGAGCGATACCATGGTTAGTAAGGTACACAAAGCCAAACGTACTGCAAGCAGAATAAACATGTCTAACCATCTGCTGTACTGCTGGGTCAGTAGCAGGAGGAACTTCTTCATGAGCGATGCTAAATGCTCTGAAGTCCACAACAGGAATGCGACAAGATGTGGGTTTGTTTGCCATGTCTTCTTGGATTAATGATATATAGCTATTTCTAGCGTGATTCTTGGCGACGAAACAGACGTCAATCAACTCTAAGATAATAGCGTCTGCAAAGCTATATACACTTACATGTGACGTAATACGGGGTCAACACATTAGGGAAAAAAGATGTTCCTCTCTCCACAAAACCTAACACGCCACTGAAAAAATCCTGACAAAAACTTTCTATGAAAAAAAAAAAAAAAAACAATATAGAGGGATGGCTAGAATTTTGTTCATACTCATCTAGAACAAATTACTCCTTCCCGACACATTGCTATCTTCCTCAAGGCTCGGATCTGTTCATTTGTACTAAAATATGATACATTCTTGTGATGTAATAGGTATACCGTAATTTGTTTGGATGAAGGTATATATAAGTTTTCTGATGCTTTGAAGGCATAAAATATCGATTTTTCTTTCAGTTCTTTTCGTGCTTGTAAAACCACAAGGAGAGGTGGTCACGCTGTTTCATAAAGCTGCGTCACACTCAGTCACGCATTTCTTGAAAAATTGGACTGGGAGCTCCGCTTTTAAGCAATGCCTAAATTTATATATTACATTCTTGAATTTGCACACCGAAAAGTGTGATGTACTAAGTATACAGTAATTTTTTTGGATGAGGGTATATACGACTGACGACTTGTTAACTATTCGATGCATTCAGCCAACGGTCTGCCGTATTAAAATTGTGACGATGAAAGTATTTTCCCCCCCTGCACACCAGATATCTTAATACATTTTTTGTGCATTCAGCAAAGAATGAAAATAACTAGAAAATAAAAAAGAGGAATAGCGCGAGCCATTTTATAAACAGTTTTCTTGATTGGTTACCCTGTGGTGAGCCTGTATATTACGATTCACGGTCCAAGAGTTCGCGTAGCCTCCACAGGCATCTCATTTATCTCTCCTTTTAGGGTTTAGGCTCCTCCCCAGTTCTTCCCTGTCTTACATTTCAACACAGGAATCCGAATCGCGTTCTGGAGAATAAATATGGAGTAGCCTGCGGAGGAGGCTAGAGTTCGCGCATGAAAAAGCCCCTTGTTATTTTAAAAGTAGGAGAGAGCAAAATCTTAAAAACCCATTTAAAAGCCTCAGATCGCACTGAAACTTTGTCAGCAGATTACTGAAGGTACAAACTATTAAGACTTAAAGATGTTTCATTGCATTTATTCAGAGAAATGATGCATTTTTAAAGTTCTATCGTACGTCCCATACATTCTCTTATAAATCTTGTACAGGAACATTGTTTGGGCTGCGTGTCCTTAATCATACCTATAAATAGTCTCTTCCGCCCACGTGATACGAATTCTAGGAATCAAGCTAGTAATAATTCCTACGTAGCTAGTAGTGTTTTGGGGATTTATATCTGCACATTGAGAGCACAAAATGTCTGGATTGAGCGCTGGATTAGCAACTTTTAACAGCTGTAACAAGGCTGGATCCATTCCACACTTTAACCAACATCTTGCACGTTATCCAAACGATTATCAGGCTTTAATATGGCGGGGTAGAGCTCACAACATCATAGGAAAACCTGCAGAAGCCAAAGCCGATTTCCAGAAAGCCATTCGTGTGACTTCTGGTCCCCAGAAACTTCTTGCTCAAGCACTTATAGAGCACATCGATGGGAATATGGAACAGAAGGTTGCCATTCTCAAAAATATCACAAAGCAACACTCATCTTGTTCAGAAGCATGGTTTCAACTTGGTAGCCATACTAAGGACGTCGGGCCGCAGGAAGTTGACCTTTCTTTGCAATACCTGGAAAAAGCAAATTATCTCGCAATAACCAATTCTGAGACTGGGGAACCATGGTACCCTTGGTGCAATAAAACGATTGGTGACATTTACTTGTTCGAAAAAGGACAAGTTTATAAAGCAAGAAAGCATTACGAGACGGCTGTTCAGTCAAGCAAGACCTTTACCATCGGTCATCTTGGACTAAGCAGATGCGACATATTGAGCAATAACATTGCAGGTGCCAAGACGAGTTTTTATACTGCAAAGAATCTAAACCCAGTGCTGGTAGATTACGAATTTGATCAATTTCGTCAAGAGGTCCAACAAAAACACACACAAGTAGAAGCTTCCATGGCATCTAAACAGAGGGGAAACGGAGGATCGAGTTATCGAACTGCTGGTACGTATTTTAATCTGAAAAAACAATTATGTGTTAGAAAAAGTCCACTAAGACCGGGCAAGGGGCGGCACACGATGCAAAATCAAAATTCTTCATAATTTGTCCATTGGTACCCTATAGCATACTTAGAAACGCGGTATGGTTTGTTCCCTAAAATATTATTTTAGTCGCAAAAAAAAAAAAGAAAAAAAAATGATCAAAACCTGACTCGGACCCGAGACGCGTGAAATTAGCCCCAAACAAATACACATACCTTGTCGTAAACTTCGCTATCTTAAATTCGCATCGCAAAATAATAACATCAATTTCAGCTTGGAAATGTGTTGCTAGGATGTTTATGAAGAAATTGAGTTCAATTATATATGTGTAAATGTTTTTTAAAGTCATTGAAAATCGCCACAATTTGCGGGCTATAAATTCCTAATTTAGCATACTTTTTGAAAATAATTTTTTCCAATATACCCGGTAAAACTCCAATTAACTTGAAATTTAGAATTCTGGAAAAGGAAACGTAGTTCTAAAACCAGATATGGAAATTATTTTAGGGCTTTTTGTTATCGCGGAATAATAATAATCTAAATATATCGTGAAAATCACAACATTAACCGGCTGTCAAGTCCAGACAATTAGGCACCCCCTCAGATTTTTTAATTAGACAACCGAAACTTGGATATATATTCTTGTTTTCTCTTGTAATTTATAACTTACTTGTAACTTTCTTGCCTTCGCGATGTAAGAGTATGAATAAGTCAACCGTGGATAGAATTACTTCTCAGTTGAGCTTGGTCCCGGGGGGGGGACTCCGGGGAAAAAGTATCGGGTATGCTCGTCGTATCTCTTAGGGGTAAAAATCAGCGATTTGGTATCTTTTAGGGTCTTAAATTTGAGGTTTAGCAAATCAGCACTTTCTGGTATATTTTAGGGTGTTGAAAAAGGAACTAGCCCATCGCATAATAACGCAATACGTATGCCTGCGTAAACTCGGAATATTACTCAAGGAAAAACATTTCAAAAGCCTTTATTTTTTAATAGTATTATTTTTGTGGAATCTCTTAGGGGTTAAAATTTGCCAAGCCACGCCCTTTTGAAAAAACTTCCGGTATCTTTTAGGGGTATTTTTGGAAATTTCCGACGAGCATACCCGATACTTTTTCCCCGGAGTCCCCCCCCCGGGAGCTTGGTACGACTGGAATTTTGTCATAAAGTTTTAACGTATTTAGCTCTCAATTTCTAAGGACAACCGCCACAACAGAACGGGAGATTGATCGCTTCTGATTGGATGAATTGGTTTGAACTGAAATATTTAAGCAGCGAAACCGATTCAGCCAATCAGAAGCGATCATTCTCACGGTCTGTTGTGCACGTGACGGTTGCCCTTCAGTCGTTCCAAGCTCAGCTGAGAAGCGTTGTATCTGGACTTTCGATTCATTTTCCAATTTTTGATAACACCGTCAAATATGTGCAATTAAAATCATCAGCTCATCGATATTAAACCTCGTCCATACATTGAAGCTGTACTAACTATCAAACTGTGCAGAGTGCAGAACAATGAAAGTTTATCTTTTTGTACGAGGGAAAAGTTGTAACGCCAAGTTAAACTAAGTTTACATTATTTATAAACTTGACAAATGAATTCTTATTAACAGATGAAAGCCTGACTAGAGAGCAAAGAGATATAGAATGGAAAAAGATAAAGAAAGAGGCTCCAGCTGCCAAAATGTATCGTGGCAAACGATTTTATCAGTCAGAATGCAAAGGTTATTGGTACTCCAAAATTGACGAAGCCGAGAGACACGGAAGAGAAGTGAAATCATTCCTGAAGAAATATGTCGACAGAGGAAGAACCATCGAGTTGGTTGTATCACTTGACGAAAACATGAAAGAGATGACTGGAAAGCACGAATCAGGAAAATACGATGTCATCAAGAAAAGTGATATGGCTAATATACATAAAAGGTGATCTGAGGAAAAGCGATTAGCCAATCAGATTGCAAATCGTGATATCCGAAAAAGAATCAATCCCATGCGTCTTTTCGAGCTCAATCATGGATAAACAGAGGGAAATCAAAACAAAACCAAATAGCATACAAGAACAATAATGCTAGGAAAAGTGTCATTTAGCCGATTATTTAAGGCTAAAAATGTTTCTACTTCAAAGAATACTGTTGTCCAGATGAGACTAAGAATTTATTTACATCAGTTAGGTTAATATTCATGGTTTTTTATTAAAGAATTACCGTTGAAACGATCTCGATGAAGCTACCGAAAAGCTTTCTCGATTCCTTTGCAGGATTTAACTAAAATTTCCACACCTTACGCTGCTCTTTTGTCCTTGGCAATCTCCAGGATGCTTTGAACCTTAAGAAAACCCTTTTATCTGTTATTTATAGTGTCTCGTTTTCAATTAGAAAAGACTTATTGGCGAGAAAGTCGCTCATAATTAGCCTATTTTCAAGATGGCCGCCATGAAACTCAAGTGAATTGAGCGTACGGTGGATGATGGGATTGATTCTTTTTCAGATCAGGAAATCATGCTTTGCGCGCCTAGTCAGATCACCTGGTAAGTAGAAATGTAGTATAAGTATCGGTTTCCACGAGGGGGGGGGGGGGGGGGGGGGCCGGGCTGTACTGGGGGAAACGTGGGGGAAAGTAGGGACTTTGCTAGAGATTCTTGCCCCAGTACTGAGGGAAATGTGGTATAAGTTCATGGTGTCACAAAACGCAGAGAAATTAGGGGACTTTGTGAAAGGCTGTTTTTCATATAGTGTTTTTTTTTGTTGTTGTTGAAGTAAAAGAAACAACAACAACCACAAAAGTTTACAAAAATACATAGTGTGAATGACGTATTTGCAACTGTTTGTGATCTACCTACGACATTTAATATGGGGTAGCTGTGTCAGCTCATGCCGTTAGTTAACTAGAAACTGGAGTTGCTGAGATGCAACGAAATGTTGCTAAGATGGCGGCGGGAATTAACAGTGAGCATAAAATCCTTAAAAATTAGTGTAGAAATCATGCTAACTATCATTAAGAGATTTGTGGCAGTAGTCCATCCGTTGTTCGTGTTCGTGTTCGTGGATAACCAAGATAGTGCCTGTTATGTTATTATTTTTTTCTGATATTTTGACATTTATAGCCAGAACATTACAGCCATTCGTTCCAAGGCTAGGAACTGTGGGCTTATGGTAGGAAAACTCGCCCCATGTATGATGAAATACATTAACTTTGCAAGTATTCAAAAGCAATGTCCCCTCATTGTAATGTACACAATACCTCAAAAAAAAATGGGAAAAAAAAGCAGAAATGTTATAATAAAAATTAATACTAATAGTTATCCGCAATGAAAATGATTTTTACTTCATCTTTAAATGCAGAAAGTGAAATCAATAGTATCATCAATAGTATCATCAATAGTATTCCATATTGAAGGGCCTTGAAATGAATTCAGTCATATTAAAGATTCCATAATTAGCTCTAGCTTTAGTAAGTTAGAAGTTTGTTTTGCTGAAACTATTATGAGTTTGGATTTAAAAGCCTTGTAGATGATTTCAAAAAAGGAAAGAAAATATTGTTGAATAAAAGTTAATTTTTTTTTTTTTTACTTTTTTACGAGCAAAAACAAACCGTAAAAAATGTACTAGAACATTTTTTCGCCTTTGTTTTCCTGTAGAATTCCCATATGTTATCCTATATGTGGATTTGTGTCTATAGATCAAAATTGGGCTCCCTGTGGGTGATATTTTTCAATCATTTTTTTCTTATTTGTCTCTTATTTGATACCCCAAGGATTGCGGACCATGCTCGAATCATGCACGTAAACAGTAATCATTATTTGTAGGTATTCTCCAGTGTTTGAAATATATACTCCCAGGCATTGACTGGAGGATACTTGTTAGAACCATCCAGGCAGCTAACGATCGTTCCGTGATCTGGAGCCATGAAGAAAACAATAGACTGACGGCTCTTCTCTTTCTTTGACTGTTCTTCTGGGATGATGACACGATGAACCTGGAATAAATTTACTCCAACTCTTACTTCAATACTTATATATAATGCAAAAAGTGCCTACTTATATGGAGGTAATATTTTTCGTTTTCTTAAATGAATGCTTTCTAAGACACTCACAGCCGACTTGAGTCTATCAGATGTCCATCTCTGCATTAGGTCAGCGATATTGACGAGTACTGTCCCTGGGATGGGTGTGACAGGAATAAATGTGCCATCTTGTGCTGCAACCTAAAATGATTGAGTATATTATATTCCTATCTAGACCTTTCCTGCCCTTTCCTGCCCTTCTCTGCCCTTTCTCATTCTTCCCTGCCCTGCCCTGCCCTGCCCTGCCCTGCCCTGCCCTGCCCTGCCCTGCCCTGCCCTGCCCTGCCCTGCCCTGCCCTGCCCTGCCCTGCCCTGCCCTGCCCTGCCCTGCCCTGCCCTGCCCTGCCCTGCCCTGCCCTGCCCTGCCCTGCCCTGCCCTGCCCTGCCCTGCCCTGCCCTGCCCTGCCCTGCCCTGCCCTGCCCTGCCCTGCCCTGCCCTGCCCTGCCCTGCCCTGCCCTCTGCCCTTCAGCCTGACCTCAAGTCCACCAGCATCGTCTTGAAAAAGCAATGTAATGGTTGCTAAATCTGAGTGCTCTCCACACCGAAGTTGACCTGGTTTAATGTTAACATTGCTTGTTAACTTAGGGTAGTAGTTGAATCGATACTCTGCTCTGTCCTCCTTGTGAACGGAAAGAAATATCTCCGGGTTCTATAACAAAATAGAAAGAAATAGTCAATAAACTCCCATTTGATAGAAAAGTTATTCAAAAGACACTAGCTTGTGTAGGGGCTCGAAAAAAATCCACTTCCACTTGATCCTCCATCTATTATTTCTATATATTGCGTTCTGAACTAAACGTGGACAGCTCGAGCCTAGAAGTATGCAGACAGTATGTCATATCAACCCAGTAAAGTGACCATAACCACACTAGTCTCCCTGTGGCTCAGTGGTAGAGCATACGACCGGTATCCCGAGGGTCACGGGTTCGATTCCTGTCAGGTGGACTTTATTTTTTTGTCATCTTCCATACATTCATGGACCATACAAGCAAGAGATCCCTACCACATCAAGACCAATGGCTAATGCTGTCAGCACTCTGAAGCTAAGCTGCTTGAGACGATTATAGAATGACTGCAAAGTTGGCTTAAGGTCTGGTAGCACATCATCTGGGAATTTCTAGGAAAAGTGGAAATTAATTATTTTGACAGTGCTAGTACTATGCCACGTAGTATTTTGTAGAAATATGAAGCTGCAGGTATAATCCTTTCTCTTCCGATCCCTTCCCATCCTTCTTATAATATTCCAACTACCTTATCACCCATTCATTCCATACGATCCATCTCATTACGCCCTATATCCCGTCCTATACTCAACCAATCTATTCATCCATCCATCCATTCGTCCATCCATCCATCCATCCACCTGTCCATTCGTCCATCCATCCATCCATCCATCCATCCATCCATCCATCCATTCGTCCATCCATCCATCCACCTGTCCATTCGTCTATCCATCCATCCATCCATCCATTCGTCCATCCATCCATCCATCCATCCATTCGTCTATCCATCCATCCATCCATCCATTCGTCCATCCATCCATCCATCCACCTGTCCATCATCCATCCGTCCATGCATCCATGCATCTATGCATCCATACATTCATCCATGCATGAATCCATCCAATCCATCCATCAATCCATCCATCTTGTGTCATCTCAGCCAGCTATCCATCCCATTATGTCACAACCCATCCCACTGATCCAATACGCCCATCGTTCCCATTGCATCTCATCTCATTAATCTGTCACTTTGTTTTCCATTCTATCCTATCCCATGCATCCCATCAATCAAGTCTATCCTGCCCTATCCCGTCATCTTATCCCATCACAACCTTTCCCAACGCAACATATTCTCTTATTATAACTTCCATTTCAATCACTTACAAATTCTTCAAATCCTTTTTTTGTCAAATCGAATGATTCTTTCAAATCGCTTAGTTGGTCAGGTCTTACTCTGAGATGAGAAAAAAAAAACACATCTAAATTGCAGTCGAAACGGGAATAAACAGAGAATAATTATAAGACTTACGTTTGGCTCTGGAACTTATCCCATCCACACATAAGCTTGGGATCCTGTTTTTTGTATTTAGCTTTCACCTCTTGCTTGAGGGCAAAAAAGTGAGCCATCACTTGGAGTGCATTATCGATCTAGGAAGACAATGAATATAATATTGATTTGTACTGAAAAAAAAGAAAAAGGAAAGGAGGCAAGGAAGACTCAGTACGAGTAAGCAAGGAAGCAAGGAAGCAAGGAAGCAAGGAAGCAAGGAAGCAAGGAAGCAAGGAAGCAAGGAAGCAAGGAAGCAAGGAAGCAAGGAAGCAAGGAAGCAAGGAAGCAAGGAAGCAAGGAAGCAAGGAAGCAAGGAAGCAAGGAAGCAAGGAAGCAAGGAAGCAAGGAAGCAAGGAAGCAAGGAAGCAAGGAAGCAAGGAAGGAAAAAGCAAGCAAGGAAGCAAGGAAGCAAGGAAGCAAGGAAGCAAGGAAGCAAGGAAGCAAGGAAGCAAGGAAGCAAGGAAGCAAGGAAGCAAGGAAGCAAGGAAGCAAGGAAGCAAGGAAGGAAAAAGCAAGCAAGGAAAATAGAAACTTTAAAATGACCGAGTAAACCAGCGATCACGAGCAAGCGAGCCAAAGAAAATAATCAAAATAAAACATAAGCCTTAGTTTTATATTTTTCCATAAACCTCTAAAAAGAATTCGCTTTGTTTGTGGTAAATATAACCAGGTCACGTATTCGTCGAGATCGATATTTTGTGACTGCCAAAGGTCCATTGCTATGACGAACGAATAGGCCTTTTGTATGATGGAGTCGTTTTACCACAACTACCAAAATTAATGCTTCGCGAATTTTCTTTCTTATTCAAATTTGTATTTCCTCATAGAATAATAAGACAATTAACCTGAGTATCTGGCTCTAGGGGGAGGGCAGGGGAGGGGACTAGGGATGAGAGCCTGATACTTAGGTTTAATATAAGACAATTGGTGCTAATTAACTGAACAAAAGAACACGTGCAAGGGTATATTGTGGTAGTGGTATAATATTAAAATGACTCCATAATGCAAAATGTCTATTGACAAAACCATATCGAGAAACTAGGATTGATTGATTCTCAGACTCAAGGAAAACATACCAAGACTTTGAATAGTGAGTAATTAATCTTATAATAAGTACCTCTTCCTGAGGAATGCCATGGTTAGTGAGATACACAAACCCAAGTGTACTACAGGCAGAATGAAGATCTCTAACTAGTTGTTGTACGGTAGGATTATTTGCGTCAGGAACTTCTTCGTGAGTGATGCTAAATGCACTGAAGTCAACTACAGGCATGCGACAAGATGTGGAGTTTTCAGCCATATTTTCGTGTGTTATGCTTTTTCTCGCGTGATTGTTAACGACGAAGCAGTCTTCAGTCAACTCAAAATATAATGGCGTCTGCTAAGCTATAGACCCATGACGTCAAGAGAAAGCAATATTGTTTTTAAAACTCTGCTTTTAGTTTGACCCCCAGACAAGGTCAAGGGTCTATTATCTTTCAATTACAGAAAAATAAACCCGTCACAAAAGGAATTCGGATTGGCGGAATCAAAGAAGCTAAGGTTCTGTAATTACGCTACTTTACTCCTGATTTGTTGTAAAAATGCAAGAATATATTCAAGTGTAAATGATACTCATTGCAAACTCAGGGTAGTATAGTTGAACCGAATATTATTGTTGAGTTATTCCTTGTGAGCGGGAAGAAATATCTCTGGGTTATAAAGCAAAAGAGACAAATGAAAATATATTAACAGAAACAAGTATAATGATGACATGCAATCAAGAGATTTGAAAGATGAGGAATGGATGAAGAATAAGAAAGGAAAAGGAAAATTTAAAAAAATATTTTTTTCTCTATGTATTTTTGCTTCTTCCCTCCCTCCTTTAGATTTGAACATCATGATAATATTAGACTATAAACTTCTCCCATTCTTCGGACCATGCATATATACAAACAAAAGATCCCTACCACATCAAGACCAATGACTAATGCTGTCAGCACTCTCAAGCTAAGCTGCTTGAGACGATTATAAAATGACTGCAAAGTTGGCTTAAGGTCTGCCGGGTAAAAAAATCATCTGGGAATTTCTAGGAAAAATGGAAATAAATATTTTTGAGAGTCCTATTTTAAAGTAGGAGTTTCCTAGAATTATGGAGTTACATGTACAATCCCCTCTCTTCCCATCCGTCCATCTTATAATATTCCAACTATCCTGTTTCATCCCATCTAGCTATCCATCTCATTATATCACACCCACCTTATCCAATCCAACTATCCATCTCATCATATCAATCAATCAATCTTTATTTAAACACGGTAGAAATTCATCAGCTATATACAATATACACTAATAATAATATACATAATAATAATAATAATCTATAATAATGTTAATAATATATAATATATAATCTATAATAATAGATTAAATATCACACCCACCTCATCCAATCCAACCATCTTCCAATTGCATGTGATGTCATCTATCACTTCCCATTCCACCCTATCCTAATCTAACCATCCTATCCCATCCCAACCTTTTTCATACCACTAGAATCCTCCTTCCAAAATCACTTACAAAGTTTTCAAATCCGCTGTTAGCCATATCAAATGTTTTTTGTTTTTTTTGTTTTTGTGTTGTTTTCCAAATCACTCGGCGTATCTTTTATGTTTTTCTATTCTCTTGAGAAAGATTAGATTAATAATATTAATTAAAAGTAATATTGATTTTTGTCCCAAATTTGCGCAGGAATATATAGCAGTGTCGAGGCTGAAACCTCCGGCATAGCCGTAAATGCTTCGCGCTGCCATACTACGCTTCAGCATGAATTTATGAACATCCATTAAATTGATAAGAATATAAAAAAGGAAAAATCCGGGAAAAGCTCGCGGAATGAGATAAAGATATGCAAGATCTCAGTTCAAGAATCAAATTTTCGAGGATTCCGCAATCCGCATTCCCTTTCGCGACGCCGGGTTGTTTTTCTCTCATGTCTTTCACCCCAAATTGCTTCACATGCCAGAGGTATAGCAGACGCCAATATCTTAAATTTGATCTGCATCGTTGCAAGACCTAGAAGTCACGAAAAGTGAATAGCCATCACTTACCCAAGAAGACATGGCAGAAAACCCCACATCTTGTCGCATTCCTGTGGTGGATTTCAGAGCATTTAGCATCGATCACGAAGAAGTTCCTGCTATTACTGACCCAGCAGTACAACATTTGGTTAGAGACCTCTATTCTGCTTGCAGTACCTTTGGCTTTGTGTACCTTACTAACCATGGTGTCGCTCAAGACGAGGTAAATCATATATACATAACCATTAGCTAAACAACTTTATAGAATAATTTGATTGCACATAAAGTGATACTTATTTATGGTATGAATTGGTGAATGACTGAACTATATTTTAAGAGAGTTACACACGATATTCCTCACCCCAGTGATAACCCCTGATAACCTGAGAACTGACTCCAGTGGTAGCTTGCCGCGTTAGCGCATCGTCATCGATAAGATGGCGATTAATAATGGTAATAGAACTGAGTTGTGTGCAATTTGGGCTGAAATCGCAAGAGTGAATACAAAATTGCACGACCGCGCAGCGGGAGTGCAATTTGTTAATCACGAGTGTGATTTCTGCCCAAAATTGCAAGACACTCAGTTCTATTACCTATTAATCATTTCCATTTTGAAACTTAATATATTAAAATACTCAACAGTTATATGTAGCTTCAAAAGTGATTGTTTGACAAAATGATGCAATTAATGATTCAAAATAGTGCAATTAATGCTTAAATCGCACACTTTGTAGCCATTCAGATTGCAGGATTTGCTAATGATTTCAAAATGGATATGATTAGAGGCGCAAGTGTTGCCGCGATTCTCTATAGTGAAGCGCCTGAGGAATAGTGATGCGCTTGACTGGTTTGCATGTTTTTATAGTCGCTCTACAATTTTAGTAATTTCACATCTAAAATTTTCAATTTTCTTTCCTAATTTTACCGTGGAACATTGCATAATCATCTTTTACACAAGCTATGAAATTTGGGATCGTAAACACCGTCTTACGACTGCTACTTTCTACTCTTCGTCAAGTTCCACTATTGAAATATCTGAGTACATGGATTGAAAGACCTTTGACAGTGAGCTAAAATATCGTTTTCCTTTTTCAATTAAGGACCTTTCTGCCTTAGCTTCTTCCTTCCTTCTTTTCTCCTTACCTTATTTCTTTTTCACCTACTTACAATCCAATTCCATATATTTTTTTTCTTTCTAGATCGATAACGCACTCCAAACGACAGCTAATTTTTTTGCCCTCAAGCCAGAGGTGAAAGCAAAATACAAAAGACTGAATCCCAAGCATCAGTATGGATGGGATGAGTTCCAAAGCCAAAAGTAATTATTATACATTTAACTGACTCACTATCTCGCTTCTGATTGGCCGAGGGCCCTCAGCCAATCCCTGATATCGTGTGAACTCGACATGATAAATGTATTATCTGTAGGTTTTACCTACAGATAATACATTTATCATGCCGAGTTCACTCAAGGTTACAATGGAAATGCCGGAAACACGTTTGCTATTCTTTCCAAAGCAGAATTAAATTTTTATTCTTAGTTTACGAAATGTATAATAAAACAATTATTGAATTTGGTTTTCGCATAATATCGTAAATATGTCAAACTAAGAAAACCGTGAACACCTAAAATATGTCTGGAATGTTTATGTGTTTGATCACAGCGTGGTCACGCAAAGTTTTTTCCCGTTTAAAAGTTTCAAACTTCATATTTTAGTTTTATTCTCGTGAAATTAGAGATTTCTATTCGAGACAGACGGATACACGAGAGAAGGATTCAATACAATCTTTTTTCATGGTGGTGGGAAATATCTTTTTTACAAGCAACGGTCTAAATAACCGTTCCAGACATATTCTAGGTGTTCACGGTTTTCTTAGTTTGACTGTAATATCATAATCCTTCTTGTTTAATCCGAGATTTATAAATTAGTTTAGGCGTAATGTTTATTCGATTTTTTTTTTCCGGACCAAGGGCAAGTTTTTAATTTATTATTAGAATATTATTGATGCTTTTCTTTTTCATTTCAGAACTGCCTCTACCTCTGCCAGGCCAAGCGATTTGAAAGAATCATTGGATATGTCAAAGGCAGGATTTGACGACTTTGTGAGTAATATTGGAAGGAAAGAAAATCTGATGAGTTGAGAAAAGTTGTGAGGATAGGATGGAGCAGGATGGAATCGATTGATGTGGAATGCACGGGGTAGGATAAAAATGGAAAGTAATTAAGAGATAGATTGATTAGACGATATATATGCAATGGGAATATGGGTGGATGGAATGGACGGATGGATGGATGAATGGATGGAGGGAGGGAGGGAGGGAGGGATTGAGGAAGGGAGGGAGGGAGGGAGGGAGGGATGGAGGGATGGAGGGATGGAGGGATGGAGGGATGGAGGGATGGAGGGATGGATGGATGGATAGATGGATGGATGGAGGGAGGGAGGGAGGGAGGGAGGGAGGGAGGGAGGGATGGAGGGAGGAAGGGAGGAAGGGAGGGATGGATGGATGGATGGATGGATGGATGGATGGATGGATGGATGGATGGATGGATGGATGGGTGGGTGGGTGGGTGGGTGGGTGGGTGGGTGGGTGGGTGGGTGGATGGATGGATGGATGGATGGATGGATGGATGGATGGATGGATGGATGGATTGATGGATTGATGGATGGATGGATGGATGGATGGATGGATGGATGGATGGATGGATGGATGGATGGATGGATGGATGGATGGATGGATGGATGGATGGATGGATTGATGGGTAGTACGAGATGTAATGAGATGGATGATATGGAATAGATAGATGATTGAATAGATAATAATTAATTTCTACTTAATTTCTTAGAAATTCCCAGATGATGTGCTACCAGACCTAAAGCCAACTTTGCAGTCATTCTATAATCGTCTCAAGCAGCTTAGTTTCAGAGTGCTGACAGCATTAGCATTTGGTCTTGATGTGGTAGGGATCTTTAGTTTGTATAGATACATGGTCCATGCCACATAATAGAAGTTTATTGACTTTTTCTTCTTCTTTTATGTTATGATATAGAATCCGGAGATATTCCTTTCCGCTCACAAGGAAGTACACAACCCCACAATGCTGCGATTCAACTACTACCCAGCGTTAACAAACGACATTAACATCAAACCAGGACAAATTCGATGTGTAGAGCACTCCGATTTTGGAAGCATTACACTGCTTTTCCAAGACGATGCTGGTGGACTTGAGGTCAGGGTACAAAATAAAACAGAACAGGGCAGGGCAGGGCAGGGCAGAACAGGGCAGGGCAGGGCAGAGCTGAGCAGAACAGAGCAGGGATGGTTGTTTTAGGATTCTAATACTCAGTATTGTTTTAGATTGCTACACAAGATGGTACATTTATTCCTGTCACACCCATCCCAGGGACAGTACTGTTGAATATCGCTAATCTTATGCAGAGATGGACATCTGATAGACTCAAGTCGGTTGTGAGTATATCTTACTCGGTTTTATTGTGTTTTTGTTTGTTTGTTGTTGTTGTTGTTTTCTTACCCAGAACAAGCAAGTTATGTGAATATGAGGAAGCACCTTTTCCTTAAAACAAATCATATTTTCCATGGTCAATAAACCTAATCTTCTTGGATGCAATTTTTTCCCATTTCAGATCAAGACCACGTGTCATTCTCTTCAAGTGACACGTGATTCTTTTTTTCGAGTTGTGTGTTAGTTGTTTCACGTGTCTTCTCATACACAACCGTAAAACAAAGAAATAATACAATGAAAAATATTATTCATCGTGGAATTGTAATAAAGAAATAATACTTATTCGTTTGTCTCACGATTGAAGGTCATTTGTAAAGGACCGCAACGTTTCGGCTGCAAGCTGCTAGTCTTCATCAAGCTGCCAGTCTACACCATCGTTTGATGAAGACTAGCAGCTTGTGGTCGAAACGTCGAGGTTCTCTACGAATGACCGTCAATCGTGAAACAGAACGAATAAGTATCATTTCTTTAAAGAAATCGTGATACATTTTGGGAATGACACGTGGTCTGAATTGGGGAAACATTACGCTCAAGTAGATTTGGTCTATTTCTCTATAAAGCACGCTTTTTTATCAATC
This sequence comes from Anthopleura sola, assembly GCA_023349425.1. Taxonomy (NCBI): domain Eukaryota; kingdom Metazoa; phylum Cnidaria; class Anthozoa; order Actiniaria; family Actiniidae; genus Anthopleura; species Anthopleura sola. Next base: position 3,610,729 of record JALHLI010000007.1, on the reverse strand, counting down.
GTATTGCAAATAGTGAAGTATGAAATTGCAATAAATTTATTCCAGGTCCATCGTGTCATCATCCCAGAAGAACAGTCCAAGAAAGAGAAAAGTCGTCAGTCCATTGCTTACTTTGTGAACCCAAGTGACGAGACGATCGTTAGCTGCCTGGATGGTTCTAACAAGTATCCTCCAGTCAAAGCTTGGGAATATGTAGCAGATCTAATCGAGAAGAGCTACAAATACTAATTATTGTTGACTGGTTCGGAAACTGAATCCTTTCTCATGTAAATCAGACTAGCCGCCATGTTGGTGGACTATAGCTGGGTTTCAATCAGCTGATAAAGGTCTTTGAATCTCATTATCTGTTCCAAATGGTGGTCAAACACTGACCACCATGTGCTGTCAACCAGAACGAATTTTATTGAAAACTTGTGATTCAGCTGAGGAACATTCCGCACGAGACAGGAAATGACGTCAAGTGAAACCCAGCTATACAAAGCATTCCTCATTAAATTTCTCTTGTCATATCAACCAAAGGGAGCCCAGCTTTCCATTGCCGCATTCAATCTTCATTATTCTTTACGTAATTACTTTTTATGGGTTTCCTGTGGTTCAAGATCGGCTTCGGTTACACAAGCGGTAATCAGATATATGCTGTAAATTGATAGCCGATTAAATTCAAATCAATAACCGTGGTAACGGTAACGTGCTCTTTATGGGTTGCCTGTGCTGTTAGAATGTAACGCACTATGCTTTATAGAGAGTGCGTTACCAACGGTTATTGATTTGAATTTAATCGGCTATCAATTTACAGTACAGATCTGATTACAGCTTGTGTAACCATAAACCGATCCCAAACCACAGGAAGCCGATCTTAAACCACAGGAAACCCATAAAAAGCAATTATGTAATGAATAATGAATATTGAATGCGGCAAAGGAAAGCCGGGCTCCCTGTGTATCAACCAACATGGAGGCTGTTTGATTGTTATTTACATCTCAAGGGATTCTTAGTCCCGTGGTTGCGTCAAGCATCCGATGCATGAACTATGGGAAGCCTATGGCGCTAATAAAAACTTTTTTAACGATCGTAGTTTTGACATATGAAGAAGCTCTCTGCTCATTCGTCTCCCTTGGCACTTCATAGGCCCCGATCCAACGATCTTCTCATGAGTCGAACGCATTGAAAACCATGGATAATAAGGCGGTCTTCTTCAGATGATGTCATTAGGTTCGGCTCATGAGAAGATCGACGTTTCAGCTTGGCCTTAATCTCCTTTTTAAATATAGTTATTGCATTGTGTTTCCTGAGAAAAAGAATAGATTGAAAATCTTTAGAAAAATTTCATTTAAGCTTGAAATAATTTCAAAATACGAACAGTCATCTAATCAAGTACCTCCTTGCTATAGACCATTTTCGAGATGCGCGAGCGCTTTCAAAAATATCGCAGGCGCAGACATGAAAAAGAGGCATTTTCGGGCAGGATCACGCGCACTATTGACTCTGCCCGAAAATGCCTCGAGATCATGTCTGCGCCTGCGATATTTTTGAAAGCGCTCGTGCATCCCGAAAATGGTCTATTGCCACTACCTTATTTACTCGACGGCTAAAATTGGTTTTCAAGAGCAAGCATATGTTCAGTTCCCATTGAGGGTGGCTAACTCGCTACTTCAGCCACTCTACATGTACATATACACGCATCAAGAGTTCCGCGGTGCTGCTCAATGCGCATGCTCAGGGGATTAAAAAGTGGGATAAAATGTGTAAAATATGCTATATTTTAGTAGTTGTATCTTTCTTGTCAAGTACAATTTTCACTAAATATTCAAGATCGCGTACCGTTAAGCGAATTCTGAATCAAATATACCGAAAAATTGCATATTATACAAAATATCATCCCACTTTTTAATCCCCTGAGCATGCGCATTGAGCAGCAGCGCGGAACTCTTGATGCGTCTATAGGCCTAGCAATCCGTTTAGTTTTCGTTTTGTAAAGATATATTTAACGTTCAACTTTTTTAATTTGTGATATTATTTAATATACTGTGTGTTAGACCTAAAACAGATAAAGCATACCCCCTCCCCCCCCCCCCTCCTAGGCTCCATTATTGATTTCATTATTCGCATATTGAGTTGATTATTCACTCTGAATTTTTATTAAAGAATCGGAAGACTCCATACTTCTCATTCATTTCACAACTAAAATTCTAAGTGATGGCCTTTCTGGGGAGTTTTTCTACCTTGCCATGGCAATTGTAAAAGAGTCCAATCAAAACTCAAGTATAGATAGAATATTTTCAAGTTTGGAGTCAGAGTGAATAATGAACTCAATATTCGAATAATAAATACATTAATGGATTCTAGGGGGTACGCTTGAGCCGTTTTCACTCAGTGTTATAAATTTAAGTTGAAGTTGAACTCAACAATGCCCCTAGTCCGTCTCATTTCCTGGGATATTCATAATTTCGTCGTCATTAGTGACAATTGTCATTCACGTTCTTGTTAGCGGAAGCATTTCCATATTCTCATAAAACCGAAGAAACTTACTGACATCGGTCACTCTAACGATGGCAGTGAATGTTAATGGAACGTCGAATTTTGACTGTCGTATTTCATTAGACTTCAATCCCTACAACATCAGCAGTTTCCCAAAGACCGCCATCCCAACTTGGACCGCTGTCAGCGTAATCAGCGGCATCGCAGCTCCGCCAACGTTCTATATCAATCTTCTTGTGATTTTGACTGTCGTTGGAGATGAACATTGGAGATCTAGTTATAATCTACTGCTTGCAGTCCTTTCCCTCACCGATTTGCTAGTAGGTCTCGTGGTCCAACCATTATTCGTTTACTTGAATCTTTGTATCATTTTTCAATGCCCACATATATGTATTCTGACAACCACTTATATAATATCTGCATTGCTATGTGGAGGATGGTCTCTTGGCACTATGATGGTCATTAGCTTGGAAAGGTACTTGGCTGTAGAATATCCTCTTTACTATCGTACCAACATCAAAACCAAAAAGATGATTGCGCTTACCGTAGTTGTTTGGCTTGTGTTTGCCATAATACTTGTCATAGGCAGATGGCAGTCCAACAGTTCGTACGAGATCAGACAATTCCCTGTAGCGTTCGTTGTAACTGTATGCAGTGTGATCATTGTATTCTGTTTAACTAAAGTGTTCCTAGCAGCTCGTCGTCAAATGAAAGCCATCAACGTCCAAACAGCAGCCGTGCAACCAATGCACAATCAAAAAATCAAGGAATACAAACGTACTCTTACGTTAGGGATTGTAGTTATATCATCTGTACTATTTTATGTTCCGTCATTGATTATCAAGATCATCGGTATGACAAAGGGAAAAGAATGGAACGATGACTTCCAATACATATCTCAGTCTATTTGGATTACGATTCTTCATATCCAGTCATTGATTAACCCACTCATTTTGTCTCTTCGTCTCTCACACATACGTGACGGCGTAAAAAAAAAGTTGTACTGCAAATCTGACTGAAATTGTTATATAACTGTGTATATTGAAGATGAAGAATCAAAAAAAAATTAACGAAAAGTTAAACTGTCTAGTGTCTTTTTATGTAGAAAAATATTCATTTTCATATTTCACTTTCAAAAACATCCGAATACGCGCAGGCGGAATGGGACTTCCTACCTAGTGAACACCTTCATAAAGTTAATTATGGGGAAACGTTTGGGAAGTTGAAAATAAGAAGCATTTAATAATCAATGAAAAAACAAACAAAAAACAAGAAATAAGGAAAAAAAGACCAAGGTAGCTTTGCGGACTTTTTTTCAATGAATGGAAGAATCGAATCCTTAACAAATTGTACTTTTTTCGAAGAGGATATTCCCATTATTTTCGAAGATCCCGAGATTTTCGGTTTTTGGAGATATTCTTTTTCTTTTCTTTTCTTGCCAGTCTTAGTTTAGTTTAATAGAATTCGTCATTACATAATATTACATAATAATATCTGAATGAACAGGTGAAAATTACAGGACGAAAATCCCAATTGACAATTTAAACCTATAAAAAAGTAAAACATCAAATAAACAAAGTTAACAAATAGAGCAAATTAATAGAGCAAACGCATTTTAGCCATGAAATAAATCCGAAAGTCTTCGGTTAAATATACAAATCTTAACTAGTTTCAGCAAAAAAGGTATATAAAAGGTTATTTGAACTGATAAGAACGACATCAAGCTCTGAACATGCGATTATCTATAAATTAAAATCTTCGGTATTGGCCTTATGGCAAAACGTATTGTTTTTGTTTCTCATCATCCTATTCCAAGAGTCAAAAATTGAGTTGCATATGAATAATTCGTTGGAGTTGTTTTGTTCACATAAATACAAAAAATAAACTTAATTAAGGACATTTCGTTCCAGAAAAAAGAAAATTCATGGAGGAAATTTAAGAATTGAAGGAATTTCTTGCAAAGAGAGAAACGAGGAAAAAAACAACCAACCAAACAAAAAAAAATCTTTAATAACTGGACATTTCCTGGACTTTCTTTCTTGGTGCTAAGCTTGTTTCATTGTTGTGATACCACGACCGAAAACTAAAAATCGTTTTTGTGTGTGTGTGTCACTGTTATCCAACGCTTATTAACGTTTTTTGTTTTTTTACCTTGGTGGCCTGAAAATCCGTAATTACATAAAGAAAAGTGATAAATGGTTAACGATAAAATCCGTTATCGATTTTAAGAAGCCAGGCCGCTGCCATCGAATCCAAGGGCGACACCTTAGTTTTGCAAATTATCTCGATTATGATTGGCTAACATTTTTCTCAGATCAGATAGTTTAGCTTCAATTTAACACTTCAAAAATATCGATTTTAATTGGCTGAGACCATTGTAGGCATTTATTAGAAAATACTGTGCTGAATAAGGTGGAGGAAATTGGAAAATGGAGAAATTTCTTGCAATGAAAGAAACGGAATACCAACCAACCAACCAAACAAACAAACAAAATTAATAACTGGACATTTTATAATTCGGCTATACATTTTGTCTTATTTTCAGTTGAGAACGGCCATGGTGTTTGCTAGGTATTTCATTCGGTATCTAAACTACGGAAGAAAAAGGTTTAAATTTCGGGTAAAAATAGCAAAACCTATTTCTTTTATAGCTCTTATTAACCGAGTTTGAGGTCCGTACCGTAAGTTATGGACCGAGTTTTTTCCACGCGTAGCGCGCGGGCCATAAAAAAGTGGGGGAAACGAGGATCCATAACTTACCGAGCAAACGAGGTTAATAAGATATTTATTATATCCAGTTGAGTTGACCTTCAGAACAAACTCAAGGTCAACTAATCAGAATCGAGGATTCGACATCGCATTTGGATTAGCATTCCCCATTATTCTGCCAAAAGTATTTATGAAATACGAGTTCTATTTTCTTTAAATAAATCATTGTATACTCGGAAAAAGGTTGAAAAATGCTAACCAAAAATAGTGACCCATAATTCCTTTCGGGGAAGGCCATCAACTCAACTGGATGGCAAGGCTAGGAGAGACATTTTGATTTTCGGTCCGTAACGTAAGTTATGGACCGCAAATTAGCCAATCATTGCGCGTGAAATTAGCTTGCCATATAATAAGGATACTTATTTGGGAAAGCATGGAAAAAGGATGAAAAAAAAAACTACCTTGGTGAATTTATGATCTATTTTAAAGCAAAAACTCCCATACATGATGTGATAACCCTAGAGCATCCTCTGAGGATTTTAGCTTAATATCCAGACGTTCTTAGGGTCGTAACGCAACGTTTCAAACGTGACAACGTGACGATCCTAAGAACGTCTGCGTAGTAGGCTGGAATAAATTATCCAAATTTGATTAATAGTTGGCTACGATATGACAACAGCTGAAGGACATCTTTTCCGGTTTTCATTTCTTGGCTTAGAATAGTAAGAGAAGTCAAAATAATAATTTTTGTCGATAAAAAAAATATTTGAAAATTACGATATACAAAAATGGTCTTAACGAGACAGCAGAAGCATATTGCGAGTAGCCCTTTTACAAAATTCAAATTCATGAAGTAATATAACCTTCGCGTCTCAGAGATGACATAGCACGTCGTCCGAGGGCAATTTTATCAGGTAAGAAAATAGCGATAAAAATATAACATTTTTTACAGTATTTATATTTCCCCCGAAAAAATTATCTGTATTCCTAAAGCTATTTACAGAGGTTTGTTGTTAAGCGGTTACGTGTCTGTAGCGATTGTGAATTTCGCCTGACTAAGCGATTGTGAGTTTGGCACCATCGATTGTAAATTTAGCGACAAAATCTAGATTTTGTTTGTGTACACATATCGATATTTTTTTCAGACAGATTGGAATTCATGTCGATTCTTGGAAGTTAGATTTCAAAGATGTTTGCAAAAATGAATGCAAGGCTTTCGGAAAATGTGTCAGTAGTTTACTATGTGCGATTAGACTTGTATATCGTGTAACGGGAAGCCCTTTACGCAGTTTACGCAATGGAAGTGCCACGAAGCGAGCCCTATACTGAACAAGCTGCTATCGGGAGAGAGAAACTCATTATTAGATCCATGGGGCTCAAGCAAAGCGCTTGAAGTCTCAATTTTACTATCGACAAGCGTCAGACATTTAAGTATGAATTATCATACCACATAAATATTTAATCGAGACTGCTTGCGCTGAAAGCCAGCCTGGGTCACAGACACAACTTTTGTTTGCATCACGCAACTTTTCATTGCCTGGTTGGTTAGGTTTGACAGATGGTCACGGGATGGTTTCGGGTTTTAGTAGTTACGATTTAGTCAATATCTAAAGTTCTATATACACGATAAAGTCATCTAAAAACTTGGCCAAAATACAAGACAACCAGAGAAGATTCTTAAAAATTCAGCTATTTCCACTGACTGGCCAAACGTTCCATGAAATTATTCTATTTATATAACTGTTTTAACTAATTATTTCTCATCAACTGTGCAAAAAGTGATTCACATTTTATGTTTAATTTCTCAGGATTTGGAAGATGCTGCCTCAAAGTCCAAACCTGATTGAGTCATTAATAAACTTGCAGTCTTCTCTTTGATAAATATGGATACATTGTCAAGCTACTTGACTGAACACGACTCACGGATCCAGTTACCTGACAATAGTGAAGTGAGGAGAATTCAACATGGGATAGAAAGTGTCCTGAAAGTCATAACTGACTCTGTGCAGAAAAATGACTCGAGATTAGCTGGGAAACTAATACCAGTGGGAAGCTACTATTCTGATCTTAAAATTGGTCTTCCAGATGAGTTTGACTTCATTTATGAACTACAGACCCTAGAGGAAGGAAATGATTATGAAGTGATGCCGTCTGGGTTTAGAGGAAGTAAAAATCTTTGGCGAACACCAAAAGGGGATGCTGGAAAAAGAAAAATCTTTGTCAAAAATCCTGCAAAATATTCAGTCAATTGCGACGATTCTGATCCTACTAAGTGATTACATACAGTTGGTACAGGAAGTGAGTTCCATGAGCAAGAATATGTGCTGGATCCAGTAGGTGTAAAGAATTCATTATACTATGCGATATCTGATGTTTTAAAAGAATTAGACCAATCTCAACTTCCGAGATATCTTACCATAGATATGTCTGAGGAGTGTACCTTCTTTTATGGACCTGCCATTACTCTCTTTTTCAAATGGAATGGTAGATTCTTCAAGAACTTAAGCATATCTGTAGATTTGACAGTTGCTGTCAAAGCAATGGAATGGGAATCTCATTTCGACTTTTTAAGACCAAATTACATGGCCCCAAATAGTTGCTTAGGAAAGATTTTATTTGAGGAAATCTCCGAAAATGGATATCATTTGGTTCCACACATATCTGACAGAGGACACATTCAGTGGAAAATTTCCACGTCTTTTTTAGAAACCAGAGTCCTTGCAAGGTTTCCTAGAAATTCAACTCTAAAACAGCTCATTAGGATTGTGAAATCAGTCAAATATGAACACCTAAAGTACAGGCCAAATCTAGACTTGATGAAAGATAGAACAGCAGCAAATGCTGTCAAGTTTTATCGTTTTTATTCCGGGGAAGATTACGATGAAAACTTTCACCACCTCGTTTCGTCCTACATGATCAAAACCTCTGTTTTTACCTTGTGTGGGTTTGCGACATTCTCTGAATGGAAAATAGCATCTCTTTCTACACTCTATGTACTTACACTGGTTTCTATGTATAAGGCTATTTCTGAAGGTACTCTAACAAATTTCTTTATTTCAAGCCAAAAGTTGAAAATTCCAGAATATGGGGACATTTTGCCTGGATTTTATAAAATTTTTCATGAAACTGCTGATAAGATAAGAGAGAATAAAGTCTTTCCAACAGAGGCGAAGTACCTTGATTTGGACAAATTGGAAAGAGCGCCATTTAACAGTCATGCAGCTTTAACTATTTTCCAGTTAACAATGGAGCACATTGATGAACATTTCACAATGGTCTGGAGTCCAGAGTAAAATACAAGAGCAGGTCCAGAACAATTGTCTGAATGACTGAAGCTTTCACTATAGACCCGGCCCCTTGCAGTACTTCAGAATGCAACTCAATTTGAAGGACAAAACAATGTTTCCATTGATGTGCAGAAATTGTACGATTGTCCCTTCCAAAGTAGTGCATAACTGATGCAATGCTGGGTGAGATTTGAATGCATGCTGGACAATATTTGCATGCATATGGGTAGGGTTTGCATGCATGCTGGAAAACATTTGATTTGATGCTGCAAAAGTTTTGCATGCATCATGCAGAACAAGATTTGCAAACATACAGAGTGAGATTTGCATGCATGCATGGTGAGCCTTGCAACACAGGTATCCCAAGAAATAATTGATACAATTTTTTTATCAATTGAAAATGTTCGGAGAGACATGATATCATAAAGTGGTTTTCATTAACCCGTGAAACAAAGTGTACTTATTAAAGTGTAACAGTCAGATAAACACAATAGTAAACAAAAGAATCGGAGTGAAGTGGTCCGTTATACTCTAAAGTGTATTTCACGGGTTTACACGAAATGCTACTTACTGTAGATACGTTTTAGAATTTTATAATAAAACTGAATCACCAACCAATCAACTATAATAAATAAGAATAATCAAAGAATGGAGATTCTTTAGCTGGGACAAATTAAAGATGACTCTTGGATGAGAGTCGAAAGCTTTGCTTACTTTCCTTTTTAGAAGGTGAATACGAATATCTTTACAGCCATCCTCAGACACACGCACACTGTTGCGATTTTTTCTGTCGCGACAAAGTAGGGTTTGGTGAACGTCAATCAAAGCGTTTCCATGACATTCCATACGCACATGCCTTTGTAGCTTTGTGTTTTCCGACAGTGCTATGGAAACATTTTGATTGACGTCCACCAAAAACCAACTTGTCGAGACAGAAAAATTCGCAAGAGTGCGCGTGTCTGAGAATGGCTGTAATTTGAATCAACAATTAGAAAATAACCTTTTGTTAGAAATGAATACTCTACTTAGAAAACCTAGAAAAATCAACACATTCAACTCACTATGTAACAGTTGGCATAGCATCATTGCTATATACCAGAATCAGAATTCAAATTTTATCCCCCCGCAAGAATTCAAAAGAAGTGCGCAAAGGATTCTGGTACTTGTAGTATATGACATTTTGATGATAATAAGGATCTGCTAGATTATATCTAAGGGTGTTAAATCCTCACTTTAAGAGAGCTATAAGGCAAGACGGCCATTGATTCAAACAAGTGACTATATTAATTGTGTAACAAAATATATCAAAATACCTTAGAAATAAAAGATTACATATATAAGATAATTTTTACTCTCTCACCCCTCTCTCTGTCAAAATAATGTTTCACCCACCCCACCCCAACCCCAAGAAAAAATATTTACTATTAACCTGTATTAATCCCTTACAGAAAATATTAGTAAGCCTTATCTAAGCTTCCTTCTCTCCCTTTCCTTTTCTTTTCCCTTTCGTCCTATGTCATCGTACACATAACATCATCTCCACCTCTACTGTGAACTCTTCTTTATACATAGGTCACTCTCACTCACACACTACTTCACCCCTCCTCTCTATTCTTTTATGTAATCATCTGTGTGTCCTCTCTATGCCATTCTTTATGCATCGTTCACTCAACACGTCCCTTCTTACAGCGCTTTTCATAATTCTGCGACCTAACTGGCTGCTTCCGTCAATCAAACTACGATGGACCGAGTTCATTCCGATCACGAGCGATAAAGGAATTACTGTGTTAGAATGGCTGTCAAGTCACGGGAATTTCTTTATCGCTCGTGATCGAAATGAACTTTGCCCGTCGTAGTTCGATTGACGGAATCCTTAACATCAGATGCCCGGAGTCGGTTATGTCACAGAATTATAAAAAGCGCTGTAAGTATTTTTTACATCAACAAGAAAACACATTATACAACCTTTAGAGTATGGCTTTGATGTGCAGTTCTCTGCAGACATTTACCACACCCGATCCCTACCCTTTATTCTTTCAGGTATTTTTCCATATCATAAAGAACATCCAATACACATGCTATAGACCATGCTTGGGCAGGGCAGCCATCCTTACAAGGTTTCCCCCCTGCATTTGTAATCTCTGGTAAGCTTCGCCAGGGGGAGGCAGTGATCTGCACCTTGTGTTGAGCCAGGGCCTTTCTGACTTTTATGACAGTCTCTTCAAGGCCTTTTTTTCCTTTGAACTCCTTGGCAAAGTGTAAGCGTGCTCGTAGGAAAGGACCTATACACCACACCCACTCCTGGAGAGATTATAAATGGCAAAACATCTGACTGTAGTACTGTCTTATAGTATTTTACAGGGGCACAAAAGAGGATTCATGAAGAATGCCGTGTGCCATTGAAACGGAATGGCACACGACACTGATTTGTTATTTAAATGAACTAGCCTCCTTCACAGACAAACTTGTGTCCTTGCTTCGGGGTTTCATCGTTTTGTTTCTTTGGCAAGCCTTCCCTGGTGGAAGATTAATGCGAACGAGGGAGATTGATAGCAAACTAGTGTCCTCTAACTCCTCTCCTAATCCCTTTATCGCACAGGGATTGCAAGTGCCGTACCTTCGAACGCTTTATATATGAGCCTCTCGTTTGGGAGAATTGGGAACCACTCCCCGCGGTTTTGAAGCAAAATAAATCTCCTTTGCCTTTCTCTCTCTCTCTCTCTCTCTCTCTCTCTCTCTCTCTCTCTCTCTCTCTCTCTCATTTCTTGAAAGTAAAAGAAGAGAGACCTGTGGTCCAATCCAATCAGAATTTACGTTTACAGCATCGTCACAGTGACTGCACAGAAAGCGCGTTACGTGAACTTTTCACATCACATTGAAATTTACTCTATGGTTTCTTACCGGTCCTTGATGATAACTAAATCCTTTAGAACTCTTGTAAGATGTTGAGTCAGTGGTGTTATCATAAACACCCTCATAAGCCCAGTCTCTGTATCCAGGAAAATGTAAAGATAAGTTGATCTACAAGTTATAGACACCTTGCACAAGAGCCCTTCAAAATATTTCAATCCTCAAGACAAGAGAAATCTTAATCAAATTAAACTAAATTGTCCCTGGTGCTTGCAAAAAAAAATAAAATAAAATAAAATAAAGGGGTTTGTTTTCCTTCCCCCAGGGAACACCAAAAACAAGAGTTACGACTAGAAGTAGGGTCACCCTACCTTAAGAGAGACCGTTCACATGAAGGTAGGGTGACCCTGGTTCTAGGGACAAATCTTTTACTTCCTTCCCCAGGGGACCCCAAAAACAAGACTTAGCCCTAGCAGTAGGGTCATCCCATCTTACTTAATGGCGTTGATTTACATGGTTGACAGTGTTCTGTTTGTATGAGGTACTTACTCAGGATCAAGAGTAGCCATCCCAAGGGGACCCAAAAGAGTACTCTCCACCATATCCAATGCTTTGCAAGCATGCTCTGGATCAAACATCTCCGGTGCCTAAAAATAACAACAATTTCAATAAAAGTACTGAAGTATCCACTTGTTTCTAATTCTCGATTTTGAAGAGGCACTTTGCATAAATACAATAACTTGTTACCCTTCACCTGGGGAGGATCCAGGATTTTGAGTAGGGGGGGGGGGGGGGGGGGGGGGCTCACAAAATTTAGGAGATGCACCTTTTGCTATACTAACCAACTAATTCCAAGCTAGAAAGTTGGGGGGTCACGGGCACCCTGTGGTCACCCCTTGGATCCGCCACAGTTCACTGCACATGAAAACTATTGTGTGTATGCCAAGTGCAGATCAAAATTGATGCAAATCATCAAATCATATTGACGCCATATTATGATCAGTTCCAAACACGTCATTGTAATAATGACATCATAACATTTAAGTGACGTCATGAGACACACCATCATAGTAAACATGATAATAAAAATGACGTCATATGTTATCTTTTTGACGACATCAATGTGTTGTCATAAGTCGCAGAATCAAAATAACCTCATCACATGATCAACATTACTTCACTCGCAATGGCATAAAAAATCTTACCACTGCCATCGCAATACAAAAGTTCGGTCTCAGCTGATAATCAGTGTATCGATGCGTGGCATTGTGAGTATCTTTGTATATGCCACGTCTGTGAATCAAAGGTGTTTCTTCACTCTCTCCCTCGGACGTAAGCTTGTCCGGGATCCAGAAGTTGCGTTCAAAGTTGCCTTGTAACTTTGCACTCCATTCCTTGTATGTCCAGGCTGTTGGGAAACCTGAAAGAAAATAACGACGTTATTGGCATAATAATGATAATGATGATGATGACATATGATGATGTTGACGATAATATATATTGATGATGATGACGAATATATGATGATGATGACGATGGTGATGATGGCGATAACGAAGATGATGATGATGGTGTTGATGATATAACTGAAGATGAGGGAGGAAAATGACATTCATGGAATATAAACTCGTGTTGGAAGCTTACCATCCTGCATCTTGGATACTCCTGAATATGGGAATTTCTTGGCATCACTTAGCTCACCCAGCCAGCGAACAGTTGACTTACACAGACCTATCAGTTCCACAGCACTGCCGTCCCTATATTTTCAAGAGAAAAACAACAAAGTGACCATATATCTCTTAAGCAGACACCCTTCACTAAACGGACAGCCAGTTACACCTATTAATTAAGCTGGCACCATGCAGGCAAGGTCCCAAACGCGTCCGCTTTATAGAGGTACTACTGTAATGAATTTATAATGAGCAATGGATGTCAATATTTACCGATCAGTCATGAAAAAATTTGCACAATAAAAAAGGCAAAAAACAACAAACTGTTGCACTAATGAAGAATGATTACCTTGGAGTCGCCGGCACTCCATGGTTTCCCGCCTTTTTCGATTCCCCAACCTTATCCATCCATGTTCCAGCATTCCACTCGTTCCCGCCAAAAACAAACCCAGTCCTCTCGTTGACGCCAACCGTCACCTTAAACCCGTTGTCCTTCATGTTGTGGTCTAAGCCCGGTCCAGCTCCCCTCTCACGGAACTGTACACCAATGAAATGACGCTGGATGGCCTCTTGCATGACGTCATGTAATGGTTTCTCCTGAGGTTAGGACAACAATTGAACTAGTTAGGGGAGGGGTGGGTAAGTTGGTAGTACCATCATGATGACCGGTCTAAGACTTGAAGTGGTGTTATTAACTTTAATGTGTGCCGTTTACCCTAATCGCGTCCTGTCTAACCATGCCACAATACAAAAACACCACTTACAATCTTACGATGCATAAAGCAGGAGTAAGGCCATCGCATCAGCCATGGAGAATCTCTCACCTCATTACCGGCGGGATCAGTATTGTCAGAAGGGAATGCCCTAACTACTGTAGCTTTTAGGATATCTAAACCATTTGGGACTATTTTACAGTAATCTTGGATCGACTGCAGCCACCACCATACTGCATCGCGGCAGTTGTATCTTGGCTTGATACCACCGTCGAGAAGATTGGGGATGAGTCCATGACGTAAGCAGCCAGCGAAGGCAAGAATGTGATGTCTGAGGGGAGGTGAAACAATAAAGTTAGATTCAGCTGAGTTGATCTCGAATCGTGAATTCGTACGATACCGCTGTGTAATTTGATGAAGGCTCATGTATTCAGGGCTAGCCTTATTTCAGGGTCACATGCTCATGAATACCAACGGTAAAGTAAAGAATGCACAAACGGAATGTTTAGAGCAGTTTTCGTATGACTATGAGAAACTTATGGCACGGACCACGCCTTGCTGTGACCGTGCCAGTACCGTGCCGTGTAGACAAACATTCGACATTCGGTGCCGCGCCGTGCCGTAACCGTGCCGTGTACCGTATCTTTTCACGCTCATACGAAATCTGCTTTAAACTCTTGAGTGAAAATGCTACTACAATCAGCTGCACGCCACTTCGTAATTTTTAAAACATTTCCAAAGGGATCCCATCGTACTTACTGTGCATCAGCATAACGTCCAGTAGTCAACATGAGTCCACGTATAGCAATAAAGGTGTCCCGACCCCAACACCGCATGAATCCCGTAGAGAAGTGCGGTAATCCCGCAGCCATAGACATCAACGTAGGCATCTCTGACCCAGACACGGGGCCATAATGAACTGAGGGGGAGAGGGACGGGAGATTTGCTGATCGGGTTAACCCAAGGAACTGGACTGAACCCAATGCTAAGTATTTTACAAACGTTGTACCATCCTTGACAAAGCTGTTGGAAATGGGAAAAATAAATAAATTAAAAGTTAAGAAAAATTAGAAATACGAATGAAAAGAAAAGATTTTGAAGGGGCACTTGGATGAAAATCCCCATTTTTTTAAAATTCCAAACAACTCAAGTATTTGAGGATAATATGACTTAATAGACCTTTTTAGCTTCGTGTGCAAATTGCCCATTTCAGACCACATGACATTCCCTTGAGAAATGTTCTTTTGTTAAAATATTTACACATGAAAGAATCAACTCCCAAGAGTGGCATCACATGGTCTGAAATGGGCACAACAAACAACGAAGCTGAAAAGGTCTATTATGAAAACCAGATTGGCAAAAAATTTAACATTGTTTTTGGAGTGCAGTACATTGTAGTTGAATAGACCCCATTTTACGTAACGTCAGAGCAGCTCAATTTGGAGGGCAAAACAAAAGAATTTCAATCTCCTGAGAATTGGAACCTATTGTTTTGTCCTCCAAATTGAGCTGCATTCCGACGTCCTGCAAGGGGACTGTTCTTGGAAAACATGGTGAAACGCACGCAAACACTAACGGTTTTTTCCTAGTTATCAGCACATTGGGTACCAAGGTACTTACTCTGACATAAGAAACCAGGCTCTCTTTAGGAGCATCAGGTAGAGAGGAGTGATGATAGCATCGAAGTAACAGGGGACAAGATAGCGAGGGCACTCTATCACCAGGTTAAATGCTTTATCCAGCCATACACCTAACTAGAAGAATGAATATGGGAAATCACTCAATGTAAGTTATGTGAGTAATACATGGGGGAGGGAGGGAAAGAATTGTTGAATAAATGAAACAATGAATCAACCAACTAGTGACCTGACGAACCAAAGAGGGATTGAACAAAGGAATGTAAAAAAGTGGAAAGGGAAAGGGAGCTGAAGGAGAAGAAAGCTAAGAATAAGATAGAAAGCATAGGATTGGATTGGATGGGATAGAATGGAACAGAATAGGAGAGGAGAGCTGAGTAAAGAAAAGGAGAGCAAATGGAAGGGAAGAGAAGGATATTGAAAGGATAGAAAAGGGACCAAACATTTTGTTACCTGTCTCGTCCCATGTACTGGTAGTAGTCTATTCACTGTGTAATCCATCATCCAGTTGCCTTCACGTAGGTTTTTACAGATTGGATGCGCCAGATCATTATGTTGACGGACATCCGTTAAAACAGATAGAAATCCTATAAAAACATGTATCACTTAAGCATGTCAGCTTTATCAATACGCACCTATCCCCCTTTCTACCAATCAACAAGCATAGTTATTAACAGACCATACTTTCCCATTTCAGACGTGTCATTCCCTAGAGTATTTCTTTGTTTGGCGGTTGCGCATGAGAAGACACATGAATATGGATACAACCAAAACAAAGAATCTTATTCTCAACCAAAACCACTTCCCAAATATATTCTTACCTTGAAGACCACAATAGGTTAGCGGTCCATAATCAGGTATATTGTACACCCCACCACCTCTACCTTCTTCAGCCTCCTCATTATGGCAGCGATACAGCACACGATTCAAGTCAGAAAGAGACAGGTTGCTTATGATCCCATTCAGCTCCTGTAGTGATTGAGCACTCTCTGGGTTCCCTGTGGTAATACCGTACATCTCGCATGATAGAGACCTGAAAGGTGAAAGAAAGCGTTAATCGTTACACATGAAACAAGATAGTGGGACGATGTGTCCTATTGTTGTCACGCCGTCCTCTTGGAAAATTTGTAATAATAATATTAATAACAGTAGACAAACAGAATGAATGGATGGATGGATGGATGGATGGATGGATGGATGGATGGATGGATGGATGGATGGATGGATGGATGGATGGATGGATGGATGGATGGATGGATGGATGGATGGATGGATGGATGGATGGATGGATGGATGGATGGATGGATGGATGGATGGATGGATGGATGGATGGATGGATGGATGGATGGATGGATGGATGGATGGATGGATGGATGGATGGATGGGTGGATGGATGGATGGATGGATGGATGGATGGATGGATGGGTGGGTGGATGGATGGATGGATGGATGGATTTTCTACTGTTTCTAGCAGTTTTCTACCGTATAGGCCTTACCTTAACTGACCCAAGGCTTTGCGAACTCGAGGTTCCATTATGATTTGAAATGCAATGACACTACCAGGAGAAAAGTGGTCAAAAACCACCTCACACATGTTGGCTCCTTCTTTACGAATGATAGTGCAGGTCTGTCGTTAAAACAGTGGACAAACATTAATCTTAATTTTAAACGGAACTGCCCACACTGAATGAGTCTAATGCTTATGAAGTACTCAAGGGAATGGTCATGTGGTCTGAAATGGGACAACATTGATCCAAGCTTAATGGGTCTATCGCATATACAATGCTCAAGTGAATGGTCATGTGGTCTCAAATGGGACAACATTGAGCCAAGCTGAATGGGTCTATTGCTTATACAATGCTCAAGGGGATAGTCATGTGTTATCAAATGGGACGACATTGAGCCATGCTTAATATAATAAGGTACCTTAGATTTCTGTATTGGTATATTTTCCTGCATCACTGCTACATGTGACTCAAGGCCATTGATGTAACTGGCATCTTTCTTGAACTCCTTTCCACCATTCTTCTTCACAAAAGTTGCCTCAAATATGACCTCTTCAATGTCACCTGAAGAAGAAAATATTTGAACAAAAAAGTCCTTGAGTTTGGTAAGTCTCTCCATTGATTTGATAGTTTTTCTCTGTATTTTTCAGTTTTCCTCCTTCTGCTTAGCCCAACACAAAATTCCAATCTGATCTGTGAGTTAGCCACATCCCTGACTTAGATCAGCCCAGAGGTTGTTTTAGGGTTTGATCTGTGAGTTAGCCATGCCCTGACTTAGATCAGCCCAGAGGTTATTTCAGGGTTTGATCTGTGAGTTAGCCATGCCCTGACTTAGATCAGCCCAGAGGTTGTTTCAGGGTTTGATCTGTGAGTTGGCCATGCCCTGACTTAGATCAGCCCAGAAGTTGTTTCAATGTTCGATCTGTGAGTTAGCCATGCCCTGACTTTGATCAGCACAGAGGTTGTTTCAGGGCTCAATAACATTGCTCAACAACCCATACTAACCTGGTATGTTTAATGGTGGGATACCGTGCATCTGCACATTCATGTTTGACTCTGTTGGCAGTAGATGATCTGGTGGATGTTGGAAGGCTGAGTGGGCTACAAGTACAACTGTCCTGCGTTTATCAGGACAGTGTCGAGTTATGGCATGGACATCTGTATGAATCTGATCCACATATACCTGGTAGTAACAAGATTGAGATGAATTACGATCATGCAATGACACGATGGTGAAGCTGCAGCAAAGACTACAATTACAACAAGAAAAGGAATGGTAGCAACAGGAACAGCAACAAAAGTAGCAGAAACTACATCAGTAGCAGAAATAGCAGCAGCAACAACAACTTGTAACAGCATCATCAACAGCAGCTTCAACAGCAGCAGCAACAACAACAGCAGAAATAGCAGCAGCAACAACTTCTAACAGCATCAACAGCAGCTTCAACAGCAGCAGCAACAACAACAGCAGAAATAGCAGTAGCAACAACTTCAAACAGCATCATCAACAGCAGCTTCAACAGCAGCAGCAGCAACAACAACAGCAGCAGCAACGACAACATCAGCAGCAGCAACAACAACTTGTAACAGCATCATCAACAGCAGCTTCAACAGCAGCAGCAGCAACAACAGCAGTAACAACATCAACAACAACAGCAGCAGCAACATCAACATCAGCAAAAATTTCAGCAACAGCAAAAATTGCAGTAAAAAGAAAATAACAACAGCAACAACAACAGTGACAGCAGCAACAATAACAATAGCAGCAACAAAAAACTAAGAGGTTAACTAATGCTACAATAATTACAGCAACAAACATTTTGTTTTCAGCTCTGTTACCTGTGAATATCCCTCTTGTCCTAACATCTTGTGCAGCTGGTTGATAGCCCTCTTAGCAGATATAATACCACTATCAGGGGCCAGGAAGGCTTTACCAGGAAGGGTGGAGGATTTGTTGGGCCAAGACATATACTGTCTTTCCTCCTTTACAACATGAACCTGGTTAAAGATAAACAAAACGTCAAATTTTGAAGACCTTTCTGATCTTTTGAACACAGTAAGCCAACGAGCCAATCAGCACATGTTACATCTCAAATGTTCTTATCAAACAATATGAAATGTGCAAGTTTCCCTGGCCAATCAGCATACACATTACTGACATTGCATACTCACGTGATGAGGTACTAGTTCATCATATCCTCTACTACTGCCTGATGCACAGCAAGCCATGTTTACCAGGGCAGCACTGGCCATGGAGTCATACACTGACCGGACCTAGTACAAAAAAATATTAGCATGCACCTGTTTCTTGTCAGAATTAACTATACTATAGTTATTTTCATGTCTATCATTTGCATAGGTAGCAATGGGCATGTGCAGCCCATGCAGAGCTTCATTCTATTTCCCTTACCTTGATTGGATTCTCATTGTCATGAGTAACATCCATATAGAGTGCATGCGCAATACACGGTACGAAAGGCTTGGTTGATAAAGGATCCATAAAGGCCCCAACAGGGTCCCCACCGTAGCGGTAGATGAGTCTACCCTCTTCATGGGCGTCATGTGCTGACATAGCCTCTGCATTAGGTGTTAAAAAATAAGAAAGAATTATTAGTATGAAGTTAAAAAATTCCATATGTAAGAGTACAGGACTGTGACCAAACGCAAGCCCCTGCTTTGACCCAAAGCAGCCCAAAACATTGGAGCTGTCAAAGTTAAAGGCCAAAGATTGTTATAATAACCTCATGATCTTTGCTATGTCTGGACCTGCATATTGGGCCCAGTTGAAATTGTTGTACTGGAAAAGTAAAAGTGTTCTCTGTACCTCTTATTAATGATGTTATTCCAAGGCGATTGACAAAAATATTGTCCAAGAATTCTGACCCTGTGAAGAGTTCAGCCACTACATAGAGCTCTGGGTTTTCCTTACGAGCAGCATCTAACATGTACTGCAAAATACAGTAAGAAAAATAATAAATAAATCTATATTTTACATCAATGCTAAATCTCCCTAACCAAATTTTGTTCAAAATCCTTACCTCTGCAACATGAAGTGGAGTGCTGTGACAATTATCAAGACGAACACCAGAGAAAAGCCTAAAGAGAGTAAAAAAATTGACTGAAATTGTTAGGGTAAACTAGCCATGCCCTGACTTAGATCAGCCCAGAGGTTGTTTCAGGGTTCTATCTGTTAGTCAGCCATGCCCTGACTTAGATCAGCCCAGAGGTTGTTTCAGAGTTCAATCTGTGAGTTAGCCATGCCTTGACTTAGATCAGCCCAGAGGTTGTTTCAGGGTTCGATCTGTTAGTTAGCCATGCCCTGACTTAGATCAGCCCAGAGGTTGTTTCAGGGTTCAATCTGTTAGTTAGCCATACCCTGACTTAGATCAGCACAGAGGTTGTTTCAGGGTTTGATCTGTTAGTTAGCCATACCCTGACTTAGATCAGCCAAAAAGTTGTTTCAGGGTTCAATCTGTTAGTTAGCCGTGCCCTGACTTAGATCAGCTCAGAGGTTGTCTAAGGGTACCATCTTATTAGATCTTACTAACCTAGCACATAATTTGGCATATTTCTCCATGTGTTCCCATAAGAATGGTGCATCCTCTGGCTTTTCCCCATAGCGCAGTTTAACACTATCACCCCAGGCAATCACTTCACGTCTGAGGTAGGCATTAGATGCGGGCCTAGCAAAGTCTTTCAACGGATCTCCTCCAAACATCCAGCCCTGGTGAGCCATACAGAACTGCGCTTTGTTGGAGTCCATTAGTTCTTCATCCTCTTCAATGGTTTTGTCTGGTCCATATACTGTAAAATACCTAGTATTATCAATAAAATTATCAGGATTAGCAATGGAATTGTTTTATATCTTCAAATCACAAAGTCAGACTGACTGACTGACTGAAAAAAATGGCTGGCTGAATGACTGACCAACCTACAAACCAACTGACCAACCAACTGACCAACCAACTGACTGACTGGATGGCTGAATGATTAACTGACTGACTTACTGACCACCCAACACCCCAATTTCCCATCTAGGAATAGTCTGTTTCACAGTTCCTGCGCCATCTTGAAAGGTAGCCGTGCCTTTGCATTGAGGTGAGATGAACTTTTTTACATGTAACACCTTGGACAGTTATACAGTATGATAGTATTTTATTCAGGACGCAAATTATCAGTGACATAGAATAAAACATTTAAGAGAGCCAAAGCAGAAACTAACACGCAGCTAAAATAAATAAATTAAATAAGCATCCTGAAAGGAAGTTTGGAGGTTAGCCCTATGTGAGAACTCCCTAATCGGGAAACGTACACACAAACGAAGCAGCAGCAGTGATTTATGAACATGTTCACTGTTCGTCTCGTTTCGAAGCAAAGGCATGGCTACCTTTCAAGATGGCACAAGGAACTGTGAAACAGACTATTGTCCCTAACATCAACATACAGTACCTAGTAACCAAGGGATCATCCCTTGACACTTTCTGATGTTTCGGTCCATGGTGTTCAATTCTCTCATATCTTAATGTCGACTGTAGATGATTTACAGCAGCATCAACATGGCTCAGTATGCCATTAAACTTGATCTCTTCATTCAAGGCTTCCAGGTGTTCTTGTAGTGCTGAACAGCATTTTTGAAGGCGCTCCTTTTCTGATGTTACATCTGGCCTGTAAATAAAACAGCAATTTGAATGATATTTGATAGTAGGTGAGGAGGAACTGAAAAAAGAGAGTCCAAAGAAGAGAAGAGAAGGAAAGGAAAGAGAAGAGAAGAGAAGAGAAGAGAAGAGAAGAGAAGAGAAGAGAAGAGAAGAGAAGAGAAGAGAAGAGAAGAGAAGAGAAGAGAAGAGAAGAGAAGAGAAGAGAAGAGAAGAGAAGAGAAGAGAAGAGAAGAGAAGAGAAGAGAAGAGAAGAGAAGAGAAGAGAAGAGAAGAGAAGAGAAGAGAAGAGAAGAGTCACGAGTAGGGAAGGGAGTGAAGAGAGGAGAGGAGAGGAGATAGGACACTTTTAACATACCTCTCAATATTAAACATCTTGAGTGCAACATCAACATCTATTGTGGCCATATTCCTCTCATACTTGGAGCTAGGATTGACCTGAATCTTTACACCTTTAGCCAACTCAGGAACTAATTCAGGAGGTGATGGTTTCTTCTTGCTCTTCATGACTGCCTTCTTGAACTGTTCTACTGCTGTTTTTACATCAACACAGAAGAATTCCCACAGTTTTAAGGAAGGAATCAGCTCATTTCTGGATAAAAAGTAAGTAATAAATAAATTTAAAAAAATATTTTGCAAATATCACAAATTACATTTTCTACACACACCCATGGAACCTCACAGGAAGTCCAATTTAAAGCAGAATAGATGGGGGGGGGGAGTGCATTGCAATTCAAGATGTGAAAATAGTGACTGATACTACGTAGAAAAATGAAATGCTTGTCACTTAACCAGCATGATAGGGCCAGAGAAACCCAGGATTTGTTTTTTTCTTCATCAGATCCTACGTATACCCCCAGCATCTCGTAAAAAGTTATTTTTATTAATTCAGATTCAAGATGGCCACCGCATCGTCAAAGTAGTCCATTAAGTAAACCATTTGCCTACTTGGAATTTTAATGAAATCCCTGGTAACCGTTGTTGTTGTTTAACATTCAGGTGCAAAAACTAGTCAGTGAAATTATTTTTGCTTGATTTTCCTATTCACTTATAATAAATCATAAATTGGGCTCCGTGTAGTAGTACATGTACTGTAGTTGTTTACCTTAAAATCTCTCCAATAAGATGTATATGATGCTCGTTATCAACCTCGGGTGGAATACCCCTATCAATATACTTCCCATCAGCAATATCACCTGAGAAATACCACAGCAACCTATCCAGTAAGAACGCCGGCCTCAAGTGTGGTGAATTTGATACGTTATAAACACACTCAGGGTGGTCCAATATCCACTGGGAGTTATTCGCGGTGTGATTGAGCACTATGTCCACTATTGACAGAACTTTCCATTCTTTTTTCATTTTTTCTAGTACATTCTTCACATCGTCAAAGCTCGCTGGTTTCTTTGAGCCAGGTTCGTTGAACTGATGGTTAAGCTCTAACTGGTCAAATAATGAGTAGCTTGATTTTGACCCTCCAAGTTCTTGTATTGGCGTGAAATGAATCACATTGTAGCCACTTTCTTTGCCGACTCTAAGTCGGTCCATCCATTGTGAGATTGGTCCCAGACACTTGGAAAGAACCGTCTGTAGACTGATGCAATCTAGAGGTATCGTCTCCTTGTCACTGACGTATAATGTTGGGTCTACAGTGAAATATCCACTCGTCTCAGATAACTTCTTACAAGGTCTGGAAAATGTAAAGTAAAATTGCACCAAATTATGAATATGAATATACCGGTATGATAAATGATGAAAAATACAATAGACATCAGTCACCCAGGAGAAGACATAAATCTAATACAAAATCATTCTCATTTTATTCAACCATAGTGAGTGAGTGAGTGAGTGAGTGAGTGAGTGAGTGAGTGAGTGAGTGAGTGAGTGAGTGAGTGAGTGAGTGAGTGAGTGAGTGAGTGAGTGAGTGAGTGAGTGAGTGAGTGAGTGAGTGAGTGAGTGAGTGAGTGAGTGAGTGAGTGAGTGAGTGAGTGAGTGAGTGAGTGAGTGAGTGAGTGAGTGAGTGAGTGAGTGAGTGAGTGAGTGAATATAACAAAATGTAAGAAATAGATAATAAGACTTCCAATCCTCATTTTACGTCATCAGCGCCATATTCCGAAAGGGTCTGCTGAATGCAATGCAATTGAGCTATGCCTGCATCTGTCAATAGGTCATGCATGCGCAAGTGCTCTAAGAATCTACCAATCTTACCTATCCCCTCTACCATCATCATATTCCAGATAGAAGTGAAATGAACCAGCTTGATGGACAATCAGCTCGGCACATCTATCTCCATTGTCACACTTGTCTTTGGCAGGAGATACCCATTTCAGTTCCTGGTACTTCTTCCTGTCAAATGACTGTCCAGGAAGAGGATGGTTACAAAACAGATGGACATCATATGGCTGGAGTTCAGGAGACAGAGTAAATTGGATTTTCCAACCTTAATATATATAATTCAAAGTAAGTTTTAAAAAGTGAAGGTTTTGGATTTAGACAAGAGGTTACATTCATCAATAATAACAAGTCCAGCCAATTTGCATTATTATTTTATTCTGACAACCATTTAATAGTTTCTTTTTTTTATACAAATAATAATAATAATAATAATATTATATTTAAAATAACAATATAATAATAATGTTAACAACAATAATAATAATAATAATAATACAAACACAGCCACTACCAAAAAGAACAACAATAATAACAATAATAATAGTAATGATAATAATAATAATAATGAAATCAGAAAATTGCAGATTGTACCGAAATTTACAAATATCAAGTGAAAAGAAATTGAACTTGCATTTTCTAGCTTGTTCTTTTTCTTGAAAATATTAATGAAATGCAAAGAAAAACAAAGTCTTTGCGTTTGCGCATTCAATCCATTTATCTTGTAGCTGCTCTTTGCACAAGATAAATTTATCTCATCACTAAAAAGTTGTAACTCTAGCCCTGCATTACCATTTGTTTAATTGCAATAGACAATCAAATGAATTGTGTCAATAGACCATTTTCGAGAGGCACAAGCGCTTGAAAAAGAGGCATTTTCGGGCAAGATCACGCAAGCTATTGAAAATGCCTCGAGATCATGTCTGCGTCTGCAATATTTTTGAAAGCGCTCATGCATCTCGAAAATGGTCTATTGGTACATACTCAGGACTCAAAATAATGGCCGGTCAATGGTCAATGTACAGCTAAATTTGGTACTTGACCAGAAAAATATGGTTTTGAACGGACATGTTTACCATTCATACAGTGTACTTATTTGGAAAACATAAAATAAAATATTATATGCTGGACATCTTGACCGGCATATGACTGGCCATTGTTTTGAGCCTTGATACTCTGATTGCATGACAGGAGTGAACATTTTTCATTTACATTTAATATTGATTCTTACTTTCCTAAGGTTCATGGATTGAATCAGATGATATGATTTAAGGGGTCAAAGTGTGATATTATTCAAATCACTTGTATTCTTTAAAAACATTTCCCTTTCAGTAGTACTTCACTCCCTTCAGCAAAGCCCATCTGAAACCTTTTAACATGCTTGTCAATTCTTTTTAACTCACAGATAGAACCCTGAAACAACCTCTGAGCTGATCTAAGTCGATCAGGACATAACTAACTCACAAATCCAACCCTGAAACAACTTCTGGGCTGATTAAAGTCAGGGCATGACTATATAATTATAACCCACAGTTGGAATTTGATCTTTAGTGTGCAGAGGGAGAAAACACGGAGAACACAGAGGACAACCCAAAGAAAACCCATGAATCAAGAGAGAAACCTTGTTAAAACTAACTCGATCAACTCGCATGTCTACTACGTACTATAACACGAATAGATTTTCAAAATAAGCAAGGTGTAAAGAACGTACATGTACCATAATTCAAATAGAGTTTGCTGTAGTTAGAAATTCAAACAACAACGTGATATTATTACAGTAAAAGTAAATGCAGGACCTCTAGTCCTCTAAATGTTATGAAAATATCCTCTCTGAAGTACGATATCAGTTGCATTTATGAACAGAAAACCATAAAAAAAAACATACGTGGAAAGACGGAATTCTTGTGCAAAAATAAGCTAAACCAACCCAACTTTTTTCCTTATTGCAAACGTTCTCAGGAAATCTTGAGGTGATTTAAGGTTTATTAGTGTATATTCTTTTAATTCTGAGGCAAATTACTAACCTTTTTGGAGTCTGTAGAGTTTATTTTGAAGGTTTTCACCGGCGTTCAGCTGCAGAACCCTGACCTGGACAGCCGCCATCTTGATTGTTGACCTAGTCTCTAGGGCCCAGGCTATGCGCGGTGTCGAAAGGAGTGCTCGAAAGGGGTCTATACCCCCTCCCCCCCCCCCCTCTTTCTCTCTCTTGTTGCTGTGATTCATGTGGTGCGCACAATTATCTCATGTGCGCTTTAACACATTCGGCGGTATTATTTTAACTCCTTTTTTCGCAGCATGAATATCATTCAAGGAAAAAAGTTCTTCAGCTTCTGCACTGCTTTCTTAAAATTCTACTGCATGATGCGCAGAGTTTTTTTTTTTTTTTTTGTGATTCATGTGGTGCGCACAAATATCTCATGCGCGCTTTAACACATTCGGCGGTATCTTATGTTCCCTTTTTTCCCAGCATAAATATCATTCAAGGAACAAACGTTCCTCAGCTTCTGCACTGTTTTTTTATTTTTTTTTTAATTCTACCGCATATACATCTTTTTTTTGTGATTCATGTGGTGCGTAAAAATACCTAATGCGCGCTTTGACACATTTGGCGGTATCTTATGTTCCCTTTTTTCCCAGCATAAATATCATTCAAGGAACAAACGTTCTTTAACTTCTGCACTGTTTTTTTTTTAATTCTACTGCATGTTTTTTTTATTTTTTTTTTTTTTATGTGTGATTCATGTGGTGCGCACAAATAATCCATGCGCGCTAACATATTTAGCGGTATTTTTTGTATGTTCTCTTTTTTCGTAGCACAAATACCATTCAAGGAACAAACGTAAGATTTTGAGCGATTTTAGTCCAATGTATCAGTGAAATAAATTATATTGTACAATTGAGGACGGTCAAAATTTTGGCTTTTTACGGCTATGACGGATAGTTTTTCCGTTACGGTTAAGAAAAATATATAATAACTGATTTCCATCGTTTTAGAAGAGTTAATTATTAGTTTACATTGTTAAAAAATGTGCACTTTTTTGGGGTGTGTGTGTGATTCATGGGGTGCGCACAAATACCTCATGCGCGCTACACATTCGGCGGTATTATTCTATGTTCGCTTTTTTCGTATCATAAATACCATCAAGGAACCAACGTAAGATTTTGAGCGATTTTAGTCCAATGTATCAGTGAAATAAATGATATTGTACAATTGAGGACGGTTAAAATTTTGGCTTTTTACGGCTATAACGGGTAATTTTTTACTGTTACGGTTAACAAAAATATCTAATAACTGATTTCCATCGTTTTATAAGAGTTATTGATTAGTTTACATTGTTGAAAAATACATTCTGAGCATTTTGGGATGAATGCATAACATTACATCAGTCTTGAGAAAAGATCTCAGCAAATACAAGTCTTACAAACCATGACTATAAAAATTATGGATAACTTTTTTTTAGACTTTTTACTCCTAACGCTTAATTTTTTACCATTTTTACGGCTAACGGTTAACCCCATTGACACCCTCTTTGAATTGCCGTATTTCACTTAACGTCACATCAAAATAATGTGTTTTAACGCTAAGAATCATGGTCACCGGCAGAGGGGGCAAAATAGCAGCAAAACAAATGAAATTATTTACAGGGAGGCTATGGGGGCTGGTGGAAATGCGGGAGGCAGGGAGAGGCAGCTTTTTTTAAGCTAGCGCTCCTATGGCCTGTTGTTGTGAACGAGGTTTTATTTCAGAAGAATGGAATTTTCAAATATTCAATTTTCTATCTTTATTAGCTTATGGCCCTTAAACCTCGTTTCCATTCTTTTGTTTTAACTCATTTCCGGCTGGTGTATCGCTTTATACCCTTGGGCTTCCTGTGTAGGAATTTCCCGCTCTTTACACAGGGTACCCAAAACAACGAAATTCAAGTCACAGGGGACATTGGAAAGCTTTGCTTGAGTGAAATAGATTTATAAAGAATATTTGGGGATTTCTTAACCAAATGGTAAGTTAAAAGTAGTTTTAGTTTATTCTTTTAAGAATGAATTGTTTTTCTATTCCTTTTGGATGATTATTTATCATTATTTTCGCGTTAAAAAGAAGGCAAACTTTCCCAAAACGATCACTGCATTTTGACTGTTTGTCAATGTGCTGTAAGCTTATATTTTCTGTGATTTACAAAGTTCTACTTACTTGAAATCAACCAAATATAGCCTTTTAATGCATATGTTTAACTTAGTAATCTTTCCAACACATACAACAGTACAGTCTAGAATCTAATTTCTCTGGAGTCTATCATGCATAAGAACTAAGTCTAGATACTGATCTAATACTATTTTTTTGAAGTAAGCCAAAACCCCTGAGTCTTAAGCCATAGTAGTTGGGTGGTATGGGTCAGGGTCTGGAAGGGGAGGTTCGGATCCCAAATCATGTACTATTTATTCCCGAAATCCTGTGTCCCACAACATTTTGCCATAACTGACAGCCCCTTAATTCTAAGCAATGACCACATTCATATTCTAAGGCACTTGAACTTCTATTTTATTTATTATTTTTTACATGTTTCACAGACATTGAATTGGCAATTCCGCTGAGTCACAGCTGATATCAAAATCCCAAATCACATAAGATTTTTTTCCAAGTTTCCCAGATCCTGGGTTATATTTCATCTGTTTCCCTGTTCTCCAAATACTCTTCCAGACCCTTATGGGTACATGTACATGTGCTGCTACTAGTGCAGTCTCTCACCACACCCATACAATGTGTTGTTCATGCCTGAGCCACATACAGTATGTGAGTTGCATGAGTTTGTTTGATGTGTTGTTCTCTCCCTTACAATATGTGGGGACTTTTTTCTCTTGGTTTTCCAGTTTTCTTACAAGTATGTTGTAAATGCAGTGATTGGAGTGAACTTCAAAATAGAAGTTATTATGAATGTGTAATTATGAAAATGGGTGTTAAGTAAATTTTGTTGGGAAGCAGAAGCTTTAAAAGTAATGTTTACAACATGAGAACTGTGTTGTCAGTAGAGACCTTTTTAACACCGTGGACAATTATTCACATGTCTTTTTCATTACAAGCTCACCGTTCGTCTCACTTCTATCCAAAGGCCTAGATACCATTCAAGATGGTGCAGGGAATCATGAGGGGGACTATTCGCTCTATTTGACCACATTATGAAAAGGCATGAATATATGAAGCTAGAAACTTTTATTAATTCTTTCAGTTTTTCAAATCCATGTTGTTTGTGATCAGTCTGAGCAGTAATAGGTTTGTTGTTTTTGTTGATCAGCCACATACAATCCAATCTGGGAATTGCACCCAGTCCTCAAGACATTACTAAAAGTAATTGTCAAGTGTGCTCTCTTACACCACTTGGATCTGATGTATGGGTTGTCTGTATAAGTCTGGCTATCTGTGTGCATGTTTTCTTGTCAATGCCAATGATGGGCTAACTGCATTATGCTTCAGCATGCCAGCTGAGCAAACAACTAATCGTGCAAAGCAATTGTTGATCAAAACCATTGTGGCCCTTCACTCTTTGTTTTGAAAATTATTTCAAGACTAGTTTTTAGATAAATCACAGTCAAATGAAATATCACTGATTAAAAGTATTGGACATAAAAAAATCATGACTGTGATTGTAACACTGTAAATGAAATACTGAGAAGACTGAGGAAAAATTCTTCATTCTCATTCATGTGAAATATCGAAACAAATGACTTTGCTCAAAGATCAAAATAGATAGCCGTTATTTTAAAGAGGGTCAAGACGTAGTAACTACAAAGAGTTATCTAACATACAGCCCTCGGATTCAGAGATCAAATTAGAATTTAGACATTGATTTTTGTGGAGGAAGACTGGGGAACCTGCAGAAAAACCCTCAAAGCACATGTACAGGAGAGAACCAGCAAACAACTTTCATCACATACAAGACCAAATTTGCGCTCAAATAATTTGGGTGAATGGTGATTCGTAGAGTTGCCATAGTAACGTTCAGTACACAGTATTTATCTTGGAAAAAATGTAATATGTATACTTGCATGTTTCCATGACATCCCTTCCCCGCTACGCCACGTGGAGGCTACCATTCATGTAGCGGAAATTTCCACATCTGTGAAATCACACTAGATGGGTGTCCAATCAGTTTCTAAAGTCAATCAAATGCGCAGCCAGCTCAAATTTGTGCAGCCCCTATATTTATATAATGGCCCAGTGAGTTTTGCAAAGCCTGATTAGCATCTGAGTGTTAGGATTAATGGTTAAACATCAGCATTATAAGGGTCAGTTGTTAAAGGAATTTTGATAACCAGGCTTCATAATACTCATAAAAACCTCATTATATAAACCAACGCATGACGCAATGTGCAGCTTCAACAACATGAACATACACTCAACATATTACACATCACATCACAGATATATGACAAGCTCAAAAACACAACTGCAACTTGTGTAAAGACCTCTCCTCAAGGAATGGCATTCTGCAATGATAATAGAAATAGAAAAGAACTGCACTAATAATATCTAATAATAATTTGAGAAATTCAAAAATAACATTAACCCATTGTACGATGTATCTTACCAAATTTACCACAGGCCAGTATTCTGTGTTGACTCATCTTTGGTTGCAACAGAGTAATCAAGATATCTATCCAGTCCAATACATCCTCAATGATAGCCAGGTACCATACTTTTTGTTGATCTTAAGCAAGCCACTTTAGCTCTGTTAATAGTCAGCTAGGTACGTTCCCAGGTACGCTCACATTAAGGTTTGCAACTTATCCATTACCCCTATGGGTACGTTCCAGTCAAACTGATTTCAATGATACCCATTGCTACCTCTTGTGCATGAATGTCTTGACCTTTTGGTTAAGTAAGCCCAATCTACTTAGATATAAACTTGAATCCCAGATTCAGTGAGGAAGGTATTCAATGTCTGTGAATCTTGATTGGCATCTTAGTAGCTCTTGGTTTTTTGCACTATAATATGTCACATTCCAAATAATCAGGCCCAGGACTTTGGGCAATAGATCTTTTCTTGCTTAAAGCTTTTGTTGAGGTCATACTCAGCCAATACTAGAATTATTGCTTGTGGAAGTATTATCTGACCTCCGCCGCCATAGTTGTCCATAAAGCACTGCATTTCTTAATTTCAAGGAGATTTCGTGGTTGACTTAAGCAGGAAAATATTTGTACACAACTCTGCTAATAAATGTCAATAGTGCAAAGAAACAATAAGATTAGGTTTATCAAAGCTTACAAAAATCAACGAAAAATCTTATACAAGGCAGTGACCAATAAAATGGCCATGTCATATACAATATAGTGATGCCTACATATACAAGGCAGTGACCAATAAAATGGCCACGTCATATACAATATAGTTATGCCTACATATACAAGGCAGTGACCAATAAAATGGCCACGTCATATACAATATAGTTATGCCTACATATACAAGGCAGTGACCAATAAAATGGCCACGTCATATACGATATAGTTATGCCTACATATACAAGGCAGTGACCAATAAAATGGCCACGTCATATACAATATAGTTATGCCTATATATACAAGGCAGTGACCAATAAAATGGCCACGTCATATACAATATAGTTATGCCTACAAATACAAGGCAGTGACCAATAAAATGGCCATGTCATATACAATATAGTTATGCCTACAAATACAAGGCAGTGACCAATAAAATGGCCATGTCATATACAATATAGTTATGCCTACAAATACAAGGCAGTGACCAATAAAATGGCCAAGTCATATACAATATAGTGATGCCTACAAATACAAGGCAGTGACCAATAAAATGGCCTAGTCATATACAATATAGTTATGCCTACATATACAAGGCAGTGACCAATAAAATGGCCTAGTCATATACAATATAGTTATGCCTACATATACAAGGCAGTGACCAATAAAATGGCCTAGTCATATACAATATAGTTATGCCTACATATACAAGGCAGTGACCAATAAAATGGCCACATGTACAATATAGTTATGCCTACATATACAAGGCAGTGACCAATAAAATGGCCAGGTCATATACAATATAGTTATGCCTACATATACAAGGCAGTGACCAATAAAATGGCCAAGTCATATACAATATAGTGATGCCTACAAATACAAGGCAGTGACCAATAAAATGGCCTAGTCATATACAATATAGTTATGCCTACATATACAAGGCAGTGACCAATAAAATGGCCTAGTCATATACAATATAGTTATGCCTACATATACAAGGCAGTGACCAATAAAATGGCCTAGTCATATACAATATAGTGATGCCTACATATACAAGGCAGTGACCAATAAAATGGCCAAGTCATATACAATATAGTTATGCCTACAAATACAAGGCAGTGACCAATAAAATGGCCACATGTACAATATAGTTATGCCTACATATACAAGGCAGTGACCAATAAAATGGCCACATCATATACAATATAGTTATGCCTACAAATACAAGGCAGTGACCAATAAAATGGCCATGTCATATACAATATAGTTATGCCTACAAATACAAGGCAGTGACCAATAAAATGGCCACATATACAATATAGTTATGCCTACATTCAAGGCAGTGACCAATAAAATGGCCAAGTCATATACAATATAGTGATGCCTACATATACAAGGCAGTGACCAATAAAATGGCCTAGTCATATACAATATAGTTATGCCTACAAATACAAGGCAGTGACCAATAAAATGGCCATGTCATATACAATATAGTTATGCCTACAAATACAAGGCAGTGACCAATAAAATGGCCACATATACAATATAGTTATGCCTACATATACAAGGCAGTGACCAATAAAATGGCCTAGTCATATACAATATAGTTATGCCTACATATACAAGGCAGTGACCAATAAAATGGCCATGTCATATACAATATAGTTATGCCTACATATACAAGGCAGTGACCAATAAAATGGCCAAGTCATATACAATATAGTTATGCCTACAAATACAAGGCAGTGACCAATAAAATGGCCAAGTCATATACAATATAGTTATGCCTACAAATACAAGGCAGTGACCAATAAAATGGCCAAGTCATATACAATATAGTTATGCCTACAAATACAAGGCAGTGACCAATAAAATGGCCAAGTCATATACAATATAGTTATGCCTACAAATACAAGGCAGTGACCAATAAAATGGCCAAGTCATATACAATATAGTAATGTCTACACATACAAGGCAGTGACCAATAAAATCATAATACAAAATCATTATCAAGAGCAGAGTCCAGATCATTTTGATTTAGTATACAAAGAAAAAACTTGCCATGTACTAAAAGAATATTGTTATGAAGAACCGATTACTAGCATACTGTAAGAGACTTTGGATAATAGAAAAGTAACATCAATAGTTTCATGTTCCTCGTATCACTACACCATAACACCTTGTGCGAGTACTAGTATGACCATTAGAAAACCCATTACCTTGATATTATCTCTCTGCCTGGCAATCCTCCATAACTAGGCCATCATACAATTTCCATTACTAATTAAATACACAACAGTGACAGTGCATCTGTATACCATTCCCATTCTTCCATTCTAAGACCATAGTGTTATTTCCTTTCTTGATCCAATGAATACCAGTGATGTATTATAGTGCATCTGTGTACCATTCCCATTCTTCCATTCTAAGACCATAGCGTTATTTCCTTTCTTGATCCAATGAATATCAGTAACATATTATAGTGCATCTGTGTACCATTCTCATTCTTCCATTCTAAGACCATAGCGTTATTTCCTTTCCTGATCCAATGAATACCAGTGACATATTATAGTGCATCTGTGTACCATTCCCATTCTTCCATTCTAAGACCATAGTGCCATTTCCTTTCCTGATCCAATGAATACCAGTGACATATTATAGTGCATCTGTGTACCATTCTCATTCTTCCATTCTAAGACCATAGTGTTATTTCCTTTCTTGATCCAATGAATACCAGTGACATATTATAGTGCATCTGTGTACCATTCTCATTCTTCCATTCTAAGACCATAGTGTTATTTCCTTTCCTCATCCAATGAATACCAGTGACATTATAGTGCATCTGTGTACCATTCTCATTCTTCCATTCTAAGACCATAGCGTTATTTCCTTTCCTGATCCAATGAATTCCAGTGACATATTATAGTGCATCTGTGTACCATTCCCATTCTTCCATTCTAAGACCATAGTGTTATTTCCTTTCTTAATCCAATGAATACCAGTGACATATTATAGTGCATCTGTGTACCATTCTCATTCTTCCATTCTAAGACCATAGTGTTATTTCCTTTCTTAATCCAATGAATACCAGTGACATATTATAGTGCATCTGTGTACCATTCCCATTCTTCCATTCTAAGACCATAGTTTTATTTCTTTTCTTGATCCAATGAATACCAGTGATGTATTATATGGCATGCACCTTGGGATTCTGTCTACCATCTTGCTATATTTCCCATGTCTTAGATCAAATGTCTTATCATTTCCAGTCTTGTATCTTGCCATATTTCCCATTGCCATGTCATAGTTCAAATGTCTTACCATTGTCAGTCTTCTGTCTTCCATCTTGCCATATTTTCCATTGTTATGTCATAGTTCTGTAGCACTATCATCTCCAGTCTAATGTAGCGGTGGCAGCGTTTTTCATGCCAAAATTCAAACATGAAGTTCATTCAATCAATCCTTTGGTTCAAACACTCAGTTCTTCGATTCAAACATGCAATCCATCATTCAATCATTTAATCACGTCCAGAGTGCCAAATGACGGAAGTGAAGATCGAAATGCGTGCCGAATAGTATGGATGAATTACGAAATACATGGATTTTCCGAAAATCAGACATCTCAAAGTTATGGATATTACAGAGTTGAATGAGACAAGCAAAGCAAAAGATGCATGTTCGAATCGAAGAATTACGCAATCGAATAGAAGAATTGCATGTTCCAAATGAAATATCACATGTTCGAAGAAAAGAATTGCAGGATCGAATAGAAAAATTGCACGATCGAATAAAAGAATTGCATGTTCGAACCGAAGAATTGCATGTCCGAATAGAAGAATTGTATGATAGAATAGAAGAATTACATCTTCCAACCAAAGAATTGCATGTTCGAAACGAAGGATACCATGTTTAAAGCAAAATATTAAATGACTGAATGACAGATCGCATGTTTAAACCGAAGAACTGAATGTTTGAACCAAAGGATTAAATGAAAGAACTTCATGTTGAATTTTTGCATGAAAACTGTATTTCCTATTACCATGGCGTAGTTTATAGATCTTCCCATTCAAGGTCTTCCGTCTTCCCATATTTTCCATTGCCATGTCATAGTTCAAAATTAATGTCTTACCATTCTCAGTCTACTATATCTTGCCATATTTCCCATTGCCATGTCTTAGATCAAATGTCTTACCATTCTCAGTCTACTATCTTGCCATATTTCCCATTGCCATGTCATAAATCAATGTCTTACCATTCTCAGTCTTCCATCTTGCCATATTTCCCATTGCCATGTCATAGTCCAAATGTCTTACCATTCTCAGTCTTTCGTCTTGCCATATTTCCCATTGCCATGTCATAGATCAAATGTCTTACCATTCTCAGTCTTCCGTCTTGCCATATTTCCCATTGCCATGTCATAGCTCAAATGTCTTACCATTCTCAGTCTTTTGTCTTGCCATATTTCCCATTGCCATGTCATAGATCAAATGTCTTACCATTCTCAGTCTTCAGTCTTGCCATATTTCCCATTGCCATGTCATAGTCCAAATGTCTTACCATTCTCAGTCTACCATCTTGCCATATTTCCCATTGCCTTGTCAAAGATCAATTTGTCTTACCCTTCTCAGTCTACCATCTTGCCATATTTCCCATTACCATGTCATAGATCAAATGTCTTTCCATTCTCAGTCTTCAGTCTTGCCATATTTCCCATTGCCATGTCATAGTCCAAATGTCTTACCATTCTCAGTCTACCATCTTGCCATATTTCCCATTGCCTTGTCAAAGATCAATTTGTCTTACCCTTCTCAGTCTACCATCTTGCCATATTTCCCATTACCATGTCATAGATCAAATGTCTTTCCATTCTCAGTCTTCAGTCTTGCCATATTTCCCATTGCCATGTCATAGTCCAAATGTCTTACCATTCTCAGTCTACCATCTTGCCATATTTCCCATTGCCTTGTCAAAGATCAATTTGTCTTACCCTTCTCAGTCTACCATCTTGCCATATTTCCCATTGCCATGTCATAGATCAAATGTCTTTCCATTCTCAGTCTTTCGTCTTGCCATATTTCCCATTGCCATGCCATAGTTCAAATGTCTTTCCATTCTCAGTCTTTCGTCTTGCCATATTTCCCATTGCCATGTCATAGATCAAATGTCTTACCATTCTCAGTCTTCAGTCTTTCCATATTTCCTATTGCCATTTCATAGTGCAAATGTCTTACCATTCTCAGTCTTCTATCTTGTCATATTTCCCATTGCCATGTCAAATGTCTTACCATTCTCAGTCTACTATCTTGCCATAGTCAAGCTTCAAATACTTACCATTTGCAGTCTACCATCTTTCCATATTTCCCATTGCCATGTCATAGTCCAAATGTCTTACCATTCTCAGTCTTCCATCTTGCCATATTTCCCATTGCCATGTCATAGTTCAAATGTCTTACCATTCTCAGTATTCCATCTTGCCATATTTCCCATTGCCATGTCATAGTTCAAATGTCTTACCATTCTCAGTCTTCCATCTTGCCATATTTCCCATTGCCATGTCCTAGATCAAATGTCTTACCATTCTCAGTCTTCCATCTTGTCATATTTCCCATTGCCATGTCATAGATCAAATGTCTTTCCATTCTCATTCTTCCATCTTGCCATATTTCCCATTGCCATGTCATAGTCCAAATGTCTTACCATTCTCAGTCTTCCATCTTGCCATTTTTCCCATTGCCATGCCATAGATCAAATGTCTTACCATTCTCAGTCTTCCGTCTTGCGATATTTCCCATTGCCATGTCATAGATCAAATGTCTTACCATTCTCAGTCTTCCGTCTTGCCATATTTCCCATTGCCATGTCATAGTTCAAATATCTTACCATTTTCTGTCTACCATCGTGCCGTATTTCCCATTGCCATGTCATAGCTCCAATGCATTCTTATTCACTTTCTTTTGATTATGTACATCAGAAGAAGCTAGTCAAAATTAATTGCTCATGGAATGCTGCTGATAAAACAAAAAAAAGAGGAAAGAAAATGCTCAATAACCATGAAGTATTAGAAAATATTTAATAACACAAAATAATGATAAACTCAGTCTGCATTCTTTTATTTAACAAATTGATACCTTGAGCTTGATTTTTTTATCACTGACAGTTGTTCACCTTTTTCAAATACTGTCAGTTCACAGACGTTCACTTTCGTTATGTCATTATTGTATGAATTACGAATTTCATACTCAGATGTTGAATATGTAATATCATGAATTGCTGAATAATTTCAGTATTCAAAAGGACATTTCCTTAATTTGGCACTGCTATAAAATTTAACAAACGTTTAACAAATTTTTCAAAAAATCACAGAAACTAGTTAGAATTAGTTTTGATAAAAGATACATTTAATAATTTGTACTCCCTCAAGTGACAGCTTCTGGGGTTTTTTCTTAATGTCACCTATACATGATTTCATTTGGTCATCGATCTGGGAGAAAAAATAAGGAAATGGAATGTTATTATTTGTGGCAAATGAGAATTTTTATTCATTTTTTTCATCATTCATTTTTTTTAGATTTTGCTTCAGTTTGTAAGTTAGAAGTAATTTGCACATCAAGTTTTTTTGTTTTTTTGATTTTCCAATCTTTATTAATACATTCATATGCCATACTAGCAGCTGCTTGTGCCTCATTTTGGTGGTATCTTACCATTCTCAGTCTGCCGTTATGCCATATTTCCCATTAATTGCTATTTCATTCTTGTTATGCACTACCATTCGAAAATTACATGGTTGTGGAATACTGTAGATAAAACAAAAAAGGAAGGAATATACTTAATACCATGAAGTATTAGAAAATATTTAATAATGGAAAATAATAAACTCCGCCTACAGCTGGTTTTCTTTGTGTTGTTAACAAATACATACTTTCATCTTAAATTTTCATTTCATGACAGTTGTTCACTGATTTAAAATCCTGATGTGCACTTTTGATAATGTTATCATGTATTGATGATCAATACTGGTAATTTCAGTATTAAAAGGATATTTATTAAAATTAAATTGATTTTGCACTTAATCTGTTAAACATACTGTACCAAACTTTTAACTGATTTTAAAAAAAATATGGTAAACTAGTCAAGAAATACGGAATGGCGTTTCGGTGTTCATCTAAAACCATTATCAAAATGATAATACAAGATGATAAGAAAAATTATTTCCAGAAAATAATGTAACCACCGAAAAAGTAGTTTTAATTAGTTGCTTTTTTTAGCAAAGATACATTGATAATTTATACTTCCTGAAATAGTATCTTCTGTTTTTTGAATACCACTGCATGATAATCCCTTCTGTCATCAATCTGGGTGAGAAATAAGATAAAAAATATGGAATATTAATGTTGTGGGAAATTAATATTTTCATTAAGTTTTTCATTTTTTTTTTTTTTTCTTCAGATTTTGCTTCTGTAATTTGCACAAGTTTCCTCATAAAAAAATCATTCATTCTTTTAGTTTCATTATCGTAGTGAAAATGTTTTGTTGTAGTTTGAAGTCTTGCACTATTAATAGATCATTCTATGATTTTCCTTCACTTTTTCTCATAAAAACTCAGTGTAAAAACTATATAATTGTGCTTGAAGCACTCAATGAAATTTTGATTCTGTTCAATTTTCCAATCTTTCTTAATACATTAATATACCATACTACCAGGTTGTGCATCCTTTGTGGTATGTGTGAACGTTTACCAGACTTTGGATACTGTGTCCATTAGCAGCTACACTGTGGAAACAAACAGTCTGAAACAGTTGTTAGTCATTAATCAAAGAATTCGTCACAGTTCATACTTACCCAGAAAAAAACTGAAATGAATGTTTAAATCTATTAGTTCTTAAATATAAACAACCCAAACAAGAAGATAATTTTTATTTCATTTAATTATTTACAATATTCTCATTCATTCATTCATTCATTCATATGTCAAGTCAGAAACATGACATTTACAATAGTATTGAAAAACATTCAGGCTAAATTTACAATTTTTCCTATGAAGAAAAAAGAAAATAAATCAAGCTGAAAAGAAAAGGCTGAAAACAAAAAGCTGAAAACAAAAAGCCGAAAACAAAAAGCTGAAAAAGAATACTGCTGTGGAAGTGAAGTGTTAGTATTTTAGTATTTTTGAAGTTTATTTTATTTAATGTTTAGTTTATGTTTATAGAATATTCCCCTTATCAAACCCCATGACTATTTTATTAATCTATATTGGTTAATAAAATAATCATTGAGTCTAATACATGAAAATATTCTAAATTATAGTTCTATGAAAGTAATTACAACTATACTATTAACTATTCCCTCACATGTGGGCAAGCAGGAGTCCCCCCACCACACCTACTATATAACCTTGTTATGTTTATGTTTACAGTTTATCCTATTGCAGAAATAGAAAAAGAAAAAAGTTCCTTAGAGGAGCAAAACAAAAATGTAGTTTATGATTATAAGGTTTTATAACTTTACTGTGGAAGAGAAAAATATCATTTGGACTTGATCACAAAGACAACACAAGAACAATTAACATTTTAAATAATAAATATTTTCAACAACAAAAAAAAGTAAAAAAAAATCAGAAAATTTCCACAGTAAATATATTCGAAAATTTCCTACTGAAATTTCCTTAGCTTTGCAGTTATCATTAGTGTACAAGATGCATACAGTTGTACAACAATTGTAAACACCTTAGTTCTGCTGATGATAAAAATTTTGTCATACTTTTCTAGTAGGATATCTATCAGCATTCACTGATAGTTGTATTATATTTTGTTAAGTTTACTGTATTTATTATTATTTATGAAAGAATTCATGGAGAGAATTAGGTTATGGTAGCTAAATTTTGGCGTGCAAAAGTATGACAAAACATCTGCATTTGTTCTCAAGTGCAAAGATGTGGTATACAGTCCTTGCACCTGAGTTATGTGACCTTTGTATGTCAAAGGTCAGCATATACAGGACTCCAAAAACAAGGAGTGCACTAGAAACAAAAAGTTTTTCATGCCCTAGACTAATATTCCTTAGTTAAAAAAAAAAGGAGAAATAGCAAGTTCTACCCATCCAGTTGCAATAAGTCGATCCTATATATTACATAAGGCAATAGACAGGACCTGCAGTTTGTACCCTTTTGCCAATGCTGGTTCCTTATAACCTACCGTGATGCCATTGCGCTGTCCAACGAGGAAACTCATTATCATGAAATTTAGTTAAGCTAAATGACTGATAATGAGTGTTAGTCCAAACTGGCCCCAGGATGGGTAGAAAATAACTATATTCCCCAACAGTTTTTACCAAAACATTACCCTGCAAGCAGAGGTTCTTTTTCTTTCCCTCTGTGGTGCTGAGCAGCAGACTGAAACAGAGGACATACTGGAATGGAGGACATACTGGAATGGAGGACAGACTGGAATGGAGGACAGACTGGAATGGAGGACAGGCTGGAATGGAGGACAGGCTGGAATGGAGGACAAACTGGAACGGAGGGCAGAAAAATACCTCTACAAGCAGGGTATGGGAACATATGCCGTTAAATACAAAACAGACCAAATTATGTCATGAAATATAGTTTTGTGCTCCCTGCCCTTAAGATGATGGAGAGATGGATGACTACTTGACTCTAACCTAACGCCAACTAACAAACAATCTAGATAGTAATAATAATAATGATAATAATAGTTATGTCTATATGTCAAGTATCATCTATCTCAAATCATCTTACAGGACAAGTAATTTGATTCCTGTTTGTCATAAAATACACAAACTTTGAGCAAAGTGCTGCACCTTTAAAAAGTAAAGAAAAGAAGAAATCAAAGCTGTGTATTTTATGGTTCAAACAGGAAGAATCTTTAAACTTTTGGACTGTAACGAGGATTAACCTTCCCCTAAGCCGGATGCCAATTGTATCGAAGTTCAGATGACGGAATGTTTTAGCCGAATGAGTAGAGAAAGACACTAATGAGAAGTCATGAAGGAGAATCCTCAGTTACAACCAAAAGCTGTTTTGGTAAAAACTCTAAGGTCCTTAACTATTGATTTTTGGAAAAGAATTTGAATAAAAGAGAAACAATGAAATGCCGTGAAATGTAAAGTTTGCCAATCATCTCAAAAAAGAAAATTAAAGAAACATTTAAAACCACAGTGTTGTACCTTGAACATGTGTCTTAATGGTGTTGCAAGAATGGAAGAATAAAGGAATAAAGAAACACACACAACATGTAAACATATATACAACAACCATCAGTGTCACATGCTCTGTAGTCTTCCTTTTGGGTTGCGGCTGGGTTTTCTGGCATTGGGGGGTCTTTTGGCTGGTTTTGGGGATTTAGGTTCTGTTGGTTCTTGGTTGTCACTTGTGTACTAACTGTCTGGGGTTTCTTCTTCTGTAAGAAAGAACAAAGAAACATTTAGTGAATTATGTTTAAGATAGAGTGAAATCACTAAAAAACCCAGGAAATAGATATTAGACTAATACACATCTATTTAGTAAACATTAATTCCTTTGTTTTCTTTTGTGTCTATTTGA
The DNA here is from genome assembly GCA_023349425.1 of Anthopleura sola. Taxonomy (NCBI): domain Eukaryota; kingdom Metazoa; phylum Cnidaria; class Anthozoa; order Actiniaria; family Actiniidae; genus Anthopleura; species Anthopleura sola. The sequence goes on along the minus strand of JALHLI010000007.1, from coordinate 3,569,225 downwards.
CTATTTCATATTATTCATGGGTTGTGGGGTGAGTTGTTAGGGGAGGGGGCTATGTTGACTGTCTGGGTGTTAAAACATATTTTTGGTAGCCCCTTCCCCCCTTTACAAACCTAATATTTTTGTCCCCCACCCTCCCTACCAGCCTTGTAGAATGATTATATTGTGTGAATCCAAAACATATGAAGGATATATTTGAAGATGGATCCCCCCTTCACACACACCCTTCATACAAGGTGGGGTATGGCTCTATTTTTGGAACCACACATTATTTCATGGGCTTAAGAGTGGGGTGGAAGGCTTTGTGGACTCTGGGCTTTAAAGACAAAAACTTTTTTGTTAGCAACCCTCCCCCTTTGCAAACCTAATATTTTTGCTCTCCCCAGAATTGCCAAATGTAATTATCTATATAATATAAAATCCCCTCATCTTTTATGATACCCCCACCACCATTAATTTTGTATAAAGAATAAAGTGTCCCCCTCAAAGTCCACATAGCCCCCCCTCCCCTCTGTAAATAATGACTGGTCCCTTAGCAAAGCCTTTTTTTCTTATTGATTAAACTTTAAACTAAGGGTCAAGGTCAAAACAATTGCCGTATTTCGCTACGACGTCACATCAAAACAATATATTGTGTTAACGCTAAGGATCATGGTCACCAGAAGGGACAAAATTGCAGCAAAACAAATTAAATCACAATAGAATTTGGTTTATGATATAGTGGAAAGCAAGTGAAGCTAAATATTCTACAAAATATCCCAAACGAAAATGGAGCCTAAATTTCTATTATTCTTGTCCGTGTAAACAAGCTGTGACGTCATAGTGAAAAAGGGCAAATATATAGGTCCAATTTTAGAGAGTAGAACAGATTTTAAAGTGGGGGAAGGGGAGGCTTATGTGCAAAATGGTAGCACTGCCCCTAATTTTTTTTTGAAGGACATTAATGAAGGACACCAATTATTGAGCATTGAAATTATATATTCAAAACGCCATAACTCTGCTGCTTTTTAACCAATTCCCATGAAATTTGGCGTGTTAACGTCTTTCTTGATGCTCTATCGAAATTGAAGACCGAAAATTGTCAAAAGCAAAATAATTCTTTTCGTGACGTCACACTTCAGTACTCTATGGGGAGATGGTATTAACCATCACCTAAATAAAAAAATTGGTCCCCCTTTGGAACATTATTTTGACCTTGCCCTTAATGTTTTCAGAAGCCTGCTTTTTATTTAATAATTATTTTTTTATTTGATAGAAACGATTCCCCACCCCCTCCCCCAAATAACACGAGGCTTTGATTTATTCCTTTTATCAGTAATTTTCTTTTTTTTTTTTTCACCATTTTTTTTTTTTTTTTGCTTCCATTTTCGTTCATTGATGCTGCTTTCTTTTTCTCTTTTCATTTCAGTTTTTTTATTAGAGGGGAGGGGAGGGGACCCATCCACAATCACTAACATATTATTTAAATATCTACCTTTTTTTGTTTTCTCAAAGACAGGCGATAAAGTTGTTGAACGTAACTTTTTTTCGCCGCAATTGTATTGCTTCTTCCTCTAGTTTTCTTGGACCTGAAGAAAAATAACAAATATGTCTTAGTTGATGCAATTCATGGCGCTTCACAAAAAAAGGCGCGAAAACTTCCCGATAGTGAAACACAAAAAAATAAAACTTATAGGTTAGCCAAAGTTTCCATATTCTTTAGAAACTTTGTTTAAGATATTTTAAAGCTCGAATGAATTACTTTCGAGAATAAAAGAACATTTTTGCAAGCGAATTTTTGTGTTCGCTGCTGGCAAGCAAAAGTGGCTGGAAATTCCATCTATTTTTGACAAAATTGTCTTTTTTGAACGAAAATAATTAACACCAATCTTTGTTTTATAGATAATTTTCGAAAAATAACCGAACATTTCGTGAGTTATGAAGAATTTTCACGAACCTTGAGAGTGTAACGTTTCTAGCCTTGTCCAAGAACCCAGCGAATGCCACCGCTTCAGAAAGCAGGGAATTTAGCTCTCTTCATGTTTAAATGGATAAAAATATAATACTGTTGAAAGAAAAGATAAATTTATAGGTGAATATTGTGATATTATTTAAGGAAAGCCCTAATTCTCTATCTAATTCAAGCCTTTACTCTTCAAAACCTTCTCTCAAAGTTACAATTTGCCGTCAGCTCCACTTTGCCGAGTTGGAAAAAATCAACAAAATATCACTTTTTTCTACCGGAAAATAGATTAAAGATGATTTTCAACGAAGTTTTAGCTTCTAACAAACGTAAACTGCCTTAAATGTGTAACATAAGAGAAGTTTTCATTCACCTTTTTGAAGTGCGTTCCATGCAGAAGGAGTTTGCAAGAGTTGACCCGAGGCTCGAGAAAAAACGTTTTTATTCATTAAAAACGCAACTAGTGCTTTGCCTCATTGTAGTTCTGTCTTGTTTCTATTAAATGGGAAAAGAAGAATCAAAATTTGTACAATTTTTGAATGGAAGAGCTTCGAGATTTTTCTTACCTGAGGTCCACAAACTCTCCGCTTGAAAGGTTGAATCCAAATGAGCGAAACTCGGGCAGCGTGGTCGGATGTTCAGTGAAAGATTCCCGCGTGCATTTGCTTTTAGCCAATCAGAAGATGATAAAAAAATACACGCTTTGTGAGAGCCAATCAGAGAAGAGATAAATAATATTGACTGTCAGGTTTCCAAATATGGCGAAAACATCCACGGGGAGCGCCAAGGATTTTAAGGGGTCAAGATAAGCACAGGAAACCCAGAGGCTAAGAATGCCCCAAAATAAATGATAAAATCGCGTTATTTTCAAAACGATTATCATGTTTTTGAAGTGTTTTTATATATGTAAATAATTGTAAATAAGGTTTTGTAACCCAGTACATTTGATAAAATAAAATGAAATGAAATGAAATGGAAAGAAACAAGGGAAAAAGGAAGCTGAAGAATGACAGAAAGAAAAAATGAACCGGAAGGAAGGAAGAAAGACAGATCACATGAGGGAAGGAAAGAAATACGCCTTACAGTCAGGATAAGGTTAATGTTACACTAAAGTCTTCGTTGATCTCTCTTCGGGATATAGACTCCTTTCGGCAAATCGGAATGCAGCTCAATTTGGAGGATAAAACAATAAGTTCCAATTCTCAGAAGATTAAAATTCTTTTGTTTTGTTCTCCAAATTGAGCTGCATTCTGATTTGCAGAAAGGGGTCTATATCCCCTCTCCCCCCTCCATTTATTCGTTCTTCATTATCCATCCATTCATTCATTCAAGGCAATTCAGTTGTTTATCCATCTTGACATTATTTCCTTTATTCATTCTTTTATTAATTCGATGCGATGTTCGATAAGTTATATCTCGGAAACGAATGGACCAAATTGGAAACTAATTAAAGAACTACCACTGAGCTATTTCAGAAAACGGTAGAAGGCTTATAGGCACTTTAAGAACGAGTTGTGGGAAAACTTTCTTTGTTCAAAGGGGGTGAAATAAGACATCATTTTCCAATAATACGGAAATTCAAACACAATATTGTTATACATATATACTTTATTAAGCTTGCAATTCGTAGGTTTACAACACAGCTAATCTATGATATCAGGGTCGATTATCTCTCTCTCCCTTCCCCTCAAAACACACTTGAAAATAGTGGAAATGGGAGGACACCTTCATACTTAAGGGGCTGCTCTCCGTTAAATCCCTATTTGAATTCCTCTTTCCCCTTCCCTCAAAACACACTTGAAAATAGTGGAAATGGGGGGACACCTTCATACTTAAGGGGCTGCTCTCCGTTAAATTCCTATTCGAATTCCTCTTTCCCCTTCCCTCAAAACACACATGAAAATAGTGGAAATGGGGGGAACCTTCATACTTAAGGGGCTGCTCTCCGTTAAATTCCTATTCGAATTCCTCTTTCCCCTTCCCTCAAAACACATGAAAATGGGGGGCACCTTCACACAACACACATGCAAGTGGTTATGGGGGGCACCATCACCCTCCGGATACGCCCCTGAATATAGCTAAATTTATTGTTACATACACAGTTAAAAAACTACAATTATAACTATGACTACAACAACGACGCAAAAGACCCCTTTCACGTGACGTCAAACCAGCTCAATATGGAGGACAAAACAAAAGAATCTCAATCTCTTAAGAATTGTAAACCTAATTTTTTGTCCTCCAAACTGAGCTGCATTTCGACGTGCTGCAAGGGGTCTATAGTCTATTTGAATCATAGTGTCATTTACTACCACTATCAGAATCTCTCGCACACTTTCTTTAGTAGTGTTTTTTTCAGATTATTTTTGGCTCACATTTTCTGTAGTTTCATCCAAAAACTAGAGCTAGCTCATCGAAGTTTAATTTTCTTAGTTACTTCGCACAAAATGTCTTAATATTCTCAATAACAAAGGCAAATTTGAAAAAAAAAACACGAAAGATTCACGAAACATTCTAGTTAGTAGTAGTAGTAAAATGACGCCATCATGCAAACCTGAACTTCTATAACATTTCATTGCATTATTTAGGAGATAAGGTCGAAACAGTTGTCATCTTGCAAGACCCGATCTAGGCGGAAGGGGTGGTGTTACCCGGTACCCACAACCTCTGGAAGTGAAATCCTGGATTGTGTTCTCAAATGTCTCCAAAGCTAAAAGTCAAATTGCAGAAATAAATGTACTGCCTGTTTGCATGTATGTTAAACAACGTATTTTTGTAAACAGATGGTCACTACGGAACCCCAGCATCGCGCATGGTCTAACAATCCACCTAAATAAATAAAATCAGGCCCTACATCGACTACTGTTTTGCGCTAGGGACATAACCTCCGGCTTCCCCAAGGGGACACCAAAAACAAAAGAGTTAGCTCCTAGCAGTAGGGTCACCCTGGTGTCATGCAAATGGTCTCTTGATTAAAAACTATAAGAAGATTATATGTAACAGGGCCCGCGGAGCAAGCTTAAAGGGGAGGGGAAGGCTCATTTTTCCTTTCACACCCATGGCCACAGGACTCGAGTTTTTTAATCTAATTCAAAAACTTACAACGCCAAGTTTTAGGCAAAAAGAGGAGAGGCTTAAGTCCCCAGCTGCTCCCTCTCTGCGGGCCCTGTATTACCTTATCTGATACAATATCAATAGAATGTATTATCAATGGTTAAATACAAGCTAACGTCGGCTGAATAATAACTTGATTAATTGCCATCTAATTAATTACTCAAGTGCATTAAGGCCTGGATCATTAGGCTGCTAAGAAAGAAAAAAAAAATTGCAATAATCCTGCTAATCTGTACTAAAGTTTATTCTTGACTCAAAGTGGCATTTAGGTTCCTTAACATTTTCATAGGTGTTTGGTCGGAATTTGGTGGTCACGTGACCCGAAAAACTGAAAAACAGGAATTTGAAAATGGACTGATGAAAATGCATTATTTTAAGTCATTTTTTGGTGTTAAACTATTAGGAACATTCAGGCAAACAATCCTAGGCTTTGAATGGATGACCTCATCTAAACAGTGGGGAAAAATATGCAAATTTGTAAACAGAAGGTTTGGTCACGTGACCTCTTTTGTTGAATATCTCCTTAACAGTCAAAGGTGGGCAACCATACAAAGCCCAATTTGAAAGACATTCACAAAAATCAACCAAAGACATCTTTGTTGTCATCTTTGTTATCGCCCTTGCTAGTTTCTTTATACGGCCCATTTTATGTTGAATTTTCGAGATTTTTGCACCATATAGCTAGTCACGTGACCAAGGGTATACCATTTTGAAAGCAAAAATTTTGCAATTTCGTTAAAGCCTAACATGTCCAAAAGTTACAAGATCCAAATTTTAAAAAACTCTTGAAACGTTAAGAAAATTAATTTATGCTGATTTGTTGCCTTACCCAGGTCCTAAAATGCTTGAGTAATAAAAATGCGGTAGCTATAATCGTCGAGATCGATATCGCCCTTGTAGAGGTAGATGTCTCGTTTTTTCGGATCCCTGCATTTGTATATCTCATTACTTGAGATCCATACTTCAACCACATAGTCAGTCTTGTTAGTAGGACGTGCGCTGTTGTAGTTGTTTATTCGTACTTCTCTACTGCTGAAATGACGAGGGTCCAAGGAAGTGAAATATACGCCTGAAATAATAACAATAATGATTGTGATAATAATTAATGAATGATGATGATGGATGATAACGATAAGGATTTTTCACTAATAAATGATGATGATGATGAAAAATGATGATGCGGGTGATGATAATGATGATGGTGATGATGATAATGTTGATGGTGATGATGATGATGATGATGGTGATGATGATGATGATGGTGATGATGATAATGTTGATGGTGATGATGATAATGATGATGGTGATGATGATAATGTTGATGGTGATGATGATAATGATGATGGTGATGATGATAATGATGATGGTGATGATGATAATGTTGATGGTGATGATGATGATGATGATGGTGATGATGAAAAATGATGATGCGGGTGATGATAATGATGATGGTGATGATGATAATGTTGATGGTGATGATGATAATGATGATGGTGATGATGATAATGTTGATGGTGATGATGATGATGATGATGGTGATGATGATGATGAATAATGAACGATGATGATGATGCAAGTGATTGAAAGAACAATCGACTAGTAGAAATACCTGCTCCAAAAGATGCGTCCCCTGCTTGAATCCCAGATGCTCTAATCATTCTATCTTTTGCGATAGCCCTTGCTCCACGTTTACTCGTGTAGTGATAGAAATTCTTTATCTAAAGAAATGAAAAGAAAACCAGACACTTGATTACCACAATATTTTCGTTGCAAAGCATGGGCAAATAAAAAATCGTCGGAATACTTTCAGTTATACATGGTCTATATAGTTCAGTACCCAAAAACAAGGAATTCCTAGATTACGTATGAATTCCAGTTGAGTCGCTACTGCTGCTTTTCCATCTCCACACATCACTTCACCTACAGATCGTAGCTGGGATACCACAGGGAATCGTCTGAAATGATTATCACATGTTCGTCTGGCTGCTTCTTTGTCCCCCAAAAAAACTTGGGCTACAAATTTCACGGTAGACACTACCGGCACAACGTCAGTTATCTATGGGTGATAGAAAAAGATCTAAGATAAAAATTCTTATTAAGTGGCACAGGGAAATTCAGACACTCTGCTGCCATTCAATTTCTAGATCTCTCTAGTACTCTTCCGATGAGGAAGAGGTCAGGTCAGGTCAGGTCAGGTACTTACATCCACCACATTACGCACGAATGCTATCTGTGTTTCCACTGCGGCCTCGGGATTACCAGCAATCAATTGAACTGTGGAACGCAGTTGCGATATTCCAGGACATTGTCGGGAAAAGTTTTGCTGTGTTCTTATCGCACCTTCTCTGTCCCCAGCAAAAGTTTGAAGTAGGGATTTGACTTGAGACAATCCTGGTATCCAGTCAATCACCTATGGTAAAGAATGAATGATTGATCTTCATCCTAACTTATGTAAAAGAAAAAAGAAAAATCCTGAGTATACTATTTGATACATGAGTTATTCATGGGTGGATGGGACGAAGGGCTTGGGCTGTTTTTGATGAGGATGTGCCACTGAGATTCCCAAGCCCTGACCCTACCAGCTATAAGAAAAACTAAACGCGAAAAGGATTGTTGCTGTAATTCGGGCGGCCCTCGAATAGCTTTACTTCTTTATACATCACGTATACTTCAACTTTTTTTCTCTAAATTTTTGGAAACGCGTGTTTTTGTAGTGGGAAGAGGCTTGGAGCTAGGGCCGCTTGGCTAAGCATTGAAGCGCGCTGTGATTGGTCGGCTCGTGCGTGCACCGGACACCTGGTATCTAAAAAAAGAAAACCTTAAAATTACATACCCAATTCAAGACATGCATTGTTCTACTTCATTGTATTGTGAGTCATGTCTCAATATATAGACCATGCACTTGCAGCAAGTCGGAATGCAGATCAATTTGGAGGACAAAACAATATACTGACCTTTTGAACAACATTGCGCACGACGGTATCTAGCTGTCGATCTGTAAGTCGACTGTTTTTGTGAATATTGTGCGCCGAACAAAAACGCCTTACACTCAACTCATGATCACCAAACCCACGAACGCCAGGATGTTTCTTTTGCAGTTCTTCACTTATACGTTTGTGTGACCACTTGAATTTGATAACAAATTCCTTAATTTCTGCAGCACCAACAAAGCTCTCCATTTTATTCAGGGAATCTGCCAAGCAAACTTCCCGCTAAAAACGACTGCTACATTTTGACTTTCCCGTATGTATAGCGTGACCCCCCTGAAATATTTGCTAACGCGTTTTTTTTAAATAGACCTGTAAGAAATTCAACAACAAACAAGAATAAAAAAGACAACTAAGTTAATATGTTTTCTAAAATTGGAAATTAAGACGTTAATTTTTGTATTTAGATGAAAAGTTGTCGATAACATATTATCAAACTAAAAAGAGAAACCCTTATTGTATCGTAAATCTCTAATTACAATATATCTGATCTCGTCATGGAAGTTGGAAATATCAAAAACGAGTAAAGAAAAAACAAAAATTAGGAAAACAGAAAACTCCTGTATTATAAATCCTTATTTACATTATATCTGATCTTGTAAATTTAGAAAAAAGGGTTTTGTTTTACCATTTCACCACTTAAAAATGGCATGTTGTAAAACCTGGACTGGACTGGACTGGACTGAGAAAACCTGGATTTGTAAAACCTGGACTTGTAAAACCTGGACTTGTAAAACCTGGACTTGTAAAACCTGGACTTGTAAAACCTGGACTTGTAAAGTCCAGTCCAGGTTTTACAAGTCCAGGTTTTACAACATGCCCTTAAAAATTGAACGAAAATGGAATGAAACGCCCACGCATTGTTGACAGACCTTTTCAAGTACAACCTATAATCCTGTGCTTTTTTGTACAATTCTGAGAAAAATTTGTCTTAAACACAATTACTTTCATATATTTTGTGCCTCAATAAATTTATTTTTTCGGAGTGAAATCGCGAAAATAGCGTAATTTGTTCATCTGCTTATTACTCGTGCGCACTCTTCCATAACACGGAGATTATAATAATAATATAATTTATTTATATAGCGCTTTTTCCTGAAAAGCCCAAAAGCGCTTTACAATATCATGTATAAATACAAAATCTAAATATATATACAAAAGATAAATATCTGTAAAAATATATTATTATGTTTGAAAAAGTTAAAACTATATTATTTATAAAAATGTAAAGTATTGTACTATTGAATATTAGAGCAAACGCATTAAAACCATGAAATAAATGCAAAACGGACACAAACAAGCAGTAGCCATCCAGTGACAATTAGTCACTATCACTCATCCAGAACATCCACCACACAAAGAATAAAGTGAAAATCACAAAGAGTCTTTGTGTATTTGTCTTTGTGTAATGGATGTCCAGGATGTTTGACAGTGACCAAAATAGGCACTACTTGCAAGTATCAATCCTGAATTCATTCCACGGTTTAAATGCGCTTGCTCTATCTGAAAATCTATGCAAAGAAAATAAATATTATATTGCTAATCAATAAAATACTTGTTAAATAAATGTGTTTTAAGATTACGTTTAAAAGTGTCAATAGAAGGACTGCTTTTGATTTTAAAAGGAAGTTCATTCCAAAGTTTTGGAGCACAGACTGAAAACGCTCTAGAGCCATATGTCTTAAGCTTATATTGCGGTTGTTCTAACATCAACTTTGATCCCGATCTAAGATTACGTCGGGGGACATGAGGGACTAATAAATCCTGAAGATACGAAGGTACAGACAAACCATATACGACTTTGTAAACATACAATAAGATCTTGAACTCAATCCTTAGTTCTACAGGTAACCAATGAAGGTCTTTTAATACTGGAGTTATCCGGTCAGACTTGCGTGACAAGGTTATGAGTCTTGCAGCCGAATTAAGAACATGCTGTAGTCTTTGGAGAGTCTGTTTTGGAAGTCCATACAGAAGAGCATTGCAGTGGTCAACCTTTGAGATGACGAAAGCGTTTATTAACGTTTTAGTTGTTTCCAGGCTTAAGTATCTCCTGATCCGAGCAATGGATCTGATTCCATAAAAAGCTGATTTACACAATTCCGAGATGTGAAGACCAAAGGAGAAGGTACTATCAAAGACAACACCTATGTTCTTAGCAGAATTGGAAGGTTTTAAAGTTGATTCAACAATCTGAAAAGTTCCCAGGTCAGGAGAAGGTCGATGTTTTGCAGAAAGAACCAGGATCTCCGATTTGTCATCATTGAGTTTAAGATTGTTAAATAACATCCAGTAGTAGATATCACGGACACAAGCTTCCAGCTTCATCTGGGCAAAAGCATGATCGCCAACAATAGAACTTTTAAAAGTGCAATACAGTTGAGTATCATCGGCATACATGTGGAAGCTCATGTCATGCCTAGCCTTGATGTCTCCAAGTGGTGATGTGTACAGGACATAAAGAATGGGACCGATGACAGAGCCCTGAGGTACTCCGCAGTTCAAAGGATAGCTTGGTGAACGTTGACTTTCTACGCGAACAAACTGTCTCCGTCCAGAGAGATATGAGTTAAACCAAGCAAGAGCTGTGCCGCGTATTCCAAAACGATTTGCAAGTCGATCAAGCAGAATCTGGTGATCTACTGTGTCGAACGCAGCAGAAAGGTCGAGGAGTAGAAGTATAACACACTTGCCTTGATCGATAGAACATAGAATATCATTCTGCACCCGAATCAAGGCAGATTCAGTACTGTGCCCAGTCTTGTACGCAGATTGGAACTTCTCTGTAAGGTTATTTGCACTAAGATACTTGTTTAGCTGGGATGCCACAACTTTTTCACATGACTTTGAGAGAAATGTCAGGTTGGAAATTGGGCGATAATTAGATAACAGCTCATGATCCAAGTTGGAACGTTTAAGTAAAGGTCTTATCACAGCTTCCTTCAAACAAGCAGGTACAACTCCTTGACCAAGAGACAAGTTTATGATCTTCGTGATGATTGGTAATAAGATGTCAAGGCATTCCTTCAAAATTTGACCCGGCAGAGGGTCTAGCTCACAGGACTTGGAAGAGGATAGAGCAATAACGTTCGAGACTTCCTCAGGCGAGACTGTTTCAAAACGGCAAAAACTAGAGACCGGAACAGCATCAACCAACAGAGGACGAGTAGAACCTGGGCCTTGTTGCATAACTGCAAGATCAGCTCTGATATCTGTGATTTTGACATTAAAGAAGTCAGCAAAAGCAATTGCGAGATCCATGGTGCTGTCCCAGGTCGGAAACCGTACATCTCCCTTCAGGTGCAGAAGCTTACTAACAGTTGAGAAGAGTATTTTAGGGTTGGACTTATTATCTTCAATTAGATTTGAATAGTAGTGCATTTTTGACTGCAAAATAAGATCATTTACACGTTTGCATTGATTTACAAACAGTTCCCTGTCAATTGTTAAACCAGAGTTGCGCCAGCATCTTTCCAATTTTCTTCTCTTGATTTTCTCCTTTCTGATGGAATCATCATACCATGGCGCACTGGGACGAAGCGTAAGAACGCGTTTCTTTGATGGAGCATATCTTTCAAGTAATAATGACAATACTTGATTATAGCGATCTGTGGCAGAACCAACATCGTCCTGGTCATCAACAGATACTAAAGGAGAGTTAGATAAATCAGCACGGAACTGTGGTATATCGATTGACTTGAGTTTACGATAGGATATCTCTTTCTTCAAGTTAACAGATTTGGGGAGAGATAAAGTACAGGATACAGCACAGTGGTCTGAAATAACAGGATCAGATATTGAAAAATCCTTGGCAATAAGCTCATCTTTCCTGGTGATGATTAGGTCGAGAGTATGACCATTCTTGTGTGTAGAACCAGTAATATTTTGATGAAGATCAAATGTATTCAATAATTGAAGAAATCGCATGGCATGTGGATCTCCATTTACATCGACGTGAAAATTGAAATCTCCAACTAGAAGGAGAGCACCCGAAGCAGTCACCAATTCTTCCAACAGTCTTGAAAATTCATCAAAGAATAAATTAATTGAATCCTTCTTCGAAGGTGGACGATAGACCACAACAATTCTCACATTTGTTGAGGAATGTTTCATTAATAAATCTGTAAATTCAAAAGAATTGAATTTTGTTTTGACGAGAGTTTGCTTCTTAAACTTTAACATCTTTTTAAAGAGAAGGGCTACACCACCACCTCTTGACCCTCTTGGTACGCTGTAGAATTCATAGCCTGTGGGACACACATCACGAAGTAGTTGATCATCCGTAACGCAGCAAGATAGCCAAGTCTCGGTCAAGGCCAGTATATCGATATCATTTTCAACAGCGTAATCTTTGACAATCAGTGATTTATTCCTGATAGATCTTGTATTCAATAAGGTAAACATCACTGGTTTTGCAGTACTTGGAGCTGGAATCATAGGTAACCTCTTTACCTCAGTCAAATTATCAGTATTACGCGAACTAAAGCGTTTCATCAGAGCGGAACAAGTTGAGTTTTGAATAACAAATGAGCTGCTATGATGAATAGGATCTGGACGGTTTAAAGGAAAATTACAAGAGTTTATACACCCAGATTTACGATCCGTCGACAAAGATGAGCTTCCACGTATACCACGAGTCCTACGAAGTATTCCCAGTGATTTCAGCGAGTCCCAGACGAGTGAATCAAGTGGTTTTATCCACTGAGTTGATATTGATCCATAAATATGGCGCGAAGATTCAAAACCACATTTAGATTTCCACCAAAAACATCGGGACATAAGGAAAGATCTTGAATAAGTTGCCATAATAATTGTAAAATAAAGTACAGCGACTTGATAATTGATACGAAACTTTGAGTATTGACCAGTTTTGAAAACTTAATCGAGAACTACATCAAGAGCTAAAAATTAAGCAGCCTTCACGCTTCAGGCGCTAGCACACATCTAGATTGTAGATAACAATATGTTGACAGACACTTCCATTGGGAAACAAAAAATTAAAAATACTTGGGAAATAAGTTGAGGATATTCTAGCTTTTTTACTGCAAAGATGCTAATAAATACGAAGAAACTTAATTATGAAGTCTAGTGCAACCGAAATAAATTAGCTGGCGAAGTGTTAACTGGATTAAGTCGGAGAATAACAGAAAATTAGAACCCCTCGTGGGCGATCAGACGCATTACTGTACTACTGTTGTAATATATTTCTTATTTTACCTAAATTATGTTATAGATTATAATATTATATAGCAGGTCCACATCAGCCTATGGCTGCCGACTCAATGTTTGTAATATTGTTTAGATTAACCTGCTCTATCAAATAAAATATTGATCGATTGATTGATTGATTCATGTTTTTTATTATTATTTTCTTCTTCGATCTGTGAGTCAGTCGGGTCCTTACTTCATAGATCAGTCTTAGGGATGTTTCCGGTTGGATAAAATTCATTTTGATATTAAATGATAGAAATATCAGGTATAAGTTTACCTAATTTTTTTTTTCGATTTCAACTCTTAAATAAAATAGCTCACGAGTTGCAAAGAGCATATGCTCGCTCAGTCTACGTAAAGTGAAAGTGCAAAGTTGCAAATAATCCTAAAGTGAAAGTGTTGAGCTGCGAATGAAACATGATCTGCATTTGCTCACTCACTCAGTAAATAGTGATGATGCAGGGTGAGTAGAAGATCAGATTGTTCAAATAGAATTCTGTAAATCGTTTCAAAATACTGTTTTTTTCTGGTTATTAAAAGCGTATGCAAGACAAAGTCTTAATATTGAAAGTGAAAGTGTTGTGAAACATCTTTTGTCGTACGCGTTTAGAATACCATTATCCAAAAAACAAAAACAAAACAAAAACGAAAAATAAAAGCCTGTTTCGAAAATAGAGAAATGAAGTCGCAACTGAGGCGTATTTAGACAAGTTAAGAATTAGAGTACAAACACTAAAAGTGTGCAACATAAATACCACTAAATACTGGTAAATTATGCTAATTCTATTGTTCTCTATTGTTTAATCAACACTATTTAGTGGTAAATAGTGCAAAGTATTGCACACTTTTAGTGTTTGTACTCTAGCATCTGGAAACTAGATTTTTAGTTCTTTCCTGCTATGGAGAGTAACTGTATTCTCAACGCAAATGACTTATTGCAAGGCAAAGAAAGTGTAAATCTCAAAAGAGTTCTGCATTGCAGACTATTCGTACTGTTTTCTTTATATAAGCTTAAATGATACTTACCATAACCAAAAACAATAAAAGAGGAGAAAACTGAAGAGCCATTATCGTTGATTTGAAGTCCCTCTAGCTTTATATATCTCTCGCTCCGTCCATAGATATCTCTTTTATTACTGGGTTGCCATGGTGGCAAACCAGTCTTATTTCATTTATTTATCAAGGCAACTTATTCACTTCCAGGTTGCAGACCATTGGCTAAGAAGGAGACATGGCTCGATGACGTAGGATGTGATTGACATGTGTCTGATTTTCAGACTTTGATGGTAATGGAATGTAATGCCTTTAGGGGCATAAAATTGAAGGCAGTGAAAAGATATAAATCTCAAACGAAATAATGTTCCTGCCATAAATTTGCTACCAATCAGAAAATTTAGAGGTAGATAGCTAACTCAGTTGCCTACGTAAAAGGCTAGTTTTTCCCTAGTATTCTTAACAAATGCCAAGCATGGCTACTTAAACTATGGATTATTGTTGCACTAAACGTTTTAGTAACACTTAATTTCTCATAATGGTTTTTCAGCCAAGGACAAAGTTTTTAGTACCTGGGGAACCCCCTAATCACATTCACTGCATGACCTTGTACAAGAACGTTTCAAGATTTATGCATATGCTAAATACGGTAGACTGATATAGAAAAATAAATTCTTAGAAATTTAGACTCGGAGTGAGGAAGCTCACTGATGATAACAAATAAATAAGAGCCCTATTTTGAGGTTTTCATGGTTAACAATAGTCAAAAGTCAGTCTAGGAAATGATACTCAAAGTTCCAGGAAGTGATCGGTCGTCTCACGTCTCACAAATCCTTCTGTGTTTATTGATACAAGTACGTTGTTTATATGTTTATATATATTTTAAATTAATCACGTCTCTATTGGCGGATTGCTAAAACAATAGCGGTGACGTTTGTTAACCTTGGAGGGGAGGGTACGTATGGTTTTTGTAACGACGGTTGAAAGCCGTTGCAAGCATGCTTGGTTCATAGCATTCGGATTGGCAATGGCTTCGCAAAAAAATTGGCTTTTGAAACTGTTAGCGTTGAATTCCGAAAGGGAGATCGATTGTGTGGTTGTATCAAATATCGGACTAAAGTTCTGTGAAAGAATTTCGGCGTGATGTGTAATTTTGGCTGAACTAGAGGCGAATTATTGACCCTTATCGAGGGTTCGAGCGGCCTGAAGTGTGCTACCTTCCCAATTTTTAAGTACAAGGGATACTCCACCACGATACTCGCTCAATATTGCTGCAAATGACCTGAAACTTCACAGAGACTCAAAGGAAAACACGAAACACAAGTAGCAACATTTATTTGTGTGATTTACTGATTTTTATTTTTTTCTAAAAATCGTCATACATTGCCTTATAAGTTTGATAGGATACCACAGAAACCCAGCTTGGGCTACCTGTGCTATTACTCAAAAAAATGTCTATAGACTAAACAATTATTAGCCTGAGAAAACAGATGTCCTTTCGCTCCCCATCCCCCCGCGAAACTAACTGGTTTCGCGGGGGGATGAGGAGTGAAAGGACGTCTGTTTTCTTAGGCTAAACAATTGTGTGATAATCATTCTTTTGCTATTTAGGAATAAATCTCAGTTCTAGCTAAACAGGCAATTCAGTTACATTCTTGCAAGATTTGAGATGTCCATTACAGTAGCTTCTTTTCCTATAACGAATAATGATATAAAAATTCTATCAAGAATGGTAAATGTTCTAGTCAGTGCCATCTAGGTATGATCAAGACTTTAAGTAAACATTTAACCAAAACATTTTTTCTGATCACTTCCGGTGGCGCAATTTTTGCTTCATAAACTCGCTCGTAGGCATCCATAAAACGAGCTCGGGACACCCCATTTTTCTTTTCATATTCGGAACCAGCATTAATTATAAATTTCTCTTTAAAAAATCGTAGTTTAAAAGAAAGTTTAAATTTATTTCCTAAAATAGCCAGTCACCTTAACCAAAACATTTAGGACTGCTAACAACAAGGTCAACGGGAGCTGAATCAGAGATTTCCCTGTTTTACGATTAACTTGTCTAAAACTAAATACACAAAATTAAACTTATCATTAACTAAAACGTGTATTATAACACTTCATTAGCATATTAGTTTGAATTCACTTTTTAGCCAAATTTACACCAAACCGACGTACATGTTAGGTTCTTAAAAATCCCTAAACCAAACTAAGCAACTTATGGATACACGTATACGCACGCAAAATCTCGGATTCAAAATGTTTTTACGATTTACTCAAAATCTGTCAGATAAAATCTTCTAGTTTTTAGATATTTTGTTTGCCATACACCATAGTTTGACAGAATAGGTTTGGCTTTTTTAGGTACCGTCGTAATCGCTCAGAATTTAGACTTAGCTGAATTCAAATATTCTTGTTTATCGCCGCTATCTTAACGTTAATTTGATTAAATTTTACATTTTTATAAACTCCAATCTAAGCAAAATATCTTGTATGAATTTTATAATAATCGAACTAAGGAAAGTTAGTTTAACGGCCGCTCAAAAATGTTCGGTGCGGTTGTTTGAAAACAGGAGGGGAAAAAATTCAGTCTCTAAATTTTATTGCCGGAGACTGTTTGTACTCATTAGTGTTTTTTGCCACCCAGTAATTTGAAAGCTGATATCTCGGAAACTATTGCATGCAAAGAGCTAAAAATATCGTAGATTACTTATATCAATAAGATATTTTAAGTTTTGGGTTCAGTTTTTATTTTTCTTGACTTAAAACCGTATGCTAATGAGCAAAATATTGTAAACGACTAGGAAATTACCTCAGCATGGTTTTCAAACTCCTATTAGGTTTCTTTCTATCCATTAAATCAGTGGGAAACATCTGCATAAACTAGAGGTACAAACATCATCTCAACTCATTGAGGACCCTCACTTCATAATCACCACTAATCAGTTGCCATGCTTCTCGACTTTCCGTTTCAATAATAATGGTATCATATCAATATTTTACGGTTTTTTCTAGTAAATTAATACCTCAACGATGGTTTTAAAACTCCTATTACGTTTCTTTCTCTTCATTTAATCAGTGGGAAACACCTGCATAAATTCGAGCTACAATCATCACCTCAACTCATTGAACAGTTCGAAGATACTGAAGATGTCATCCATCGTTAAACTTCTTTTTTGCCGTCTTCGAAGGTAAGACATCAACTCTTAATGCCTATTTCTCTCTATTCGTTAATATTTTCCTCGCACTTTTCTCCTCTTATTTCCTATTTTTTCTTAAAACTTTTTTTTTTAAGAATTCTATTAAAAGTTTACTCGAACGCTGAAAAAAAGGAAAAATGTTTAAAAGTATTATGATTTAGGACAAAAAAATACTTCTGTCATTTGTCAGAATTCGTCACTTTTTAAGTGGCATTCCCGATAAAAGTTTCCAAAACTCCTTATGTCCGAAAAGCGTTTTTAAAGATACCCAAAGATACCTTAT
Organism: Anthopleura sola; assembly: GCA_023349425.1. Taxonomy (NCBI): domain Eukaryota; kingdom Metazoa; phylum Cnidaria; class Anthozoa; order Actiniaria; family Actiniidae; genus Anthopleura; species Anthopleura sola. The sequence goes on along the minus strand of JALHLI010000007.1, from coordinate 3,551,495 downwards.
TTCTCGAATTTTTCCAATCCTAAAATATGTGTCACTTCAAAAGATAATATTTCGGCAAAAAACGGTGATTACACGGATCGAAATACGTTTTAAAACTATGTCTAATATTAAATGTTCAGATCTTAGACTCAAACATGTGTGTATCTAGCGTTTTTAACTGTGGAGCTGCGATTGAAATCTTCCAAATTTCCTAAATTTGCATAAATTACCTTTAATAAGTGACTGTTTACGCTTTTGGCCGTATGAATCGGCACGCAAAAATACGTGTTAAAAAAAAAAACGAAATACAGCAGCCCAAAATATCATTTAGAAGTTTTCACATCAAGACTGTGCAAAACTCTGAAAAATGATTATTTTAGTTCTTCACATTTTCACATATTATATATTTATTATTGCCACGAAAGAGGGACACAAATCCTTTTCTTTATCTTTTTTTTTTTTTTTTTTTCTTTTTTTTTTTTTTTATCCTTTTTTTTTATCTTTTTTTATTTTATTTTCCAGCTTAGCTTCCAACGTATAATTATATTAATGATATATGAGTTAAGGAAGGTTGTTTTCATAACAGTTATATTTGTTTGTATTCAACACTGAGAAAACGTCTGAAAAATGCTTTTTATGGTCAAAAGTTTGTTCAACTTTTGCGATAGAAAATACAAAAAAACCTCCCCAATCTACCCCCTTAATTCGAAAACGAGCACGGTGAACCACATCTTTTATTTCATTTTTGAGTTTCACCTTTTTGTAGACAAAGTTTGAAGAAAAGTTTATAGCAGGATCTATGGGTCCCGAACCACCTTAACAAACGGTGAGGCGGAAAGCCTGCTAGTAGTACGGTCTGTTAGCAAAAAAATCGTGATAGATCTAGATGTAAGAATCATTATAAGAAGGGGTGCCACTGAAATCATATCCATGCAAAGGGGCGAGAAAATGGACCAACTATATTTTCCCGTGGGGCGGGAATGAGTGTAATTTGTCAACTATTAAAGTAGCGGCACTAATTAAAGTTTCGCTCGTTTCACTTGAAAAGGAATCTCATTTACCATTTAACTGATGCTTCTAGTTGTTTTTCTTTCACGTTTTTGATGTTAATTTTAATAAACATTGGTTAGTTAATTTTAATAAATGCGTGAAGGGTGGGGTAGGTCAAAGTTCCATAATGAATTGACCATTCTTTAGTGAAAGTTTCTGTCACTATTTCGAAAATCGCAGATGACTGCTCTGGTTAATAAAATTGGGGGGAGGGGTGGGTGCCATAATTTATATTTTGACGAAACAAAAACAGGTTCTTATTTGATTTTGAACGAGTATTTTATTTATGTTTATATAGGTGATGATGAAGAGACAGCTGGTATTTCTCTTTCTTGTGTTCCTTCTCAAGCACAAAGTCACCTACGCCACCATGTGGCCGACTCAAAGTTATTCAGAACTAAACGTGTACTTGCAAGGATCCACTCTTGAATCGTCCAAGGTAAACACAATCTTTGAATGTTACAGAAAGTGTGAGGAGAACATGCTTTGTGCAAGCGTCAACATGAACCTGATAGACAAGACATGTGAACTGAAGTACTCTACCAAGACAAGACACCCAGAGAAGACCGTTAGTCAGCAAAACACCATCTACATGGAGATACGGGATAATAACGTCGCTCCAGGGTCGAGACCAGAAATACCAATCGCATCTTGTAAGAAGCTCAAGGAGGATGACAGCCAGGCAAAGTCAGGGGTTTACTGGATGAAGTTCAATGAACCATCTTCTGCACCACTCCAAGTGTTCTGTGACATGATCACCGATGGAGGAGGCTGGACCCTTGTATACAGCTACACGTTCACTCAGTACAGTAACTTTCATTCCTTTGCAAACGCAGTCACTCCAATACCAAACTGGCCTATGGACAGGTCTCTTGGGACATGTGTGCCACAGTCAACGACAACCCCGCTCAGTGAGTCTTCTCGCTCGGCCATGGATTTTGCTCTGTGGAAGAAGATTGGTAACGATGTCCTTCTCAAGCCTAATATTACTAACTGGGTAGCCTGTGTAGAAGGAACCGGAAGTCTTGTTAACTGCGTGAGAGGAAGCGTGACCTGCAGAGTTGTCAAGGCCATTACACCAACCTGTACCACTGTCACTCCAGACCTTTTCAAACTTTCTGTTCCTGGACCAACTTTCCTTCTAAATGGGAACCGATATATTAGTTTCGATGGAAGAACCAGCGAGGGTCGGACTATCCATGATCCTTGTGGTACCGCGTCTCCAAACAATCACCTGACCAATGTAGCCAATCCTGGTGGTGCGATTTACATTCGCTGAGAGAGGAGTCATCATACAGATACCTTGAACATATTATCCTACTTACAGGTCATAACCTTAATACTTTGTTCGCACGATCTACATATCATTCTGGACTTGTTGAACCTAAAGACCCCTTGCAGCACGTCGCAATGCAGCTTAATCAACAGGTTTCAATTCTCAGGAGATTGAAATATTTTTGTTTTGTACTCGATCCAAATAGACCTCTTTACCTTCGTATGCAAATTGCCCATTTCAGACCACATGATATTCCATTTAGAAATGTTCTTTTGTTAAAATATTTACACATGAAAGAATCAACTCCCAAGAGTGGCATCACATGGTCTGAAATGGGCACAACAAACAACGAAGCTAAAAAGGTCTATTGAGCAGCTTTGATGTCACGTGAAAGGGGTCTATGGTAAAGAAAAACTGGATGAAATAGTAACATTTGAATTATAGTTTGAAATGCACCCGAGAAGCCTTAATATGAGCTATTCTTGTCAATACGAAAAAGTATCGCGATTCTTCTATAAGTTTCATTGGGAGAGAGCCGCCAATATAAACCCGTATTGTCGGCTCAGAATTGCCGGGCGATAGGAAAATCGCGATACAAAACTTATTGTGATTTTGAGCCGCCAATACGGAATATATTTTCTCCCAACTAGCCGCCAATATAAACCTGTATTGGCGGCTCAAAATCGCAACAAGTTATAAATATTTAAGAAGATTAGCTTAGTATTTAAATGAAATGTTACGATACAGCAGTGCTCTACCGTGTTGGTGATGTCGCTGTACCTGAGCATTTTCATTGGCTGATTTTACGCGCTGTGACTGGTTGATGTGACCAAATCAGTATCGTGACAGCTTTCACATTCCTACGAAATCACAAGTAACCCAGGCTGGAAAAACTCCTTGTTTTTTTACGAGGGTAACACTAAATATCCAGTGGCTAACAAACCTGTGGCCCTCGTTCCATGATCGAATTGGAATTTAGAAGTTGATTTTTGTTGAAAACCGAAGAACCTGGAGAAAAACCCTCGAAGCACAGGAGAGAACCAACAAGCAACTCCACTCACATATATGAAGGCTATCCACTTAAAAAGAATGTATAATGTATGTAGTAAATAGATTTTGCTAAGATTTTGATAATAAAGCTTGGAAATATATAACAAAACGAATGTACAAATGTACTTACAGCCTTGCATATTTTTTTTTCGATTTTAAGCATTTTAGCCCCTCCATTTCTCTTCCCTAAACATACACTAGTTTCGCTTTCAATGCCAACCGCTGTTTTTGAGACTGGCAGTTACATTTGCACAGGGTAAGCCTCGTTTATAAGTCAGATATTCATAGACACCGCCATTAAAAGTTTGGGGGCCTGGAAAGAAAGAAAGAAAGAAAGAAAGAAAGAAAGAAAGAAAGAAAGAAAGAAAGAAAGAAAGAAAGAAAGAAAGAAAGAAAGGAAGGAAGAAAGAAAGAAAGAAAGAAAGAAAGAGAGAGAAAGAAAAAAGGAACGAAGGAAGGAAGGAAGGAAGGAAAGAAGAAAGAAAGGATGAACTGATAATATAAGGAGACTTTTATCGCTGAGACTTCGATCCGTGTGAACTCAACTCCAAAACAAAAAAATATCATAGAGCTTATTAAAAAAAAACAACACAAAAACAAAAACTGCAACTAAATTATTAAAGTCAAGTTGACACAAAGCTTCAAGAAAATTCTGACTGACTTGAAAGTTCCTTTTGAGCTTTTTTACACGATTTTCATCAGTCCATGGACTATAACAACTTTACTCTCTCAAATTACATTTATTTAAGTAACTTTTGAGTTAATTCTTTTTCCTGAATTTGTCACCTTTTTGTTTCAATATTAATGTTATCTTATACACAACATACGGAATATTCTAGTAAATTACCTCAGCATGGTTTTAAAACTGCTATTCGATTGGTTTCTATCTATTTTCATCAGTAGGATACATCACCAGGATAAACTAGAGCTCTACTCATCACCTCAACTCATTGAACAGTTCGCTGTTGAAGACTGAAGATGTCATCCATCGACAAACTACTTTTTTACCATCTTTAAAGGTAAGATATCAAATATTCATGCATATTTCCCTCTTCTCGTTCATATTTTCCTCGCACTTTATGACTCTTGTTTGTTATCTTAACAAACATCCTTGTCGTCGTCGTCGTCCTTGTCGTTGTCGTCGTCCTTGTCCTTGTCCTTGTCCTTGTCCTTGTCCTTGTCCTTGTCCTTGTCCTTGTCCTTGTCCTTGTCCTTGTCCTTGTCCTTGTCCTTGTCCTTGTCCTTGTCCTTGTCCTTGTCCTTGTCCTTGTCCTTGTCCTTGTCCTTGTCCTTGTCCTTGTCCTTGTCCTTGTCCTTGTAACTAGTGTTCTTGTTTGCTCTATCTTCATATATATATATATATGTATGCGTTTTTTCTTTTCCTCTTTCTCAATCTCATCGTTTTGGGTAACTGAACACAAATTTTCCTACCAGTTTTTACTCTTCAATTTCAAAGCCGGGCCCTACTTCGATCGGAGGAGAAACCATTCCAAAATTATCAAAAAACATACAAAATATAATCCGTATATACTCTTATATTAATTCTTCTAAATCTTCTCACTTTTCCCACTGAAAACGCTATTTCGGCGGGGAAAATGGTAAAATACAACGATAGGATATTTAGTAATAATGTCAACGACCACTACACAGTTTTGATAACTGATCTCGATGAATCTCTAAAATGTTATTTTCATCACTTGTATAACGCTTTCGTTAAACTTTTTTATGTTCCTCCGACCGCCCAAATAACTACGAACTCCAAACGCAGTACAGTTTTTCTAAAGTTTTGGTTCAATCGATTAAATTCCACCTGTCACCTGCATAAGTTAGTCAGTAGAATTTTGACCTCCCGAAGTTGTCAATTTTCCCTTTTTTTCGATATTAAGAAAATATTCCCTGCCTTATGAACCCGGTTTTTCGATGGGAAAAGTAAGGTATTTCTTGTTTGAAAAGGTTTTCTCGTAAATACTTTCTTCCCAACTTTACCAGAGTTTTTATAATTATATTGTGACTTCCAAAGGCAGGTAAAACAATGACTTTTAGGAAAACGAATTCGAATTGAATTCGATTCCGGAATTAAATTAAGTATGCGAAAGTAATAAGGAAAACAAAGAATTTTTTTACCGCTGAGACACTTTGTATCCGTGTGTACTCAACTTTGGCACCCTGTGGACCTCATGCGTTTCATAGTTACTCCAAAACAATAAAATATCACATACTTCATATCCGTGTGTACTCAACTTTGGCACCCTGGTGGGCCTCATACGTTTCGTAGTTACTCGAAAACAATATAATATAATAGAACTAAGTACAAAAATATATCTTGAAAACAATAATTGGAACTCGGCTGATCGAAGTCAAGTTAACACTAAATCACAAAGCTTCAAGAAAATCCTGACTGATTTGAAAGTTCCTTTTGAGCTTTTTTACCCAATTTCATTCGTGAACTACAACGTTACTTTTGGAAATTATGGCGAGACAAATGTAACTATACGTTTGTTTAGGTTTACTATATACTTTTTCCATATTTGCATCACTTTTGCACCGAGAAAAGATGAGTGAATCCAATATTTTGTCCAGTGACATTAACAGATTTGAAAGCTTTTAAGTCTTTGTTACGAAAAAGGACACATTGTCTACAGCTCTTTCAAAAAAGGTCGGTGAACTGAGGTTTTGTTGCATGTTGCATGTTGCATGTTGCATGTTGCATGTTGCATGTTGCATGTTGCATGTTGCATGTTGCATGTTGCATGTTGCATGTTGCATGTTGCATGTTGCATGTTGCATGTTGCATGTTGCATGTTGCATGTTGCATGTTGCATGTTGCATGTTGCATGTTGCATGTTGCATGTTGCATGTTGCATGTTGCATGTTGCATGTTGCATGTTGCATGTTGCATGTTGCATGTTGCATGTTGCTTACCAAGCTTGAAATGTATTTATTCATATGTAAACAATGTCATCACAGAATGAAATATGCTTGAAAGAACCTGCAGACAAAGTTTGGGAAAATTCCATATTGTTGTGACCTTTCGCTGTTTGAATTCAAATAACCATTCTGCATGCAACATGCGCAACAAGCAACAAAACCTTCACCAACCTTTCTTGCTGTATATCATTTGAAGCAAGTTCGCCTTGGCGAGTTTTCACCCATCGCTACGATTTACGGTAGTGTCCTGGCAAGAAAGCCTGTGATGACTTTAAGTGTTCAGTATATTAGAATAGCAACCTTAACAATCTCTAGCGCTTTTCTCCATAACCTAAATGTAAAATGAGGAAATGATTTGCCGAGAAGGAGGCCGGTTTAGATTTGATTTCAGTATATTACAAACTAAATTTTACCAGATCGAAAACATTTTGTTCCGGGATGATAATATATCTTATTAACCCTCACTAATCACTAGATATGTTTTAGGTGTTGATCATGATGATTAAGAGACAGCTGGTGTTTGTCTTTATGCTGTTCCTTCTCAAGCACAAAGTCACCTACGCTACGATGTGTCATACGCAAAAATATTCAGAGGTCAACGTGTACTTGCAAGGATTCACTCTTGAATCGTCTAAGGTAGACACAATCTTTAAATGTTACAGAAAGTGTGAGGAGAACATGCTTTGTACAAGCGTCAACATGAACCTAATGGACAAGACATGTGAACAGAAGTACTCTACCAAGACAAGACACCCAGAGAAGACTGTTAATCAATCAAACACCATCTACATGGAGATACGGGATGATAACGCTGCTCCAGGGTCGAGACCAGATATACCAATCACATCTTGTAAGAAGCTCAAGGAGGATGACAGCCAGGCAAAGTCAGGTGTTTACTGGATGAAGTTCAATGAGCCATCCTCTGCGCCATTCCAAGTGTTCTGTGACATGACCACCGATGGAGGAGGCTGGACCCTCGTCTACAGCTACACATTTACTCAATACAGTAACTTTGGAGCATTGTCAAACGCAGTCACTCCAATACCAAACTGGCCTGTCGGTTGGTCCCCTAGTGGTTGGGTTCCTCAGTCAACGACAACCCCGCTCAGTGAGTCTTCTCGCTCGGCCATGGATTTTGCTCTGTGGAAGAAGATTGGTAACGAGTTTCTTCTCAAGCATAATATCACTAACTGGGTAGCCTGTGTAGAAGGAACAGGAAGTCTTGTGAACTGGGTGACAGGAAGTCTGACCTGTAGAGTTGTCAAGGCCATTACATCAACCTGTACCACGGTTGCTCCAAACGTCATTGATATCAGTGAAGTATGTGGACCTGTTTTGTTGCTCAATACCAAATATTTATTTCATTTTGAAGGAGAAACCAATAGATGCACTCCCCCCCATGATCCTTGTGGGGTCGACGGTTCTTATCATCATCTGACCAATGTATCCAATCCTGGAGGTGCAGTGTACGTACGATGAGAATGGATTGAAAGCATGTCACATAAAGAATAGTACAAGTTTCCACTGTTACTACATATATAATTATTAACATGAATTGCACTGTTTACCCGATTGGAATTCTTCTTCTTGGTTTCAATCAAACTTTTCAATTTTCACTGGTTTTACATTAACATTTGAACAGTAACTTTTACTCATTTTGTAGTTGAGACTGGCATTGACAAAACAATAGACGTTCGATGTCAAAGTAGTGTTTTGAGTTCATCATTTGAACTGCTTTATTCTTAGTTATTAATAGACATCAATGATGCCATGGAAACCAGGAATGTAATCATGTGATATATAGACGATGTCAAACTAGTGTCTTGACTTCAGCATTCGAGCTAGTTTGAATATTTATTCTTAGTTATTAATAGACACCAAGTATGCCAGGAATGTAATCACGGTATATTGTAACTGTATTATTTTCTTCTTGCTCTGTAAGCTGTTCAATAAAGTGTTTTGAGCAGAAAACAGTTTCATTTTTCCCGATTATTGATGCTCCCTGTTTCATTCATATCTGTCATACCATTAATAACGATATTCTTACGTAACATTTAGGTGAAAGTCTAACTTCCTTTTTTGTCTTTACGAATAGCAGGCTTCATAGGCCTGTGGTAGAGAAAAGCATTTTTTTGGAAATTTAGACAAACTGAGGAAGCTGACTTAGATCGATCATTAAAAATAATAATAATAATTGATAATATTAATAATTAGCATTTATATAGCGCCATTTCCGGAAGCTCAATGGCGCTTCATTCTTTATTCTTCCTTGACGACAGCCAGAATATTACGTTTTATGCATGACTAGTTGTCTAATTTCTATGAAACGAGGTTGTCTTCCTGGGTTTCTTAGAAAACAACCACACCAGCTCAGTTGGAATCATTAGACGAGAAAACCAGACCTTTGACCAAAGATTACGACAGCAACGCTTTTGATTGGCTTATGGGTCGACGTAACTAACATAATATAAACCCAATATTGACTACCTAGAATTCAATTCCTAGAATTTGAATTCAAGAAGCGACAACGCAATGGCTATGTTAGATACTTTTTTTGATGACTTCAAGAAGAAGTTAACTTGTCTCATTTGTCACGATATATTTACCGATCCTAAAACTCTTCCCTGCCTGCACAGTTATTGTACACAATGTATCACTCAGTGGTATACAAGAAGTGGGGATCAAGTCGAGAAGAAGATGAACTGCCCAATGTGCAACACGACGATACCTGTGCCAGACGGCGATCCTTCGAAGCTTCGCTCTTCATTCTACTTCAGTTCTCTTCTGCAGTTACTTCACGCCATGAAAAGCAACGCCAACCAACCAGGATTATCTGATTGTGTCAGCTGTGAAGAATCTCAAGTTCTGGTTGCATTTTGCCCGCAGTGTGATGGCTCGATATGTGAAGAATGTGTCAAAACCCATAAGACCATCAAACAACTTCGAAATAAACATCAACCAGCGAAGTTTGTTGAGTTTAAAGAAGAGAATGTAAAAAGCTTTGTTGAGAGCAAAATGGTTTGCAAAGAGAATTCGCACGAAGAGGAAAAGCTTGAATACTTCTGCAAAGAAGAAAATTGTAGACGCTGTGTGTGTCAAAAGTGCTTTGCACTGAATCATCAAAATCACCAATTGCAGAGTTTAGAAGAAGCTGCAGAAGATGCTAAAAAAGACATCCAAGAAAGCATCAATCGAGCCGAGCAACGGAAGGAAACATTTGAGGAAGAGCTAAAGAAGTTCAAGGAAAACTCGGAGAGAAGCCGACAAGAGATTGAGTTGGCAAAGAAAGAGATTCGTCGTGCAGAAGAGATGATTTGCAAGATGGTGAGTGATCACAGTACAGCGATGATCAGTGAACTGGATCAGACACTCAATGAACAAACTGCAGCAAACGATCAAGAAAGCGTTAAGAATGGAATTGACCAGTTATCGTCGTTCATACAGCAGTGGCAAGAAATGCAAGATAAAGGGGTCTTATATGACATTATAGAGAGTAAGAATGACCATAAAGCAATCTGCGAGACATTACTAGAAACGCGGCCTTCTTTTGTAACTGTTGAACCAGCCCAGCGTGACGTGACAGCGCGTTACATGACAGTCTACCAAGTCATGCAATCGGTGACTGGCAAAATCCTAAGGACTGTAAAGGCAATGGCAGACCCTTTACAATGCACGTTTGCATCACTGGAAAAAGTCTGTTATAGCTTCGAAAACGACTTTTGTATCATCACAAGAAATGCAGATGGAGAAGTGTGTCCCACAAGAATCGAGTCTATCGATGTTAGAATCAAAGATGTGGAGGGCAACGAGGTGGAAAAGAGAGTATCTGAAGAGGAAACTGGAGTTATATGTGTGAGTTATAAAGTAGAGAAAACTGGACCATACGAAATCCAGGTGAATATTGGAGGTGAACCGATCAAGGGCTCGCCTCAGAATGTAGACATGCTCGATATGAAGGAGTTGTTCAAACCTGTGAAAATCTTCGGAAGAAAGGGATGTGGAAGAGGAGAGTTAAACAGTCCCCAGTCAATTGCCGTCAGTGATAACGGAGAGATAGCAATTGCCGACTCTCTTAATCACCGTATCCAAATATTTAGCCATGATGGAACGTATTTGAGAGATTTTGGCAGCAAAGGAACAGGAGGAGGTAAACTCTATTTTCCATTTGGAGTGGTCTTCAGCGAAGACAAAATAATTGTCAGTGATGGTTCCTATGATGATGTCAAGCTCAAAGAGTTTGACTTGAGCGGTGCTTATGTAAGAACTATCAATAGACCCGAGGAATGGTTGGTGGGGCATGGAATCTGTTGCCTTGAAGATAGGAACATCGCAGTGTGCTGTGGAAATGGAGCGGAACTTTGTAACCGGCCAAGTATCAAGGTCTTAACCAAACAAGGAGGTTTGATTCATGAGTTTGATATGCCTGACTGGGAACAGCCTCGGTACATCACCTATGGCAACGGGAAATACTTTGTATCTTCCACAAACAAACACTATGTCAGTGTTTTCGATGAAAAGGGAACATTCTCGTACCGATTTGGAGAAGAGGGAGAAAGAGACGGTCAGTTTGATGGTGTGCGTGGACTGGCTGTTTATGGTACAGACATGATTCTTGTCTGTGATCTTGGAAATCACCGTGTTCAACTTTTCACACAAGAAGGTCAGTTTATAAGGTCATTTGGTAGTTTTGGCCCAGGTGTTGGCCGTATGAACCAACCAACTGATGTAGTGACAGTTGATGGTCAAGTGTATGTGCTGGAATTTGAAAGCAGTCGTGTGCAAATTTGGAAATGAACTAACTGACAAATAACAGTTCTACACTTCTCAAGTATGAAGTCATTGCTTTCGATAATATTCCCGCAAACAATTCACAAACATTTATGCATAGGGCTTTTAATTTTAAATTAATTTTTTCATCATTGCATTTGATCCAATGTTTTTCAATTTTTTATTCAATCCAATCCTTTATCTTTTATTCAATCCTTTAGTTTTCATTCAATCCAATCCTTTATTTTTCATTCAATCCAATCCTTTAGTTTTCATTCAATCCTTTATTTTTCATTCAATCCAATCTTTTCGTTTTCATTCAATCCTTTATTTTTCATTCAATCCAATCCTTTAAATTTCATTCAAAAAATTGATAAAATTGTCTTAAATAAGACTGATAATTTGCACCATTTATTGCCATTTAATACAAATGAATCTAGTGTTACTCTACGTAAGCAGAGGCGTTTTACTGTTCCCGTGTGCAAAACCAACAGATATAAGAACAGCTTCATGATTGCAAGCGCATTGAATTATAATAAATCTAATTAATTTTATTAAGTGTAGATATTTATATAATTATATATTATTATTCAAGTTTAGTTTATGGTTAACTGTAATTATATTTACGCAATTCAGCTTCAGCTGATTAAGTACATTGTCAATAAAGCATCTATCTATCTATCTATATATCAAGCATCATTTTCAAAGCTTTGGTAAATGCCCGGGGTACTCCCTATAATGGACTATACGGGGATGCTCCGCCCGAATGGGGTACTTCTTTCATGCCGCATGTATAGCAAAGGGGTGGAAATTGGTGACTTTTGGTATAAAAAGGGGTAGATTTTCTTCAAAGGTATATAAAAGGGGTACCTTTTCAGGCAAAAGGTATATAAAAGGGGTACTTTTTCGCTGAAATTTGGTATAAAAAAAGGTAAGGGGTCGAAAGTCCGGGCGGAGCATCCCCGTATGAAATGACCCGAAGTACCCCTTTATCAGCTCACCTTTCAATAGTTTCATGAAAAGACTCAGGTAAATTAAGACCAAATAGTGCCTAGGCCCTATTGTTTGAGTTCATTTGCATTAGATTCGGCATATGTGAAATTCGATGTCTGAACCGAGCCTAATGTATCAAATAGGAGTTAATGGATCTAAGTTAATAAATCCAAGTTCGAATCAAAAATGAAACCAGAAGATTGAATTAGATATTGATCTCAAACAACTGATGATCAAATATTTCAAATAGGATAAAGAATTAAGAGAAAAATATCCTATGCCCTTGGCAGGACTCGAACCCACGGTTTTGGTGATACTAGTCCGACGTGTTAACCACTACACTACAAGGACCAACCACGCTGGTTACGCAGCCAGGCAATGTTGTATATGTGGCAACTGTGGGGGTCCAGGGCGATATTAATCTCATGGGTATGCTGAACACCGTAAATATTTACGCACAATTGAGGATAATACTAGTGAAATGAAATGTGTTCGGTGTGAATAATAGAATAAAGAATTAAGAGAAAAATATCATATATATCATTTCAAATAGGAGTTTATAGAACTTTCCACAGAAAAGCAAATCTTACTTAGGTTGTTACAGATAGTTCCAAGTTAAGATCTAGAGGAAATGCTTTTTCTCTGGTCGTTTGATAGGTCTCAAAACATCGTTCAAAGAAATTTTCCTTGATGTAATCGAGGATATTTTTGGTGGACGAAGAACTTCATCACAGCCAGTTTTGGTGGCATCTTTTTTACACTTAACGTAGCGGTGGATATGATCTGATAGATACTCTAACGGTGACGATCCCTGGGACAACACTTGGTAATGAAAGTCTCTTAAGTCGAAATCTTTCGCCAATTGCTTTGAAGCATATTTCCTGTTTTTCTTGATGTCCAGTTGCCCAATCATGTAAGCTGTTGCTTGTCCTGGGACGCTCTGATAGCGAGTTACCTCTTTCTTTGCGACATCTGTGTCATCCCAGGCTTTCTCGCTGTGTATTTGTAAGGCCTGGGCCCTAGTCATTCCAGTATAGTGGAGACCAGTGTCGACTATAAGACGAATTGCCCGCCATATCTGAAATAGGAAACATTTTTTATTATATCTAGGCTAAGAGATAACTCTGTGTATTTGTACCATGCCATATCTCTTATTATCCCACCCCATAGAAAATACAGCCAATCAGAAAGCAGGAAATCCGTTGTATATTCGTCGGTATTTCACTCTTCCTACCCAGCATGCCCTGCGCGTTGAATCTATGTATTTGTATTTTCAATGGTGTGGGATGAAATGGTTATAAAATGGTTTCTCGTGGCATACCGTGGATATCCCACTCGTCCCTTGTATTTTCTTTGTATACATACTCGCCTAAAGGTTCGTGTGTATACTAGAAACTACAAGTGACTCGTGGGATAATCCACGATATGCCACTCGAAACCATTGTATAACTAGTATATATACCATGGGTTTCAGTATCCTACCTGCATCTGTAACATTCCATATCTCTGCATGGGCTGGTCTTTATAAGTGTCAGTATCCTCGGCTATCAGTGGGCTTTCAGCATACAGTCCCCAGCCTTCATCGTATGCAGTATAGTAGTTCTTCTTATTCAACCAACCAATTGAATCTTTGCAGTTGTCTCCAAAATGCTCAACACGTCCTTGCACCTGTTACCATAGAAACAATGTTACTTTGTATTCACTGATCTGAAATAGTGACGTAGAATTGACGTCACTGCAAAACTGAGGTGTCATGTTTAATTAGATGTGCGAAAAATAAAAACATTGCAATAAAAATAAAAAAACTCGTTATAATTATCATGTCACTGTTATCAAGCACTTATCATCAACGTATTTTTCATTTGATGGCCTGAAAATCCAAAATTCCATGAAGAAAAATGAGAGGCAAGACTACTAAAGGTGACACCTCAGTTTAGCAAATTTTGTCGAATCTGATTGGCTAACATTTTTTTATCAGATCAGTTTTCTGCGCATGGTATACCTAACTATAGTCACTCAGTACCTGCAAGTGATGACCTGGTCTTGCCTCATGCGCATTGATACTCCACTCAGAGAACCTTGGGCCCATTCTTTCCAGGAAGAAAGGCAAGTAATACGAAGCACTTGAGATGCACCTCTTGCTGCTAGACGAGTAGCTCTGCGCGCCACTAGAGGGGTTGAGATCAGGCTTCAAATCGACAGGGCAGTTGGGCGTGGTGTGTTTAGATCCAGTGAAATAAAACATTTTGACTATCTTGGGATCCAACAAACTCATCACCTGCAAAGATGTGCGGCAAAACGTGCAGTCAATGAACAAAGAGCAGTTTTCGTATGACTATGAAAAATGTACAGCTAGGTTACCATGACCGTGTCAGTGCCGTGCCGTGTATAAAAGCATTTGACATTTGATGCGCCGCGCCGCACCGTAACCGTGCCGCGGCTTCACATTCATACGACATTTGCTCTATTCCTCAAGCTTGTAAAATAAAGTGTCAATCCAGTTTCGTTTTAGAGACGTTAAACACAGAAGACCACAAGTTAAATGTTGTACATCGTCTCTAAGTAAATCTTTTTATTCTTACCTTTCTGGCTTCGTCGAACCATTTCTGTATCGTTAACCAACGAGTAGGGCAGTATTTCTTAGCACCTTTAACATCACTGCATCTCTTGTGAGCCTCTTCGTTGCTTTCATTCTGTGGGAATGGTTTCTTGTTGAAGTAGCTGTCCGATGAATTCAGAATCTTTCGGAATTCCACTACAGCTGTGTCATTGTCGTTGTATATCTTGGTTACTTCTCTGGCAACTTCAACAGCCTTAAACAAAATAATGGAACAGTTAAAACAAAGAAATTTTTGCCATTTTTGAGAATTATTTTTTTCTCATATATTATTAGCATTTTCATGAGACTCGTGTAAACTTTCTGGATAGGTATTTCGACTTTTTTAAAGTCAAGAAATTTGGATAATCAGAATTGCAATTGCAAGCTGCAAAGAAAAATGCGTAAATCTGACATTTTACAGCAATCAATTGGAATATTTTTCTCTATGGTTTCTATGACAATTTACAAAAGTGTCAACATCATATCGTGTAAGCGTTCATGATCATAGACCACGGATATAGGAGCGAACCAAAATGATGATGGTGATGATGATGATGATGATGATGATGGTAATGATGGTGATGATGATGATGATGATGATGGTGATGATGATGATGATGGTGATGATGATGGTGATGGTGATGGTGATGATGATGATGGTGATGATGATGATGGTGATGGTGATGATTGTGATGATGATGATGATGATGATGGTGATGATGGTGATGATGATGATGATGGTGATGATGATGATGATGATGATGATGATGATGGTGATGATGATGATGATGATGATGGTGATGATGATGATGATGATGATGGTGATAGTTGGATCTTGGTCTCTGTCGTAAAAACCAACATGGCGGCCATATGGAAAGATATTCTTTGGGTAGAATGACATCACAGTCGCCATCTTGAATGTCTTTGACAAAACATTATGTCTTGGTTTTGCTATGATAATCAACGTGGCAACCATGCCCTTCACTTCATGACATTGACTGATAATCAAGAATACATTTATTGTAATTATTATTGTAATTATTTACCTTTGGGTAGAGTTTATCCAACATTTCATATCCAAGCTTGTTAACCTCAATCGGTGTCATATTATTGGTAGTGAAATACGGCATGATCATTCCATATGATTTCTTCCCATTCAAAACTTGATCTGTCAAGGGTAGGGTGGGGTCTGTTGGCCTAGAATGATTGGCTACACCGTCTGTGTACACGTACTTTAGAGGGAGATTTGCAAGACCGCTGGACACAGAACTAGGGACGCAGTGACGAAGATGATCTTGTTGAAGATATCTAGAATGTAGAGTAAAGCAGTGAAGATTTATGACAACATTTTGTACTCAGATATAAAGCCACGAACAAGTTTATTGGGAGGAACGAGGGAAGGCAAACATGACCTGTTTTATGCAGAAATGTGTTCTTAATTGCAGCCTTCGGGATAGGCGAAATGGGAGAACGAAACCTGATGCTAGCACTGCTTCTTCGTCGCGTCGTGTTTGCATGTTTTTTGTCTGTCTTTCTGTTAATTCTATTGTTGGTTGGTCGGTCGGTCGGTCGGTCGGTTGGTTGGTCGGTCGATGGAAGGGTGGTTGGTAAATTGGTAAGTTGGTTGGTTGGTTGGTCGGTCGGTCGGTCGGTCGGTCGGTCGGTCAACCGCTCGGCTAGCTTTCTGGTTCGTTTGTCCTAAATATTTATCATGATCCCTTGTCATTAATTCCACCAGATGCGCGCGCACATGCATATCCTTCATTATTAAAATATTTCTTTCAGTACTCCAACGTTTTTCTATCTTATAACTCTTGATATATAAAAGTCTAGCTTATTATAGCATGTTACCTCATGAGCTCGACCATAGGTTTACCGATATATTCCACCAGATAGTCTTTCATTGATTCGCTGACATTCACATTACTGTGATTCTTTTTCCATTCCTCGTTCATGGCTGATGTGATGCTGTTATAGTATGATGGTGTCAATAGATCTGACACGAACCATTCCTTTAAAACACCTGGAGTGAAACGGTAAATCAAGCAATCAGTTGATGATTCAATTTCTTCATCCATTCACTCTTCCACCATCCATGCATCCACCCATCCACCCATCCATCCACCCATCCACCCATCCACCCATCCACCCATCCACCCATCCACCCATCCACCCATCCACCCATCCACCCATCCACCCACCCACCCACCCATCCACCCATCCACCCATCCACCCATCCACCCATCCACCCATCCACCCATCCACCCATCCACCCATCCACCCATCCACCCATCCACCCATCCACCCATCCACCCATCCACCCATCCACCCATCCACCCATCCACCCATCCACCCATCCACCCATCCACCCATCCACCCATCCACCCATCCACCCATCCACCCATCCACCCATCCACCCATCCACCCATCCACCCATCCACCCATCCACCCATCCACCCATCCACCCATCCACCCATCCACCCATCCACCCATCCACCCATCCACCCATCCACCCATTCATTCATCTATTCATTCATTCTTGCATCCGTCCGTCCATCTCCATCAATTCATCTATCCATCCATCCATCTATCCAATCTTTCACTATCCATCCATCCATCCATCCATATCATCCATCCAGTTCCATCTGTCCTCTAAACCACCGGCCCAATATATATTCAATGTTTACTGCTCTTGCTATCCAACATGGCAACAATTTTTTCGATTTTTCCTGAGGATTAACTCTTGCGGCCTAGTCCCCGCAATCTTCTCTTTCGCATTTCCTGTGATTCACTACATCCGATCTTCCGCCATAAGTTACAGGGTCAAGAGTATCCTCACCGTAATTTCACCACAGTATCTTCCTATCCAGCTCTCCCTTGAAGTGATGACAGTTCGTACCCCTTCCCTACCCTTCCCCAGACAGGCATTTTTGGTTAAGTTTACGAAACTTCTTCTCAATCGTCTCGCCCCGCCTCTTTATAACCGTTATCGTTGAAGTGCAACGCGCAAAGCTTGACGTCTTCGTTTGCAAACTATAGCATTTCAACGGCCGCTAATCAAAATACTGGGAACGAGTTTGTTCTTCTAGAAATTTATGACCAAAGTTTGCGATAGAGCTAGGTAATACCATGGATAAAGGCTCAAAAGTAAAAGAAAGTGGCATGTTTGTAAAAAAGTATTTTGATTGACTGCCGTCGAAATGGTATAGCTTGCACGAGACATCGAACTTCGCGGGCCGCTTTTTCACTGGTTATAAAAGCCGATTATTTTTTTTGCATATTTTTAACTCTATCAACATCGTACTCACCGGTTTCATTCTGCAATGCAATCTGCAGATAATTCTGCTTCAAAGCATCTATCCCAGCCTTACACGACTCCACATTCCTAACCATCCCTTTTTCAATTCCCATTTTCATATTTTTGATATACTGTTCGATAGCCATTTTATTGGACAAAAGCTTGGTTTTGATAAGTTCAACGTCTTTAAGGTTGTACGGCTTGTGGTAAAGTATTGATCCGTATATGTCATAGGCTAGATAACATATCAGGCTGTAACAAAACGAATCTGGACCTAACATCCAATCACCAGTGTAATAGTTCACTTCATATGGAGTCCCGAAAACGTGTTTCAAAAATATCTTGACTTGAACTAAAGATTTTCGTTCGCGGGCTTTCAACTTCTCCTTATCGATGTCTAAGTTCTTAATCTCCTCTAGAAGTTTCCACGCCGCATCTGTACGTTCTTTGATATTGTTGGGCGTTGGGACATACGCAGTGTACACAGACTTAACGTGCTCCAAAAAACCTTTGATGTCAGTTGCTTTTCTCTTATCTGGATCGTAAGCAGCTTTGGATTTGTGGAGTTCGAAGTAAGTCTTTTTAACTTTATCTAAGAAGTCGTCAAAGCCACTTCTTTTGGCCTCGGTTGAGTATGCACAATGGGTGTCTTTCTCTTGACCTTCGTAGGATCGCTTCGACGCTTCTCCACAATTCCTCAAAATCGCAACTGTAATAAGAACTATGCCCACAACAGCAAGAATAAACCCGAAAACGAAAAAAGATATAGCCAATTTTCTTCTTTTCCCCGAAGAGGATCCATAGGACGGCTGTGAGATCTCCATGGTCAAAAATAACTGAGATGTTTCAACATAGGATCAGTACTCAGATTTTAGGTTAAGATTATAACGCTTGTTTTTGATGAAAACAAGATTGACAAACTGCCAGTGATAGGTCGATAATTGGCTAATAGTACAACTTTTTGATGTTATCATTGATTGTATCTTTGTAGCTGGCTAGTGGACTTCAATTAGAAGACACATCACAAAGGATTCATTGTAGACCAATGTAGTCAAACGGAAACTCCAAATATTCGGATTTTTTCCACCTTAGTTCCGGTAAACACTTCTAGCTAATCTAAGATGCAAAGCTTGAGAGCATACCTCCTCTGCAATAATATTTATGAGTCGATTTTGAAGTTACCAACGCATAATCCTGAGCAAAACCAAACACCAACTGCACAGTGTTGTCACCAAGGATTAACAACGGAGGTGTAGATCGCATTATCTTTGTACTTTATCAATTTATGAGTGAAATATAGACCACTAATACTCGATCATACGATCTTTTTTCTAAGAACTTCAACGGGAGCCAATAATTCGATTTTTAGCTCAACTCATGGGAAAGTTTTTCGTGCCCGGCATTTTGTCGTCCGCCATTTTGAAAATGATTCGTGCCCAGACCACCTAGTTAGTTGACCTCGCCAGCAATTTGCACTCTTTACTTGAGAAAAAAACTATTAATCTATTATCATAACGTAGAAAAACGAAGATTTATTATTATTCTAAGTCCCTGAATATTTTTCTTGCTTTTGCCAATGAATCTTAGACATTTCTATTTGTTCTTCAAAGTCACATCTTTGAAAGAAAGTTCATAAAGGTTAATAGACGTCTGGATAAAGTTTCCTTTGAGATGTCCGCCAACGGAATAGTGTAACTGGAGAATCCTTCAAAACAAGGAGAATTTATAGTGTCTTTCAATAATTTTCAGTGCTCCGATAATTTCTACCGGTTAGGAATTACACATACATGTCCGCCATGTTGGAAAATAGATCAAAAGAAGCCGACAGTGTGGTTATAGCTTTGCTTGAAGCGAAATTCAAAATGTTGCTGCTCAGTTGAAATGTTTATGTTTAAGAGTTTTACAGCGACCTTTAGTCAGTGACAAAATGAAGCCAATGTTTGCATTTTTCTTGGCAACAACTTGAATCAAGCGTCATGAAGTCAAAAATATGTTGCAGGTTCAAATATACAAAGTATGTAGCTTGGACTGAAATAGTTGAGCGATTGATTGTACAATTATTAAGAAATATTATTTACGTATAGTTTTTTTTAAACAATTTGTTTGTTTTATTTTCAATGTTCTTCAAATTTAATTAACTGTTAATTTTATTAATTTGTTTACTTGTTTTGTCAATTCATTCATTCATTTAGTTTGTGTAATTATTTGATTTATGTAACTGATTTATTTTGTTTTCCAAATTAAATTTATTACGCTTATCGCTTGAGTGAGAAACAGGAAAGTTTAGAGACATATCAGTTTTGTCGTGACAATTACAATGTTGTTAGGGGCAACGACATAAGGTAACAATCAGAATCTTCGGTTCCCACACTCATAAAGGAAATCCCCACGTGTCTTACCGTTTACCTTGTGCCGTTGCCCCTAACAACATTGTACTTTTGACGGTAAAACTTGTCTCTAAATTCTCTCCTTTCTCACTCAAGGATAAGCGTAGTAACTTCATGGTTTTTTCGCACTTCCAAAATTATGCGTTTTGGTGTATTTTTTCCCCGCACTTTTCGCAAACGTTCCGTAAAAAACTAAAGCTCATCTATAGATACTAGAGTGACTTTTCTTTGCCAGGAAAAAAAAGATAATAAGAAACTGATTCCATTGTTTTCTTTATTTTTACTTTGTATGTCAGTCAATAAGTGATACGACTTTCATGAGAACAAATGAAATCGCTTTGGCACAAACGCTAAATTTGCGAGTACGATGACCTATTTTTTTCTTCCTTTTTCTGCAAACTTTCATCAACTAAAAGTGTAAAAGTTATTACAAGATTCTGAATGTTTATTTCTTTTAAATTTTACATGCATTGAATCGTTTGGTACAAAACAACATGGTAGCGTAAAACAATCAGATATTTTCCTTAAACGCTGTTAAAACATGGTATTTAAAGAGGATAATTTCAAAAGATGGCGGCAAGAGAAAATGAGCTAGTTTATTTTTTCTTGCTGCCGCGGTATGTTGGAAGCATTTTTCACTCTGGTTTACGGAGACTAAATTTAGCCTGAAAATTGGTTACGAAATCATACTACATGGGTCTACTTTTTTTTTAGCTTCGGCGTAATGTTTTCCCATTTCAAACCACGTGTCATTCCCTAGAGTTTCATTTCTTTGTTTATCGGCTGCGCATGAGGAGACACGTGAATATGGATACAACTCAAACAAAGAATCTTATTCTCCTTACTAATAGACCCCTTGCAGCACGTCGGAATGCAGCTCAATTTGGAGGACAAAACAATAGGTTCCAATTCTCAGGAGATTGGAATTCTTTTGTTTTATCCTCCAAATTGAGCTTCTTTCACGTCGCGTGAAAGGGGGTCTTTAGTGAAGTGCTCTTCCGGGTCCTGGGTTTCATCTTGATACAACTGGTTGATGAAAGGGGATAGCGTACCTAAACCCCTATTTCCCTAAGGTTCGTGTTTTTTTCGATTTTTACAGCGTTTTCCCTTTCCATTTCAACTTCAAATTACATCAATAAAAATAATTCAAAATATTTGTAATAATTTTCAGAATGTCCTATGAATTTCAGCTTTCTTCATTTAGAATCTTCTGTAGCGGTCTATCGTACAGCCAATGACCTCCCACTTCGTGGAATAACTAAAGATTGGAAGCACAGAAGATATCAGTCTTTATACTCAGGCGCTCCACAGAGGTCTGTTTTGGTTCCCTTCTAATTAACACAAAGGATATCCGTATACCTAGGAGTACCACAGGGGTCTATTTTGAACCCTTTTTAATAGAAACAAAGGTACTATATACCCTGGCGTTCCCCAAGGGTTTATTTTGGTTCCCTTCTAATAAGCTCAAATGATATCTTCCTATACGCTGGCGTTCCACAAGGGTTTATTTTGGTTCCCTTCTAATAAGTTCAAATGATATTTTCCTATACGCTGGCGTTCCACAGGGTTTATTTTGGTTCCTTTTTTATAAACACAAAGGGTATCTTTATACCCAAGCGCACAGTACCACAGGGGTCTGTTTTGGTCCCCTTCTAATAAATACGAATGATATCTGTGTCATACCTTTGTCTCCCATTGTGACCCTTTTTCTTTTCTTTCTCTTGCTTCCGCTCGTTGTCTTTCCTCGAGCTGTGGGTTTTAAAGTTATAAAAATCCGATGTTTTGGTTAGTTCTGACTAGCTTTTAGACTATTTGATTGAAAACAAGAATATCAGTATGTTTTACCATGTGTTTGCTATCCGTTGCTTTATCTACGTTGGAATGTTTCAAGTTATAAGTCACATCTTTCCACAATCTAAAAAAAATCAGCAAGATCGAATCAGGCGAATAGTTGGAAGAAGGCAGTGGGACAACAGAAGGTGTCGGGAACGACAGAGGGAGAAATCGCCCTTTGTTTTACGAGGGCACTCAATAGCAAGCGGAGGGAGGAAAACTGGAGAATCTGGAGGAAAACCCTTGACGAACAGGAGAGAGCCAACAAACTCTTCTCACATATGAAGGCGAGTCGTGGGATCCAACTCATGACCACAGCAATGAGAGGCGGCGCATTAGTAGCGCAACCTTTCACAGAGGGACCCAGAGAGAGATAGATGGAAAGGGATGCAGAGGAAGGAAGGGATAGAGAGAAAAAGATGGAATGAAAGAGTGTGAACATCATACCTTTTTGACTCGTACTCTCCCTGGTTCTCGATTTTCTTGACTATCTTTCTATAGGTTGGGAAATTCTTCGCGTCTATAAAGAGTTCTTCCTCCTGGAATCAGATAAATAAATTTATCCTTGTTTAGTAATTTCATAAATACTCGTTATAGCCATAACCATCATCACCATCATCATCGTTATCATCGTTGTCAAAAACGGTGGCAAAAGTGGCAGTGGTAAAGTGTCGCTACTAATACCGCCTTCAGTCCCATTGATATTCATCATTATCATGAGCCATCATCACTATCACAATCATTGTCACCATTATTATCGCCTTCCTTGTCAACTTCGTCATCAACATCCTCATCATAAAATACGACATATTTTACATTATAATTAAGCATTATCAACACTCTCATCATCATCTATCACCCCCACCATCATACATGATCATCATTACCATCAACACCATCTTCATCATCATCATCCATCATCACCACCACCACCACCATCATACATCATCATTACCACCAACACCATCTTCATCATCACCATCATCATCATCACCACCATCCGACCGCCATCATCATCACCATCACTATCACCATCATCAATTATCATCACTATCATTATGACCCAACATCACCATCGTCATTACCTCCTTATCAGCGTACTTGGCGAACATCAATCCATTCCATTCACCATTAATAGTCAGGAACGGCTTCTTCTCGTTTGGAGCCCTGAGTAGAAGGATTAAAATATTTCAGCTGAAGTTTTAAAGTTGAACGGCTATAACCTTGAACAACAAAGGCGCTCAAGATAACTCGTCATCCAGTGAAAATGCTTCGACATGCTGCCGCCACGGTCACGGTACGGCACGCCTGTACCGTAAGTTATTTTACAGTCATAATATATTTGTTTTATTATCTAACTTACATGACTTCACAAGTTACACGGTGTTTCTTTCCTCCGTAGAAAGGCTAAAAAAAAAGAAGAAAATAATAAAGGCATTACAACGACAACGACAATAGGCTTCAAATCAAATCTTGTCTGCGACTTGTATTGTTAAGTGACGTGTAAGCGGCTCTATTTCAAGAATATCAACCATACAACAGGAGGTCGCTGTCTGTGGTTTCTTACCTTACAGTGGAATTGTATCGAAGCACTGTACCCCGATTTAGCACAAGTTATAGAACTTTTACCACCAATCTCCATCCACGGGACTGTAAGAATGGACCTAAAAACACAAGAAATTGGGCTCCCTGTGTCATGATTAATGAGCTTTGATATAAGGGAAATGCGCATAGTTTCAAGCAGGAGAGACTCTGGCATTCGTTGAGTATGCTATGCGCAGTAAGAATGACAAGGCTTTGGGGCAAGAGTGACCGCTGTAAAAAAGGCTTGTCCCCAGTGCCTAGTTGTGTTCGTTTTGACTCGTACCACAGGTATCCCAATATACATACCTTCCATAACCATTAGGAAATGTTAAGACATACTCTTCATCAAACGGCAAGACAGATACGCAGCCTAGAATACAACCATAATACAATAAATAATATTTCCTGAAAAATAGCAGACTTCCAAGATATGCTTCGCTTGTCACACGCAAAGGTTTCAGTAAGAGGCTTCGTGCTAAATTTAAATTAATTTTTTTCTCCTTCACTGAGCCTCTGTGCGAGAAAAGGGAAGCACACCTCAGAAGTGGGCTATTTTCGTTATCATCGAGCAAAATTTGATGGGTTTCCTGTGGTGGTAAAGGAAAAGGAAAGAGACTGGGTGTTATTTACCTTGCCCGACGTTCTCTACACCGATAGATAAACCGAGAAACTTCGACTTGGTCCAAATATGGGCGCCAAATGAGATCTTCTTAGTACGATTTTCCGCGTAGAAAGCCGAGACTGTAGAGCAAAAATATTCAGTGAAAGTTTTAGGAGAAAATCGTAGGTCCATTGCGCAATAGGTAAGGTGTGACTTACTGGGTGGATGATGTGACACTTGTTCGGCTAAAAATGTCACGTCATCTTTTGATGCCCATGGAACAGGACCATCTGTGGTAGGCGTCTGGTGAAATAAACAAGAAAACGTTCATGAGAAGCATTTTTTAGTTTTGTTTTTTTGTTGCATTTTTTGGTGTTGATTGTGAGGCAGCGAGGGCTGTAAGGTATGGTGGGTGGTAATGAATAGTAGTGAGGTGTTGTGGGTGCAACAAGATACTGTTTGGTGTGATGTGTTGTGGTTTGTTATAGGGTGTAGTGAGGGCAAATGAGGTGTTATGTAGTGTGGTGTCGTAAGGTGTGGTGCGATGTGACATAATGTAGTGTTGTGCTGTGGTATGATGTATTGTGGTATGATGTGGTGTAGTATATCTATGGTGTGGTGTGTTGTGAGGTGAAATGTAGAGTGGTGTGGTAAGGTGTGGTAGGATGTGGTGTGCTACTATGCGATGTGACATAATGAAATGTTGTGTTTTGGTATGGTGTAGTATACCTATGGTGTGGTGTGGTGTTGTGTGATGTGATGTGGTGTGGTGTGAGGTGACATGTAGTGTGGTGTTGTAAGGTGTGGTAGGATGTGGTGTGCTACTATGCGATGTGACATAATGAAGTGTTGTGTTGTGGTATGGTGTAGTATACCTATGGTGTGGTGTGGTGTGGTGTGGTGTGGTGTGGTGTGGTGTGGTGTGGTGTGGTGTGGTGTGGTGTGGTGTGGTGTGGTGTGGTGTGGTGTGGTGTGGTGTGGCATGTAGTGTGGTGTGACATGTAGTGTGGTGTTGTAAGGTGTGGTAGGATGTGGTATTCTACTATGCGATGTGCTGTTTGACTGTAGGCTTACCTTATCTCTAGTAGCAGCATATTCTGGTAGAGTCCAAAAACAACGAAAAGTCTCTCCTAAAATAGGATTATAGGGTTTCTTTGCTACTGATCCCTACGTAGATAAATAGTTAGATCTAAAATATATATATATTTTACAGACAAAACTTTAAATATAAATATAAATATTTCATTAAGACTGAATGATTTTTACCTTTCGTCCAGCACTCATCGCAGACAAGTACCATCTAAGAACTTGTATGATTCTCTCTTGTGGTGTTTTCTTTTCGACAATTCTATGAAAGAAAAATAATAATATCATCAATTTGTTATCATTCTAGCAATCAACAGCATCTTCCAGGGCTTGAAGTAACCCCCCTTCAATCATTCCATCATTGACATCATCACCATCACTTTCATCATCATCACTAACACAACTACCACCCTTTTTTACTCCGACGAAGGACTAGCGTCCGAAACGTCAGTAAGGGATCTCTCTTATTTTTTACGGTGTAAAATTTAACTTTTTATCCGGCCACCATTATTTATCACTACCGTTATAATAACCCTAACAAAACCACCCACCTCAGGAAACATGACAAGGATAACCTCTGTCAACATACATGAACATAATAAACACTTACCCTACAAAGAGATCAGGATGAGAAAAGAAATCTGCATACATCTCTAATAAAGACCTTGTTTCCAAGATAAATGTTGGCAGCACAACCTGAAATAAAGTCAATCAAAGAGTTTCTTGTTGGTACTCCTTTATGAGCAAGAAGCATAACTCGTTTAATTCATGTACTAACATATTAGCATTGCATCCTTGTTTTTTTATTTATGAGGGTAGCACAATAACAAGTGGCTTACAAACTTGTGGCCCTCAAACCATGATTAAATTGGAATTTAGAAGTTGATTTTTGTGTAGAGCGGAAAACCACTAGGAAAACCTTGAGAAAAACCCTCAAAGCACAGGAGAGAACCAGCTAGAAACTCTACTCACATACAACACTGAGCCCAGTGGGACTCCAACCTGGGTCGCATCGGTGAGAGGTGAGGACTCTCACCAATATGCTGGACCTGTTTTTGACAAGAGAACGTGCAAAAGGAGAGTAATATTTACCTTAGTCAAATCCATTCCTAGCCTGACTTGTGATAATAAATGAGTAATAACACTACTATGTTGCTCTACTGCATCAGCTGGAAACAAAAAAGTTAGTGTCATGAATCCAGCAGTACCTCTATTAACTAAGCAGACACCTTCATCAATCTGCTTGGTCAAACAATTTGCTATAACCACAGGGAGCCCAATTTAGATAAAAGTAAAAGGTGAAAATAAAATCGGAAAAAAATCGCGTTTAATTAATTTTTTTAATTCCAGGTCAAGATAATGTCCTCTATAATATGAACGAGGAAAAAATCCGTAAAAAATGCACCAGAACATTTTTTTCGTGTGCACCTTTGTTTTCCTATATAATTCCCCTATGGTATCCTACGTGTGGATTTATGTCAATATAATTTAACAGTGCTATAACCCACATATAAACTAACTCACCTCCTAACTCTTTTCCATAGACATCCTCCTCCATTGGCTCATATTCATCTTCATAACAAAAAAAGTTCAGGTACATTTTAGAATTACATAATAAAAGCAAGAAAAATGAGAGCTTGGTGAAAATCTCTTGAAGCACATTCCTGAGAGAAACAACAAGTAACCCTGTAAGGGCTGAGAAATGCTCACCTTCATCATCAAGGATTGCTACTTGTAAGGAGGGTGGTTTTTGGGAACTGAAACAAGAAAGAAGAATGTTGTCAGTAACTTTTGAAGTGCCTTTAAGTGAGGTCTGCAGAAGAGACTAGTGTCTATAAACCCCTTGCATGTGACATCAAAGCACCTCAATTGGGAGGTCAAAACAAAAGAATTTCAATCTCCTGAAAATAGCCAATGTGCATGAGCTCGAATTTCTAGCATAAAGCATCATGGGAAATTGAGTCCTTAAGCTTTTTTGACACCGCTAAAAATTTGTCTGACAATTTTTCCTCCAACATTTTCTATAGAAATGAAAGTATTTCAACAGACGAAAATAACAGAGTAATTTTTTCTGATATTTCCTTTGATTTTCCTGTTTCATTTTTGCAGGGCTCGGTTGGAATAATTTGTTTTGTCCTCCAAATTGAGCTGCATTTCGATGTACTGCAAGGGGTCTATATACTAGGTGGTTCAATGGACACTATTCACTGAGTGTACTGTACTGTACATAAAAGTAGGAAGTCCATATCACCATTTGATGTGATCATTCTTAACAGTACACATGGAATAATCTCTGCGACAAAGTTGGTTTTTGTGGATGTCAATCAAAGCATTTCCATGACATTCCATAGACACCTGCCATTGAAAAATTTGAGTTTTGGGACAATGTCATTTAAAAAACTCTTTAATCAACTTCCACCAATCCCTACTTTGTCGCAGCCGCAAATTGTACGATTTCACTCATGATACTAAGGAAGAGTATGTACTTAAATACACCTATGTCAGATTCTTGTTATATTACCTTGTTTCATCTTTCTTTTCAAGGCTGTTTTCTGAAAACTCAGACGCATCAAAAAACTCCACATCTTCTTCATCACTGCTAGAATACGATGCATATGGCACACTAACATCCCCGACAACTGGAGATGCTATAGCATAAGTAACATGAGATGTAAAGTCACTACTTGGCGCTGCCAGAACATTTGTTCGAGGGGACGAATTTTCAACAGGAGGGACAGAAGTCTCAAAATTTAAAGATGCTACCTCTGTTGTTGGTGTTGTCAGTTCAAAACTAGATTTCGACATTACTCTATTGATTTTTACTTCATCGTCATCTTGATTTTCATTTGAGGGTGATTGTTTATCGATAGACAAAGAGGATTCACTTTTGGTCTGTCTCATTGTCCGTCTTTCTGGAGAGGTGTCAGCTTTTCTGTCGTTTGCAGTATTAGGAGATATCGAAGAAACATCATTTGGGATTTGATTTTGATCGACGTTACTCTTTGATGCTTCTTCGGAATAATGGTCATTGACCATGTCTAGCAAAGGTTGAGTTCCCTGCGTTGCCTTGGGAACAGATTTTTCACATTCTTGTTTTACGGAGTACATGAGCTGTAAGCATTTGCCAATTGAATCCAACATGTTCTGAAAAGCAACCACACATTTTACATCAGTGGGGACTTCATTAAAATTTCAAGAAGGCAGATGGCTTACTCAATTTATATAGCTGCATAAATGAAGGGGCCATAAAATTGGGACGTGGAACATTTGGCAAACGTAGGCAGCTCTTGGTGGCTCAGATAATGAAAGTAGACATCAGAGTTTGTCAGTTGCCGGCTTCTAATGGAATCCCTGTGTCAGCTTATTTTTTGGGTAGAGTTTTCATCAATACCACTTCACATATCAGGGCTCAAAATAATGGCCAGTCAACGGTCAACATCCAGGCAAATTTGGTACTTGACTGGTCAAATATGGTTTTGAATGGACATGTTGATTGGTCATATTTAAAAAAATAAAATAGAATATCATCAACGGATGTCTTGACCAGCATATAACTATCTGTTATTTTGAGTCCTGCATATATGTGTTTAATGGGATACTTGATTAATGTGAATTTTACTAACACGATTACATGACATATTACTTACTTCTGAAGACTCCTTGAGTATAGCATATCTCTGCAACAAATGGACAAATATAATTTCTTCACAAAAATAAAAACATAATGCCTTCAAAATTGCTTTTGTACAGGTACCAAGTCACATACATAACCACTTGAAGTATGGTAACCACAAATTAAAGTAACTGCCAAAAATATGATAATATTCGACTGATTTTGAATATTTTACTGACTGAGAAAGAAGCATCTGTTTCCTGCAGCTATATTTTAAAACCTATATACATTTTTTTAATAAAATACTAAAATTGGAATGAATAATTAACAAGTTGAAAAGTTTAACCTGCTGGAAGCACAGCCAACTCACAGATTGAATATTAAAATTACAACTTAAAATAAAAGTCAGAATTAAGTAAAAACTGTGAATTCTTACTTGAGAAGAACTACTGTCAGCATCAGCGTTCATCTGATTTTTTATTATCTACAAAGAAACATTCATGAATTACTGTAAATCATTATACATATATATGGCAATACTACTAAAATTACAATATTCCCCCTCCCCTCCCCTCTTTTTCTTACTCAGCTCCCCACTCCCTTCCCCCAGGGTTTTTTTGGTATGTCACGATTCCAGTTACAGTGGAACCCCTTCTACAGCCACCCACTTTATACGGCTACCCAGTTATTACGGACAGTCTTGTAGGTCCTAACGCAACACATTTTCTATTAAATTTACCTGCTTTATACGGACACCCGGCTAATACGGCCACTTTGGCCTGTCCCTTTGGTGCCCGTATTAACCAGGTTCCACTGTAATTGGAAGAGTAAGGAACTACTTTTTTTTATCATTTGATTATTGGCTTTGCCAAGAGGGTTTTTCTGCAGGTTCTCTAGTTTTCCTCTATCACCTATTCCAAGCATGGCGGACACAAACAGACAGCCTAGATCTATCGAGGAGGCGAAAACAAGGCTAGTCAGTTGTCCATGATCTATGTCATCTTTGTTACTTGTGTTTACATCCATTAAGAATTGTTTTCATACTTCTAAGAGAAAAGCAAGCTTTCCACAGATCATAGAAGTATGATTAACCTTGTTTTTGCTTAATTGATCCACGCCATCCATTTGTGTCCTCCATGTTTGGAATCCGTGTATAAAAATGAACCTGTGTGTTGAGAGTTGTAGCACGTAAAATATTGAATGTCGTGGTAGTGAAAAATTGTGCTGTAGTTCAAGCTTGGGGTCGCTGGTTTTCTTTTTAGACAACACCATATATTATGTGAGTTGAGTTGACTATGTTGAATGTCGTATTCTCTCACTTTCCTACTGTCGCCAGTTTTCTTTAAAAAAACCTCTAAACATCTAAAGATACTTTTATTTGATTGGTTAAAATCCTCTAAACATCTAAAGATACTTTCATTTGATTGGTTAAAATCCTCTAAACATCTTAATAGATACCTTCATTTGATTGGTTAAAATTTTATAATAAGCTTCAGTCTCAGCAAGTCTCTGGTCAAGGCTTTCTCTTGTTGGGTCAAAATGCTCAAAATCTCTCCCAATCACTGCTCTCTGGTGACCAAAAAAAGAAATGAAAAAAGAAATGAAACATAACTGCTGAATCACATTTGAACATTTCATTAGCTAGGTTTTTATAGACTTCTTTAGCTTGGACGTAATGTTGTCCCATTTCAGACCGTGTGTATATTCCAGCTGTATATTCCATATTGATTCATGTGTCTTTACATATTTATTGGCATATAAGAATAAAAAGATTATAAATGCTATCTGCGCTACCCAATGGGGAAAGTGCGAACAGGACTCTAAGTCCCATGCTAGGCGCTTCCCTTTGAAATAACAATGAAAAGGTATAGGAAATATAGAATAACATCTGAAACTGATAGTACAAATCTAGATAACACTAAAACTAAACTGGGAGAATTCTAACTTAAGAAAGAATGTCTTCTCCTGTGCAATCATTAAATAAAGAAATGATACTCTAGGGAATCACATGTGGTCGGAAATGGGAACACATTACGGCCAAGGTAAAGAGGTGAAACATGATAAAAAATAATTGTAAAAGAAGAAATATTATATTCCTTCTACATAAATTAATATGAAATTGGAAACAAAATTCCATGTTTTTCCCATGACCTCAGAATCAGTTTAGAACTGCAATAATAACGCTTTAATTATATATATTTTTCAGTAATAGCAGTTATCAGAGTTCCACTCCAATGACCTTCAAACAATTGCTTTATGTCGTAGAATTTGGGTCAGTTTCTATGTATGGCTGACCCAAATGCCTCGACTTCAAACAATAGTGTAACTCTGATATCTGCTACTAATATTTAACCCCAATTTATAACAAATAAAAACAATTTTGCGAACTTGAACTTCGCTTAATGATATATTCTTGTGACTCTTTACACAAAATTCCCTGAACTTTTTTGGGCCTTAAATGAAAAATCAAATTCATTGACTTTTCTTAAGCATATTAACTCTGAATTACTCATAAATAACTTTCATACTAACTAGCTTACCTTCCTGACTTGAGAATGTCTTTTTATCGTATCTTCAAGTCCTCGAATCCACTGTTCACGTTCCTCAGCATCACGAGCTAAAAACAAAAAAATGAAATTCCAAAAATAGTTCCAACACAGAGCTTAATCAGGAAGAACTTGTGTAAATATTTATAAATATCTTTCATTTTGTAAGTTTTTTCTATTATAAATACCTTGAAAATGAAAGGTTTTTTGGTCACAGCTGATTGTAAAAGTACTGTCATCTTCATCGTCAATTCCTAAGTTTGCACCCTAGGAAAATAATTTTAAAATATGTAATAAATTTATTTACTAATTGCAAAATTACAGTGTTCAAGTTACTAGTAACTTCACTTATAGGGTTTGAATCTGCCATACTAAAAAATACACTTTTTAGAAGGGTATCAGGGGCGGATCCAGGGGTGGTGATAGGGGAGGGCGGGGGAACTAGTCATCTCCCCTTTTTTTGCATAAATAAAATAAAAATATTTTTCTTGTAACTAAAAACAATATTTATAAAATATAAAATATTATCTAAATAAACTTTTCCTTGGTTTACTTGAAACTCTCAAATTTAATATTTCCCTCTATTTGAGACTTCATATTTTTCATATTTTAAAAGCTTCTATCAATCAACAATGGGCTTAATTCATTCCAATCTCAAATGATAAAGAAATAAATTCTTGTGTCAAAATGGCTGTCTGAGCATGGGAATTTCCTTATTGCACGATCAGAATGACCTTGGCACATCATTGACTGAAGCCAAAATGCCAGTGATCGCAAGCCAAGTAGCAAAATTATGAAAAGCACTGAACATTAAGTTGACTAACCTTTAGTCGCAGGCAACCTCGTCTTGCACCTCGCATCATTTTTTCCTTGGACTAAATAAACAGAAACATAACTTGTTACATGACCATAATTGCTAAGCATGCTGTGGTGTAGTGTTGATAGACCTGTGGCTACAGCAGCGCAATCGGCAGTTTATTTTTATGAAGGAGAGGAAAACTGGAGATCCCAGAGAAAAACCCTCGAAACACAGGAGAGTACCAACAAGCAACTCTATACTCATGATGAACTTATGACCCTAAGCCCATGAATCCAATCTGGTTTGCATTGATAGAGAGTGGTATACTGGCACATCAAGGGTGCACACCACCCAAGAATAGCCCCCTTCACAAGTCCCTGTGCCATCTTGAAAGCTGTGCCTTTGCATTGAAGCAAGATGAAAGGTGAGCTTGCAATGATAGAGATATGCATGTGAATAATTGTCCAAGGTGTTGGAAAAAAGGTCTCTATCATTGCAAGCTCACCGTTCATGTCACTCAGATGCAAAAGCCTGGCTACCTTTCGAGATGCTGCAGGGAACTGTGATGGGGACGTGTGATGGGGATTAGGCAAAGTTTTGCTCTACGAGTTTTATGACTGCACATGGTATTCAAACTCCTATAGTCAAAATTAACAATTCTAAAACGTCCAATATTTCAAAAACTACACAGTAATTTGTACTTTATTGTCAAATCTAATCAATTAATAAACCATGAATAATCTAGTTTATTCACTTCATAAAAAATTATACAAAATATAATTTTTTCTTGAAATTGTTAATTTAAAATGAAAATAAAATATAAAAAATCATTTATGGTTGAAAATGAGGATTAAAATCGTGGACCAAGAAAGTATTAAAAAGTCGAATTGTTAGTCATTTAGGACACTAAAAAATCCCGGTAAAAAATTGAGATAAGCCTGAGATTTAGGGCTCTAAAAATACCCACAGAAAGCCAGAATAGGTTCAGATTTGTCCTTACCGTGTAGTAGGATAATAGACCTGTATTGTCGTCCAAAACAAACCATCTGTATTGCCATCCTTTGACTACATTTGTCCATTTAGACAAGGGACCTTCCATCACGACCGCCATCTTGGATTAGTAAGAACTCAGCTGATGTGACGTCATCCTTCGCATCCAGGCCTTTCTTGGAAGTTGACTGTCACGTTTTGGTCACGCATAACGTCACGCATGTCGCACGTATGAGTGATTTATCACGAAAAGCTTCACGAAAATTAATCAGAGAGTTGTATCGAGGTTAACGAATAATAGAAAGGGTTTGAAATACTGTATTTTGTTTTTGAAATTCCAATCCCCCTCCATGGTGGAGGTATGGATATTTTCTAGAACTACACAATATAGCCTCTTCAGACCCTCCCCACCCCTTGGATATTCCACTCCCCAAGTTATGAATATTTCACAAAAACAATGCAACTAAGTTATTAACACAGATGTATGTAGAGATTTTATTTGTATCACAGAAATAAAATATAGACTCATGTTGTACAATATTTCCATAACAATAAAATTGATAAATACAGTAATAAATTGCATTATTAATATTTTTACATATTACTATACATAATAATTATGGCAATTATTGGCAGCAAAACCTTCAAACTCCATCATTTTTGTAGACAGTAGAGTCAGGAGTTTTCCAACTTGGACACATTTGCTTCAACCTAGTCCTCACTCCCCGCTCGTCCAAGTCAGGGGGAAAAGCCGACTCCAATGAGTCTGAATGGAAAAGGGGGACTGCTAACAGTCTATCATTGATGCTGAACTAGATGGGGGCTTGTAAGCTTAGGGAGGATAATGCACGCTATGGATACCCCCCAAACCCCCAGAACAGAAAAGTATTGGCTTATATTTTTTCAATGCAAGACAAATTTTATATTGAACAAATTCTTAAAATAGAAATGAATGGTTTGATCTAATGAGGCTGTGGTACATGGCCATCAACATAAAAGTTTCTCGTAGCTTGAGGAAGAGTAACCTCGAGTCCTTCAAGGTCCTTGGTTAAGATAATCTGACAACCTAAAAAATATAAAAAATATAATATTATTTTACATGAGGACAGAGAGGATGTCTGGTGTGAAGGATCTAACCCTGAAACAACCTCTGGGCTGATCTAAGTCAGGGCACCGCTAACTCACAGATTGAACCCTGAAACAACCTCTGGGCTGATCTAAGTCAGGGCATGCCTAACTCACAGATTAAACAATGAACAACTACCCCATCTCACATTCCCCTACACTTTCTCACTTCCCAAGTTAATTCCAATGATCGACTGTGATTTCTCTCTATTAAAGAGGTAAGAATAAAGATAACAAACCTAATCTTGAATTTTCTTGTAAGAAGGGAGCCATGTCAAGCATATCATCTTCTCTATAAGAAATTATAGCAATTTACAATTAACAGTAAAATCCTGTTTTATTATAAGCCCTGATAGTCATTTGTAAGCTCTTTTATGAGCTTATAACTGAGGTGGCTTAAAACTAGATGGAAAAAGATTTTGGGATGAAGAGGAAGCATTTATTTCTCTCTTTCCCTCAAATCTGGGAATCACTATATATAGATCTATACTTACTTTTCATCTGGTTCATTCAACTTATCCATATACTCATCTTTGACATACACATGACAGGTTGAACAAGCTAATGATGCTTCACAGGCACCTAGAAAATATAAGGATCCCACCAATTAATAGTTTCATTTAAGAAAAACACACATCTGTTTCCAGTGACAAACATGTGTGACCGATACGGTATACACCTATTCCTAAAAAGGTTGAAGGGGCGAACGGAAAATGGCGATTGGTGATTGGCAATTGCAGGACTGAAAGGAGTGGGCCCAATCCCCTCTTCAATTGCTGTCCCAATCCAACACCCCAATCTGCTTCTACACAGAGCCAGCATTGTCTGTTGACCGACCATTATTTTGAGCCCTGTTTATTATGGATTTCTTACCTTCCATAGGTATGTCGTACCGATGAGCAAGGTACATCAAATTATCGCCGACTTTGCCTTTCACTTCTGTTCTGTTCCCTTTTGAGTCTAAATATGTTATGTTCACCCTGATGATAAAATGTTAATCCCTCTTGAATATGACCTCAATTTCTCCCATTTCAAAGAAAGAAATAATACTCAAGGAATGTTACACCCAACTAGATTAATATTCCATAATACGATTATATCTATATGATATGCACTGATATATGATGTTCTAAAATGTTTCTCATTCATTAGAAGTAACACGTTATGTAACGTCTGGGCTGATGTACCAAAACAAGTGATGCCAAATGGTTGTCAAAAACTTCAACTTACACTTCCTCAGGCGACTTCGGATCCTTCCATTCATAATCACCTGTTAACAAAGGCCCTAAAAACAGAATCCAATGTGTAATCAGAAACATAAGGAATCAAAATTTGATAACTTTTCAACCCCATTCCTGAAAAAATTGAATCAAATTCACTTTATGTACCTCGAGATAAATGAAAAAATCTCTGTAAATATCTATCATTTTTGAGATTCGCAGGTAGCAATAGTCTTCTAAATGACCTGAGGGTGATTCCTAGTAAAGAAAAAGCCCTATTTGTCGCAGGCATATCGTAATGAATGATATCTTTTACACGTTTGATCGTCGTCCATGTGGAATTTGTTTTGCTTTGAGCTCATTTGAGCCTGCGATGTCCACCGCAGGAAGCCCAATTTCCTAGTACCAAAATGTTTGCCACAGGAAGCCAAAAAACAGCAAAAGTCCAATTTTGAAAGTAAAGGTAGCACATTTTTCTAACTCTGGAAACATTAAAAATTTCTTCGCATTTTGTAGACTGTGTGGAGGAATATTACTTCATTTTCAAATTATTTTTGAGCCGTACGAAAATATTTTAGTTCGTGCGGGCTTCCTGTGTTGGCTCCCAGACAAGCGCATGCGCAGTTCGATCAGTTTCCAAAGAAATAAAAGCCGCATGTTTTTTGTTGAAGAAGGAGGATTTTAGTCCAAAAAACCTCTTCAAAAAATGACGGTGAGCGAAGGAACCCTCGCTACAAGGGTCATACAAGTAACAAACGTGGCTCCTAACGCTACAACAGACCAAATGAGGATTTTATTCGGTTTTCTTGGAGAGATTGAAGACTTGAAGCTGTTTCCAGAGTAAGTTAAGCTTTGATTGAAAATCTAAAACATTTAATGCTCTTCAATGCTTTGATTTAGTCTCGGATTTAGGAGTCTCGAGTTTATGATTAAGATAAATGTAGTAAAAAAAGGAAATTTGCCAAAAAATTTAGAAATTTTTTTATCAGACAAAGACCACAGGAAGCCCAAAGGTAGGATTTTTTTTTTTTAGCTCGAGGTCAAAAATCAGCCATTGGGATCTGAAAGGGAAAAAATTATATCCTAAATAAAGAGAGCTGTGCATTAAACTACTGTATAATTTCACACTTAACTCCAATTCCTTTATTTCCAGATACTCTGCCATCCCAGTTCAGTCACGTGTCTGTTTTGTGAAGTTCAAAGAGCCATCAAGCACAGATATTGCACAGCACCTCACCAATACTGTGTTTATTGATAAACACCTGATTGTCATTCCAATTCCTGAAGGTAATACTTATTTGCTTATTATTGTATTACGATATAGCTGGGTTTCACTTGACGTCATTTCCTGTCTCGTACGGAATGTTCCTCAGCTGAATCACAAGTTTTCAATAGAATTCTTTCTGGTTGACAGCACATGGTGGTCAGTGTTTGACCACCATTTGGAGCAGATAAGGAGATTCAAAGACTTTTATCAGCTGATTGAAACCCAGCTATACACATACGATAAGCTTGTTAAGCAACATGCAGCATGCAA
The DNA here is from genome assembly GCA_023349425.1 of Anthopleura sola. Taxonomy (NCBI): domain Eukaryota; kingdom Metazoa; phylum Cnidaria; class Anthozoa; order Actiniaria; family Actiniidae; genus Anthopleura; species Anthopleura sola. Next base: position 3,514,234 of record JALHLI010000007.1, on the reverse strand, counting down.
AAATAGAACCCTCATGATCCTTTCTTAAAATAGAACATGTGAGCAGTCAATGCAACAGGTCATGAGATTGACTGGCTAAAGATATGTTTGGCCAGACAAGTGCTAATTTTGGCCAGACATTGTCCATTGATTGGCATTATTTGTAGCCCTGTATGTTCGCAGAAAGTCACTCCAGTGGTCACAGTTGAACATTGAAAACAACCAAAGATATGTTTGGCCAGACAAGTGCCGATTTTGGCCAGACATTGTCCATTGACCAGCATTATTTGTAGCCCTGTATGTTAGTAGAAGGTCACTCCAGTGATCACAGTTGAACTCTGCGGAAACAACCAAAGATTTTCAATGGTTTATTTGCCTTGTTTACTACAGATTCTATGACCAGACCAGAGATGATTGGAGATGCTTCTACTGAAGGAACCTTAATACCTTTACCTCACATGGCACCACAGGTATCGTACACGTATACATTAGAGCATAGTAAATCAGTCTTTATGCTATTAATACATTCCATCAATTCCAGCGCTTTTCATATTTTTATGACCTACCAACTGTACAAGTCTGGCATTTTGGCTTCTATCAATCAAATTGATGACATCCTGATCACAAGCGATAAAGAAATTCTTGTATGAAAATGGCTAGTCATGGGAATTTCCTTATCGCTGTATTGTAATGACCTCGGCCTGTTGTAAGTTTGATTCATTAATGGAAACCAAAATGCCAGACGTCTGGAGTCATTTAGGTCGCAGAGTGATGAAAAGTGCTGTAAAACCAAATTTATAGTATCTCCTAACATATTTTTATTCCTATTTATGAACCAGATTATTACTACTGGTGGTACTACTATTACTGTCCCAGCGTCAATGCCACAAGCTCCTTTGTTAACTGACGTCACAGACTCTCACAAGTTGGAAGAGATTCGCAGGACTGTGTTCATCAGCAAAATGGACAAGAGTGTGAGTGAAATAAACCTGTTAGCCTATTCCTGGTTTCTTACTGCGATACAAAATTTGATACAAATGCATTATGGGTCGTAAGAAAGCAGCACCTAGGCCTAGACCTTTAGCTTTCATTTAGAAATTTCAAAACAATTGCATCTTAGTATGATACTGACACATGCCCGACACAAAATCTAAGCTATTCCTGAGCAACAGAGAATCCAAAACTGGACTGTTTGACGCTCAATTGTCTGAACATTCTTTTTTCTTCTGCAGATTTCTGCTGAACAGCTTCTATCTTTCTTCTCTTCCTGTGGAGAGGTCAAGTTCATTAGACTCTTAGAAGGAGAATCTGAGGAAACCAGGTAATACTGTTGACCCTTTTACCTTACGGTGCGGTAATATGAGCAACAAAATCATACAACTTGCCATGCAAAGGTTGCAGAGTTAATGTTGCTCGTATTACCACCCTGTGCAACAAAAAAATTTTGTTGCATAGTTTTGTTGCATAAATAGTTCTAAGTACTTTGTATTCTCTGCAACAAAGAAAATTTGTTGTGCATGGAGTGGTAATACGAGCAATATTTGCTCTGCAACAAGCACTGTAATACTGTTTTATTGCCTGTATTACTGCGGCTTTAGGCATAACATTTACCCATTTCAGACTATGTGTCATTCTCTTGAGAATAAGATCTTAGTTTGAGTTGTATCCATATTCTTTGTTCTATGTTTTGAACCTGAAAATGATTTTGCAATTGAGTGTATATCACAGACTGTACATGGAATTTTGCTGTACCTGTATGAACCTATATACTTATTACTGATTATTAATTTTTATTTATCTACGACAGGTGTGCCTACCTTGAATTTACCGAGTCATCATCTGTTCTCACAGCTCTACAGTATAATGGTGTCTATTTTGGTGGTCGACAACTAAAGTAGGTCCAAATCAAAGAAACTTATATAAAACATAAGTATTGTATATCATACAACCATCACTCCCCGTGTGGGACTCTTCTGTGAGGATCACTCCGGATCACACGGAAATCCAGTGTGCAGTGGTGAGAGGTGAGGGGTAAACCACTACGAGGGGTAAACCATCCATACATATCCAGTGTGCAGTGGTGAGAGGCGAGGGGTAAACCACTACAAGGGGTAAACCATCCACGCACATCCAGTGTGCAGTGGTGAGAGGCGAGGGTAAACCACTACACCACCCACTGAAAAAAATGCATTTTGTTTTTGAGTGAGCTGTTGCCTGTAAATCAATAGTTGATAGTTCAGTTTTTGACTCCTTTCATTCCATTTCTTTCTATGAACAGAGTGAGCTATTCCAAGCATGCTATTGTCAAACCAGCATCAAAATACGACAAGGAGAAAAATGATAGTGACAGAAGTTCAAGGAGAGGTGAGACTTGAATCCTTTCCAGGGGTTGACCCTGCGAGGGGTGCAGCAGGGTGCACCCGGCTCAACTTTGTGCCCTTACTTCAAAGATAAGCAATACAAAATAATGTTTTCTTCTTTTGATTCCAAGGGGTGCCCCCTTCCTTGGGTCGCCTAAAGTTGTGTCTCAACTGTAGCTTCAAAGATATCCAATAGACAATTTTTCTTGTGTGCATGCCCTTCCAACGCAGCACCCATCCCTGAAGATAATCCTGATTCGCCTCTGCTTTCGATATGTCCCCAATTTCTCATTCAGTACCCTTAGATCTTCTAGAGTTGTGTCAATTTCCTACGGCCAAGGAGTATCCCGGTTGGCTTGTTTGGGTACTGGCCTTTTTGTTCATGAGTTGTGGGTTGAAGCCCCTGCCAGATGAACACTTGGGCTCTTAAAATATCTATTAAAGTAGAAGGTGCTACCTTTGTTCTAAAAATACCTGTAAATAGTTAGACCTTTGCCTTCCTCCTATGTGTCACCCTCATGAATTAGAGTTGCTTTACATTATTTTGGTTGTTGACCGATGAAGCTATAAATTATGTTGTTTTAAGTAGATCGCAGAAGCAGATCCCCATCAAGGTCAAGACGAAGATCAAAGTCACGGTAAACTACTGTAGAGATCTAATGATAAGAATTATTGTTGTTGCTGCTGTTTTGTGCTTTGTTTGTTGTCGCTGAGCACTGCTATTTCGTGCATGCTTCGCATGTTCTTGTTGTTCTGCTGTTGTTTCATGCTTTGATTGTTATCGTCATTGCTGTTGTTGCTGCTATTTCATGCTTCGCTTGCTGCTATCATTGCTGACGTTTCCTGTCTTGCTTGTTGTTGTTACTGATGCTACAGTTATCCTTGCTTAGTGCTGTTGTTGATACTGCCTACTGCTTCGTTTGTTGTTGTTCTCATAGTTCTCACTATTTTATTCATTTTTGTTTTTCCAGATCCCCTACTCGCAGACGCAGATCACGCTCACCATCCTGGTCCAAATCAAGAGGGCGAGGCCGATCACGATCAAAGTCAAGGTAAGAGACAAGAATTGGGATGTTACCGGTGAGAGCTTCATAACTTCCTGACCAAACTCCGGATGGCTTTCAAAATTATTCAAAGTCCTAGAAATGTGGAAAAACGAATGAATGAAAGAAGGAAGGAAGGAATGAATGAATGAATTGATGAATAGAGATGGATGGACGGATGGGTGGCTGGACGGACGGACGGACGGATGGGTGGAGGGATGGATGGATGGATAAACGGATCTATGGATGGGTGGGAGGATATGAATGGATGGATGAATGAACGACAGGAAGGTATAATAGGGATGTATGAATGTATATAATGGCGAATACAATAAACAAGGGGATGAATGATTTGGGGTGGCTTATCATCCTTTCTTGCAGTGGAGTAGCTGATTCTCGAGGGACGCAGCTCAACGTGGCTGAGTCGAAGGCGCACACTGAGTTAGTAAACTGATTCAGAAGAAACAAAATAACCAATGAATGAATAAACAAATAAACGAAACAATACACTCATCCCAGCTTCGCTTGAGTGACCACCAAAAATGGTCTTACAATGGAATATCGAATGAAAACAAACTGGAATTTGTATGCATTCATTCCTAGACAGACATGTACAATTCCAGCAAATAGTCCCCTTCACAGTTCCCTGCGCCATCTTGAAAGGCAGCCGGGCCGTTGAAACGAAGCGAGACGAACGGTGAGCTTGTAATGATAGAGACCTTTTATTAACACCTTGGACAATTATTCACATGTCTCTATCACTGCGAGGTCACCGTTCGTCTCGCTTCGTTTCAAAGGTCCGGCTGCCCTTCAAGATGGTACAGGGAAATATCAAAAGCACATTTTAGCTTGTCCGACATAGCAACCGTAACTAGGGTGGTAGAATAATAAATTCGTGATGGTTTATTAACACATCTTCTTTCACTATCCAGGGACAGGGGTAGAGACACATTGAGAGACAGAAGAAGACGATCACGTGATAGGTCCACGTCACGTGACAGGATCAGACGTTCAAGAAGCAGGTTAGTGTTGTCATAGTAACTATGGTAACGCCTTATGCATACCTAAAACTGCCGTAGCTGTGCATTTGCATCTAAGCGAGACGAACGGTGACATGTGAATAATTGTCTAAGGAGTTAAAAAAAGGTCTCTATCATTTCAAGGGTACCGTTCGTCTCGCTTCGATGATAAGGCACGGTTACCTTTCAAGATGGCGCAGGAAACTGTCCGAGAAAGAGAGTAGGATGTTGGGTCCAAGGATCGAATTGAAAAGGGCCACAAAGCATAATTGTATGAAGAATTGTCCTGCGTTTAATCGACACGTCAATGGCAATTTTATATTTTCATTTCAGGGATAGACGTCGCCGACCTCGGCGAACCCCTGAGAGAACCCGGGAAAGATCACGCGACAGATCTCGGGATTACAGAAGAAAATCTAAGGAGAGATCCCGCGAGAGATCCCGCGAGAAAACCCGCAGGTCTAAAGAGAGATCCCGCGAAAGGTCACGCGAGAAATCACGTGAGGCGTCGCCAGAGCCATCACGTGACAGGTCGCGCTCGAGGTCTGTGGAGAAGTCACGTGGTAGCCGGTCAAAGGAGAAGGCTCGTGATAGGTCGAGGGAGAGATCACGTGATAAGTCGAGGGAAAAATCGGCAGAAAAATCAGCTGAAAAGACGGAGGACGTGCGTGAAGAGGACCCGGAAAAAGGCGCGAATAGGTCTGATAATGATATGGATGAAGATGAAGACAGGCCTAGAAAATCGAAAGAAAAGGACCGCGAACGAGAAAAGAGTCGTGAAAAAACACGAGACAAGGATCGGGAGCGTGACCGTGACAGAGATCGTGAGCGTGACAGAGACCGAGATCGCGATCGTGATCGTGTTGATCGTGACCGTGACAGAGATCGTAAAGATCGTGACAGGGATCGTCATGATAAGCGTGACCGTGACAGAGACCGCGAGCGTGACCGTGACTCGGAGCGTAAAGGAAGATCAAGTCGTTCGCCCTCGGAATCACCAAAACGATCAAGGTACGTATCCGGCATAAAACAAAAAAATCTCATCAAAAAGTCAAAAAGTCTCATCATAATGTCATAATGTCATAAATAAAAATCAATTAATTAATTAAAAAACCGGAATTTGACAGCCGGCGAATGCCAAAATCCCGAGTCACGTAAGATTTTTTCCTAGTTTTACCGTATCCCGCGAATACCCTTCCAGATCCTGATTCATGTGTCCCAGTGAAGGTCTGTTGTTGAAGTTGTGCCGGCATCCTTTACTTTACCGTTGGTATTGGTGAATATTTTGACGTCGTTGAAATGACATGAGGCTGACCCAGTAAATACGTCTGTAATCAAGAAACACGTGGGTATTTTACGAATTCGTAAGGGAATATGCCATTAAACGGATAAGTAAGGTATTATCAGATTGCGGTCAGAAACTGCGCCCCGCGGCGATTCAAACGATTAATTAAATTTAAAAGTAATGGCATTTTAAATGTGATCTTGTCTGGGAGAATTGGTTACCGCAAGCTGCAGGAAGTCTTTTCAGTACTGATGACAAGATTGGCGCACCCATCTCAAACAGCTTACTAAATTTGATCACTCTATTTTGTGTTGTAGTGGTAGAACACTCGAATCTCACCTCTGGGGTCTCGGGTTCAGAGCTTTCAATAAAAGGCGGCTACCGGCGGTTTATCGCCGGATACTTCACCTTCAACTGCCGGCTATTTTGACAGAAGATTAATTCATTCCCAAATAAAGTTACGGCCCCTTGGGGGATACGGACCCCTACTTTTTTGGATTGACCGTCTACTCCAAATATTATTGAAAGCTCTGCGGGTTCGATTTTTGGACTCGGTATCACTGTGTGAGTAGAGTTTGTTGAGTGTATCCCTTGATTCGAGGGTTTTTCTTCGGTTTTTCTTTGACCGCAAAGTCCAAAATCCGATTCCATTTGTGAGTTAGCCGTGCCCTGACTTAGATCAGCCCAGAAGTTTTCCAGGGTTCAATCTTTGAGTTAGCCATGCCCTGACTTAGATCAGCCCAGAGGTTGTTTCAGGGTTCAATCTGTGAGTTAGCCGTGCCCTGACTTAGATCAGCCCAGAGGTTGTTTTAGGGTTCGATAATATACTCCAGTACCACTCTAATATTCAAGTTAATGAATATTTCCTTTCAGACACCACAAGCGAAAGAAAGAGAAAAAGAGCAAAGACAAAGATAAGAGACGAAGAACAAGTGACTTCGAAGACAGTGATGCTGAAAAAAGTACGTTCGCATACGCAGTAGAATATTTTTCCCTTCGGAATATTAAAATGGGGTGTCGTCTTAGAGCAGATTTTGTACAAATATGACGTTGCCGTGTCTAAGCATTCTAATTGGTTAAGCAGTGATTTCTTGTGCTATGATTGGTTCAAAAGATACCGTGACCGTGCCATATGACACGGTGTTTGTCATATACTCTATTTTAAACGATATGAGAAAATAGAATCCTTTATTTTTGGCTTAATGTTTTCCTATTTCAGACACTCTCTTGAGAACATGATTCTTTCGAGTTTTATCCATATCATGTGTCTTCTCATGCACAACCATTAAACAAAAAAATAATACTCAAGGGAATGACACGTGACTGAAATGGGAAAACATTACGCCCAAACTAAAAGGGTCTATCACGCAAAGTAAACTATGATTCTTTGAAGTTATCTGGGATGGGAAAAAGTGCTCAAAATCGTTGGCTGTGACGCCACATGCATGCCAATATGTATAGCCTGCATGCAACCTGAATTTAACTCTAGTTTAGACTTAGCCACAGTTATGTTCCAATGCATACACGTTAGCCAATATACTAACAGATAAAATTTAACGTTTTTGCTTATTTCTTTATCAGTGAGTGACAATGAAGCAGAGAAGAAGACCAAAAAGGCAGCACAAAGCAGCAACGAAGAGTTAAGTGAGCATGACTCTGAGTACGAGAGAAGCAAGAAGAAAACTCCCCGAGAAACAACAAGCGATGATGACGAAGAAACACCTCGCAAGAAGAAGAGACGCAGTTACAAGAAAAAACCGGTTAGCGCTGGTGACTGTTACTCTGATAGCAACTGATTGGATAGCTATTTGACCAATCACAGCCCTTATCTTGATTAAGTATGCTCGTAAATCCCAAAATGATGGCTAGAAAGGAAAGAGAAATATCGTAATCATATCTAGCTGACTTTATTAGGATTTACTATGTATTTTTTCTCACAGCTTTAACATAATTTGATAATCATTCCTGTAACCAAGGTAACTGAACCTATTATTTTGCTGCTACGTGATTGGATCTTTTTTGTGTAACTAACCAATCAACAAAGCACTTTTTAGGCACCAAGAATATATGTGTGTATGTGATGTGTCATAAGGAATTATAGGTGATAGAAAAGGACATTCCTTTGTGGGAATTTTTTTGTCTTTTTTCTACTTTTGTAATGTTGTATTTCATGGCTAAATAAAAGTGTCAAAGAAAACATCTATAAAGTATCATAAGTATTTCATGTTATCATCAGGGTTTGTGCTACATTTCCAAAACAAGATTCAAGGACTTTTTAAGGACGTTTCAAGGTCCAAAATGACGATTTTCAAGGATCACTTTTGTTTGGGATTTTTTTAAACAATCAATAAAAACAGCTAAATATCTTTTAAAGGGTATTTAAGCTTGATAACATTGATGTAAAATCAATGGAAAGTAACATACCAACCTTGTCGTTCTTGGAACAAAGTTACAATCGAAATAACAAGTGATTTGTGAAGAAAAATCAAGCAAAAGATGATCATTATAAACTATTTATAATATTCAAGGAATTGTCCAGGAGTATTCAACACTTTTCTATTTTCAAGGGCTTTTGAAGTACACTTGAGAATGAGTGTTGAGTGCCAGCTGGGCTTTTCAAGGATTTCAAGTATTAGCATGAACCCTGTATCATTCTAATTTATATTTCTTTGCTCTCAGCACATGCCATGTCCCTCCCACCACCTAAAAACTCCCCTCTTCCTGGCAATAATTGTGAAACCGGTTACAAAAACTGTAACTTCAATAATTTACTTTATTTTAAAGAATAACTTAATAAATACATTTTGACAACACCATAAATGAAACAGACTAGCATTAAAGCTTACCCTAAAATATATACACTTTATAACTTAATGTGAAGTTACGAAATTAATAGGTTACATTATGGCATGATAAAGATGGGTCTTTTGATTGTACCAGTATATACAAATTTTTTGGCAAATATTTTGGAGTTCAAAAATGTACAGCATTTATACACAGATTACATGAGAATACACCTCTTTACCTCAGGTGTTTGTTTTGCTCATTTCAGACCATGTGCCATTCCTTCAAGAATAGGATTCTTTGTTTCATTTGTATCTAAACAAAGAAATGATACTCAAGGGAATGACACATGGTGTGAAATGGGCAAAACATTGCATGTGCTCAAGCTAAAAAGAGGTCTAATGTGGTGAGCCGAGTTTCATGATAAAAACTTCATGGTATGTTTGTCAGATTTTGTGGACACACTAACCAATTTTATAAAGTTAACCAGTCACTGACTACACATACACAAGCACAAATTGATAACAATGTAAACCTTATAGGCTTCCTAAAAGCCATGTCACATGCTACTTTGTGAAACAAATTGCAACCGAAATCGTGCGTTTGACATGGTCTCTGCAACCTGCAACAATTTTTGTGAGACAAGTTGTGCGAGAAATCGTAGCATGTGACAGGCTTAAAACAAAATTTTAAAAAATCTAGTAAAAAATCCATAAAAACAATAAATAAATAATACAAACAAAAATTAAATTATATTTTATAAACCTTATTATCCCAGAATTGTACCCGTATCTGCCACTGTTTCAGAAGAATGATAACCCCAGATCCCAACCCCAACTGCAAAATTGTCCCTAGAATTACTATAATATTGTATTCTCTCAGTTTTTGCTACCTTAAGAAATTCTTAACCATCCCCCTTTTGGGGAAATGGATATTTTTGAGTCTATATATATTATTGTATTATTGAATAGAGGTTTCACAGACCTCTTGCAGCATGTCAGAATGCAGCTCAATTTGGAGGGCTTAACAACAGGTCCCAAATTCTCAGGAGTTTGAAATTATTTTGTCCTCCAAATTGAGCTTCATACTGATGTGCTGCAATAAGGGGTCTATTGCATGGCAATTTTCATTTCTAAAAATAAAAAACCTATTTTGGATTGCTCTACAACACTCAGCTGCTGTAAAATCCCTCTATACATTTTAAAATTTCTAAAGCATATTAGCAGTCATATTTGTATATTCAGGCCTTTGGAAAGCAAATTTCATTCAATATATTTGCTATTTACAGTTTTGAACCAACTGTCGACAGACACACTACTTATAATATTCTTGTCTTCAAATGTAAAATCTTGAAAAATGTATACTGTACCTTGATATGATTAGGTTCGGAAATTATATATATTATATAAATATTCAGCTTTGGATTCTGCATAAGGTACATCAGTTCGACACAAATGCAAATTGAAAGAAGTCGAACGGCACTAATGGCAACTAGCAGACAAGATATGAATGGTTTCCATGGCGATATCTCTAGATCTAGACGAGTGAACAAGTTCGAACAGAAAAAACTCTTGGGACTGGAAGTATTCAATATCGACATTCAAACAGCTGTTGAGGTTATTGCAAACATGACTCATCGTAGAAATTTTTTCTACCAAGTTGCTATGGTAACCAAGCAAGTCAATTGTATGAAGTTTTGCATTCTGTAAATTCCTAACCCTGAATGCTGAATGAAAAAATTAAGGCATAAAATAATCTTACTCGAAGAAAATTCAATTGCTTTAAAATTTACATGTAGCTCAATGTATCTCTCAATTCAAGAAAAATTCACTTAATTTGTGTGAAGTTTTAGCGTAGTTTAGTTTTTTTCACCGTTATTCTAGGCGCACCGTTCATAGTGATACCTTTTTTATCGTTCTCCGAGCTATCTTGCTCAAAAGCAGACGAATGTAGTTTGAAACCATAGAGTTTTGGAGTGTAATTTTCTGTAATACGGTTTGGCCTATATTCTGGAAAGACCATAAATAGCATATGTGGAAGACCAGTTCCAAAATATGCCCCATCGATATAACAATATTTCAACTGTCTTGGCTCATATACCTCGCAGCATTTTGGACAATAAACTTTCACCATTCCTTCTCCAGGTTGATCCGACATTCCTATGGGCAATACATTAGCATTTGAGCACAATACTCTAGGGCAATGACCAAAATCACCGTTGAGGTATTTATGAAGCATTTTTTTGCATCCTTTGTCGGTTAGGACGAACCTTGCATGTATGAGGCCATACAAGTGCTCGGCTGTTTTAGCGACAGTCTTGTCTAACACGGACGATTGATAAGATATTTTAGCAAATCGAATAAAATCATCGTCGGGAAAATCGGGCTTGTCTAGGAGTAAATTCAACGCTTGTGAAAAACAGGTTACTTCCTCATTCAAGCAGACGAGATTTGCAGGATCCTTGATGTATTCCTTGTCGACTTCGCAGAAGAAATCGTTTCCCAATTTTGTACAAAAACGATGAATCCACTCTCCAGTACTTCCTGTAGTATTACAGATTTCTCTTTCTCGAAATAAAACCATCTTATCTAAGCTTGTCTCCATCGCGAACGCTGCAGTCTTCGTTTTTTCATTCACTTTCTTTTCCAATATGAAACCACGTTGGATTTCCCGACCTTTTTCCTTTTCCTTTGATGAACAAAATAGCGGATAAACTCCCAGTAATGTAGAATTAGACCGTTTCCTTTCGCATTAATGACGAGTTCCTTAACCATGCAGCTTATAAATCCAAAAAAACCGTATGAATAACTCAAGAACAATGTCTAACGAGACGTAGAATCTTTGACAAGAAGCACATTGTTGGTTTGACCTTTGTCATCTAGAGTTACTCACCAACATTCATTTCTACACCGTCTGGGTTAGCAGATCATCCCAAGATAGTAAATAATTATCTCAAAGTTCAAGGGCAGGTCTTGGTTGAGAGATTCATTAGTGAGTGCAGCTGATCCGATGAATTTTTCCCTTTTTTTCGGTTTATATACACACCCAGTCAACCATGTTCGTTGGCCAGCTGTAAGGCAAACCTATTGAGTGCTTTTGTTTATATGTTCACGCTACTCACGTTTCATGGCGCGTGAGGTCACGTTTCACGCAACACCACGCTTCACAACCCCACTTTCATAATTCTTCTTTCAAAATAAATTTAATAAAATAGATTTTTTTTAGGAATTTTTTTTTAAAACAATTTTATAGATAGATAGTACATAATTCCATGTTCAAATTAAGAAATGCCAATTACGATGCTTTTAGGATTATTTCATTTTCGTATTTTAGTTTCCTGTAATTTTCGTTCTCAAAATAGTTTCAAGGCTACGACAATAACACGACAAGTGTCGTCTTAAACCATCATTTTCACAAATTGAAAAACCAGGAAAACGAAAATATGTTGATAAAATTCTTCAAAGTTTACGTCACTTCCGGTATACGTAAATTTAGGAAGTGCCTCTTAATTTTGTCCAAATTCTCAAACTTTCAAATCAATATAAAACTTATCAATAAGTTCTCCAATTCAAACCCTGCCTTTTTTATGCAAAGAATATTAAAATATCTAAAACAAAGATTTGAGTGATTTTTTCCCCCAAACGTTTCACAAAGTTTACAAGACGTTTACGAACATGACTTGAATTAAAATTAAAATATTTTCGTCACTCGCTTCCTTATCTCGATTCTTCGTCCTTCACCGTTGCCATGGTTACATTCTTTAAAATCGATATTGAGTCATACGTCTTTCTGCTCTCAATTAAAAGAGATACACTTGAATCAAGACGCTTGAAGGAGATTAATAATGTTATCATTTCCGGATTCCGTCACTTCCGGTGTTTCGGCTTTCACCACAGGTAGCCCAAGAATTATATATGGCTTGATCATGCGGCGTGACAACAACCGTTTCAACCAGTCATAGCGCTTGAATCATTGATCATCCAATCACGATCTTCTGCACTGTCACCCAGCTGATCTGAGAAAAAATATTAGCCAATCAGAATCGAGAAAATTTGCAAAACTGAAGTGTCATCCTTATAACCCGGCGACTCTGTTAACGGTTATTTCTTTACTTTATTTTCCTCATTCAATAATAAATATCATAGTAAATGTATACAAAATATCAAAAACGTCTCCTGAAAATCTAGATTTATCTCAGATATAAACTTTTATAAGTCAATTTTCACAGGCTTCATGACACCTCAGTTTTGCAGTGACGTCATTTCTACGTCACTATTTCAGATGAGCTATAAGCAGATAAGGCCATGGTGACGGTGAACAGGGTGAATGGCAGGGTCTGTTATATCCGCACTCGTCACGCGTGACGTGACCCGGCTTGACCGTGACTGTAACCGTGGCGTGACAATAGAGCGTATTTATAACTTTCAAACTCAATAGTAGGGTTCGAATTACATCCATATTGATCTACGATGATTGATAATAAATGATGAATGATGATGATAATTTCTATTGGCAAACAAAAAAACCACAACACTAAAGCTGGAATGACCCGTGATCTAAAATGGAAAAACATAACCCAAGCTACAATACACCAGTTTCACATTCGATGGAAACCGCTGTTTTTTAAGACCACAATATCATTTGCACAGGCTTAGCCTCATTTATAAGTCAGCTATTCAACGACGTTATTAAAAGTCCGTGAGATTTCAAAACATTGGTATTGTTCAACTTACACATTCTTTACATTACGGTTGACTTTTCCAAATCATTAGCAACAGCCAACTGTAATGTAAAGAATGTGCAAGTTGAATAATACCAATCCCACGGACTTTTAATGGTGTATTTGAATAGATGACTCATAAACGAGGCTAAGTCTGTGCAAATGAGTCTGTGGTCTTCAAAAACAGCGGTTTCCACCGAATGTGAAACTGGAGTATTTGAGCGCACTCTAATATTAGAATCACCGGATCCGGAAGTGTTAATACCATCTGATCACCGTCTAATCCTTGGGAGGTATGTTTGGAACCGATGGTAATTTTGCGGTTTGGTCTAATGGCCAGTAATTTCCGGGAAAAAACCCTGAGTACCGGAATGATTTTGACATGCATGATTTAAAAATAAATTAAAGATGAGAAAGATTATAGAAATCCAGCTTATTGTTAACCTTACGTGCACCTTCAGTTTCACCAGCTTTATGGCCTCAAGTATTAAAATAACGCGCGCGGTGTCCAAAGCAGTGTATCTGCGTCACTTTATCACTTGTGGTTGTATGAGTCGAAGAAATTCGTGACTTTAAAGTTAATGACTTTGGTCTTATGTGGTTATTATCCGTTTTTTTTTAGTTTTTTTTATTTTTTTATATGTCGCTTCACTGCAAACTGCTCGTTAACTGATGAAGACACGTAGTGTAGCCGTTGCGCACAATGTTGTTGTAAAAGTTCAGCATAGATTCGGTTAATTCGTATATGTCAGCAAAGTGGCACACGGCAGTTTCATAGTATTGGAGTGATATTCTTTGGTCCAATCACAACGCACAAGAACATTGTTCGACCAATGAAAATGAACAGTGTCACGGTCACTGCACTGACGTCTGTAAATTGAGTTTGTCACAGTTATCAGTTGTTTCGAAATTGAGGTAAAAACTGGGTCAAGTTGACATTACAGTAACAGCAGAATTTGAACTGTTTTTTCTGGGGTTGAGGAAAAAGCTGGGTCGAGTTGGCATTGCAGTGCATTGTGGACTATTTTAGGGGACATATTTCCAAGATGGCGTCTATTTCGTCCCCTAAAACAGTACCACAATGCACCGCAATACCAACTCGACCCAGCTTTTTCCTCAACCCAAGAAAACCAGTACAAATTCTTCTTTTATGAAATACCTCGCCAAGTCATGAATGTAAAAAGTCAATCTAAACTGATAATCTAGTGCAGGCTTTATTTATTTGGCTGAAATTTATGCCTTAAGAACTCATTAGCTCCAAGCATCACGTCGTCGTCAACAAAGGATATAAGGTCATGATAATATGCGAGCAACAAAATCGTGCAAGTTGTTACGCAACATTCTTGTGTTTCCAGATGCATTGTGAATGTGCTCTTATCACCCTGTACTGACAACAACACAATTTTGTTGAGCGACTTTGTCGGTTGCAGAAGTAGAAGTCCTTTCTAACCTTGCAAATCGTGCAACTGGTTACTCAACATTCTTGCGTTTCCAGATGCATTGTGAATATGCTCTTATCACCCTGTACAACAACGCAATTTTGTTGAGCGACTTTGTCGGTTGCAGAAGTAGAAGTCCTTTCTAACCTTTGTGACAATGAAAATTTGTTGCACGCGGCATGGTATCAAATACGAGCTACATTCATTCTGCAGCTTACAATAAGGCAACTGATGCTGTGTAACGAGTGGCACGTATTACCATGCCCCTCCACGCGCAATAAATTTAATATTTCTTTGTTACAGAGAGTAGCTAGAAAGAGCTTCTACTTCTGCCAAAAATTCGCGCAACAAATTTTTGTTATTGCGCGGGGTGATAATACGAGCAATTTTCACTCTGCAACTTGCAACGCAGCAATGTTGCACGACAAGTTGCACGATTTTAATACTCATACAAACGCACTTTGACTAAGAAATCACCCTACGCAGGCGATCCGCCTAGCTGCAAATATTCTTTTGATTAAAGGCGGTTCCCACACGCATCGGCAAAATGGAAAGGTTACTGAGTGACTTGTTTTGGTATCCAAACACATATTCCAATGGACACGATATTAAATTAACATTCTTACAAGATTACATCGAGTTTATCTCTTGCGCGGTCAAATATTTTCGGATTTTTTTCATAAACAAAAATTATATCTCGTCCGGATCCAATTGTACATGTGATGTTATCAATCGATTTAATTACCACCGCATCGATAAGATTAAAGGTTAGAGCACGTGCAGGACATGCGCAATCAACGCAAAATTTAATTACATCTTTGATTTTCATCGGTTTTCGAACTTGGCTCCTATGATTCTATTCCGCGAAAATGTTTGTATTTCGTTGAAGAACCAACAAAGTAGAATCTCAGCCAACCTTTATTTTTTGGTCGCTAAATAAAGGGTTTTTGTGCAGTCTGATTTGTACCTCTGTTGAGCGACCTAACTTATTTGGCGACCAGGACGACCAGTCAAAGTCCCAAAGAGGGTTTTTATACTAATTTATACCTCTATTAAGCCACCAACCTCTATCTACCGACCAGTTGTGACGAATCCTTGAGGGTGGCCGGGTTATAAAGGTCCTCCTATTCAATTTACGGTAAAATATCAAAGGACATAAGATCGCATTATTTACAAACATGTTTTCGCATGACTCGAGAAAAGGCACTGTGGGCACAGCCTTTGAATCAAACAAAGCGCGCGAAATCATAGTTCAGCCAATGAAAAAGCTCGGTACGGCTACGTCACGGACATGAGTCGAACTCTATCAACACTGAGCCTTGACTCTAAGAATATTTCTTTGGCATACAATCTGTAACTTAAAGCTATCACTGTAATGCTCATGGGTTTGATACCACTATGGACCACCATGCACATATGCATTTCGTGCTTCAAGAACGTTTTACCCCCTCAAATCCGCTTAAGAAGTTAGAATTAAGCTCAATATTAGTGCAATGCATGCTGCAATGATCCCAAAATATAGTAATGAAAGCATTAAGTCGTGGAGATGGCGCTCAGTGTGGCAAGCGCGCGGCATTCTTCTGATTTCATTAGCTTGATGTCACCGAATCATTCAAATAATCTGACTCGAGGTCTTTAAGTTTATCATCGGCTAGCGATTTGCGCAAAACACATTGAATGTATATGAAAAACGATCTGAGTTTGGGGTTATCGTCTAGTCGATCGATTTGACGTCTGAAGTATTGTAGTTAGGACCGTTTGATCCCTATACTATCAGCATAGAAGTAGAAGTTACTTGAAAATTACTTTAGGTCAAGTTATTAGGAATGGAAGCAATTCATTTTCTGCACGTAACAATATGAAACGTGAAGGCGTATGAAGTAAGAAAGAATATAAACCGCAAGAATGTAAAGAAACTTTTGCCAGAGAAAGAATTGTAGAAAGAGGAGAGGAGAGGAGAGGAGAGGAGAGGAGAGGAGAGGAGAGGAGAGGAGAGGAGAGGAGAGGAGAGGAGAGGAGAGAAGAGAAGAGAAGAGAAGAGGAGAAGACAGAACAGAACAGAACAGAACAGAACAGAACAGAACAGAACAGAACAGAACAGAACAGAACAGAACAGAACAGAACAGAACAGAACAGAACAGAACAGAACAGAACAGAACAGAACAGAACAGAACAGAACAGAACAGAACAGAACAGAACAAAAGAGAACAGAACAGAAGACGTAGACTGAGAGAAGGGATTGAAAGCAGGATGGTTCCACGACACAGCAGAAAAGAACAGAAAGAAATTACAGAAAATGAACAGAAAGAATGGAAAAGAATGGGAAGAAACCAAGCTAGGTAGCTACCGCAAGAGACCCATACTGGCTGACATATCGTGTATATTGCGAGCATATCTCTGTGTCACTGAATGAGCGGTATGCCTTTGCTGTTTTCTATTTGTCAACCAACACAATTCCATCTATCATTGAGTCGGGTGACAAGTAATCTGCCCATGCAAACGGTAAACTACGTGATCAGGTCAACGACTGTTCCACCCTTCTGAATACGAATCTTCCAGAGTTATCCTCAACTCACAATATCCCAGAGGCACATCCAAAGAACTCGCAAATTTTTCAAATTTTAAATCCAAAAACATGTTTCTAACTCAATATTTTCGAAAAAATTGAATTTGAATCCAAGACATAAGACTAGGCGCCACTTTTGCTGTACAAACCGACGTATTTATTCCTGAGCTCTGAGGCTAATTTAACTGCATCCTTCCTTATCTAGTCGCCCAAAGAGCCGCACTTCTGTGTTTCGCGATTAAAGTTCATAATTCAAAGCACTGTACCAATTGTTTTTTCTTTGATGCTTGCGGCCATTTCTAAGTACGCTCTGGGAAAAACGCAATGCCGACTTTTTCACTTACCTGGCCCCAAACTGGACAAAATGACTACGTTTTACTTTAACTTTTGGCGAACCTTTTCACCAAAGACAAGCATTCTCTTATTTATCTACCTCTCGAAAAAATTTTCCGCTCTTTTCCACTAGTAAAGAATTGTTTTGTTTTTTTTTTGCTTGAGAACTGAGAATTCACGTGCCGCAAAAGCTAAGAGATGCTTTTTCGAAAACTCTCTAATGTCGACAGAGAAAAAAAAGTTAAAAAAGTTAACTGGAATAATAGATAATCTTCTTAAATAGCCCTATAAGTAAAAACCATTTACTTAAAGCTTCTACTAGCTTAACTCTAATCCCTACATTTGGTCTCTAATACTGGTGTCATTTGACATTTAAATATATAGCAAATATAAAGCGCTAAGTGTTTTGTGGAGCGTGGTGGAAGATTTTTTCTCGGTATGATTTGGAATTCGCGCTGAATATGTTTATGATTTGGGTAAACAGATGGGTTTCTTTTCCACTTAGGTTTGATAATGCTCACAATGAGGTTGAAATCAAAGGAGTGTAAAGAATAGAGGTATGATAAAGTGTTTTTATTGGTGCGTTAGTGATTGAACTGCATCCACGAGGATTGCGGTTCCACTGATCTGTTTAGACCCCAGGGAATAGTCGTGACAATCACTATGATTCACTTAGGCCTGACGACCTCACAGCACACCGACTCGTGGACCCATTCTTAACTGACTACCACTCACGGCAATTGATTTTAAGAATGCTCAAAACAGGCCTAATTAAGGTCAGTTTTTGAAAGGCACGGACTGTCACTGGTACATCGCTCTAACTCATAAACAAAGACACAAACTCTTTTGTTCAGGACTCTCTTGAATGATTACTCAACACTTTTAGCCAATCATAGCCTTTCTCATTCAGTCGTGAAGACTCTATAAGTGATCTTGGTGACATGACTTCAAAAATTGTCTATTGAGAAACATGAGCGCGAAGAACCGATGGATAGGTGGCCCAAAAAACAATTAAATTGGTCCAAATCTTCAGCCCATCTTCTGACGGCATCGATGGAGGGATGGCGGAATCCTGCCATGTATTACTTTGGATTTTATTCTTAAGCGTAAGTTGTTTTAAATACTTGAAAAAATCGTATTATCTATAGGTATTGGTTGATCAAAGACGATTTAAGTTTATGTATAACCTTGTAAATCTTTATTGTGTTTGACAGGGAAGTCTACGAGTTATTTCGTCGCGGGTTCCACTAGAGAAGTGTCAAGATTCGACAGTAGGTTATGTTTTGAATGTTCGTAATCGTATTACCACGCAGTAAGCCGATTTTATGACTGTCTTTTCCAATTGAATTACTTATCTTCAAAGCAAACTCTATCTTGTGAATATTTTTAGTCTCAGACGGAGCTGAATTCTTTTCTATGGCTAATCAAGAGATCTCCACCAGCATATTTCTTCGGAACCATCCACGTTCCCTACACACGAGTATGGGATTACATCCCCATCAACAGCAAAGAGGCTTTCACGAATAGTCAGAATGTATATTTTGAACTGGATTTGACCAACGAGAACACAATGCGAGCTCTTGTAAAATGTCAATTATTGCCCACGGGAATGTTATTAAAACATCTCATACCTCGAAAGATGTACAAACGTTTGAAATCTCATTTAAAATACATCAGAAGAAAGATGCCTTCATGGTTGCGGAGAAAGGATAGTCGGTATGGCTCGCACGGGACACCTTACGCTGATCGGCTCTACGAACTTTTAACTAAAAATTGGGAACGAAAGAGGCCAATATGGGTCATGTTGATGTTGAATTCACTTACTGAAAGCGATATAAGGAACCGCGGGATTCCCGTTTTAGATCAGTACCTCGCAATACAGGCTTCGAGGGGTAACAAAGTTATTGGTGCAGTTGAAGACGTTCAAGAGCAGTGCAATCCTTTAAACTCCTTGAATATATCGCAGGTTTGTGTAATTTTGATTCTGTCATAACTTACAAGTATAATTCATAAACCACAGAGTATGCTCTTGTGGTCATAGTTTATTCAAAGATGTGAATGCATTCGTCAAATGATATCATATCATGATATCTATGGTTTCACTCCGTTTTCCTAAAATAGCATAGCAATTTTCAATGTTTAAAATTGCCTTCATTCAAATTAAGAGTATTTCTTATTATCTCCACAAGTTGATCTAGAATTGCATACTTGATAACTTAGCCAAGCTGAACGAACGATTGAGATATTTTACTCTGGGTTATGCTTCGTGCGATCCGTAGCAAACCAAATCTAACTTCGTATA
Source organism: Anthopleura sola (assembly GCA_023349425.1). Taxonomy (NCBI): domain Eukaryota; kingdom Metazoa; phylum Cnidaria; class Anthozoa; order Actiniaria; family Actiniidae; genus Anthopleura; species Anthopleura sola. Next base: position 3,494,404 of record JALHLI010000007.1, on the reverse strand, counting down.
CAATCTTTGTATAAATGCCGGAATTTATTGTCAGCTTAGCCACAGACGCGACGGATAAATTTCCTCTTCGAAAAATTCGCCGTTCCAAGACAAAATCATCGTTGCTGCATTTGTTGTTCATATGATAGCTTCCTTGAGGTTTCAACTCAGACATATGGCTTACTATTTACGAGATACAGTTTGCTGTACAAACTGATCAACGGTGTTCTAATTAGCTTATAATTGCATTATGAGCACACTAGCAGTTGGAATCTTGATAGAATTATACTTTATTGAAAAGTATTGTATCGGAACATAAAGTCACGCCTGGTCATGCTGCGACTTTGGGTCAACAGCGTTAACTTCTTCTCCGGAAACTCGCTGTATAAAGTTAATATTCCAGCTTTCAGCGTCTAAGGAATGCGCTTATCATAACTCAACATCTATTTCTTAATTTTAAAAGTTCAAGAAATTACTCCTTCTAGGTTTTTAGGGATTGGATTTCCAAAGTTTATCTAAACGTGCAAAACACGTGCAAACTTGGATGATATCTCTCGTTCGCGAAATCACTATATCATTTCCCCCCGCTGAAATTGTTATTGTTATTTTAAACATATCTGTAGCAGTGCAATTTGCGCCTTGCCTTATCAAAACACATTCCTTGAGATGCGATAGATGAGATCTACCGCCAAGCGCGTTTCCAAGCTTCGCGCACATGGTTTGGCTTATGTTCCTCCTTAGTGAAATTAAATTATCAGAACCAGCGTAGAAATGAAGCGAAACAGCGTGACGACGGGGTATATGTCAATAAGTATTTTACAGAACAATGCTTTTAATCAACCCAAGAGTAAAATGCACAATATACCCTTAGGGATTTTGAATGGTATGATTTTATTTTGATATCAAACTTTGTATAACAGTCGCTGAGGTCAGAAAAGATATATACCACAGAGGAGAGTCGTTGTTGGACGCGTGATTCTCTTAAAAATACTTAGTGCGATCACAATTCAATTAGCATTTGTCGTGTTTAATTAAATATGCAAACAGTAATGAAAGCTCTTCTATCTATGTGTTAATTAAGTATATTTTGAAAAGAATTCGCTCGAGTACTCTCTAAAACTATCGCAATAAAAAAGTTGGTGTTCCCTCATTGTGGAATTCATTCGTAAAATGTAAAACAATGCTTAGTGGTTCTTGTACGGAAGGCAAGGCACTTTGAGCGTTCTTCGAGTAATCAAAGGACTAAAAACTTTCTCGAAAACGCATAAACTACACTTATAGAACCCTTCTTTACCATTCAAAACGAAATGCAATTGTTTTTTAAAATAAATACGTATAAAAACTCAAGTTTGCTTAAAGTTTTCCCAACTTTATTTGAAAACAGATTTTTTTTTGCCAGAACGTTGGTGCTCACGAGCCATTGTAATGGTAAATCTATTCACAAATCCTTGTAAACAACTCGAATTATTTCAATACATTTATAAACAAAAGAATATCCTTTGACAACGCTGGACAAACATGAGCTTGAGATTACAATCTGCAGAAAGAGTGGCTCCGTCGCTTAAAAGTACTCACCGCCGGCGCCATTTCGGAAGCAGTTGTCCTTTCTTATTACATTTTTTTTGCTAAAAAATTCACTAATATGTCCTTGGAGTCGCCAGTGCTCTTAATGTTTCTTCATAATAGATCAAATCAATAATCTCCTTTTAGTATTGTATACTTAATCCTTGTCCTGTTTTTAGCTGGAATAGAATTGTTATTGAACGAGTTTGTTGTGGTAAAGCTTATGTTTTGTTTACTCGATTCTTTAAGGTCTTATTATTGATACAACTTCATTTGTATGGAAAACTATATGGATAAAAAGTTAAATTTTACACCGTAAAAAATAAGAGAGATAAGTAAGTGATCTCTCTTATTTTTTACGGTGTAAAATTTAACTTTTTATCCATACTGTTTCATTAGAAACACCGACGCAGCCCACACTAGCTTACCGCTAGTTATCATCTCTGTATGGAAAACTGTTGAGTGGAAAGACAGTGTGTCGTTATAATTTAAATTTGGCTCACGTATTTTGATAATATTTTACTAATTAATAACTTATTGTGATTATTAGCAATGTTGTCTTTTATTTAACTTGTTGGTTTGTTTCCCTTATTCATAGTTTCATAGATAAATATATTGTTGTCTGTCGTTATTTATTTGTATCGTTTCTAAATTCCTTCTCCATATGCTATCGTGTAATTCACTTCACTATTTGTCCATCCATCGGCCTCATTTCGTAGTTGGTTCGTTAGACCTTCGTCCGTTCGTTCATGTGATCGTTTGTTTGTTCGCTCACTTCAAACCGCTGTCCCAAGAATGACTTTCATTGTAAAAACTAACGTTCTTGTTTCTGATAGGTTATCTTCGCTCTTAACCATTCCCTTCTCTTACAAGAGAGACTGCGCCGAGGCAAAGCCCACCTGACGTACACAACGGACGACCTCATACATCATTACAATTGTGGAGACTTAAAATCGGTATTATTCTCGACCCAGTCCACTCAGATATCACCACTGACCGCTAATTCAACACGGGAAGAAAGTCAGAAAAGAAAATCTCAAGTTATTGACGCCTACTTTAAGGATGAATTAATTTATCAACGGAATGTACGTATGGCGAGAAGAGTTGTTGAACTTCTGCGTGATAATCCAGAAAAGGATTTCTTCTTTGCATTTGGAGCGGGTAAGTCAGAGGTTGGCCTTCATTGGGCTCCCTGTGGTCTGCCTTCCTCTTTGCTATGGGTTTCCTGTGGTATGCAAAGCATAACTTTGTTTGCTTTGCGATGCTCGTCACTCTAGACCCCATGCAGAGCCTTGTTATTTTTACTGCGCATGCTCGAAGAAACGCCATCTCGGTGACCTCGTTCCCAGAGCCTGCGTTTCTCTTGGTCAGCACCGAGGAACGAAGCGAAGCCAAGAATCGCCCCTGACCATGAGAAACGCAGGCTCAGGGAATGTGATTGTAGAGATGGATTTTCTCGAGCATGCGCAGTAAACCCTGTTTCACACTAGCGACGAAGCACAAGCATAACGACATACGCATGCGCAGAGAGTACTTTAAGGATGACTGAGTGTTTTGTTCTGTCCAAAAATAAAGGGGTTAACTTACCATGAAAGTACTATCTGCGCTTGCTTGATAGATCGTTATGCTTATGTTTGCGTGCGTCGCTAGTGTAAAGGTGAACACTTGTTTCCACAGCCCTAACTGCCCTTCATCGAGAAAGGACTGGTAAGGTTTGGGGTTAGATTCCAGTCCTCTCTCCACAAGGTAATTTTGGGCTATGGAAACAAGTATCTACCTAGTGTGAACCAGGCTTAAGAATGATAGGATTCTGTGGTCGAAAGATTTGATAAGAGGAATTATATTATGGGTTCCCTGTGGTCTGCAAAGTTAGCCCCCTTCCCCCCCCCCCCCCCCCCAAAAAAAAACACTGGCTTTGAGTCAGTCCGTTCTTCAGTTCAGTATCCTTGATCCCAAACTTGTGAGACTGTAATTATAACTACTGTATCTTTCATATTCCTGACAGGTCATTTTCTAGGTAACCATAGTATCATTGACTTGATAAAGAAACAAGGTTACGATATTGAGTACGTCAAGTCTACGCAAAACCTCCCAAGGTCAGCCTCTATGATTGGATACAATCTTCTAATTCATTTAATTCTTACCATAGACCTCTTGCACGTGACGTCAAAGCAGCTCAATTTGGAGTTCAAAATAATAAAAAAAATTAATCTCCTAAGGATTGGAACCTATTGTATTGCCCTCCAAATTGAGCTGCATTCCGACGTGCTGCAAGGGGTCTATTCGCCATTTTCCCATAATACATAACGGTTTTTGAAAGTAACAAGGGTAAAAACCGCACATATTTATATGCTGAAGACTGGTCAAAAGATGTTCCAATTCAAATGCATCTTATGATATTTAAAGATGTATAAGAAACGACGAGAAACAAAAAGAAAGAATTTTGAAGAGGTGAAAATATTAACTTAATTTTGGCGCGAAAACTAAAGGGAGCCAAATATCAATCCTTTTTTGCCTAATTTTTTCCTTTTTTTTCAGCTTCAAAGCGAAAAAGTCAATTTTAATAAACAAGGAGTTTCACAAGAAACGTGGTTGCCGCGGCAGAAGAAAAAGAAAGAGAAAATGTGAAACTTTTAGAAAGAAAAAGCGTCCAGATTACAGTAGAGTTCGCTTGATACAGAAAAAAACAAGAAGGCCGAAACCGTCAAATAGGTGAGATTACCGCGTTACGTAGAACTGGGAAAGGCACAGTGCAACATTGCGCGCCACAAATTGCGTGGTGTGACATAGCTCGCGACATCGATTTCCTGCAGCATTGCGCGCAATATTGCACTGTGTGTCCGCACCTGAAGAGTGGGTGATATTTATCGAAGATGTCACATCGTTATTAATTTGATATTGTTTTCGTCTTTTTCAGGCCTGCCACGTCAGTCCTAGATAGTGACGTTTACCAAAGAAATATGTGGTCACGCAATGCTGTGTCACGGCCAGAAATTTGGACAATGAGCTCTGCTCTGTTGTATTTAGTGGTGTTGAACGTTTTGTATGGTGCAATAAGATGAGGAGCCGATCCAATTCTGGCGTTTCCTTTTGTATTCCTGCAAGATCAACTTGCGAGGAGAAAAGTATATCCTTGAGGAAAATACATTTCTACAGCAATAAATTGGAACATTATATCAAGAAATAAGTATGCTTTTTTCTTCATGGATTTCAAACAATTTATTTACATATTGGGCTTCCTGTTGGTCATGGAATTGAGGCTGTGACTGACATTTGTCATCATACTCAGAAATGAAGGAAAATGTATAAAGAGAATTCAAGACTTTCAAGAATTTGGTTTTTTTAATTTATTTACACATTGGGCTTCCTGTTGGTCATGTAGTTGAGGCTGTTAATGACATCTGTCATCATACTCAGAAATGAAGGAAAATGTGTAAAGAAAATTCCAGACTTTCAAGATTCTCCTTTTTACATGGAATTGAGGTTCTGACTGACTTAATCTTACATAAAATTGAGCTATAATTTAACTAAAGAAAACAAAATGAAAAAATATTGTTTTCATGAACATTCAAAAAATAACTTATCTATCTTACAGTCGTTCTGTTGTACATGAAATTGAGGCTGTAACTGACATTACCTACTTATATTCTTGCATTAATTATGCTGGGAAATTCCCCAAGCGCCGAAGCACAGTTTGTTTAAAGTACTCTTTTGTATAGGGTATGCCACAGGGGTCAGGACTTGGACCTGATTCAAAAATATCGGCGTTATTTTTATTAGTGTTTTATTGGTGGAAGTGGAAGATCTTAAAAAGATATATAGAAATATACTTATGAACTTATTAAACCATTAAAAGGTTAGCCACATGCATGTTTAAAAGAAAAAAAATACTTAATACCTTGGTTTTCAAGTCGTCTTCGACAAAAACAAAAGGCCCACAATACTACCTAGGGGTCATTAAGGCAGTACCTAAGAACGGGTTCCTATACCAACTGAGTTGACCTTCAGAACAAACTCAAGGTCAACAAATACGAATTAAGGATTCGACATCGTATTTTGATTAGCATATCCAATTAGAGAGAATTCATGAAAAACGAGTTCTTCCTTCTTTAAATTATTCGTAAACTCTAGTCGAACTCATGGTGGAATTATATTTCAATCAACAAGAAAAGTCTACATTGTATACTCGGAAATGCTCGAAAAATATTAACTAAAAATAGTGACCCATAATTCCTTTCGGGGAAGGCAATCAACTCAGCTGGTAAGTGTAGACCATATGCACGTGACGTCAGAGCAGCTCAATTTTGAATGCAAAACAAAAGATTTTTAATTTCCTGAGAATTGGAACATATTGTTTTTGTCGGCTCAAAATGGAGCTACAAGGGGTCTATTGAACCGTCTTGGACTAAATCCCAACCTGCACTGGGGGTGAATTGAACCGTTTATTGAACTTTCTTGGACTAAACCCAACCTGTACTGGGGGTGAATTGAACCGTTTATTGAACTTTCTTGGACTAAATCCCAACCTGTACTGGGGGTGAATTGAACCGTTATTGAACTTTCTTGGACCAAATCCCAACCTGTACTGGGGGTGAATTTAACCGTTTATTGAACCGTCTTGGACTAAATCCCAACCTGTACTGGGGGTGAAGTCAACTGTTTATTGAACCGTCTTGGACAAAATCCCAACCTGTACTGGGGGTGAATTCAACCGTTTATTGAACTGTCTTGGACTAAATCCCAACCTGTACTGGGGAAGAAAACAATGAAAAATATTACTGTGCAACTACTACAACCATGGTCATGCACTTAAACAGCGAGAACCCGATAATAGTGGTGTTGTTCTGTTACACCTGCTTCTCGTTTCATCTCATCTCATCTTGTCAAATTGCAAGTCTTTACAAGTCTATCCTAAGATGATAAAAATATATGAGTCGGACAAGAGAAAACACTCTACTAATACAAGGATTCAAAATACCTTTTAAGATAACACGTCAGTGCTGCTTATAATCACAGTTCAACGAAAGTGCAGAGAGAGTACGACACATTCCTCGAAGCCATTCCTTTCGTATTCCAGTTCCAGAAAGTTGCCTAAAGGTAGGTGAGTATATAGAATGACTAAAAGAATTTCATAAATGATCGGGATATCCATCCATAGCTATAATACAACTGGTACAATTGTTTTTTTCGGTCAGTACACTGAGTGTAGTTACAACATTAATAGATTGAAAAATTAAGCGTTATGATACGAAATAGAGGACACATTGCTTCATGATATCATTTGAAGCACGCTGGTCTAGGCCAATTTTTTGTCTGGCTGCAATTTAGATTAGAACTTTTGGTTCTCACAAGATAGCCTTCATTTCTCGCGGTCTTTATCTCATTAATATTACATAGCAATAGCTCATGCTAATCTTAGCAATATCTAGCGTTTTTCTCATACACCTAAATGTACTGAAAATAATTTGCAAAAAATTAGGCTAACATTTCAGTATATTTTAACAGAATTTTTTGCTTCACCGGTAATTTTTTGCATGACGATCTTATTAAACTCATCAGCACTCAATGATATCTGCACGAAATGCATTCTAGGTGATTATCACAACGATGAAGAGAAAGCTGCTGTTTGTCTTCATACTGTTCCTTCTCAAGCACAAAGTCACCTACGCTTCCATGTGCCATACGCAAAAATATTCTGAGGTCAACGTATACTTGCAAGGATTCACTCTTGAATCGTCCAAGGTAGAAACAATCTTTGACTGTTACAGAAAGTGTGAGAAAAACATACTTTGTGCAAGTGTCAACTTGAAACTGACGGACATGACATGTGAACTGAAGTACTCTACCAAGACCAGACACCCAGAGAAGACTGTTAATCAATCAAACACCATCTACAATGAGATAAGGGATGATAACGCTGCTCCAGGGTCGAGACCAGATATACCAATCGCATCTTGTAAGAAGCTCAAGGAGGATGACAACCAGGCAAAGTCAGGTGTTTACTGGATGAAGTTCAATGAGCCATCCTCTGTGCCATTCCAAGTGTTCTGTGACATGACCACCGATGGAGGAGGTTGGACCCTCGTCTACAGCTATACGTTTACTCAGTACAGTAACTTTGATTCCCCTGCAAACGCAATCACTCCAATACCAAACTGGCCTGTGGATAAGTCTTCTGGGACATGGGTGCCTCAGTCAACGACAATCCCGCTCAGTGAGTCTTCTCGCTCGGCCATGGATTTTGTTCTGTGGAAGAAGATTGGTAACGAGTTCCTTCTCAAGCCCAATATCACTAACTGGGTAGCCTGCGTAGAAGGAACCGGAAGTCTTGTGAGCTGGGTGGCAGGAAGTGTGACCTGTACAGTTGTCAAGGCCATTACACCAACCTGTACCACTGTCGCTCCAAACATGTTTGATATCAAAATGTGCGGACCAGGTTTTGTTCTCGACAGCGAAAAAGGTCGCTACATTTATTTAGAAGGAAAAACGGATTTTTGTAGACCATTCCACGACCCTTGTGGTACGAAGTCTAACGCCAATCACCTGACCAATGTCCCCAATCCTGGCGGTGCGATTTACATTCGCTGAGAGAGGAGTCATCATACAGATACGTACCTTGAACATGGGGTCTGTTCGACTGTACATAACACTAAACATATATTACCTTATATCGTAAAGTTTAACTTTAGATACTCAGTACAACTTACTTAGATCGATGACAAGCTTTCGACTCAAGCTACAGTCTTGGTCACGTTATGCTGTCACGCTTGATCACGAAGTTTATGTCCCTCGATGTCACGTACCTCGAGATATATTACCTTATTACATGAAATTTTCGCGACACTTCGAAAAAGTCGCGAAATAAGAGTGTCGCAAAGGATACGTGTCGCGAAAATATAATGACGTGAAAATAAAGTGACCCTCCATTTTTGAGAAAGTAAACAAGTTAATGACCATTCAAAAGCATGAATAAATGAAGACGTTGTCTCGAAAATTTTATGTAATAACGTAGTCTACTTGCAGATCATGACCTTAAATGTTTTGTATGCACGGTCTACATATCATTCTGAATTTGCTGAGACTATGGTACAGAATAAGTGAGTTTAATGATATATTAATATTTGAATAACTTGAAATGCACCTCACAAGGTAAAAAAAAAAATTTCATTACAAATTTAGCTTATTATATTACTATCAAATGTAACGATACAGTAGTGCTCTACCGTGACTATGACGGTACCGTGCCAAGCATTTTCATATTGCTGAGCAATGATTTGTGAATTGGTACAATTGTAAAATTTAAGACTTATTTATTGGCAGTATCCTCAAAACTGAAAAAATTAGAAAACATTGATTCAATGAGCATTCAAAAAATAACTTATTTATCTTAGTCATTTCTATTTACATGAAATTGAGGCTGTAACTTAAATCACCCACTTATATTCTTGCATGGATCATGCTGGGAAATTTCCCATTCGTTGAAGCACAGATTGTTTAAAGTACGCTTTTGTATAGGGTATGCCACAGGGGTCAGGACTTGGACCTGATTCAAAAACATTTTATTAGTGTATTAGTGGTAGACATCACCTACTTATATTCTTTCATTCATCAAGCTGGGATTTTTTCCAATCTTTGAAGCAGTTTTTTTATAGTTCTTTTTCGTATAGGGTATGCTACAGGGGTCGGTACTTGGACCTGATTAATAAAATATTATCTTTATTTTAGTTGTTTTTGGGGAACGTAGGAGATCTAACAAATATATAGCAAAACACATATATTAATATTATATTAATATATTAACTCATTAAAAGGTTTGTCGCACACATTTGAAAGAAATGATTACTGGGTTGCCTTTGGTTAGGTGGGTATATTGTGAGGATCTAAAAAATATCCATACCTCCCCCTTTGAGGGGCATGGGAAATTCCAAGGGGTGCGGAGGGTCTGAGCTTCGGAGGGTATATTGTGTGGTAACAGGAAATATCCATTTCTAGTCTCCTTTGAGGGGGATTGAAATTCCAAGGGGTGTGGAGGGTCTGAGGAGGGTATATTGGGGAGGTCTAAGAATATACATACCTCCCCATAGAGGGAAATTGGAATTCCAAAGGGGTGGGGAGGGTCTGAGAGAAATAATATCCACCAACCATCAAAAAGAAACCACAATAAGCATTACCATCTTGGTAAAGGCATAGAGCACGATTGAAAATTACAACCCATTGATGAATCTTCATGTGCTGTCATTGTTTCAAATGTGTCACGTGTAGGATGGGTATCAGGTGATATCCCCCGTCCGAAGTGATATCCGTGCAGTAAAAGAAAAACGTTAAAAAAGGAAAGAAAAAAAATGGGAAATTAAGAAGCCTGGTTTTTCCAAACAAGTGAGAGTGAAATACAAAGACTGGTTGAGAAAAATACCAAAAAAATCAAGAAAATATGCTATAAATTTCTTCAATGGTATTACTTAAAGCATCCATGTTGTTTCATGAATGACGTTTTTGGTTTTGTTTTCTAAATCAATCGTTTTAAATAAAGTACTAAAAAGCAACAAACAATTTGACAACATATGTCTAACAACAGTAACAGCTTTCATTTACCATCTTGTGTTAACCAGAAGTACGTCACTGCGATTTGGTAGAATAATTGTTTTTTCATCCAACTTAGAGATGAGAGAGAAATATTTAAAAAAATCTCAGACAAATGTTCATTTTTTGGAGGACGATTTCCCATCCTTGGACGTTATCAGCCAATACCCCAGCTGCCAGAAGGGGTTTATTTATTTACCAATATTTAGCCAGGAGTTTGCCCTTTCAGCATTGCTAATATAAAGGGGGGGGGGGGGTGCTGGTAAGATAGAGAAATGAATGAGCAGAACTACAATATTCTATAGAAAACGAAAAATGACGGAAATTGTATGATAATGTTAAATCTTATGAGAAAACATCTCCTATTTTAGCTTTGAACGATGCAATTGATAATGTCAGGCAGCTTGTTGTATGCCTTTGCTCGCTGGAAGGAGACTGACTTCCTTCTAAATTCCGTTCTTACTTTTGGAAGCACTAGATTAAAGACACTGTTTCTAGTTCCATAACTGTGAGTAATTCGCTGGACAAGTTGCGACAGTTCAGCACGAACAATAATTATGTATTCTGATTGAGCTTTCTGATTAGCTAATCAACATCCCCCATAGTGCGCCCGGTAGAGAAACAATACTCCAGTTTCACATTCGGTGTAAACTGCTGTTTTTGAAGACCACAGACTCATTTGCACAGACTTAGCCTCGTTTATGAGTCATCTATTCAACAACATCATCAAAAGTCCGTGGGATTGGTATTATTCAACTTGCACATTCTTTACATTACAGTTGGCTGTTGCTAATGATTTGCAAAAATCAACAGGAATGTAAAGAATGTGTGAGTTGAACAATACCAATGTTTTGAAATCTCACGGACTTTTAATAATGTCGTTGAATAGCTGACTTATAAACGAGGCCAAGCCTGTGCAAATGAGTCTGTGGTCTTAAAAAATGCGGTTCCCACCGAATGTGAAACTGGTGTATTATGCTGGTTGTTTAAATAATCAAAAATATACATAAAATTACTTAAAAGTAACCAAAATGAGTATTGTGTTTACACATAATACTGAATTTTATTACAAACACATGGTCATATGAAAATAGGCACAGGCAACCCAAGCAAACTTTTACTTGTCATCCCTCTGTCTGTCTGTCCATCTGCTCTGTGATTCTTTTTCAAAGCTGCTGCAACTTGATTAGCAAGATTTCCACGAACCAAATAAACTTATTGAATCAATAATACATACCGATTTGACGGTAAAAGGACTTTATCGTTGAACTTTAAACGTCTTTCTTGTAATTCAGACAAATAAGATAACAGTTTGAAAACAGTTTAAAATATCCATTCACCTGGGTTCAGACCATTTTTTATAATAGTTTGAAAACAGCAAATTTTCGAAAAAACCACCTTGAATTTCCAGGCCACGACGTCTACGATACAATCTCCAAGTTGAATTTTTTAGCTCTTTTCCTAGGACCAAGGTGTTTCTTTTCGTTTTCCTTTCATAATGAAATCCACTTTTTTCTGCATTTCGCTGTTGTACAACTTTAAAGAGCTTTCATATTTCTTTCTCCGCCTCTTGATCGTGGGTTTTTCATATCTCATATTTAGAAAAATGTCCTTTAATTGTTTTTCTGATGACATTATGTTTCTTAGTGTTCGCAGAGCTGCGTTTACACCGGTTTTTTCAGCCACCATTACCGTTCTTGCTAAAAATGAATGATGCGCCATCTTGGATTTTTGATATTACCCATCATGCTTAGAGTAAAAACACAGGGTACCCATCCTCAAAGTTTACCCAGAGATATTTTTATTATTATTTATTAGATAGTTTTTAGGGATATTTAAGCTATGGAAAAAAAAATTGGCTTAGAGCAGACTTCAAATCATATTTTCTTCGAGTTTCTTGTTTCTAAAAGAAATTTTATCCAAAAATTTTTTAAAAATTGGGAAAGAAAAATTCAAAATATTATTAATGACGCGCATGCTTTTATGGGTTGTTTACTAGGGACCGCTGTAGCCAGACTGCAGACGATTATTCCTTCTTTTCTCTCTTTCCAAGATGGTGGTATGTGGCAAATTATATCGTAATTATCTTTTAAAAAATATACCCGATTGCTGTATTTTTTAAAGAAACCCAGTCTCTAATACCCAAGTTTGAGGATAGAATTAACAAATTCTTTTTTTAGGTCTCTTAAAGTATATATTCATGCCATTTTTTGGAGCAATTTTGTCCATTCTTGCCAGCAAAAGTGACGGTATTTCGACATTTTTTGAGTACTTGTCAAGCTATTGTATTCAAATTTTCTATTTTTTTTAGAGAATATCCTTGCAGTTCAAGGCCAATTTGGAGAACATCACTAACGTGAGACCCGATGGAGATGATTTTCGATGGTATTTGAAGGTACAAAACAACATTTTTCTTTATTTTTGATTTATGATTTATTATTTAGTTTCACTTCTGTTTATACTTCTACGACTTTCACAAATGATTGTCAAATCTTAATACAAAGTTATCTTACCTATAGATCATTCTTATAACGCCAGTAACGTTTGAACCTACGGAATATGATAAATATTTCTCTGAAATAGAATATTAGGAAATTATTTTTTAGATCTAGATGTATAGTCCCACTTTTGGCCGCTAAAACAAAAGGAATGTTCATTGTTTATCAAACAGAATGGTGGTGAGAGGCAGGGAGAATGTAATTTTTGCCAAAGAATTGCATGAAATGTGTTGCAGATTATTTGATTGATTGATTTAATTTTAACAATTCTTGCGAATTAACCAAATCAACCTCCTATAAAGAGTGATTGATTCCCTTGAAGGTTCGAATAGAAGGGTGAAGAGGGAAGAATAGGATATCTTTAAATTTTATAACTAGATCCCTTCTTCTCCTTCCTCTCTTCCACCCTCCCTCCCTTCTTGTTTTTTTTTTCCTTCTTTCCTTCCTTCCTTCCTTCCTTCCTTCATTTGCTTCTTCCTATCTTGCTTGCTTCATTAATTCATTTGTTTGTTTGTTTGTTCATTCATGTCTTCGTCCTTTTTCCCTTTATGGTATTCATTTGTTTGTTTGTTCCTTCCTTCCTTGCTTCCTTATTTCCTATCTTTCTTTCTTTCTTTCTTTCTTTCTTTCTTTCTTTCTTTCTTTCTTTCTTTCTTTCTTTCTTTCTTTCTTTCTTTCTTTCTTTCTTTCTTTCTTTCTTTCTTTCTTTCTTTCTTTCTTTCTTTCTTTCTTTCTTTCTTTCTTTCTTTCTTTCTTTCTTTCTTTCTTTCTTTCTTTCTTTCTTTCTTTCTTTCCATGTCATTTTATTCCTTTTTTTCCCCTTCTTCTTCATATTCAGGGATATGTATTCACAACTTTATTTTTTTCCAGCTAAAATGTCTCAACTGTGGTGAAGAAACAAAGCAATGGATTTACCTTTGTGCCATGGTAAGGAACAAATCCTGGGGGAGGGGAGGGTTGAGCATTCAATAAAAACATAAGGGATAAGGTTAAAACAAGTCATCTTACATCAACTCCTAATTTTCAATTGTAATGCAGTGGAAGATCAAACGACTGTGGAATCTACTGTTAATTCTTATTTTTTTCTATTTTATTTTATGAGGACCTACGCTCTTATACTTATGCTTTTACTCATGTCACCAGTGAGGACCAGGCTTTACTGACTTGATCAGAGCAAAGGAAAACTGTTTTATCTTGTAATAAAAGACATTATGCTTATTATATAATTGTCTTATTTCAGGAAAGTGTAGCTATCAAAGGGAGCCGTGGGTCAGCTAACTACGTCTCAAAGTGTAAATTATGTGGAAGAGAAAACTCACTTGGTGAGATTTTATTACAATAGGACATTTGCATTGTGGCACAATTAACCTCTGCCACCAGAATCTTTTGAAGTTACAGTGAGGACACTCAAACCATGAACACTTGATATTTTTATATTTTTTATTTTATGAACTTTCTACTGCTTCAAACCTTCTGAAAATGAAGCACTGAACTCAAATAATCTTACTGTTCAAAATAAATCGTATTTCCAATCGATTTACACAAGGGATAAAGGAGAAAAAAGTATGAAATAACCTCAAAGTGTTCACGGTTCGAGTGTCCTCACTGTAATTAGCACCAACTGTACAAGACTCGCTATTCTCATGAGGAAATACTAATTTGAATATGAAAGAGAATTTGCAAAGCATTCTGGTAGTGTTGCATGGTCAAATGACGGCATTATGCAAATATCATATTCTTAACCCTATTTTTTCAGTGTACTGATTCAGAATTAATCATATTTCAAAATATGAAAATGACTAAAGCATGTTTATTATAATAGAACTTTTTACCTTGGGTATAATGTTTTCCCATTTCAGACCATGTGTCATTCTCTTGGCAATAAGATTCCTTGTTTGAGTTGTATCCATATTCATGTGTCTTCTCATGCACAACTGTTAAACAAGGAAATGATATGTTAGGGAATGACATGTGGTCTGTAATGGGAAAACAAACTGCCCAAGGTAAAGAGGTCTATTGATGGTTCTCGTAGCTGCCATATTGGATAAAATTTATTATCCTCTTCTGTGTTATCATTCACAACGGCGTATCCAGGAAAGGGGCAGTCCAACCTGCTGATCTGAAATAATGACGTAGAAATGACGTCACGTTTACCGAGGTAATTGACCGCCGTAGGCTGGAGAAACTAGGGGGGTTTGAATTTTGAAATTCAGATTCTCGGAAATGCGATTTCCAGTGATTTGAGAGGCATTAGACTTCCTTCAAAAGTCGAATATTCCATTTGGTTCAAAAGAAGTGAAATCTTGAAATCAAATTTATAACCTCGCTTGATATTTTTTGCCGTATTTGACATTGTACGCTTTTTTTTAAGGATCGAGACCTTGCTTGATATTTTTTTGGGATTTAACCCACCCCCCATCAAATATCAAATTGCCCGTCCCTAACCTCGGGTATGACAGGGGGGTCTCAACCCCCTGACCCTCCCCTGGATCCGCCCTTGATCCAACATGGCTGCCATGTCTTTTGTTATCTTATCCTCTTGGGAATGATTGCAAACAGTCAATTCAATCAATAAATTAGAAGTATTTATAATATATATTTGCTGTTTCTTTATTCAGATATTATCAAGGATAGTATCAAAGAATATACTGTAAGTTTTCTTTGTCAACTTATGACTGTTGTTCTCTATCAATTTTTCATTTGTAACCTATTCTCTTGTATGTTTTGAAGGCAGATGACAGTAATCACTTCAAAACCATGGTAACTTTTGACTGTCGTGGCCTGGAACCCTTTGATTTCTCACCAAGGGTAGGTCAAGCCTGCAAACAGGCTCTTCAACAGAAGAAGGGGAAAAGATGAAATGGAATGAAGCTCTTTTATCTCATCTTCCAATCTACACTCTCCCTCCTTGTCCTTGTCCTTGTCCTTGTCCTTGTCCTTGTCCTTGTCCTTGTCCTTGTCCTTGTCCTTGTCCTTGTCCTTGTCCTTGTCCTTGTCCTTGTCCTTGTCGTTGTCGTTGTCGTTGTCCTTGTCCTTGTCCTTGTCCTTGTCCTTGTCCTTGTCCTTGTCCTTGTCCTTGTCCTTGTCCTTGTCCTTGTCCTTGTCCTTGTCCTTGTCCTTGTCCTTGTCCTTGTCCTTGTCCTTGCCCTTGCCCTTGCCCTTGCCCTTGCCCTTGCCCTTGCCCTTGCCCTTGCCCTTGCCCTTGCCCTTGCCCTTGCCCTTGCCCTTGCCCTTGCCCTTGTCCTTGCCCTTGCCCTTGCCCTTGCCCTTGCCCTTCTCCTTCTCCTTCTCTTTCACCTTCTCTTCCTCTCCTCCTCTCTAATTATTTTTGATTAGCTCTGGTTACTCATAACGTTTTTTTATTCCTCAGACTGGGTTTGTAGGTGAAGGTGTAGATACATCCACCAAGTTCACAGACATCGACCTGAGCGAAGCGGTAATAAACACTATAATATTGCTGGTTAACATAGAAATTATTTCAGCCCTGGGAATAACGAGATTAAAACATTTTCATTCGTCTTTTGCTGTTCCAGGATTGGTCTGACTACGACGAAAAAGCTCAACAATCAGTCGGAATCTATGAGGTTACTTCACAGTTTATCAAAGCTGCATAAACATGACGTCATTAGAGAAAAAGTACCACCGATGACGTCATCAGATGAAGTTACCATGGTTACTGCTTTGACGTCATATGGACTACATTTAACACCAGGAATATAACATCTTTTATATATTGTTAGGATTAAGTTGTAAGTTCAATAATCAAGAATGTTATACAAAATATATATTAAGAATATTTAGAAACCATGTTTACCTAGGTTTTTGCCGTTTTATAATTCTGGACTTGCAATATTGAAAAAATAGTCCAGTTTGTACCGAAATAGCCATTAAATGGTACATATTATTGCAAATTTGATGAATTGGTTATCCAATCTAATTCAGTCCTATTCTTATATCCAATTATCGATAATCGAAAATTGCTTTTCAAAACGAGTATTTCTATAACTTATTTCAGCTTAATGACATTTTGCCTTTGTTTTTCTGACAATCCTAATGCAAGTTTATTGTTTTCTAAATGACTTTTAATTCCCTCGAAAAGAATAGCTTTGTACTTCAGTGCCTTTTCGAAACACATCTAACTTCGTACACAAACATTGTTCTACAGAGCTAACGCATATATTTTCAGGCGACAGCATTTTTAAGCTACAAACTTCGACTAAATTCTTTTGTGAACTGTATGAAGTTTTAAATTTGAAGAATGTCGAACAATAATGCAACAACACGAAAACTCTCAGAACAAAGACTTCGTCCAGTTTTTGAGAAGCAGAATCGACTACTTCAAAAAGAATTAACCAGCCTTGAAAAACAACACCTTAAAGCAGCCAAACTTTGGGACAAGAATCAACGACACTTCACTTACAAGACACTGGAAAGAAATTCTAAAATGGCGAGTATTTTGGAAAGTAAATTTCAAGTTGCTGAAGAACAGAAAAATGAGATAGAGAAAGCGTGGAAAAACAGAGGAAGGAGAAAGACCATTCCTACGGATTTTCAGGCTTTTTCAACTGCAAAATTTGAGAAAAAAGACGGTTCTTCCAGAAGGCCTAGATCAAAGAGTTTGCCTTTTCCAAAGACGGATTTAAAAAGCGAGAGTGAAGTCTTCCGCACGAGCATTTTTCGCACAGAAATTGAATCTATCGAGCCGTTTTCGAGAAATTTGGGATCAGTGAGTTCTTCAAGAGGTCAAAAGGCGAATATGAAGTTGGATGTTAGAGTTCCTACAGTGGAGGAGATACACGAGGAAGATGAAATGTGAAGATTGGTTGACCGTGAACGTCCCGCGGGAAACCCTCGGGTATTTGTATGCATGGCCATGGATTAAGGTCCGTGGCTTGACTTTGATTTAAAGTTAGAATTGTACAACGCAGCCGTAACTACGCGTTGTGATTGGATGAATTACTGGAAGGAAATGGGAAGCCATTTCAATGTCGTACCGTATACATGTTGTAAATGTACGTTTACCACTCATACGAAAACCATTCTTATGGGAAGCCATTTCAGTGTTACGTTGTTATGGGAAGCCATTTCAATGTTAAATTATGTGTGGGAAGCCATTTCAATGTTTAGTACGGCATGTCGTACCATGTACGTGCTGTAAGTCAGAGCTGTACGTTCCCCACTCATACGATAACCATTCTTATGGAAAGGCATTTCAATGCTGCATTCTTATGGGAAGCCATTCCGATGTTACATTCAGCTGTGTGGGAAACCATTTCAATGTCACAGCATGTCTTACCGTTTTCTTGCTAAGTCAGTACAGTATGCGAACATGCACACGTTACTTGTTCATGCAACGTTGCTGGCGAGAGTGGCTTCCCAAGGTTGTCACACTAGCAAGTTTTCCAGAATTTAACTAAACTGTGTACAAAGGATTGCTACCCAAATATGCCTAGCGAGTAGACGGAAAAGTCGCATTTGATTGGCTGAGAACATCACGTCATCAGCAACGTTGTAGGCCCTACTCACATGATGAAACTTGATGCTCGAATATTTACTGAGCTACGCTGAGCTACGCATATTTTAGACCTTTTTGCTCCAACGAACATTTTCGAAATCTCGTGCTGTTGGAACAAAAGATGCACGAATTCATTTGCAGGCAATGT
Organism: Anthopleura sola; assembly: GCA_023349425.1. NCBI lineage: Eukaryota > Metazoa > Cnidaria > Anthozoa > Actiniaria > Actiniidae > Anthopleura > Anthopleura sola. The sequence goes on along the minus strand of JALHLI010000007.1, from coordinate 3,476,121 downwards.
TGCTGAAGTAGGATCGCTTTTGTCGTTTAACATATGGCTCGTCACATCGTTGCCTGCGACACGGCGCGCAAGAGTTGCTAAGACGCACTGTGCGATACGAGGTTGCTCAGTTGTAATATTGAAACATAAGATCAGAGTGGAAAGACAACCTTTTTGGAATAGGAATATTATAATCTCAAGGACGGCACATATTAACGTGACATTTCTTTCGGAAAATTTCCACAAGGCAAGTTAATTAATGTATGCGCGTCATATTATCACGCAACGTCGTTATACACAAGAGCCTTCAACACAAATGTGAAACACTAAATTGAGGCCATTTTCCATTTAATGTCATTTATAATTTCGCACTTACAGAGTAACAGTTATTGAATCTTTAAATCTTTTTTGAATATTTGGAGGTTTTTGACATTTTTGATCTTATTAAATACAATTTATTTTACAATCATGCACTTTATTTATATACTAAAAATATTTACACTATAGTAGGAGAGAGATCGTATCTGGTTAGGGTAGGGTTTGAAGAGTTAACAGGGTATCTGGGTGTGGTGGGGTGTGGAGAGGCAACTGGGTATCTGGGTGTGGAGTGGCAACAGGGTATCTGGGTGTGGAGAGGCAACAGGGTATCTGGGTGTGGTGGGGTGTGGAGAGGCAACAGGGTATCTGGGTGTGGTGTGGAGTGACAACAGGGTATCTGGGTGTGGTGGGGTGTGGAGAGGCAACAGGGTATCTGGGTGTGGTGGGGTGTGGAGAGGCAACATGGTATCTGGGTGTGGTGGGTGTAGAGAGGCAACATGGTATCTGGGTGTGGTGGGGTGTGGAGAGGCAACAACTGAACCAATTTGAATTATTTCTTTTGCAAATGTTTTATGCAGAAGCATATCGCAATATTGACTTAATAGTTTATGATAGCCTAAACAATTGCAACAGAGTATCCTTATAAATAATAATCAATCTATCAGGTTGCTTTTTGAGTGAAAAAGCATTTTAAAGCTAGCCCATACAAGCATACTGCTCATGTCAACAAAACCAAGATTTTTAATAATAATTGATAGCCTCAACGAAGTGATATAATCTTTAACTTCAAAAACACAATGAAATAGGTGGGCATAGCAAATCATTTGTTTTGGTTGATTGTTATCCAAATTGCCAACCACAAATCTATTAAACAATAATTGAATAATAAATTTCGGTTTGTTGGCTTGTATTGGATTAATTATTAATCCAATAAAGCCAACAAACTGAAATGTATTGTTAGGGATAATGCTAAAAAATTGTCATCTTACGGGACCCAATATAGATACAAGGGGGTGGGGGCCAGTTCCCACCACCTCTGGAAGCGAAATCCTGGATTTTGTCCTCAAATATCTTCAAAAATAAGACTCAAATTGGAGAACTGAATACTGGCTGTTTGTGTGTATGGTTAACATACTTATATACAGATATAGTCACTATTGAGCATTTTAGCAGGTCTCTGGTGGGAAATAAGGGGTATTTGCCAGTACACACCACAAAAATTAATTGGGACCCTATTTTGGAACACCATTTTGACCTTGCTCTCTTATGATAGTTGGCAAAGTAAGAATCACAATGCTTTTGTTATCAACATTGCACCCACCTATATGAACAAAACTATAACCAGCCTTTTGTTTGCTTGAATTAATCTCAAGATATTATGTCCTGATGCTGGATGTGCTGTAGACGTTGGGTTATAGGTGTCGTTGTCCTGGAAAGAAGGGGTTTGGATCGTCAAGGTGGATGGAGCTGAGGGTGTGGTTGACCACACGGTGGTGGGCTTCATCGGCACGGATTGCTAGAATGACATCTCTCATCATTGCATCATCCTGTGAAAGAAAATAATAATAATTAAATGAAAAGTGGATATAGTTGGTTGGCTAGCATTTTAGATAGATGGACAGAGGCATAGAAACCTAGGGGAGTGGGTGGGTGGGTGGGTGGGTGAATGGATAAATGAGTGGGTAGATGAATGGGTGAGTGAGTGGGTGGGTGGATGGGTGAGTGAGTGGGTGGGTGGATGGGTGAGTGGGTGGGTGGATGGGTGAGTGAGTGGGTGGGTGGATGGATGGGATAGATGGATGGGAGCAATCTTTCTCATAATTACCTACCCCCAATTTCCAGTAATTAATAGCAATTTGTGGAGCTTTTGTCTTCTGCCATAGCGGCAGCTTCCCTTCATCAATGCACTAATCAACAAGAAGGAACATAAAACATTGGTTTACTGTTATATCTGTCACAATAACAAAATCATTGCCACCATCATTATTGACATGATCATCATGACCAGCATCAGTCATCATCACCAACATCATCATCTTCACTATCACCATAATCATCACCATCAGCATCATCATCACCACCACCATCATCACCATCATTAACATCACCATCACCACCAGCATCAGTCGTCATCACCAACACAAACATCTTCACCATCACCATAATCATCACCATCATCAACACCATCATCACCATCACCAAAATCATCATCAGCATCACGATACCCATCATCACTATTACCATTAACACCATCAACATTAATTAGCATGATCATGATCATCATCACCATCATCATGATCATCATCACCATCATCATGATCATCATCACCATCATCATATACCTTTAAGCAGTAAGTGTACGTCTTGACTGCCTCTTCTTCCAAGTAACCAACAAAACGATGACAGAACCGAGGACTTATCATGTAAGCAATAAAGAACATATTGACAAATATGCCTGTGAAATAAGAAAATAATTTACTAAAATAATTTAATTTGCGCTGGCAGTGCAATTTCAAATTTTTGTTGCAGCAAAATATTGCAACGTCTATCAAAAGAAGAAAGTTTCTGGGTCAAAATCAATATGAAATCCTGTTTGGCTAGTCTGAATAGGATTAATGCACTGCGAGGGCACATGGGTGATAGAAGCTGCAAGATTCAGTTTTAGTTACTTTTTAGGGGACGTGCAATTTTTAAAATGTTGAAGAGATAAGTTTAAACTTTTTGATTTTCTGCAACATTTTTGAGTTGCAAGACCTCCTTGCCATCAACATTGCCAGGCATGATACATTCTGTCTTGCACTGGCAACACAACAAAACAATTGAAATTGCAAAATTTGCCAGCATGAGAAAAAATCGGCAGCTTTAGAATGTTTATGATATATATATATATATTTATTTATTATAAACAGTACCTTGTGCTCCGATGATGACTCCTCTAAAGAGAGGACCTGGTTTCTTCATTTCAAGAGCTGTCATTAAATGCATGCGTTCATTCTCTGCCTCTTCTACAACCAACAAAAGAATTACCCAATGAACATGGTTTGTTGAAATATTATGTAAACAAATTGGTCTACAGGAAGGATTGACTAACCCAGTAGTGTATGGATCCAGCCGTGGTCCCGAGACAGCCGTCGGAGTGACTTGAGATGTCTTGCCATGCCACCTATCATCCCTGGTACACCTGCGACAGTCTCTAGCATGATGATACGACTATGTACAAAGGATATGAATAATCATGCTCAGTTACAATAAAATGTCTAATTATTTACAATAACTCGTCTAACTGACTGACTGACTTGCTGACAGACAGACTGACTGACTGACTGACTGACTGACTGACTGACTGACTGACTGACTGACTGACTGACTGACTGACTGACTGACTGACTGACTGACTGATTGACTGACTGACTGCTATATAGGCTTCTGCATGATTGTACTTACTTCAACCACTTGTTTTCTGTCATTGTTCCTATCTTATACAAAGAAACAACATCAAAACCTAAGCGCAACAGCTGTACGGAGTAGTAAGCGGCCTGTGATTAAGATCAAATAAAAAAGAAATGAGAATTATCAGTGGTTCAAAAGAGTGGCTCGTCTGTCACTAGATTCTAATTACAATTGAGAATTTCATTTTTGCAGAGGAAAGATGCAAAAAAACCTTGGAGTATAGGAGCGAAACAAAGTCTACTCATATACTACACTGAGCCTGGCTGCCGGTCATTGATGAGAGACTATGCATTGGCAGTGCATGCCAGCCGTGCTTTTAATATTTGACATTAATTAAGGAGTGCACCAATAAAAATATTATATATGGGGCAAGCTATATATACTAGGGTATAGATATTTTCAATTACGTCCATACAATTTTCTTAATACCTTGTCTGTTTTGTCTTTGGGTTTATTGTGCGTTATTTCAACCTTGTGGACATCTTCTTCGGTCCTTAAAAATGGAAAATAATGAATGAAAGGAATGCATGTGAGGCGCTGTAACATTGAAATGGCTTCCCATAAGAATGGTTATCGTATGAGTGAGAAACATACGGTGCTGACTTACAGCACGTACACGGTAGGACATGCCATAACATTGAAATGGCTTCCCATAAGAATGGTTATATCGTATGAGTGGGAAACATAAGGTACTGCATGACTTACAGCACGTACATGGTACAAAATGAAGTAACATTGAAATGGCTTCCCATAAGAATAGTTATCGTATGAGTGGGAAACATACGGTACTGACTTACAGCACGTACACAGTACAAAATGAAGTAACATTGAAATGGCTTCCCATAAGAATAGTTATCGTATGAGTGGGAAACATACGGTACTGACTTACAGCATGCACACAGTACAAAATGCAGTAACATTGAAATGGCTTCCAATAAGAATGGTTTTTGTATGCAACGTTACTACAATTTATCCCATCAGGGGGTGGGACAGTTTAACTTGTCACATTCTATTTTCTTTGATTGTTTGTTTATTTTGATTATGGTTATTGTTGTTCTAGATTTTGTTATTTGTTAATTTAGTGGTAATATTTACCAAATCGGGTGAGGCAAGACGTAAGGTCTGTCATCTTTCTTACTCTCTTTAGACTTAGTAGCTGCATCATCTTGGGAATCTTTAAAATGGGGTAAATCTTGACAAGAAGTCGAACTCGTATAGAACGTACGAACCTAAAGAACGAAAAACAAAGTATATAAGATTAGAAATATAGAATACTTATTACCTAGACAAAATGGATAAACGGCTTAAAAAGACCTTTTTTTCCAATCGAAGCTCTTGACGGCACTCAAAACAACAGCTGCAGTCATTTTCAAGCCATCTCAAGTTGGTGAACATGAGTTGAGGTCAAATTTTAATAACATTTCCCAATTTTTCGCTGCTAAAACCAATGCTAAACTTCTCCTTACTTCTATTATGAGCTGATTATTTGCTAAATACGAAGAAAATCCAAAAGAAATGGCTTACTCATTCGGAAAATGGTTTGTTTGGTCATGACCTGGACACACTGGACTTGTTTACCCTAGTCAAATAAATGTGTCATTCCCTCTTTCTTATTCACTCAGGCATCGCTAAAGCAATAAATATTATTTTTAGTTGACTAAATATAATATTCTTTATAGAATAAATCCAAGAAAAGTGATAAAATAAAGACTTTTTGTACCATATATTTTGACGACGACAACTCGTGACACCTTCAAATCGCTTTCTAAAATATGCTTTGACGCGAGTAAGTTTCATTCGATTTTAGATGCTTGATTCTTACAGTTTAAAAAAATAAATGTCTTTGAAGAAGGATAAATCGAAATGCTCACCGGAGTTGGAGCAGAGGCCGTTAAAATTCTGGGAAAACAAGCACCTTGCATCTGACTGCAACCTCTGAGGTTTCCAACTTTTCCAGCACCTGAACGAGATCCTCTTGTTACAATTATCGCAAGAACACTTCGAGATCCTGCAAATATCCCGGAAGAATACAATCTCCCAAGCTTAGAAACGACGACCATTTTGGAGTAACTTTGGAGTATTTAATGTTTCTTGTTGAGATTTTTTGTTTCTTATGATGTTGAGGTTGGAGTGGATTAGTTTGCAATTGTCTCATGTAATCGACATTGACATTTACATAAGCACGGTGTGACGTCAGACGTGAGCTCTGTTAGCACGTCGCCAGATTGATTTGAATACAATGGACAAAGTTGCTGAGTAATGATGATTGGGGAATCCTCTTGGCTTCTTGAGTGGTATTTCTAACCTGGTTCATTTAAACTAGGGGAATTTTTAAAATGTATTGGATTGTTTGTGAAAGGGAATACTGTTGTTGCGATGGAGATCTGATGGATGGATGGATATATGTAATAATATATAGGAAGTCTGTTTTTCGATTTTTCCGTAGTACAGTGCTCGATACATAAAAGTAGAGCGAGGGAGGGATTGATTGATGGGTGAATGAAAGAATGGATAAATGAATGGATGGATGGATGGATGGATGGATGAATGGATGAATGGATGAATGGATGAATGGATGAATGGATGAATGGATGGATGGATGGATGGATGGATGGATGGATGGATGGATGGATGGATGGATGGATGGATGGATGGATGGATGGATGAATGGATGATGAATGAATGGATGAATGGATGAATTTTCCTTATGTAATTTTCACATTATTATCAATTATCATTATTTCCTTGTAAAATTAAGAAAAAATAAAACAAATTGATAAAAGCTATTTACTGGTTGCCTGTGGTAATACCGGAAGTAAAACGGCGGTCAGAAATGATGTTCGTGCGAAACCTCACGTCTGGAGTTTATCTAGAATGCTGTATCATTCCTCAATATAGCGAGGCCCATATAAGGAACAGCGAACGATACGAAATTTGTAAACAGAAGTGATTTGAAAAGCAAGATACAAATATTTGAACCAAAAATTTGCCATCCAGTATCAGTTTAATCAGAGTTAATTCCACACGCATGGGAGAATGAAACGTTTGGTGCTACAGACAATGTATGGACTTACCAAGAAATGTCATGACTTTTACTCGTAAACCTGTTCAAATTTATTTCTATCTGTTTTTTGTGAATTCTGATAGAATCTATCCTAGATGCATAAGTGTTTTTTCTTCAATTCTTAGTAATCTTCATGGTAATATTAACGAGTTTTTCTCGTTGTTGCCCCCCAAAACCGCAAAGCATTATGGGAATGTGAAAGTGGTGAATTCAGTTATTCAAAAATAACAAAAGATTCTTTGACGAAATTTACTTTTATTTTAATATTTGCTTCACAAGCACCTAACGGTAAAGAAAGTAATAATACTCAAGTGAATGATAGAATAGTTTGAAATTATAGAATCTATACAACATCTTTCTTATTTTCTCTGGCTTAGATTACCACGAATACTTGATTACATTCTTAGAAATTGAAGTAAACTATTTTCAAAAAATTGAAAAAATTTTCAATAAATTTGGAAAAATGAGATTTCCCATTCAGAAAAGCGAAGCAAAATTATTCTTAATATTTAAAAAATTTAACAAACTTATTTTTTCCTAAAAACTTATTACATTTCCCATCTCAAAATATAAAACCCACAATTCCTTATACCTAGTCCTTATACCTAGTTAATAAATAATTATTTAATTAAAATTTAATAATAATAATCTTATCAAAACCTTACATTTATAGATACAATTTCAAATAATAAAATTTAGAAAATCTTTACGAGAAAATATCTCTCGCGGTCATCTTAAGCTTGATATACGATAAGATACATTATCATTCAAATTATTTTTTCTGTCATTTTGATTGGCCGAGAGAACTGCAAATAACTGCCTACAAATAAATGCTCATGTGCATTACGGTACAAAGCCATTTTGCTGCAAATAACGGTCTGCTCATGCGCAGTAACGTTGCATTTGACGCTCGCTTCCCTGTACTGATAAAACAATGAACTGACTTCTTTGTTATTGTTTGACTTGTGCGCACTGCCCCTCAAATATTAGAAAAAATAATTTGAATGATAAAACAATTATTGAACTCGGTTATCGTAAAATATCGAGATTTGTATATTTTGCTCAACCTCGTCCAATAATTGCTTAACATGATATATTCTCAAGTTTAATATGTGCAATTTTCCAAGGCCTATAGAAACGGAAAAGCCAGTTATGAGAGAACAGGAGCCTAGAAACGTGAATTAAAATAAGAATTTTTCTTCGGTAAGATATACAAAAGCGATTATTTGTTTCTAGTTAGAAAAAGAAACAAAGTATTCACGAATACCAACGGTAAATGAAGGTAAGAATACACAGGTTCAACACGTGAAGTCAAAGCAGTTTAATTTGGAGGACAAAACAAAAGAATTTCAACCTTCTGAGAATACTCCAGTTTCGTATTCGATGCAAACCGCTGTTCTTGAAGACCACAGACTCATTTGCACAGGCTTAGCCTCGCTTATAGCTGGGTTTCAATCAGCTGATAAAAGTCTTTGAATCTCATTATCTGCTCCAAATGGTGGTCAAACACTGACCAGCATGTGACGTCAACCTGAAAGAATTCTATTGAAAACTTGTGATTCAGATGAGGAACATTCCACACGGGACAGGAAATGACGTCAAGTGAAACCCAGCTATAAGTCAGGTGTATTGGAACCTTTTGTTTTGTCCTTTGAATTCAAATTGAGCTGCATTCCGACGTGCTGCAAAGGGTCTAAAGTCTATTTGAATTATAGTGTCATTTACTACCACTATCAGAATCTCTCGCACACATTCATTACTTTGAAATTCCACGGACCTTCACTGGAACACATGAATATTCTACAGAAAATCAAGGCTGACCCTGAGCAACAGAGAACTCGGAACTATATCGAGTATTGTGCAGTCTTCTCCTATGATGTTCCAGCAGCAGTTCGATCTTTTAAGCCAGCAACGTGATTATTCCCATCGATGTTATCCAAAGAATGCTTGAGGATATGTGGTGTAGTAAACCTGTGTTTGAATTGGCTAAAATTTCTGCTTCTAGAGAAGGAAAAATAAAGAAAAAATGCGCATTTTTAATATTACACAACTAACACTGAATGCAAGTCTGCGTCCACACTAAAACATTCGCATATAAGCATACAATTTGAAAACGCTCTCCAGAGTGGAGACATTTGAAAACAGAGCCTATTGTATAGACCCCTTGCACGTGACGTCAGAGCAGCTCAATTTGGAGGGCAAAAGAAAAGAATTTGAATCTCCTGAGAATTGGAACCTATTGTTTTGTCCTCCAAATTGAGCTGCATTCCGACGTGCTGCAAGGGGTCTATGACCCAGTTCACAGTTTAAGAACCTCTTTCAGTGCGCATGCGATTTTATCCCGAATTTCTCACCTTTTTTTGTTTAATTAAAAACAAAAGAAGGTTTAAACAAAAGAAGGTGAGAAATTCGGGATAAAATCGCATGCGCACTGCTTTACCATTTGTTTCCACAACCCAAAATGCCCTTGTTGGATAGGACTGGAAACTAACCGGCTTAAACCGATCGCAGGCTGCGTTTTTGAAAACGCATTCGTATGCACGTGGCCTAAGGTTTGGGAACATGGTTCAACTCGGTTGCATGGAACATCGCGCTTTTTATTTTTAGTATTCACACGATGAAATTTGCTGCGCATAACGTCGCAGAAATAGATCTTGATTCTATGATGTTGTATCGTTGCCTGAAACATTGCGCGCATTATTTGCACGTACCGTGTAAACAATACAATACGCGTAATTATTACGTGTACGACTAAGAACTTGCAGCGTAGAGCGCTGGTTTTCGCAATGAGTACTGGGAAACGTATGTTACTGGAAGCACGTTCACGGTACGACATGCCGTAACATAGAAAATGCTTCCAAATAATGCATCCAATCTCAACGCGTAGTTACAGCTACGGTAAGATACAGTGGTTTACGAATATATGTACTCATACGAAAACTGCAGGACTACTCATCTTCGTGAAGTTTCAATTGTACTTACTGGTGTTGGTGTTTTCCTTGAATAGAATTCCTTCTTGCTCGGATTTTTTTATTTTCTTTGTAATATGTCTTTTCGAGGCTGTTCCAGTTGTCAACACAAAGGAATATCTCCTGCGATACACACAGTGGAATGGCATTCTGATATATGGTACACGACTGATGAACGACGAATTCCGATTAGAATTACTAACAGCGTTCGTGTAAATCAATAAATCTTCGTTAGTCCTTCGTCGTGTGCCACATCCGTAAAGAGGAACGACGAAAGAAGCACTTGTGTTGTTATAACGATTGGAGCTACAAGAACGATGTCTTAAATGCAACGACTGTGGATCAAGCCATTGGAAATACTTCAAATCAACGTCAACAGACATGTGTGACGAGTGACATGATAGCGTGACAGCATTAGTCACGCCATACACCAGAGTCCTCGGGACCAAAGCTATCGAAAAAGAAAAGATAAAATTCAACTTCAAATTCAAATTCATAGCTTCAAAAAAGCTGTATATTGATTCCGTGAGCTTGGAGTCTAACTTTGAAAAAAAAATTGCTTTGAAAAATTAATGAATATGCAAATAACAATTATTTTGAAGCAGTTTAACTTGTCATATGCAATTTTAAAAGCTTTTTGCGTTTATTTTTCCATTAGGTAAATACAACTACCTGTTCTAACATTGAAGTATAAAGGTTATACAATAACTGGTTGTCTGGCTGGGCCTGGGTTTTTTTGGAACAACAACAATTAAAAAAACGAGCCGAAAATTGGGGTGAAAATGGGATAAAATCCCATCACATTTCGTCCCTTTTTATAATCTTCACTGCCACTTGAATTTTCAAGTTGTAATTTAGATAAAAAAATAAATAAAAAGGCTTTGTAATTTATTTTTCAAATTGTTATCCTGTCAGAAGCAATAGGGGCTCATTACCTGCAGGTTTTTGGAATGTTCTAGCAACACGCAAGAAAAAAAAATTAACCGATGCAAAAAAATACGGGTTGAAAACCCCAGTTGATAGCCTATGCATATCAGTTAAACTGCTATTTTGCTATGAGCTACTATCTATTTTTTCAAATAATCATTAACCCGACTAACTTTATCAATAAAATAAATAATAATTGATATATTTTTTATCAATTTTCTTTACTATATGGAGATAAAATCAACGTAAAGAAGGCTTAAAAATTTTCCAAATCTCGTATTGTACTGCTTTGTTTACCGGTAAAATGTTGGGAAATCCATTTCGCTTGAACATAAGATTGCAAAATAGATTTTCACTTTTTGAAGAGAAAAATTAGCTCAAATAGAGTCTTTCTATTTAGTTTTTGAGTGCTATTTAAACCGACAAGTGCTTTTTCCATATCTAGAATAATGTCAACGACTAGCTAATCCAAAACAGACATAAAACTGTGAAAATTTGGGTCAAAAATATTCGCTGGTGCTTCAAGTATTTGCTGGCGAAAACAAGACATTTTTCTCGTATATATTTCAACTCTATAATGGCTTAGATATAATTGTGGGTGTTTCTTATTTTACAAGGAATGATTCTGGAGATCTCAGTTCATTGTAATCCCTTTTATAATCTATTTGAATATTTTTTGTAATATTTTCGTGAATAATGTTCCAATTTCGAAAGCATTGATCTCTGACTTACCATGGACCAAATAAAGCAAGAACACTTTGGCCAGAGAACTCATTTCAGCGGACGTTCACCGATCTAGGCCATGCAGTTCTGTCAATGAATTAGCATCAGTGTATGAGTATTGATTCCATTCATCGAACAAACTCCATATCCAAGCGTTAATCACAACACAAGGAATGATTGACCGACCATATTTGGATGATACACCGGGGCGAGATAACTAGGTCAAGAGTGCGTTACAAAAAGGGGAATTCAGTATTTTGAACGCGAGTCAACATCTAAGGATTAAAGTAACGATTTCACAAAATTCAAGACATTTTTCGCTGTCTGATACGAATATTATGTGCTTATCTGAAGGCTAAGAATAAGAATTAGTGACGTCATAACAGGAACTCCTACCGTGCGATATTTCCAAGGTTTCTTGCCGAGGTGTTAAAATAGATTCATGTATCGTCCAGTTTCTTTTTATAAATACAGCTGTTCGCTCGAAATCACCTCATTAATTCGTAATTCACTTGGAACAAATTTTTCATCCACTCAAAGTCAAATATACTGACAGAATGAACGTCATATCCTTTCGGTCGTGACACAGGAAGCCCAAACAATGCACAATAGAAAACAAAGACCATAACAATCAGAAGTTTCTTACATAAGAATAAATGTCCTTATTTACAAAAGAAGAATGAATCGTTAGGAAGTGAGGCCGGATAAGGAAATGCTTCTAAGTGCTTTCTTTTTTTGAAGCGGTTTACGCCGAAATTGCGGAAACCGGCCAAGTTCAAGAATCATGTTTTCAATGTACTGATTCTCTTAGTAATCTTTTTGTGTGGGAAATGGACGCATTTTCGTCTGGGTTCCCGTCTGTTAGCGGTTAATGCGGTAGTACGTGAGTTTTAGGATAAGTCATAATAGAACTTTATCTTCTTTGTTTACCAGACACCGCGTATGTACCGTCACTGTTTAACCTTTAATTCATGTCATCCATACTTCCATCCCATCTCATCTCATTCATTCACATCCATTCATCCATCTTCTCATTTATCCATTCATCCCATCCAGCCATCCAAACCCAACACAACTTTGTATCCCATTTAACCATCTACCTATAAATCTATTTAAAAAAACCTACTAATGGTCTATCACCAATCGAGCCCTGTGATTGGCTGAGCTACTAGGGGTCTATTAGTGATAGACCTCTAGTAGCGAAAAGCGCCGGTTTTGAAAGCCAAAAAATATATATTTAAAGCAAAATCCAAAACTTTTTTCATCCTTTTATTGGACCGATTAGTAGGTTTTTACTAAAACAATTAGTCCTCTCGCCCTCATGGCCTACGAGTCAATAGCCCATTCGGCCTTCGGCCTCATGGGCTATTGACTCGTAGACCATTCGGACTCGAGGACTAATTGTTAATTATCCTATTCATCCATTCATTCATTCATCTATCCATTTATTCAATCATTCAATTTCACCCTGTTTTGGTAGCATTAGTTCATTTTTTTTTTTTCATGAATAAATTTATTTTTCCCATTCATTCGAATTCCTCCACAAATTCTTCCATTCATCCCATCCCATCCCACCAATCCATTATATTTATACCTAGTGCAGCCTTCCATCCATGCATTCATCAACCCATTTATCCCATCCATCAATTTCATTCATTCACTTTTTACTCAGCACTAATTCATTTCGTTCTCATTTTATTTTCATTCATTCGTTTATCCTTCACATCAATATTCATTCAGGAATCAACAGGGAGCCCACAGCCACTGGTAGAAACAGGGATGAAGTTCGAGTCTGAATATATTATCAGCTGTTTTTAAAAGTTCCTAGTGTAGAATATCATGACACTCACATACATTCTACACCAGGAACGTAAGCAGCTGATAATATATTCAAACTCGAACTTCAACCAGTCTGGAAACGCCGCCGAGCTCGTGCAGGAGATACACGAGCTTTTACGCATGAGAGATTTTATTTTAAACACTGGTTCTACGGCTTGTACCAGTGGCTGTTCAGTGGCTGTGGGCTCTCTGTGAGGGAACAATCATCGCCCTTCTACCACAGGTAGCCCAAACATCATCTCCACAGGTGTCCAACAATTATCTGGTAAAACGACAAGATGGCTTTTCAATATTTCTCGATTTTAGCGCTAATATCAGCGATCGCCTTCCCTATAGCCTACGTATGGATCAAAGGAGCAGAATACATCATAATAAAACAACGCTGGATATTTGTGTGCCTGTTTTTACTCCCTCTTTCTGTGCTTTATGAAGTGTTTTTATATCTAAGAAACTGGTTGGCCTTCAAGCTCTACAGCAGTCCTCAAAGACACGAACAAAGGGTCAAAAAAGTACAAGAACAGGTCAAAAAATGGAACAAAGACGGCCAAAAAAGACGTATGTGTACTGCTAGACCTGGTTGGATGACTGTAAGCTTACGAGTTGGGAAATACAAAGCTACACACGAAAGGATAGATGTAAATTTGATGGACGTTCTTGACGTGAATGTAAAGACAAGGATTGTCAGGGTGGAACCTTTGGTGACAATGGGGCAGTTGAGTTCCACCTTGCTTCCTCTTGGATGGACGATCCCTGTTTTACCAGAATTAGATGATCTTACTGTAGGTGAGTGGAAAGTTTAAACTTAAACATATATTTGGTTTTGTCATAGGCAACAGCTAATCATTTTGTGGGTGTGTTCGACATGACATGATACGCATGACCACATGTACTATACGGTCGAAATAATGAGCTTTAGAAAAGCTTATAATTCTTATGATCTTCGAGTTAGCTTTGCTAGTCATTTAGCTATTTTAATCTTATTCTTATTATTACTTTTGATATATCACTTTCATATGACATTCAATTTGGAGGGCAAAACAAAATAATTGAGAATTTAAATCTATTGTTTTGCACTCAAAATTTTTGTCAAGCAGACATTCATACCTGCACGCACACACTTATTACGAAGTGGGTTGGTTTGCTATGTCTCGGATATATAAGAATGTGGTTTGGAAAACTTCTTAAGCTAAGACATATGTTGTAAATGTTGGTGTTTATTCAAACGTTTCACCAGTTACGGCTTCATCAGTGAATACTGAAATTGAGAATCTTGCTAAATGTTGTAACTTGAGATATATTGAATAAATTATAATAGTACACAATGAATGTGTACTGGACCTTTGGATGTTGAATAAATTATACTATTCCTACACAATGGATGTATTATTACATACTATAATAATACACCTGATTGCAAAAATGTTGTCATAGAAAAATAAACTTTATAAAAATAAAAAAATAAAAAATAACATACTGTTCTCATGTAAACACTTTGTATGTGTATCATTTTTGACCCGAAAAAAATATATTATCATAACATCAAATATTATAGTATAACCATTGATGGAAATATTGTGTATTTTTTGCCGCAGGAGGTCTTATTATGGGGTGTGGCATTGAGTCGTCATCACATAAGTATGGTCTGTTTCAGCGTATCTGTGTTGGGTTTGATGTTGTTCTTGCTGATGGAAGTCTTGTGCATGCAACAAAGGTTAGATATTTAACAACAACAAAAACAATATTTGTGGCAACAACAACAACAGCATCAGTAACAATGACAGCAACAACAACAACAGCAGCAGGGGCAACAACAACGTAACAGCAGCAGCAACAACAACAGCATCAGTATCAATGACAACAGCAGCAACAACAACAGCAGCGGCATCAACAACAACAACAACAGCAACAGCAGCAATGACAGCAGCAGTAACAGCAGCAACAACAACAACAGCAGCAACAATAATGGCAACAACAACAGCAATAGCAGCAGCAACAACAGCAACAGAAGCAACAACAGCAGCAGCAATAACAGCAGCAGTATCAGCTGCAAGCACAACAACAGCAACAACAGCAGCAGCAACAACAGCAGCAGGAACAACTGCAACAACAGCAACAGCAGCAGCAATAACAGCAGCAGTATCAGCTTCAAGTACAACAATAGCAGCAACAGCATGCAGCAGCAGAAAGGACAATTAAATATTAATAACAGCAGTAATTACATTACAACCAGTAGTAGTAGAAAAATACTAACATATTATATTATAATAACAAAATGATTATTGAAGCAACAAGCTATGACAATCTGTCATTTTCTAAAAGTTATAAAATCAATAGATAACCCAGTGATTTTGATTTTGATTTTTTTTTTCTACTTAGGACGAGAATTCTGACCTTTTTTATTCCATTCCCTGGTCATATGGAACACTTGGCTTCCTAGTTGCCGCAGAACTAAAAATAATTCCTGCAAAAAAGTATGTTCGCATCCTCTATCAGCCTGTGCATGGGAAATATGAGATAACAAGAGTGTTTGAACAAGAGTCTTGTAAAGTTGAGGAGAATGAATTTGTCGAGGGGCTGGTTTATTCAGAGAATGAAGCTGTGATCATGACTGGGATGTTCACAAATACTCCTGAGCCAGACAAGGTGAGTGTGGAGACCTAGCTGTCTGTCTCATCCCTCTATCTTCTGTTTTCATTTTTTCCCATCCATGTCATCCATCCGATCCTATACTGGTCATCTCATCTCATCTTATTCTGTTCTGTTCATTTATCCATCCATCCTATTATTTCCATTTATGTCTTCATTCTATCCCATCCCATCCCACTACCATTCCAATCTGTCTTTCCATTGCATTTTTTCTCATTGCATCCCATCTCATTTCACCAGCCCATTCCATTGTACCCCATGTTATTTGTTTGTTCATTCTCCCATCCCATCCAATCCTTCCCACCTATTCATTGCATTATAGGAGCAGGTGTAGCTCGATTGGTTCAATAATGAAATGAAATAATGCCGTCTTGATAGGGGGGTGCACAGGCACGCTTCATGTTCTTTGACTGTATTACCATTCTTTTCTTTATCTCTTTTCCTTTTTTCATTATTTCCCCCCATTCATTTAGATCAATGCCATTGGATATTTCTGGAAGCCTTGGTTTTTCAGACATGTTGAAAAATGTTTAGAAACAAAAGAAACAAAAGTGGAGTATATCCCTCTGCGGCACTACTACCATCGCCATACAAGAAGTCTATTCTGGGAGCTCCAGGTAATTTGATAAAATAACTGTTTTTAAAAATTAAAAATTTAGAAATTAATAACTTTTCCAATTCCAATGTTTTTATTGTAACATGTCGTGGCAAGTGCACTTTCTGTTTCATCCAAAATGATGGCTATCCCAAATTGTATTTCACAAAAATGATAAATATTCTTGAAAAATTAGTGATGATGATGATGAGGAGGAGGAGGAAGAGAAGAATGAGGACAATGATGATGATAATGATGGTGATGATGATGATGATGAGGACGATGATAATGACAATGATGAAGCTGTTGATAGTAATGATGTTGGTGATGGTGGTGGTGATGATGATGATGATGATGATGATGATGGTGGTGATGATGATGGTGGTGATGATGATGATGATGATGATGGTGGTGATGATGATGGTGGTGATGATGATGGTGGTGATGATGATGATGATGATGATGATGATGGTGACAATGATGATGGTGATGATGATGATGATGATGACAACAATGATGATGGTGATGATGATGATGATGATGATGGTGACAACAATGATGATGGTGATGATCACAACAATTGATATGATGAGATGATATTGGTGATGACCTATGGAGAGAGAAAAACACTCCTACTTCTCAAAATGTAACTTTTCATTCTGTTTTCATAGGACATAATTCCCTTTGGCAATAATGTTCTTTGGAGGTGTCTACTGGGATGGACTATGCCGCCAAAGATATCCCTCCTCAAGCTGACTCAAGGAGAGATGCTACGCCAATTGTATGAACAGCACCATGTGGTACAGGACATGTTGGTTCCCATAGAAACGCTAGAACAAGCACTGAGCTGTTTCCATAGAGAGTTTGAAGTAAGGCATTAACAAACTAAAGTAAGGTGTGGTGTATATGCACTCATCTCTAACCTCTGGGGTCTCAGCTTTGATTTCGAGATGCAGCATCACATGTGAATAGAGTTTGTTAGGTTGTTTCAGGGTTCAATCTGTGAGTTAGCCATGCCCTGACATAGATCAGCCCAGAGGTTGTTTCAGGGTTCAATCTGTGAGTTAGCCATGCCCTGACATAGATCAGCCCAGAGGTTGTTTCAGGGTTCTATCTGTGAGTTAGCCATGCCCTGACTTAGATCAGCCCAGAGGTTGTTTCAGGGTTCAATCTGTGAGTTAGCCATGTCCTGACGTAGATCAGCCCAGATGTTGTTTCAGGGTTCAATCTGTGAGTTAGCCATGCCCTGACGTAGATCAGCCCAGTGGTTGTTTCAGGGTTCACTAAAACTGAAGTCTATTATCTTGTAGCTCTATCCCTTGTGGTTATGTCCCATGTATCTCCCAAGCATCCCTGGTATGGTTCACCCAAATGGAGCCAAAGGTCAAATGTATGTGGATATTGGTGCTTACGGATCACCTCAAGTCAAAGACTTCAATGCCGCTAGGTGTCTGAGAAACGTTGAAGCTTTTGTCAGAGAGATGTATGGGTAAGTTCGTGCAATTGAAAATTACAGTGGAGTTCGACTATCTCAAACCCTGGATATCATCTTACTCAAGGTTAGCCTCATTTACCTATTCATGAACACCAACGGTAAAGTGAAGAATGCAACACTTTGAAATTCCATGGACCTTCAATGGAACATGTGAATATTCTGCATAAAATAGGACCAACCCTGAGCAATAGATGATTCAAAACTGGGGTATTATACACAGTGTTGGACCCAGGGTGGTTCTAGGGGGCTCCATGGAACCCTCTTTTTGTGAGATCTTGTGAAGCTAATCTGACTAGTACTTTGTGCTCAATAGAATGAAATTAGAAACCCCCTTTTTTAAGCCAATCGTACCAGCTTTTTCTGTGTGGCAGTTATTTTGGAACCCCCTTGAAAACTCTTGAACCGCCACTGATATGTGCTATTTATTCTTGATTTCTAGGTTTCAGATGTTGTATGCTGATTCATATATGACAAGAGAGGAGTTCCATCAAATGTTTGACCACACCCTGTACAACAAGCTGAGGAAAGAGCTGGACTGTCGTAAGGCATTTCCTGAAGTGTACGACAAAGTGTCCAGAAGTGCTAGGGTATAAAAAAGTTATTCTTTTCTCCAAGTACCTCCATATCACAGCAATGCAGCTCGATTTGGAGGACAAAACAATAGGTTTTCAGTTTTCAGGAGGGGTCTTCAGACCTCTACCTTGGGAGTAATGTTTTCCAATTTCAGACCACATCTCATTCCCTTGACAATAAGATTCTGTTTGAGTTGTATCCATATTCATGTGTCTTCTTATGCACAACTGTTAAACAAAGTATCTAATTCTCTATTAATATTTACACATGAAAGAATTAACTCCCAAGAGTGGCGTCACATGGTCTAAAATGGGCACAACAAACAACAAAGCTAAAGAGATTTGATAAAATAGCAGTGCAGCTGTTAAGGGAAGCATGGGTGGCGTAGCAGTGAGAGCTGGGCTCGGTGTCGTATGTGAGTAGAGTTGTTTGTTGGTTCTCTCCTGTGCTTCAAGGGTTTTTCCGGGTTCTCCGGTTTTTCCTCCCTCTTCAAAAATCAACTTCTAAATTCCAATTGGAATGCAGTGGAGTAAGAGCCACTCTGTGGATTCCACTGTTAATTCGCATTTATTTTATTTTATTTTATATAACAGCTTTTTATGGGAGTAAAATTAGATTTAGGGAGTGCAGGCTCCAGCTGTAGACCCCTTTTACATGAGATCAGAGCAGCTCAATTTGGAGGACAAAACAAAAGAATTTCAATCTCCTGAGTATTGGAAAGCCATTGTTTTGTCCTCCAAATTGAGCTTCATTCCAAAGTGCTGCAAGGGGTCTATAGTTCAAATTTGATCATGCATATTCCATACCACGTATGGTTTCCCAGAGTCTCGGACATTTTGTCAAGCATGTGTGGTAAGAATGATGGGGCGAGCTCTTGGGTCAAGCATGAAGAAGACCACTGATCATGGCTGCATAAAGGCAAAGGAAAAACCACAACATTGATTCCAATCAATGGATCACACCACAAGCTCTTGGTGTTTTTATTAAATAGAATCTTAAAGTTTGTCTTACAACTTGACTCCAGCAGTCCTTAATTGACATATGAGTATATATGCGGAATGAAACAGACAAACATACAATAGATAAGTATTAGTGCAAGCTACTTAGAGAGGAAAGTAACTAAGAATAAACAAGTATTGATCTGTAACAAAACTAGTTAGAGTGAAATCACTAAACCTGGGAAATAAAAATTGCTTTTTAAAGTGAAATAGTCAAATAGACACAAAAGAAAACAATGGAATTAGGGTCTACTAAAGTGCATTTTAGTCTAACATCTATTTCAAGGGTTTAGTGATTTTACTCTTATCTTAAACAAAAATAACCTTACTACTAATAATTTAAAATCATGCAAGCTACACAGCCTGGTTCAGACGTCTGGGTTTTTGGCTTCCATTGAAATAATTACTGATGGTAAAATTTAAATCAATTTTTATAATTCCATGGCAAATACGACTATCATTAGCTATAATTTCAATCGTCTGTGATTCTGACATCTGCAATTCAAATAACCAATAGTTGGAGAAGTAGTTTTTTGATTGGTAAAATCCGATAACCAGGACATCTTGGGCTGTGTTGGTTGCATAACTATGAAAATTAGAGTTAGTAATCAGAGCTAATAGAACTCTAGGCATTTTGAATAATAATTGGTTGTTATTTAGATTTTTATTTGATGATGAACATGTATACCTGTATTCTCCTTTACTTCGTACTGAAGTAGGACATTTAGATAAGTCTAACTTAGCACTGTTTTAATTTGTGGTTTTGAGTTCTAATATATTTTTGAAAAAGTAGATATAAGTAATTTGAATCTACTAGAGTGAAGTCACTAAACCTGTGAAATATAAATTGCTTGTTCAAGTGTAATAGCTAAATAGACACAAAAGAAAACAATGGAACTAAGGTTTACTGAGGTGTATTAGAATATGTATTTCACAGTTTTAGTGACAAAATAACTGCATGTTTATTAAATGCGGGTTCAAAGATAAATTCTGACTCTTCAATATCTCTATTTGTCACAGTTATTACTGACAACACTCCGCAAAAGGTTAAATTCATCATATTCGTTTGCTTTTCTTTTTCTTTTTTTTTTAAAGAACAGGCTTCTTGTTTCTTAATTGAAACATACTAATAGAGTGACGTCACTGCACCCATGAAAAAAAATTACTTGTTAATGTGAAATAGACAAACAGACACAAAAGAAAACAATGGACCTAAGATCTACTAACATTATATAAACCCCTTGCAGCACGTCAGAATGCAGCTCAATTTGGAGGACAAAACAATAGCCTCCAATTCTCATGAGATTGAATTTCTTTTGTTTTGTCCTCCAAATTGATCTGCTTTGACATCAAGTGAAAGGGGTGTGTAGTTTACTAACTATTTCACAGGTTAAGTCAAACCATTCTACATAGTATATCAATGAGAACAATTCAGCCAAATACCCCACAATGTCCTGTCATGGAAAATCTTAAACATTCTACAAAAAATAACATCTGACGCCAAAATGTTAACCACCAAACTAATCAATTGATTGCTAATGCTCACGTCGTAATCTAGCTGTATAGGTCATCATCACCGTCATCATAGATATTGGAGTTATCAGCTCCCCCTGATCCACCTGTACCACCCTGGGATCCACTACCACTGCCTCCGGTTTGACTTGGGAATCTAAAAAAAAATGGAATGAAAACATAATTTTGTATAAGTAATAAATTTTGTTGTGGTTAAATACAACTATGCATGGTGGCTTTTATCACACGGCAGCCGAACAGGGTTTGAAACAACGGCAGTCAGTCGCCAGTCATGATGACTTGTCAAATTAGTTTTAGCTTGGTCATATACCCTGTTTCTGGCTCAACGTTACTGGTCAAAATGACCATCAACGCAAAGATTTGACCTGACAAGTTTTATGTAATTCTAGCCCAACAGTGTCCTTTGACCAGCTGTGATTTCAAACCCTGTTTGAAGAATCTGAAAAACTCAAAATTCTCATACCTAAAGTTGCCACCAAATCCTCTGCTCTGCTGTAAAGTTTGAGCAAACATTTCATATTTTCTGATGTCGTTGTCGCTGACTGAACGACGAGCAAACCTCATAGCTTCTTCAAAGTGATCTTTTCTAATCTCTGGTACTGGGTCTTCATCTTCTACTTCCTGTTACAGCCAAGTTAAAAAAAAAACCACATGATTAAGAACAGGCATGCCAATGACTTTGAAAACAGATGAATGGATCTCAAGAGTTCATAGCTTTACAGTGTTAATATGTGGGAGATTGTACAATTTGTTATCACACCCCAAGTTGGTTTTAGTGGACATCAATCAAGACATTTCCACAACATTCCAAGTGACACATGCCTTGATAACATGCTCAGAGGTTAGTATTACAAGAACAAGGTCGAAAGGCGTATCTTACCATATCGAGATCAGGGTTTTCTGCACGCTGCTTCTCTCTGTTGATCTCCGTTTCAATAGATTCTCTGATTGCTAGCTTACAAGCCTATTAACAATAGAAATTATAAAACGCTACATTAATTATATGTACATTACTAGGTAAATCTGAACCGTTTGAGCTGTTGTGAAGTCACATGAAAATAGCTCAACAAATCAAGATGTGAGTCAAGTGTTGATTATTCCGAACATAGAACAGAGTTCATATGAGTGTGAAAAGTCACGGCACACAGCACGGTTACAGCACAGCTTAGACACGACAATGTCAAATGTTTTCATACAACAGCAAGGTACTGACACTGACACTGTCATGGCAAGGTGCAGTCTGCATCACAAGTTTTTCATAGTCATATGAAAACTGCTCTAGAATAAAATAGCGTGTGGGGCAAACCTTACACTATCAAGGAATGTTGAATGTTAAATTTAAATGTTAAGTCTACAATAGACCTCTTTCTTACCCTTTGGCATATTTCTGTCAAGTCAGCACCACTGAATCCATGGGTAACCTTAGCCATGTACTCCAACTCAACATCCTACAAATAGTAACAATAAGATGTGTTTCAATAATATAATAATAATAAATTATAATTTATTTAGCGCCAATTCCTTGGAGTTCAATAGCACTTTACAAATATTTATACTACAAAAAATAGTAAGATTACTACTTTAAGACTAAAAATTCAACGCTCTCAAGTAAGGGCCAATAAGGGATCAAAGTAACTAAGACTACATGTATAAACCTTCTATGCAAAAACTTCTTACCTTGGCTATTGGTGATTTTCTGAGGTTTGCTTTTAATATGGAAATTCTTGACTGAAATTAAAAAATAGAAAATGCTTATTTTGACTTGCCTATTCAAATTCATTGCCTATCTTAGATTTTTTGATTGCCAAGGACACATGCAGGGCTTGAAATAGCGGCCTGCCAATGGCCAAAAGCCAGGCAAAACTTAAGGTTTGGCAGGCAAAAATAACGGTGAACTGCCAAATCGAAAATAAAATTAATAAAAAGGCAGGCAAAATTTACTGGAGTGGCATGTTATAATTATTTCCTATTTGGAGCCCTGACATGACGTCCTACGAAAGGCCTATTCTGTAAAAAGACTAACTTACGGCATCATCAGGAAGAGGGATGTAGATAAGTTGATCCAGACGACCAGGTCGCAAAATGGCAGGATCAATGATATCAGGTCTGTTGGTAGCACCAATAATAAATACATTTTTTTTGACATTCATGCCGTCCATTTCAGTAAGGACTTGGTTGATGACACGATCAGCTGCTCCACCACCGTCACCAGCGTTACCTCCTCTGGATTTGGCAATGGAATCCAATTCATCAAAGAATAGTACACAGGGGGCGGCACTACGAGCCTGAAAAAGACATTAAATTTATCAGGCTATACACTTCTATGGTTGCTATAAACTTTTTTAGCTTGGGTGTAATGTTTTTAAAATATATCTGTGCGTGCAATTTCTTACTAAACATAACTGATGGTTATGTAGATTGTTGATTTACAGTCAAAAGATGTGAATGAATAGCAACTAAAGTCAGAGATCATCCTTTGTTGCTGCCCTAATGCCAGCAGAAGCAAGCAAACAAACAAACAAACAGGAAAATAAGCAAACAAGCAAGTAAAGTTGAAGACAAAAGTATACTTTCAACTTAAACATGAAACCTGACTGTAAGTTCAACATTTTAAAACGTAATAATCATAATAATAATGTACCTTGTCAAAGACATCTCTAACATTAGCCTCCGATTCACCAAACCACATTGTCAACAGTTCAGGTCCCTTGATGGAGATGAAGTTAGCTTGACATTCATTAGCAATGGCTTTAGCAAGGAGTGTTTTACCACAACCAGGAGGACCATAGAACAGTACACCCTTGGAAGGGGTCATACCAAACTTGAGGAACTTGTCTGGATGTTCAACTGGGTATTGCACCAGTTCTTGTAGCTCACGCTTGACACCATCAAGACCACCAATGTCTTCCCAGGTTGTTGTGGGTACTTCGACGACTGTCTCACGCAGGGCAGAAGGATTGGATACACCCATTGAATACTAAGAATTCAAGAAACAATATTTTTATTAACAGGATTGGATATGTAAACCGCTTGTTCTTAGATATTATCTTTCTTTTAGAAATTGGCAGCACACAACGGCTGGGTGTGGTGGACCATCAATGCAGTAATGGTGGGATATTGACTGACCATGGCCGGCAGTCAGTCATTCTTGCATATTCTTGTACTATTCCTGCATATCCCCCCCCCCCTTCCTCTGGCTTATCATACTAGCTAAGGTTCATGCACTTTATTAAATGGAATATTTTCTCTCTATTGCAACTACAGAGTACATTTGGTGTGCATTCTTCAAGGAGTAAACAAGTATTTTTTTTAAAGACAAAACAAGCCGAGATCTATTTTTTTCAATTAAGGAGGGTGTGATGAAAAGTACTTACTCGGAAGTTGTCCATGGATACAGCAAGGGAGTCCAACACCTCGGCATCAATTGTTTCATCTTCTAGATCAA
Organism: Anthopleura sola; assembly: GCA_023349425.1. Taxonomy (NCBI): domain Eukaryota; kingdom Metazoa; phylum Cnidaria; class Anthozoa; order Actiniaria; family Actiniidae; genus Anthopleura; species Anthopleura sola. The sequence continues at coordinate 3,451,567 of JALHLI010000007.1, read as the reverse complement.
TAAGGTCCATCTTCTCACGAATCTGAAGAAATGAACATATATGCATGTGATTAGTTCAGCCTATAACATATGATAGCATACGCAGTTGACAATTGCTGTACCAATGGATACTATTATCGTACACCATGAATACATGAACATTTTTGTGTTTGCTAAATCAACTGGAATAGAATTTTAGATTGTAAGACCCAGGGGAAGCACGGGTGGCGTAGCGGTGAGTGCAATCGCCTCTCACCAAGGCGACCTGAGTTTGAGCCTCACTGAGTTTACTTATATGTGAGTAGAGTTTCCTAGTTGGTTGTTTCCTGTAACTTCTATATTCCAATTGGAATAACAGCTACTCCTGTAGAGATGCCACTGCTAAATCATATTTATTTAAGACCCCATCTTCAAGTTTCAGGAATTATGGTTCTTGATTGTCACTATGAATATACCAAAAATACTTTTTCTTTAAATTCATTAACCAACAAAGTGGCAATGTTCTGTTAACCTACAGTATTCTATCGGCTTCGAATGACATTAAATTCAACTATACTGTACCTGCTGAAGGGCAGCCTCTGAACACAATGATGCAACATCTGAACCAACATAGCCGTGAGTTTCAGCCGCAATCTAAAGCAGGAAAAATATCAAGGAAATTAACCAGAACTGTATTATACACTAACACAACAAAATGCTGTGAATGTTATAGCTCACCTGTTCAAGATCAACATCATCTGCTAGTTTCATGTTCTTGGTATGGATTCGGAGGATTTCTAGACGTCCTGTAGCATCAGGGATTCCTATATCCACCTCACGATCAAAACGTCCTGGAAAAATGAGATAAATAAAGACATTTTTTAGCAATAAATATAAGTTCTTACTTTCTAACACCTTTTCAGTTTTGTAAGATACTGATGTGTTCCTTGATTACAGACTCCTATACTCAGGGTTAGCCTCATTTCAGCATCATAATATTCACAAATACCAACAGTAAAGTAAAGAATGCACAACTTCAACAATACAAACAATTTAAAGGCCCGTTTACACTGGGCATTTTTGCTGTGATTTCTGAATTTTGTCTTTTTTTGGGCTGCGGGTGTTCGGGTGTTGAGTGGCAACGTTCTTGCAAGTAGGTGTATGTAAATTATTAGCCTTCTTATTGATGTATATATTCAAATCTTATTACTTGTAATCTTGAGTTTTTCAAATTTATTTGCCATTCAAGAATAAATGAAGCTTTATTATTATTATTATTATTGTCTTATGCTTCTAAAGAGAAATTTGCCCAGTTAATATTGATGTTCTGAATAAAACTTTGCAAGTTAATTCTTTACCATTTTTGACTATTTTTGAAATCACCACAAAAATCATCTCAAATTGCCTCAAAAACCACCAGTGTAAAAAACGGACTGTGTAAAATTTTTTTACAGACCTTCACTGGAACACATGAATATTCTACACAAAATCTCAACCCACCCTGAGCTACAGATTATAACTGGCGTAATGCTGCGAAGGGTCTTTATTTGATATTCAACAGTAGTTGGTTGAATGATAATAAGTTACTAACCGAATCTACGAAGAGCAGTATCTATACTGTTAGGTCTGTTAGTGGCTGCCATGATGACAACATGAGCTCTCTGCTTCAAGCCGTCCATTAATGTTAAGAGCTGAGACACAATACGTCTTTCAACCTCTCCATGGGTCTGTGAAAAGCAAGCGATAAAAAAAAGGGTTGGTTGACTATCTTATTTATAACTTCAATTTTAAACATGGCCAGTTAGTGAAATAACGGCCAGTTAGTTGCCAGTCCACAGTACAGGATTTCAGTTTTTACCTTGTCTCTTTTAGGTGCGATGGCATCGATTTCATCAATGAAGATAATTGCTGGAGCATTCTTTTCTGCTTCTTCAAAGGCTGATAAAATAAATGCATAAAAATGTCAGTCACATAAATTATGAAACATACAGAAAAGAAATTATTGTCCTTGTTTTACGAGGGTAGCACTTGATAGCCAGTGGATAACAAACTTGTGGCTCTCGTCCAACGATCAAATTGAAATTTAGAGGTTAATTTTTGCAGAGGGAGAAAAACCAGAGGATTCGAGGAAAATCCAAGGACAAAGCAAAGGAGAGGACCAACTAGAAACTCTACTCACATGACACCAAGTTTGGGAATCGAAACCGGGTCAAATTGGTGAGAGGAGAGCACCCTCACTGCTATGCCAGCCGTGGTTCCCGAATGATCTTTCAGGTGGTTTTATCTGTACTTACCCTTTCTGAGGTTACTCTCTGATTCTCCTGCTAGCTTACTCATGATCTCAGGACCTTGAAAAAACAACAAGATTAGCCAAGTTATAAACTCACTTGGATAATGATTTTTGGCAAATTTCTGACCAATACATGCAATTGAATTATCAAGAGCATTTATTGTTTTCTTACCATTAATGAGGAAAAAGAAAGCACCAGTTTCATTTGCTACAGCTCTGGAAAAAATAATTAAACATGAACGATTATCTTCTATTTCCTACCTCTTTCCAGGGCTTAAAATAATGATAATGATAATGAGAATTTACAGTGGAATCCACAGAGGGGCTCTTACTCCACTGCATTCCAATTGGAATTTAGAAGTTGATTTTTGAGGAGGGAGGAAAACCCTGAGAGCCCGGAAAAACCCTTGAAGCACAGAAGAGAACCAACAAACAACTAACGCATAGAGTTTTTGATATGCGTCTCTAAGAACCTTATATTATTATTATTATTAACTAATGGCCGGTCAGTTGCCAGTCATGATCACCAGCCAGATTAGTACTAGCTCAGTCATACCTTTGTAAGGCAAAGATTTGACCAGACAAGTTCTAATAGACCATTTTCGAGATGCGTGAGCGCTTTCAAAAATATTGCAGACACAGACATGATTTCAAGCATTTTCGGGCACCGTCAATAGTCTGCGTGATCTTGCCCGAAAATGCCTCTTTTTCATGCCTGGGCCTGCGATATTTTTGAAAGCGCTCACGCATCTCGAAAATGGTCTATTCTGGCCACTCCGAATGTTATTAATGACTGACTGTTATTTTATGCCCTGTTTTACATCTGTTTTCCACCCCAAAGTTAAGTATTGTCGTCGATCATTCATCTCAACTTCACAATTTATATAATCATGGATATTAGTTATAATATTTAAAGTAATATTGCTTTCTGCCATTACCTTGCCATTAGTGTTTTTCCAGTTCCTGGTGGACCAAAAAGCAAAATACCTCTTGGAGGCTACAAGATAATATTTAACATATTAAAATATTGAAATGAAAGACTCCAAATAATAATAATAATAATAATAATAATAATAAACTTTGGTGTACATGCATAGAGGGTAATACTGCATGTAAAAAATATTTATCATCTCAAATTCTATAGATTAATTAGAGGTGGTTAGGTGATCTTTACGACTCTGATTGACAGGGATGGGATGGTCATTTAAGAAGTAATATGAACATTTGCAAAGGCTACTACAAATGCAGCACCAAAAAAGCAGATCTTGAGTGTTATCCAGTTGGAACTGATAATCTTAGAGCAGAGATAGGAATGGGGTACACATGCAAAAAAACACCTGAAAGTAGAAAGTATGATGCATGATGATGCTGTCTACATGGAAAATCTTATTTTCAATTTCCTTAAACATTAAAATCAAATGTAACCTATGTCATACCTTGACTCCAATGGCCTTGAAAAGTTGTGGATGTCTAAGAGGCAATTCCACCATCTTAAAATCAAAATACACAAATGTCATTCAAAAAAATGTTTATTACTACTCTAAATTAAATTCTTTTCTTGTTACATGTAACTTTATTTTTGCAACAGATAATTTATAAGGTCCCTTAGGAGCAGTGGATTTGGGGAGAGGGGACACAACAACATTGAACATCTGGAATAGATGGGGGGGTTGGTAGACAGGGGGGGGGGGGTTGGGGGGATAACAGTAATGTAGAGGATTAAAATCTTTCAACCACTTTATTTTTTTACCAATTTCATTTAGGTAAAGGGTAACAATTGACTATATTTAACGTCAGTAACTTGTGACAGTTAACTTAAATGTTACTGATAAACTTGAAGCCGACAGCGTGCTCAATTTACCCGCCTAGTTGCTCATTGGGGTATATTTTTTTTACTGCTGCCAGTCAAAAGTTAGTTTTAATTGACGGCAACAAAAAAAACAATTTCACAACAAGCTATTGAAATGTCTGAGTTCAAAGAATGTTGAGAATGACCGTAATTATAATTTAAAAAAACTACAATTATTTTCCCTAATTGATTGATCATTCAGAACTGTGGAAAAGGATACCAACTGCTTTACACTCAACTAAAAGATTTTTAGACATTTTTTAATTTAGTGCATACCTCTTTGATCTGGGCCAGCTGTTTCCTGCAACCACCAATGTCATCATAGCCAACTTCATTAAGAGATTCTTCTTCTTCCTATTAATAGATGACTCAAATTAATTATACATTCGTTGATTTTTACAGAGGGAGGAAAACCAGAGAACCTGGAGCAAAATTAAACCCACATGCGAGAGAACAAGACTTCTAACATACTCAACTAACATTAACAATTTAGCTGAGCATTGAACCAGAGGCCCCAGTTTGAATTACAGAGTGCTGAGAGACAGCTCTTTTGCAATGCATGTTTTGAACGATTCTTGTTAGAAGTCAATGAGTATCAATGAAATCTACACAAAGGACTTATATATGGGTCCTGTATAGCTATGGGCTGCCCCACATTAGCTTGTTAGACTGCTGGCCTAAGGCCAAATCAGATTTCAGACTGGCAAACAAGTATAGCATTAATCTACAACGATGAACTCTGAACCTTGATACCAATACAACATAACACATGATGTGAGGAACATAGACCTGCAGGCCTTGAAATTAACTCATTTAGCCAAATTATTATTTTGAAAGCAGTGAGTTTTTCTACTAACCTCTCGCTTAACGGGTTCACCCTCGCAATGAATAACAGTGTCAGGTGCAACAATACAGTAAGGGGAGGGGTCAGTCTCGATTACTTTGAATTCTACTGCTCGCATACCACCACGAACAAGAAACACATCACCTAGAACACACAAAGAAACATAAATAAAATAATAAATAAACAAACAAACATGTGAATTTACAGTGGATTCCCGAACCCTGTTTACATCGTTAAGAGGTGGGTACTCTCACTGCTACACCACCCATACTTTACTAAGTCTTGGCACATTAACAAAGTTTTGTTCAAAACATTTTATCTATCAATTTTATCATACCTTTCCTGATTGGTCTGTAGGCTTCAACGAAGTAGGGTTTGAGATAAACATCAAACAAGTTACTACAAAGAACAATATTTAAATATTAGAGACCTGTCTGACAGATACCATAAACGCAATACACCTTAATCCAAAATGGCGCACATTACATGGAAACGAGGCATCAAGGGCCAAAATGCAAAGAAACAAATGAATATAGGCATTCAATCACCAGTCCGGTCTTTCTTTCCCCCTTACATTCGGGAACACAACAGTTTTGCGGCATTAGATTATAAGAAACACTGTAACTTTGTAAATTTGGCCCTGGATGCCTCATTTTCATGTAACTCACCCGGCCGTGCAAAGTTACAAAGTTACAGTGTTTCTTATAATCTAATGCCGCAAAACTGTTGTGTTCCCGAATGTAAGGGGGAAAGAAAGACCGGACTGGTGATTGAATGCCTATATTCATTTGTTTCTTTGCATTTTGGCCCTTGATGCCTCGTTTCCATGTAATGTGCGCCATTTTGGATTAAGGTGTATACTCGTACACATATTTAACAAAAGCTGCAGTAAACTCACCCAGTAAGACCCTCTACTGTGTCGTCAAATGGAAGAACGTGTATCCTCTTGCCATATTTCACATCTGGACAAGACTGCACACTGTTTTATAAGAAAGAGATTTGGAAGTCAAATTAGTTGAGCAGCTACATCTTTAGATACTTATAATTGTATACTTATAAGATGCATTGTTCAGAATAGAATATATTGGTAGTACCTTATGATATCCCCAAGCCTCACTCTCAAGTTGCGTCTGACAACTCTGTTCATTCTGATTTTATCATTGGTGATGGTGTCGTCAGACAAGACAATACAGACCTAGAAAAAAACACAACACAAACATAAATCATATCACAATATAAATATAAAGAAATGGACTTGTCGCACTTAGCTAGCAGGATGGCTTCAAAATAGGGAGGAAACGGTCCCAAATAGAAATGGCCGTTATGTACAGTAAATGTGAAAAAAATATCAAAATAATAAGATAAAAAGTATAATATTTTGAGATTTAAAAATTTATCTATGAAAGAAAATTAAGAAAGCAAGTCCTGACTCAGCAATTTTTCACACTATGTTTGTTAATCTCAAACCTTATTTTGTTGGCAGGCTGTGATTGGATGAATTTATAAATTTAAATTTTTAAATACTTTATTATAATACTGAATGAATAAGCATTTTTCATAAGAATCTGATTGACTGTCAAAATATACCACTAGAGCAAAGCAAGAAATATGAAAAATTTCTTTAAAATCTAGGCAGAAATAATACTTCAATGACAATTTAAATTTCTAGGAATAGAAAATAGTGATGAAGGTGGTATTTTTACCGTGTCTTTGCGTTTTTTGCCTTTAATAAGGACAGTATCTCCTCTAAATAGTTGTAATTCTTCCATCTTCTCCTAAAAAAATAATAAAAAACCCCTCAATAACGAAAGTATTTCGTTTTTCAAAACGCTTAGTAAGCAACAACCATGACATCACCTCCATGCAAAACTTTTCTTCAACAAAAAAATCAATAACTCAAATAATCAGAGAGGTTTTACAAACCTGAGACATCGTGACAACAGAGTTATCATCGTTGATGGCTTCTTCGACTATAAGTCGGTTAGGACGAGCTTTATTCTTCAAAATCGCGGTGGACAATTCGTCTCTGTTGAAAAAAATTAAAGGAAAAATGTCCACAGGAAGTAGAGTTAGTGAAGTAAAAACCTCGTAAAAAAATTCAATTTTGAAGAATTAAAGCTTAAATTAAAACAGATACCCCCAATGCAGACTAAAGAACAACCCTAAGGTCTAAAAATGAAAGATTTGGGGTTTCGAAGTTGGTATTTTTTGAGTTTTTTTTTAGGTAAAGTAAAGAGGAGCTGGTAAGAAATCTCACGAGGCTTTCTCTTTGTCTCTCAACCATTCAAAGAAATCTCCGAAGCACGAAAAGAAAAATGAACAAAATGATACGTATGGGGAGGAATAAAGACTAAAGATGAGGAATATGAATGGAATACTTACTGGTGAGACATATTTTTTGGTTTTTAAGGGTCAGAGTTTTGAGTTTCTGATCGTAAATCCTTCAAATGTTCTTCTCGACTGCTGAGTAATTCAACTACCGGCGTCCACTGCGCACGTGTACAACATTACGTCATCAACACCATATTTGGTTAAAGCACAGGGAGTCCAAGATAAGGTTTTGTGATTTTTCCCTTTCTTCTTTCTTACTTTCCCCTTTTATCTTCCTTCCTTTCCTTTCTTTTAATTCCAGACATTGATTTTGAAGTTTTGAATTCTCTTTTTAATGGGAAAATAGTCTCCCTTGAACGATTGCCATTGCAAATTTTGAAAGAAAATTGGACCACAGGTAATCCAACTTTTCATTTTCGAATTCGTCCAATGTGCTGTATCATAAGCCAAATAACGAAATAATAGAGGTATGAGGAATATTGTTTTATTTGTTTGTTTTATAGTATTTTTCAGTGATCTTTATTGGATTTTCCGCATTCTTCCCAAGCACAGTATTTGTGTGGTTGGGATTCCTGTGGTGGTAAATTGCTTTACCAATGGTTGTCATGGTGATATAGAGCAGCAGCGTTTCAAAGTTTGGTATTTAGGACACGTATAGATCCCTTTCACGTGACGTCAGAGCAGCTCAATTTGGAGGGCAAAACAAAAGAATTTTAATCTCCTGAAAATTGGAAGCTATTATTTTCCCCTTCAAATTGAGCTGCATTCCGACGTGCTGCAAGGGGTCTCTTTTTGTCACGCGGGAAAATACGCAGCTTCTTCTTCTTTGTGGTCGCCATTCCAATCACAACGGTGCCGAGTTAATATACTTTAATACAGAATTTGAAAACACTTGCAAGCAAGCAAGCAAGGTTCCTAATAATACAAAATAATACAATATTAAACGAATAATAAGTCAATAATAAAACTACATAAAGAGCTAGAAAAAACGATAAAGAAAGACATGAAATACTTACAAACAAACTGTATGATACACGGCAACTAGGAACGACGACTACCGAGATTACGAAACGTGAAATACTTAAGTACTAGCAAAAACTGTAAATTAGCATGCGGAAAACAAAGGACCAAAAAAGAACAAAGAATGAAACTAATGAACTGGAAAAGGCGAAAAAATGAAAAAATGGTCACGTAACAAAACTGTTAGCGTTATGCGCTAACATTCTTCTTCTTCTCCTTCTTCTCCTTCTTCTTCTTTTCCTTCTTTTTTCTTCTTTTTCTTTTTCTTCTTCTTCTTTGCTTAATGCACCCCTCCGTCCAAAGTCCATGCTATACTACGGCCCTGTCACATAAGAAGTTCACCGGCGACAAATCTATAGCTAATGACGTCATTTACTTACAATTTTAGATGATAATTTTTATCCGCCACTTTTGACTAAGAAGAAAATATATGTTGCCTAGCAACTATTGGGGCCACTAGATAAGATTAGCAAAGTTTCAAATCATTTTAAATTTTCATCATTATAAAATTTTCAAAGTACCCCCTTTACAAACGTGACCTTCACTGACGTACAAATCAAGACAAATCAGCTGTGAAGTGTTAGTGTGAATTTTATTATTAACTTGTGTAACGATAAACATCGTTATTTTAATAAATATTTTTTTTCCTCAATGGCGTAAATAATCGTAAATATGTTGTGAGCATACTGCGAATAAATATCATGTTTTTTGTATTGTCTTAAATTTACAGTACGTGGTGTAATTTAAAGTATATTTCGTAGGACTTTGAAAGCTGTCATCCAATCACAGCTCTCGAAATCATTGCTCAGCCAATGAAAACGCTCGTGCAAGATCTCGTGACGGTCACGGTATCTAGAGCACTAATGCATCGTAGCATTTGATAGTAATACTAAGCTAATTTTTCTTAAGAATTAAAAATCTTTTTTTTTTTTTTTTTTTTGTGTGTAGTGATGAGAATAGCCTCATATTTAGGCCTTGTCAGGTGCATTTCAAGTTATTCAAATATCAATATTACATTCAGCTGTTCTTTATCATAGTCTCAACAAGTCTAGAATAATATGTAAACCGTGAGTACAAAACATTTAAGATTATGATCTGTGAGTAGGCTAATATGTTCAGTGTTCTGTGGTCTAACAGACCCCATGTTCAAGGTATCTGTATGATGCCTCTCCTCTCAGCGAATGTAAATCGCACCACCAGGATTGGATACATTAATCAGGTGTTTGGCAGCAGATCCGATACCACAAGGATCATGTACAGGCCAACAATCATTGGTTCTTCCATCTAAACAAATATTATAGCCATAGCGTTCGTTGAGAAATAAGCCTGGTCCACAATAGGATACAATAAAAAACTTGTTTGGAGCGACAGTGGTACAGGTTGGTGTAATGGCCTTGACAACTCTACAGGTCACACTTCCTTCAACCCAGCTCACAAGACTTCCGGTTCCTTCTACACAGGCTACCCAGTTAGTGATATTAGGCTTGAGAAGGAACTCGTTACCAATCTTCTTCCAAAAAGCAAAATCCATGGACGAGCGAGAAGACTCACTGAGTGGGATTGTCGTTGACTGTGGCACCCATCTCCCAGAAGACCTGTCAAAAGGCCAGTTTGGTATTGGAGTGACTGCGTTTGGTTTAGAATCAAACTGATTGTACTGAGTAAATGTATAGCTGTATACAAGGGTCCAGCCTCCTCCATCGGTGGTCATGTCACAGAACACTTGGAATGGCGCAGAGGATGGCTCATTGAACTTCATCCAGTAAACACCTGACTTTGCCTGGCTGTCATCCTCCTTGAGCTTCTTACAAGATGCGATTGGTATATCCGCCCTCGACCCTGGAGCAGCGTTATCATCCCTTATCTCCATGTAGATGGTGTTTGATTGATTAACAGTCTTCTCTGGGTGTCTGGTCTTGGCGGAGTGCTTCTGTTCACATGTCATGTCCATCAGGTTCATGTTGACGCTTGCACAAAGCATGTTCTCCTCACACTTTCTGTAACATTCAAAGATTGTGTCCACCTTGGACGATTCAAGAATGAATCCTTGCAAGTATACGTCGAGCTCTGAATATCTTTGAGTCGGCCACATGGAAGCGTAGGTGACTTTGTGCTTGAGAAGGAACACCAGAAAGAGAAACACCAGCTGTCCCTTCATTGTTGGGATCAACACCTAAAATGCATTTAGTGCAGATCAGTGAGTGCTGATGAGTTTTTAAACTTATTAAGATAAGATCGTTATTCGCAAAATTTCGTAGCAAACTTCAGTTAAAGTATACTGAAATGGAAACCTTATTCAAAACTCCCAAATTTAGAAAGTTGCGCAAATTATAAAAGTTGATAAATTTACGAACTTTTTTTTTTTACTAGTATAGAGCTGTTAAGATGTGACGTATTTTAGGGTCCAACTGCTCATAAATAACGCTAAAATAAAGCGAAAAAGGTACTCAGTGATTGAGCCTCCACCTCTTGAGTGGCGTTTTCAACGGCGATATCGCAACGTACCCCAAATCGCGTGTGTAAACGGCCGACAATCTTATGGGCGATTTTCATCGACGACAGGAGTCGCATGCAACTAGCCAAGTCGCCACCATCGAACATGCTCGAAATTTCGTGCAACTGACGCGGCGATTTTCACTTGAAAACACCAAAAATGCTGCCGTGCCATTTTCGAGCACGAAAGGAAATCTATCGATGGAGGATATGACCACCGGTGACACAAGTAAAATTGTTCTAAACGGGAAGATCATTTTTCTCCAGTGACCGTTGAAAAAAGTCAATGCTTTCACTTAGAAAATATCGCTGCATGTTTGCGATAAAAAATTTTACACTCGCGATCGAGATGCCAATAAAATCGCAGTTGAAATCGCCGCTCAAGTCGCGCGATAAAATTGCTAGTAAAACGGGCCTTAACGAAAACTTGAATCTTTCGCTCTAACTACACTGCATGTACACTAGGGGAAAAACAATTGTCCTACTGATGTCTTAACTTTGCGTGCTGTTTCGATTCTCGATTATTCCTAGAATTCAATTGAAACTCTCTTAGTTATTCTATTCACCTACCTTTAGGCAACTTTCAGGAACTGGACTAAGGAAGGAATAGCATCGAGAAATGTGTCGTACTCTCTCGATGACTGATCATAATCACTGAGCATTGAGAGTACTGAGTAACAAAGGTATTTCCAATCTTCTCCTATTAATTAATCATGCCTTTTAGAATTGTCTCACACTAGAATTCTCTAGACTATGTGGTAATTTGTATTGTTTGTATAGAAAATCACACGACTTCGAGCACATATATATTCAATTCGTAATTAATAGTTTCTTGTGATTGCACGAGCCCTATCGACGATGAAACGAAAATAGATGAAACAATAAGTATTATAATGTTGTTTTTTGTTGTTTTTTTTTGTATCTTGTAAACATTAAAGATAGGAATTACCTGCCTTCAATCTTCAATATTTTAAAAGAAGTTCTTTTTGCCCATTTTGCAGTTCCAGCAATGCTGCTAAAAACGTCAGATTCTTTTAAACAAAATTTTAAACCAATAAATAAACTACAAACATAAAAGCTTTGATAAATAAATTACTATAGTTTTGCTAAAAAGAGACAACTCGATAAAAACTGGAATGACTCCAGATCGATATCGTACAATTCATAAATATGTACGAGTGATGTTTTGAAAGTTCTCGTAATTGTGAGAGCCTTTAGGCAAGTGTAATTTAAGAACTTTCAAAACATTACAAAATATCTATTAATTATGAATTCCCACAAGGAAATTATTATCAAAAATATAATGCTTTGATATTACTGTTCATGTTTTTGGGAACGAAGTGGGATATCTGACGTTTTTGACGAATCTGACATTGCTCGAACTGCCGAATTCATTTATATATTTTCTAATCATTCTCAGTACTATATATTTATCCATTTATTCGTATATTTGTAGCTTTGCTCGTCTATTTGTTTGTCATTCTAGGGAGTTTTTACATAGGGATAACCTCTTAACTTCCTTTCTAGATGCCCTTTTTTTAGTTATTTTTGTAGTGTTTCGCCTGCTCTATTCAGCTTTTATATTTTGTATATGTATCTACTTAGTTTCAAACTTTTTATAAGTTTTATTCGATATTCGAATTCCTATGAATACAATGTTGTTATTGTATTGTGTATTTTTAGGAACGATAGGTCATATTATCAAAATTTATTCCATGATAATATCACTGAAAATATCAAATCTTTTTGAAACGTTTTATAAGTTGTTTTTTTTCATATTCCTTCTGATAAGAACATAAAAATGAAAACTCAAAATATCATGATTTATTATTTGCTTATAAACGAAATACCTACATATTTCTCTATTTCAAAAATTTGATATTTTCACATGTGAAAATAACATGTTATTTTTACATGTGAAAATATCATCACTATGGTTACATACTTCTTAGAGCAGAAAAAATCTCCAAAAATCTTTCTTTTCTTTTTCATTGATGATTATATAATAAACAGAATATTGCATGGGCGCTTGGAGATACGAGTCTTATATTCTCGTGTTGAAAATCTCTAACTAGTTCGCTGCGCTAACTCGTGAGGGATCTTTTTTCAACACTCGAAGATAAAATTCGTATCTCCGCGTACCCATGTAATATCCTCTATATATCAAAATATCAACTACTTCTTCATGACAATTCACTTAGACGAAGTATCAAAATACTTGCACATTTTAATATTATGTACTAGTAAATTACCAAAAAATGATAGCAGGCCTTAGTAAACGACGAATGATATAGATACATCGCCTTATTGCAAGAACGTCAGTCATATAAAAATATCAATTACTGGAATCAATTATTTTTTTGCCGAAAACAGATGCAATGTTTTGACTGTTTTGAAGATAATAATAATAATAATAATAATAATAATAATAATAATAATAATAATAATAATAATAATAATAATGGGTTCTTATATAGCGCATTTCACATCGTCTCAATGCGCTTTACAATTTTTACACAGTGGAGGACTTTACGGGCTGCATATTAAGGCGCTATTGGCAGCCGTGCAGCTTACAATCATGAGTGAATTGTTAGTAATTAGTGTTATGCCTAAGAGAAAGAAAGAGAGAGAAAGAAAGATAAGAAAGGAAGAAAGAAAGAAAACTGAAAAGAAATAAGGCACGAAGGAAAGAAAGAAAACGAACTAATAAAAAAGGAAAAAAGAGAAGGTAAGGAGGAGGGAAGGAGGGAAGGAAGAAAGGAAGAAAGGAAGGAAGGAAGGAAAGAAAAAAAAAAGAATAGAAAAAGGAGAAGAATGAAGGGAAGACAAAAGGAAGGAATAAAGAAAGAAAAATAGAAAGAAGGGAAGAAAGAAAACGAAAAAATAAAGAAAGAAAAGAAAGAAAGAAAGAACGAAGTAAAGAAAGAAAGAAAGAAAGAAAGAAAGAACGAAGGAACTTGTTTTAGTATTTCAACAGTTAAATAGGAAAACAAAAGCGCGCACGAAAACACATTGTACTATAGCTACATTTTGCTTGGCTTTTTCATTGGACTACATTTTTACTGGACTACGAAAGGAATCGCTTCGAGAAATGTGTTGTACTCTCTCGATGACTGATCATAATCACTGAGCATTGAGAGTACTGAGTAACAAAGGTATTTCCAATCTTCTCCTATTAATTAATCATGCCTTTTAGAATTGTCTCACAATAGAATTCTCTAGAATATATAGCAATTTCTACTGTTTGTATAGGAAATCGAACGACTTTGAGCACATACTGACATTCAATTCGTAATAAATATGTTGTCATGGTGATATAGAGCAGCAGCGCGGTTCAAAGTTTTGAAGGACGCATCTTTTCGTACGTCACGCGGGAAAATACGTAGCTTCGGTTTTTGATTTACTTTCCCTCAGGAACATTGGAGCCTAATTTAAGCGGAAATCTCATTTCCGAAAAAAGTGAAAGTCCACTGCACAATCTTCTTGTTCTTCTTCTTCTTGTTGTTCTTGTTGTTCTTGTTGTTCTTCTCGTTCATGTTCTTGTTCTTGTTCTTGTTATTGTTCTTCTTCTTCTTCTTCTTCTTCTTCTTCTTCTTCTTCTTCTTCTTCTTCTTCTTTTTCTTCTTTTTTCTTCTTTTTCTTCTTTGCTTAATGCACCCCTTCGTCCAAAGTCCATGCTATACTACGGCCCTGTCACATAAGAAGTTCACCTGCGACAAATCTATAGCTAATGACGTCATTTACTTACAATTTTAGATGATAATTTTTATTCGCCACTTTTGACTAAGAAGAAAATATATGTTGCCTAGCAACTATTGGGGCCACTAGATAAGATTAGCAAAGTTTCAAATCAATTTAAATTTTCATCATTATAAAATTTTCAAAGTACCCCCTTTACAAACGTGACCTTCACTGACGTACAAATCAAGACAAATCAGCTGTGAAGTGTTAGTGTGAATTTTATTATTAACTTGTGTAACGATAAACATCGTTATTTTAATAAATATTTTTTTTCCTCAATGGCGTAAATAATCGTAAATATGTTGTGAGCATACTGTGAATAAATATCATGTTTTTTGTATTGTCTTAAATTTACAGTACGTGGTGTAATTTAAAGTATATTTCGTAGGACTTTGAAAGCTGTCATCCAATCACAGCTCTCGAAATCATTGCTCAGCCAATGAAAACGCTCGTGCAAGATCTCGTGACGGTCACGGTATCTAGAGCACTAATGTATCGTAGCATTTGATAGTAATACTAAGCTAATTTTTCTTAAGAATTAAAAATCTTTTTTTTTTTTTTTTTTTTTGTGTGTAATGATGAGAATAGCCTCATATTTAGGCCTTGTCAGGTGCATTTCAAGTTATTCAAATATCAATATTACATTCAGCTGTTCTTTATCATAGTCTCAACAAGTCTAGAATAATATGTAAACCGTGAGTACAAAACATTTAAGATTATGATCTGTGAGTAGGCTAATATGTTCAGTGTTCTGTGGTCTAACAGACCCCATGTTCAAGGTACGTATCTGTATGATGACTCCTCTCTCAGCGAATGTAAATCGCACCACCAGGATTGGGTATATTGGTCAGGTGATTGGCTGTAGACCTGCTAGCACAAGGGTCATGGATTGGTTTACAAAAACTCGTTTTTCCTTCTAAATAAATGTAGCGCTGTTCTACGATATCGAGACTGAAACTTGGTCCGCATGGTCTTATATCAATTATGTTTGGAGTGACAGTACAGGTTGGTGTAATGGCCTTGACAACTCTACAGGTCACATTTCCATTAACCCAGTTCACAAGACTTCCGGTTCCTTCTACACAGGCTACCCAGTTACTGATATTAGGCTTGAGAAGGAATTCGTTACCAATCTTCTTCCACAGACCAAAATCCATGGACGAGCGAGAAGACTCAATGAGTGGGATTGTCGTTGACTGAGGCACCCATGTCCCAGAGGACCTGTCCACAGGCCAGTTTGGTATTGGAGTGATTGCGTTTGCATCGGAATTAAAGTCACTGTACTGAGTAAACGTATAGCTGTAGACAAGGGTCCAGCCTCCTCCATCGGTGGTCATGTCACAGAACACTTGGAATGGCACAGAGGATGGCTCATTGAACTTCATCCAGTAAATACCTGACTTTGCCTGGCTGTCATCCTCCATGAGCTTCTTACAAGAGGGAATTATAATAGTATCCCGTATCTCCATGTAGATGGTGTTTGGTTGATTAACAGTCTTCTCTGGGTGTCTGGTCTTGGTAGAGTACTTCTGTTTACATGTCATGTCCATCAGGTTCATATTGACGCTTGCACAAAGCATGTTCTTCTCACACTTTCTGTAACATTCAAAGATTGTGTCCACCTTGGATGATTCAAGAGTGAATCCATGCAAGTACACGTTGAGCTCTGAATATCTTTGAGTCGGCCACATGGAAGCGTAGGTGACTTTGTGCTTGAGAAGGAACACCAGAAAGAGAAACACCAGCTGTCCCTTCATTGTTGGGATCAACACCTAAAATGCATTTAGTGCAGATCAGTGAGTGCTGATGAGTTTTTAAACTTATTAAGATAAGATCGTTATTCGCAAAATTTCGTAGCAAACTTCAGTTAAAGTATACTGAAATGGAAACTTTATTCAAAACTCCCAAATTTAGAAAGTTGCGCAAATTATAAAAGTTGATGAATTTACGAACTTTTTTTACTAGTATAGAGCTGTTAAGATGTGACGTATTTCCGGGTCCAACTGCTCATAAATACCGCTAAAATAAAGCGAAAAACGTACTCAGTGATTGAGCCTCCACCTCTTGAGTGGCGTTTTCAACGGCGATATCGCAACGTACCCCAAGTCGCGTGTGTAAACGGCCGACAATCTTATGGGCGATTTTCATCGACGACAGGAGTCGCATGCAACTAGCCAAGTCGCCACCATCGAACATGCTCGAAATTTCGTGCAACTCACGCGGCGATTTTCACTTGAAAACACCAAAAATGCTGCCGTGCCATTTTCGAGCACGAAAGTAAATCTATCGATGGAGGATATGACCACCGGTGACACAAGTAAAAATGTTCTAAACGGGAAGATCATTTTTCTCCAGTGACCGTTGATAAAAGGCAATGCTTTCACTTAGAAAATATCACTGCATGTTTGCGATAAAAAATTTTACACTCGCGATCGAGATGGCAATAAAATCGCAGTTGAAATCGCCGCTCAAGTCGCGCGATAAAATTGCTAGTAAAACGGGCCTTAACGAAAACTTGAATCTTTCGCTCTAACTACACTGCATGTACACGAGGGGAAAAACAATTGTCCTACTGATGTCTTAACTTTGCGTGCTGTTTCGATTCTCGATTATTCCTAGAATTCAATTGAAACTCTCTTAGTTATTCTATTCCCTTACCTTTAGGCAACTTTCAGGAACTGGACTAAGGAAGGAATAGCATCGAGAAATGTGTCGTACTCTCTCGATGACTGATCATAATCACTGAGCCTTGAGATTACTGAGTAACAAAGGTATTTCCAATCTTCTCCTATTAATTAATCATGCCTTTCAGAATTGTCTCACAATAGAATTGTCTGGACTATGTGGTAATTTGTATTGTTTGTATAGAAAATCGCACGACTTTATGGAATGCCAAGTGTTTCAAAAATACTTATGCACCACCTATAAAACTTCTGTTGATATATCTAAGACTTCCTACAACATATATAAAAGACATAGGTCTTAAAACAAAAGTTTCGACTAAATATAATACTTGTTTATAAATATATAAGACATCTATCTTAAAATAAAAGTTCCGAGGTCTCAAGATATCAGTTTCTATCAAAACAATACTTGTCCTGATAAATATATAAGACATCTGTCATAAAATAAAGGTTTCGATTCAAATAGATACTTCTTGTCAGCTCTTTACATGGATATGTAAAATAGATGAGTTCATATACGTACAAAAATATAATAGCAAAATAAACGAATATCTAACACTTACATAAATATAGAACTTCTTTCCAGAAATACAACTTGTTACGTAATTCGTTTTAGGAACCAGGCTCTTGCGGGGCGAATAGGGTATATAAAGGGGAAATTGAACACGAAATTTTTTGAACGAAATTAGCTGAAACTCGGTTTCAGGTTAGAAAAAGGTTCCCTATACTTCGTCTTTATAGAGGAGATAAAATTTCCTAAAATCGCCTTAAAATGCAACCAAACCGTCAGGAAACCACAAAACATGCAATAAAACATTGATATACCGGTAAAGAAACAATAAAATATGAAATTTATTTTATTTTAAAGAAATTTTTTGATCTGCCATACATTCTCTCTATATATATTCAAAACCATAGCTTGGGCTACCTGTGGTATTATATTTAGTCGAAACTTTTGTTTTAAGACCTATGTCTTTTATATATGTTGTAGGAAGTCTTAGATATATCAACAGAAGTTTTATAGGTGGTACATAAGTATTTTTGAAACACTTGGCATTCCATACGACTTCGAGCACATATATATTCAATTCGTAATTAATAGTTTCTTGTGATTGCACGAGCCCTATCGGCGATGAAACGAAAATAGATGAAACAATAAGTATTATAATGTTGTTTTTTTTTGTTTTTTTTTGTATCTTGTAAACATTAAAGATAGGAATTACCTGCCTTCAATCTTCAATATTTTAAAAGAAGTTCTTTTTGCCCATTTTGCAGTTCCAGCAATGCTGCTAAAAACGTCAGATTCTTTTAAACAAAATTTTAAACCAATAAATAAACTACAAACATAAAAACGTTGATAAAAAAATTACTATAGTTTTGCTAAAAAGAGACAACTCGATAAAAACTGGAATGACTCCAGATCGATATCGTACAATTCATAAATATGTACGAGTGATGTTTTGAAAGTTCTCGGTAATTGTGAGAGCCTTAATTAGGTAAGTGTAATTTAAGAGTTTTCAAAACATTACAAAATATCTATTAATTATGAATTCCCACAAGGAAATTATTATCAAAAATATAATGCTTTGATATTACTGTTCATGTTTTTGGGAACGAAGTGGGATATCTGACGTTTTTGACGAATCTGACATTGCTCGAACTGCCGAATTCATTTCTATATTTTCTAATCATTCTACTATATATTTATCCATTTATTCGTATATTTGTAGCTTTGCTCGTCTATTTGTTTGTCATTTTAGGGAGTTTTTACTTAGGGATAACCTCTTAACTTCCTTTCTAGATGCCTTTTTTTAGTTATTTTAGTGTTTCGCCTGCTCTATTCAGCTTTTATATTTTGTATATGTATCTACTTAGTTTCAAACTTTTTATAAGTTTTATTCGATATTCCTATGAATACAATGTTGTTATTGTATTGTGTATTTTTAGGAACGATAGGTCATATTATCAAATTAAAATTTATTCCATGATAATATCAAAATAACAAATCTTTTTGAAACGTTTTATAAGTTGGTATTTTTCATATTCCTTCTGATAAGAACATAAAAATGAAAACTGAAAATATCATGATTTATTATATGCTTATAAACGAAATACCTACATATTTCTCACATGTGAAAATATCATCACTATGGTTACATACTTCTTAGAGCAGAAAAAAGCTCGAAAAATCCTTCTTTTCTTTTTCATTGATAATTATATAATAAACAGAATATTACTGGGTGCTTGGAGATACGAATTTTATCTTCTCGTGTTGAAAATCTCTAACTAGTTCGCTGCGCTAACTCGTGAGGGATCTTTTCAACACTCGAAGATAAAATTCGTATCTCAAAATATCAAGACTTCTTCATGGCAAATTACTTGAGCGAAATATCAATATATATATATATATATTAATTATATCCATTTTGAAATCACTAGCAAATCCTGCAATCTGATTGGTTCTCAGCAGTGCGATTTATTCACAAATCGCACCATTTTGAGTTTTAAATCGCACTGTTTTTGAAGAGCCAATAAAATTGCAGAAAACCTTAAATTTGACCAATCAGATCACAGAAAACAAAAGCCAATTCAAAGCATGAGATCAATTTTTGAAGGAGGTTTTCTAGGTGAAAATGGGTGATATTGAAAAATTGGATTTAAATTTGAAATTCCTACAGTAGTGATTTCAAAATGGATATAATTAAGTGGTAATTGAACTTCGTGTCGAGCAATTTTGGTCTGAAATCAAACTCGTAATTAACAAATTGCACTCCCGCTACGCGGTCGTGCAATTTTGTAATCACTTGTTTAATTTCAAACCAAATTGCACTCCACTCAGTTCAATTACCATTATTTATTGCAAGAACGTTTTCATATAAAAATATCAATTATAGGAATCAATTATTTTTGCCGAAAACAGATGCAATGTTTTGACTGTTTTGAAGATAAAATAGACTGACTTTTTTTAGATTATCTTGTTGATACATACTAAAACATTTATTCTTATCAATCTAGAGGGCTTTAGAATCATAATTTAAAAAATATTTTTAATTAATTACTATTTGTTATTTTGTTATTTTTATATGACAATGTTCTTGCAATTAGTTGCGTGATGTTTTGTCATATTCTGCTATCTGTACAATGAATAATTTAACACCAAACTTGGTTGGGTATTGTTAAATGATATTAATAGCGTTTTTAAGAGATAATTTGTTTCATATCTAGTTGTTCCCAAATTACTTGTAGAAATGAAAACATAGAATTCGAAATTTGAAGAACTTAAAAACGTTTTATAAGGGATATTGCAACACAAGTTTCTAAGAATATTTAGCCAGTACGTATTCCTTTATTTCAGAGAGAAAAAAGAAGGGAAGAAAGAAGGAAAGAAGCAAAGAAAGAAGAATGGAAAGAAGGAAAAACTGAAAAGAAAGAAAAAAAAAGAAAGAAAGAAAGAAAGAAGACTGAAAAGAAATAAGGCACGAAGGAAAGAAAGAAAACGAACTAATAAGAAAGGAAAAAAAGAAGGAAAGAAGGAAGGAAGGAAGGAAGGAAGGAAGGAAGGAAGGAAGGAAGGAAGGAAGGAAGGAAGGAGGGAAGGAGGGAAGGAGGGAAGGAAAGAAAAAAAAAATAGAAAAGAAAGAAGAAGGAAGGGAAGACAAAAGGTAGGTAAGAAAGAAAAAATAGGAAGAAAAAAAGAAAGAAAACGAACGAATAAAGAAAGAAAAGAAAGAAAGAAAGAAGGAAATAAAGAAAGAAAGAAAGAAAGAACGAAGGAACTTGTTTTAGTATTTCAACAGTTATATAGGAAAACAAAGGCGCGCACGAAAAAATATTGTGCTACATTTTGCTCGACTTTTTCATTGGACTACATTTTTACTGGACTACGAATTAGGAATTGCTTCGAGAAATGTGTTGTACTCTCTCGATGACTGATCATAATCACTGAGCCTTGAGAGTACTGAGTAACAAAGGTATTTCCAATCTTCTCCTATTAATTAATCATGCCTTTTAGAATTGTCTCACAATAGAATTCTCTAGAATATGTAGCAATTTCTACTGTTTGTATAGGAAATCGAACGACTTTGAGCACAAACTGACATTCAATTCGTAATAAATATGTTGTCATGGTGATATAGAGCAGCAGCGCGGTTCAAAGTTTGGAAGGACGCATCTTTTCGTACGTCACGCGGGAAAAAAAGCAGCTTCAGTTTTTGATTTACTTTCTCTCAGGAACATTGGAGCCCAATTTAAGGGGAAATCTCATTTCCGAAAAAAGTGACAGTCCCCTGCACAATCTTCTTCTTCTTCTTCTTCTTGTTCTTCTTGTTCTTCTTTTTCTTCTTCTTGTTCTCGTTCTTGTTCTCGTTCTCGTTCTTGTTGTTGTTCTTGTTGTTGTTGTTGTTCTTGTTCTTCTTCTTCTTCTTCTTCTTCTTCTTCTTCTTTTTCTTCTTCTTCCTCTTCTTTCTCCTCCTCCTCCTTTACGGCTAACAAACAGGGACGCCGACAGAACGTCCTCTTAATTTCTCTCTGTTTATTTACCTTCATATCTCAGCTGTCGCAGTATCGTCGCCATTGACCGCTTTCAGAAATAAAAACCTAATCTTAAAAACATAAGCACCATCATCAGAAAGAGCTCGCAGAAATATATATTTTGGGAAAGTTTCATTGCTATATAAATAGAAATTAAGAGAAGCTATTTGGAATCAAAATTACAGAGATTTGTATGTGTTCAGTGATCTGTTTCCTTGCTAGCCTTATTGTGGTGTTTCTCACATTTTTAAAATTCTCATAACTTCTCAAGAATTTAATATTTTTCCCCCAAACTTTTTAACTTTGTTGATGTCATTCTATTCTATAATTTTAATGTAGTGGTCAACTAAAATATGAATTCAAAAAATTATGCTAATAAATTAACTGGCGGCTGTAATAGCATTCGGTCAATGGAGTGAAAATATATTAATTACTCTTCACCTGGGCTACTTGTGGGCTAATGATCCCTAAATTTGTTAGTCCCTTCCCAATCGCTTTTTTCAACAGTAGGAACTTGGGTTGAAACCTGATAAATATTATTCATAGTAGCCAAATTACTTCTAAACGGTAAAGGTGTCAAAATATTGCAAGAAGCAAAATTTTTATATTTGTTTTCTTAAGAAGTTTCTGAAATTGAAGAAGCCGGCAGCAGGCTAGGCTTTTCCACACGGGTACAAATGAAGACAATTTGATAGAAGTGAATTTTATTTTTATCGTGTGTAACGGTTTTACAGAATTGTAAAAAATGTATCGTAAACTAATGTATCGTAGCATTTGATAGTAATACTAAGCTAATTTTCTCTTAAGAATTAAAAATCTTTTTTTTTTTTTTGTAATGATTTGAATAGTCTCATATTTAGGCCTTGTCAGGTGCATTTCAAGTTATTCAAATATCAATATTACATTCAGCTGTTCTTTATCATAGTCTCAACAAGTCTAGAATAATATCTAAACCGTGAGTACAAAACATTTAAGGTCATGATCTGTGAGTAGGCTAATATGTTCAGTGTTCTATGGTTGAACAGAACCCATGTTCAAGGTATCTGTATGATGACTCTTCTCTCAGCGAATGTAAATCGCACCACCAGGATTGGATACATTGGTCAGGTGATTGACAGCAGATGTGGTACCACAAGGATCATGGACAGGCCAACAATGGTCGGTTCTTCCATTTAAGAAAATGTTATGGCAATTAAATGCGTTGAGAAATAAACCTGGTCCACAATGCAGTTCAATAAATAACTTGTTTGGAGCGACAGTGGTACAGGTTGGTGTAATGGCCTTGACAACTCTACAGGTCACACTTCCATCAACCCAGTTCACAAGGCTTCCGGTTCCTTCTACACAGGCTACCCAGTTAGTGATATTAGGCTTGAGAAGGACCTCGTTACCAATCTTCTTCCAAAGAGCAAAATCCATGGCCGAGCGAGAAGACTCACTGAGCGGGATTGTCGTTGACTGAGGCACCCAACCACTAAGGTACCAATTGACAGGCCAGTTTGGCATTGGAGTAACTGCGTTTGCATGGGAAGAAAAGGCACTGTACTGAGTAAACGTATAGCTGTAGACAAGGGTCCAGCCTCCTCCATCGGTGGTCATGTCACAGAACACTTGGAATGGCGCAAAGGATGGCTCATTGAACTTCATCCAGTAAACACCTGACTTTGCCTGGCTGTCATTCTCCTTGACTTTCTTACAAGATGTGATTGGTATATCTGTCCTCGACCCTGGAGCAGCGTTATCATCCCGTATCACATTGTAGATGGTGTTTAGTCGGCTAACAGTCTTCTCTGGGTGTCTTGTCTTGGTAGAGTACTTCAGTTCACATGTCTTGTCCGTCAGGTTCATGTTGATGCTTGCACAACGTATGTTCTCCTCACACTTTCGGTAACATTCAAAGATTGTTTCTACCTTGGACGATTCAAGAGTGAATCCTTGCAAGTACACGTTGACCTCTGAATATTTTTGCGTATGACACATGGAAGCAAAGGTGACTTTGTGCTTGAGAAGGAACAGCACAAAGAGAAACACCAGCTGTCCTTTCATCGTTGGTATCAACACCTAAAATGTATTTAGTACAGATCTTTGAGTTTTGATGAGTTTAGTAAGATCGTCATTCACAAAATTACCGGCGAAGCAAATAATTCTGTTAAAATATACTGAAATGTAAACCTCATTTTTGGCAAATTATTTTCAGCACATTTAGGTGTATGAGAAAAACGCTATGTGTCCTCTATTTCGTATCATAACGTTTAGTTTTTCAATCTATTAACATCGTAACTACGTATACACTCGGTGTACTGAACGAAACAAAACAATTGTACCAGTTGTATTATAGCTATGGATATCCCGGTCATTCATGAAATTCTTTTAGTCATCCCATATACTCACTTACCTTTAGGCAACTTTCTGGAACTGGAATACGAAAGGAATTGCTTCGAGGAATGTGTCGTACTCTCTCTGCACTTTCGTTGAACTGTGATTATACCGACTCATATTCTTTTAATTATCTTAGGATAGACTTGTAAAGACTTACAATTTGACAAGATGAGATGAGATGAAACGAGAAGCAGGTGTAACAGAACAATACAACTGTTCATTTGGAAGTTGTAATCAGGACTAAATCATGAAAGGAATCGCGAACCTTTGTGACTCATTCCATTTGTTTTGCGATTTTAAATATCAGTGACTTCAATATATTTTTATTAAATTTTGCTAAATTTTCGATCTGTTTTGATTGGTTATCGGGTTCTCGCTGTTTAAGTGCATGGCCATGGTTATAGTAGTCGCACAGTAATATTTTTCATTAGATTTAGTCCAAAACGGGTCAATAGACCCCTTGCAGCACGTCGAAATGCAGCTTAATTTGGAGGGCAAAACAATAGGTTCCAATCCTCAGGAGATTAATCTTTTATTTATTTTGAACTCCAAATTGAGCTAAGAACGGAATTTAGAAGGAAGTCAATGTCATTCCAGGGAGCAAAACCATACAACGAGCTCCCTGACATTATCAATTGCATCGTTCAAAGCTAAAATACGAGATATTTTCTCATAAGATTTAACATTATCGTACAATTTTCGTCATTTTTCGTTTACTATAGAATATTGTAGTTCTGCTCATTCATTTCTGTAACTTACCAGGACCCCCATTGATATCAGCAATGCTGAAAGGGCAAACTCCTGGCTAAATATTGGTAAATAAATAGATAAATAAATCCCTTCTGGCGGATGGGGTATTGGCTGATAATGTCCAAGGATGGGAAATCGTCCTCCAAAAAAAAGAACATTTGGCTGAGATTTTTTTGAAATATTTCTCTCTCATCTCTAAGGTGGATAAAAAAAAACAATTATTCTACCAAATCGCAGTGACGTACTTCTGGTTAACACGAGATGGTAAATGAAAGGTGTTACTGTTGTTAGACATTAGTTGTCAAATTGTTTATTGGTTTTTAGTACTTTATGAAAAACGATCGATTTGGAAAACAAAACCAAAAACGTCGTTCATGAAACAACATGGATGCTTTAAGTAATACCATTGAAGACATTTATAGCATATTTTCTTGATTTTTTTGGTATTTTTCTCAAGCAGTCTTTGTATTTCACTCTCACTTGTTTGGAAAAACCAGGCTTCTTAATTTCCCATGTTTTCTCTTTCCTTTTTTAACATTTTCTTTTACTGCACGGATATCACTTCGGACGGGATATCACCTGATACCCATCCTACACGTGACACATTTGAAACAATGACAGCACATGTAGATTCATCAATGGGTTGTAATTTTCAATCGTCCTCTATGCCTTTACTAAGATGGTAATGCTTATTGTGGTTTCTTTGTGATGGATGGTGGATATTATTTCTCTCAGACCCTCCCCACCCCTTTGGAATTCCAATTTCCCTCTATGGGGAGGTAGGTATATTTCTAGACATTCCCAATATACCCTCCTCAGACCCTCCACACTCCTTGGAATTTCAATCCCCCTCAAAGAAGACTAGAAATGGATATCTCCTGTTACCACACAATATACCCTCCGAAGCTCAGACCCTCCGCACCCCTTGGAAATTCCCATGCCCCTCAATGGGGGAGGTATGGATATTTTTAGACCCTCACAATATACCCACCTCACCAAAGGTAACCCAGTAATCATTTCTCACAAATGTGTGCGACAAACCTTTTAATGAGTTAATATATTAATACAATATTAATATATGTGTTTTGCTATATATTTGTTAGATCTCCTATTTTATTAATCAGGTCCAAGTACCGACCTCTGTAGCATACCCTATACAAAAAAGTACTATAAAAAAAGTGCTTCAAAGATTGGAAAAAAAGCCAGCTTGATGAATAAAAGAATATACTAAGTAGGTGATGTCTTCCACTAATACACTAATAAAATCTTTTTGAATCGGGCCCAAGTTCTGACCCCTGTGGCATACCCTATACGAAAGAGTACTATAAACAAACTGTGCTTCAACGAATGGGAAATTTCCCAGCATCATCAATGCAAGAATATAAGTAAGTGATGTCAGTTACAGCCTCAATTTCATGTACATAGAAATGACTAAGATAAATAAGTTATTTTTTGAATGCTCATTGAATCAATGTTTTCTCATTTTTTCAGTTTTGAGGATACTGCAAATAAATAAGTCCTTAAATTTTACAATTGTAACAATTCACAAATCATTGCTCAGCAATATGAAAATGCTTGGTACGGTACCGTCATAGTCACGGTAGAGCACTACTGTATCGTTACATTTGATAGTAATATACTAAGCTAAATTTGTAATGAAATATTTTTTTTGGCCTTGTCAGGTGCATTTCAAGTTATTCAAATATTAATATTTCATTAAACTCACTTATTCTGTACCATAGTCTCAGCAAATTCAGAATAATATGTAGACCGTGCATACAAAACATTTAAGGTCATGATCTGCAAGTAGACTACGTTATTACCGCATAAAATTGTCGCGATTTCATTGCACAAATCATTTATAATTTGTTTCCAAATCCACACAAATTCCTTTATAAAACCCAATTTACTACGTATAGTTCAAAGTACATATCTGTATGATGACTCCTCTCTCAGCGAATGTAAATCGCACCCCCAGGATTGGGGATATTGGTCAGGTGATTGGCTGTAGACCTGCTAGCACAAGGGTCATGGATTGGTCCACAAACATCCGTTTTTCCTGCTAAAACAATTGAGCGACCTTTTAAGCTATCGAGATTGAAACTTGGTCCGCATTGGTTTAAATAAAACATGTTTGGAGTGACAGTGGTACAGGTTGGTGTAATGGCCTTGACAACTCTACAGGTCAGACTTCCTGCCACCCAGTTCACAAGACTTCCTGTTCCTTCTACGCAGGCTACCCAGTTAGTGATATTGGGCTTTAGAAGGAACTGGTTACCAATCTTCTTCCACAGAACAAAATCCATGGACGAGCAAGAAGACTCAATGAGCGGGGTTTTCGTTGACTGTGGCACCCATGTCCCAGAGGACCTGTCCACAGGCCAGTTTGGTATTGGAGTGACTGCGTTTGCATTGGAAAGAAAGTCACTGAACTTAGTAAACGTATAGCTGTATACAAGGGTCCAGCCTCCTCCATCGGTGGTCATGTCACAGAACACTTGGAATGGCGCAGAGGATGCCTCATTGAACTTCATCCAGTAAACACCTGACTTTGCCTGGCTGTCATCCTCCTTGAGCTTCTTACAAGATGCGATTGGTATATCTGGTCTCGACCCTGGGGCAGCGTTATCATCCCGTATCTCCATGTAGATGGTGTTTGATTGATTAACAGTCTTCTCTGGGTGTCTGGTCTTGGTAGAGTACTTCAGTTCACATGTCATGTCCATCAGGTTCATATTGACGCTTGCACAAAGCATGTTCATCTCACACTTTCTGTAACATTCAAAGATTGTTTCTACCTTGGACGATTCAAGAGTGAATCCTTGCAAGTATACGTCGAGCTCTGAATATCTTTGTATCGGCAACATGGTGGCGTAGGTGACTTTGTGCTTGAGAAGGAACAGCAGAAAGAGAAACACCAGCTGTCCCTTCATTGTTGGGATCAACACCTAAAATGCATTTAGTGCAGATCAGTGAGTGCTGATGAGTTTTTAAACTTATTAAGATAAGATCGTTATTCGCAAAATTTCGTAGCAAACTTCAGTTAAAGTATACTGAAATGGAAACCTTATTCAAAACTCCCAAATTTAGAAAGTTGCGCAAATTATAAAGGTTGATAAATTTGCGAACTTTTTTTTACTAGTATAGAGCTGTTAAATTGCGACGTATTTCCAGGTCCAACTGCTCATAAATACTGCTAAAATAAAGCGAAAAACGTACTCAGTAATATTACCACTTGAGATTTCAACGGCGATATTATCGCAGCGTACCCCAAATCGCGTGTGCAAACGGTCGATAATCTTATGGGCGATTTTCATGGGCGACAGGAGTCGCATGCAACTAGCCAAGTCGCCACCATCGAACATGCTCGAAATTTCGTGCAACTCACTCGGTGATTTTCACTTGAAAACACCAAAAATGCTGCCGTGCCATTTTCGAGCACGAAAGTAAATCTATCGATGGAGGATATGACCACCGGTGACACAAGTAATAATGTTCTAAACGGGAAGATTATTTTTCTCCAGTGATCGTTGAAAAAAAGCAATGCTTAGAAAATATTGCTGTATGTTTGCGATAAAAAAATTACACTCGCGATCGAGATGGCAATAAAACCGCAGTTGAAATCGCCGCTCAAGTCGCGCGATAAAATTGCTAGTAAAACGGGCCTTAAACGAAAACTTGAATCTTCCGTGTTAACGCTCTAACTACACTGCATGTACACGAAGGGAAAAACAATTGTCCTACTGGTGCCGGCTGTACGAAGCCTGGATAAAGTTATCCACGGAATAAGAGTTATCTAGTCGGTATAGAATTTGTATCTGTTCTATCCGCTGGATAAGGATTTATCCGGAACTCGTCGATAGTGCCATTCGGGCTTCATACAACCGGATCCTGATGTCTTAACTTTGCGTGCTGTTTCGATTCTCGATTATTCCTAGAATTCAATTGAAACTCTCTTAGTTATTTTACTCACCTACCTTTAGGCAACTTTCAGGAACTGGACTAAGGAAGGAATAGCATCGAGAAATGTGTCGTACTCTCTCGACTGACTGAGCGTTGGGACTACTGAGTAACTGAAGGTATTTCCAATCTTCTCTTAATCGTACCTTTTATAATTGTCTCGGCAGAATAAAATTGTCTAGAATATATTGCAATTTGTACTGTTTGTAATAATAACAATCTCTTGTTTTGGACTCAAAATAGAGCTACATTCCTATGGGCTATTATACATCCATCCCGACTTTGCTTGCATTGAGTGACCACCAAACAATTGGTCTAGTTTTCCCAACTGGAATAGAAGAATTCCCGACCAACAACTAGAATTCGAAAGTTTTAAATTTAGTAGTTTACAGAAACCAAGATAGCTTGTCAAAGAAAAGCTCGATAGGAACTTTCAAATCAGTCAGGATTTTCTTGAAGCTTTGTAATTTAGCGTCAACTTTGATAGCTAAGTTACAAATTTTGTACTTTTTGAATAAGCTAATAATTGTTTTGGAGTAATTACGAAATGTATGAGGTCCACCAGGGTGCCAAAGTTGAGTGACTCACAGATATGAAGTATGTGACATTTTATTGTTTTCGAGTAACTACGAAACGTATGAGGTCCACCAGGATGCCAAAGTTGAGTTCACACGGATATGAAGTATGTGATATTTTATTGTTTTTGAGTAACTACGAAACGTATGAGATCCACCAGGATGCCAAAGTTGAGTACTCACGGATATGAAGTATGTGATATTTTATTGTTTTGGAGTAACTACGAAACGTATGAAGTCCACCAGGGTGCCAAAGTTGAGTTCACACGGATATGAAGTATGTGATATTTTATTGTTTTGGAGTAACTACGAAACGTATGAAGTCCACCAGGGTGCCAAAGTTGAGTTCACACGGATATGAAGTATGTGATATTTTATTGTTTTGGAGTAACTACGAAACGTATGAAGTCCACCAGGATGCCAAAGTTGAGTTCACACGGATATGAAGTATGTGATATTTGATTGTTTTGGAGTAACTACGAAATGTATGAGGTCCACCAGGGTGCCAAAGTTGAGTACTCACGGATATGAAGTATGTGATATTTTATTGTTTTGGAGTAACTACGAAACGTATGAAGTCCACCAGGATGCCAAAGTTGAGTTCACACGGATATGAAGTATGTGATATTTGATTGTTTTGGAGTAACTACAAAATGTATGAGGTCCACCAGGGTGCCAAAGTTGAGTACTCACGGATATGAAGTATGTGATTTTTTATTGTTTTGGAGTAACTACGAAACGTATGAGGTCCACCAGGGTGCCAAAGTTGAGTACTCACGGATATGAAGTATGTGATTTTTTATTGTTTTGGAGTAACTACGAAACGTATGAGGTCCACCAGGGTGCCAAAGTTGAGTTCACGCAGACTAAAAGGGATACTCCACCACGATACTCACTCAATATTGATGTAAATGACCTGAAACTTCATAGAGACTCAAAGAAAAACACGAGACATAAGTTAGAACATTTATTTGTATGATTTATTGAATATGATTTTTTTCTTCTAAGAATCGCCATACATTGCCTTATATGTCTGATATGATACCACAGAAGCCTAGCTTGGGATACCTAGCTGTGAATTGTCTCAGCGATAATTTTTTTCCCGTTCCTTTCGCATACCTGTAACTTCAGAATTCTCTTCGAATTTTTTTCATAAGTTAAATAACTGACTTCTTTGGTAGTCACAACATACACCTAATTACAAGAACATTGAATAATCTAACAGATGAAGCATATTAGAATCAGCATCCATATTAAGCCTCGCTGCACGTTTTTGCATCTTCGACACTCTACCCAGAAGCTCATTATTACAATATTATATAATTGGTCCAGATGACAGGTGCATAGTTCATAATAAGGTCTTATACTATTATAATATAAACGTCGTTGCTTCAAAGGAAGGTATTCTCGAATTTTCCTTAATATACAGTACCAATGCGCTGTGAAGGTTTTTACAGACACTTTCAACATGAGGCAAAAACGAAAGTTCACTACCAACAAGATGATCTAAAAAATATCAGTCTATACCCTCAAGACAGTGATATTATGATAATCACATCTGTTTTGCAAAAATAATGAATTCCTACTCGTTATTTTTTATAAAAACAAAACATGTTTTTGTAAGATTTTCCCACTTTTTTGTAATCCTGATTTTTAAGCGCGTTTTGAAAAATGCCTCGATAAATCTCTGCGCGCCACGTACTGGGAGACTGGGCCTATGACGTCATCGGGGTGATCAAAATAATCTAAGCGACGATTAGAAGGAAATGTTAATGGTAATGCCGCAATATTTAGACATCTTTTTCTCTCAAAATCTCCGAAACAACGACGCACTTTACTTGTAAAGAAATATACATCTCACCCCGATGACGTAAGCAAACTGGACTCTAGCTAGGAAAAGGAGAAAACTGTAATGTCCGTATATTTCTACTCAATTTGTCCTCGTATGGCCCCCATCGTATGGTCCCGACCTCGATAACAAAATATACTATTTAAAGTCGATTTTTTTCCCGATTACATTATTCAACTGATTTACCTTTCACTTTTATATAAATTGGGCTCCCTGTGGTTTGTCACTGATTTGAATTTCAGTGCTTTTCAATCAGTTTTCCTATAATTTCTCTCTTCAGTTTACAAAAAAAGCAAGAGAAATATTAAGAAACCGTAGAAATTCTATCTGTTGTTTATGAAGATGGCTTGAGAAATTCGAAAATTCGAAATCCACATAGTTACCGCCACAAACCGAGCTTGAGCTACCTGTGGTAAGCTTTTGGTCGATTTTCGGTCTCACTTCGCTACATCTTCGGCAACTCTTCGGCTAAAATGAAACGAAAACCGCTGATTCGTATTCAACAAAGAATTCAAGAAGCTGGTGAAGTAAAGGAAGGAAAAATCAAATCTGCCAAAATAATGTGATTTTTTAGCATTTCTACATTATTGATCTGTAACTTGAGCTAATTCTAAAGGTATTCTGCACGCTAGTTTCTTGTATTTCGTATTTTTATCGATGTTGTTTGTAATCTTTACTAGTTATTTATATCTTGGATGACATTTGGTCTGCAATTGCGAAGTTTGTCCAGCTAGTGATAACTTAAGTTAAGCTTATAAAGCTTACTGCTTATATCATAAATCACGTCTTAATTGATAAGTCCAGTTATTATCAATATAATTTTATATAATTATCTCCTTGGGTCAACTTTAGAATACAAATTTCTACCACAAATGAGGATTTTTTTGGTTATAAATGAAGGAAGCTAAGCTTGTATTCTCCGATCCCCTCCCCCCCTGATGTTAGGCAGGGCATGGCAAACTCAGATAGAATTGGAATTGGTGTGTTAGGTTTTGCAGAGGGAGGTGAACAAGAGAACCCAAGAAAAACCCCTTGAATCACGGGAGATCAGATTGAGCTATGATGTTACCAAACTCTAGCTAGTCACATGTGATATGCCAAGTCCAGTAATCTCACCTGATACCCCAACTAGAGATGAATGCGCTACTGCTATCCCAATCCTGATTCCCTGATTACTCTATTTCACTATGACGTCACAGCTTGTATATGATGGGAACAGAATGATGAAGAGCGACACTAACTTTTAGCAAAATATAATGTTCTATGTATCCTTTATACTCAGGAATCATGCAAGACAACAGAGGTGAAGAGAAGAAACAAGCCAATGAGCATTCTACTCAAGATCTTTTAGTAGACACAGCAGATCCACCAACAGATGAAAGACAGTCAGGAGATGCGCAGGGATCTCCATCTGGTGAAAACATAGTAGATGAGTTATCCTTAAGCTCTGATGATTCTGATTTAAGTGGGTATACCAGACGATGTGTGCCGAGGATCAACTGTCCTGAGAAAATAGTGAGTATGATCCTATATTCATGAATCATGGACTTATTTTTTTGAATTTTACAAACCACGATCCAAAAGAGGCCTTACAAAGCACCCTTAGTAGAAAGCACCAAACCTATTTAAAATATACAAATGTAATTAAGGTCTCATAAACATGTTTTTGTAGGATTTTCCCATTTTTGGTGTAATCCTGATTTTTAATCGTTTTGGAAATGCCCCAATAAATCTCATGGCCCCACCACTGACTCTCTTCAAAACCCCAAAATAACAATACACTTTACTTGTAAATTAAGAAAGATTTGTCTGATGACGATGGCCGATGATGTAAGCAAAATACTAGGTTTCTGGCACGGTGCTGAAACTTCGAGAGTGACTGGACTCTAGCTTTTTAGAAACTTTGAAGCGTCATAAAAAAATAGGGATTACATCTATAAATGTGTAAATACTACGAAAAAACAGGTTTTTGAGACCATAATAGCTTATTTGAAATAGGTCTGGTGCTATTTTCTAGGGGCACATTAATCAGTTAAAGGCTTTTCCAAATTATTTTGAACATATATGTTAATGAATGTAATGGCTGGTTTGTTTAGATTCTTTGTGTTGATTTGTCACCTGAAATGAGTGAGTCTTCATTTCAAAGTCGCACAGCACCAGAAAGGTAAACTTGACATTTTAATTTCATTTTTTTCCAGTTGATATTAATAAGTTATTTTTTATTTATAAAGCATGTGTTATGATCTACATGCCTTTGGGGGAGAATAAGTGAAAACAAAACTGTCCGTAATAACCGGGTGGCCGTATGAAGCAGGTGGCCGTAGAGTGGGGTTCCACTGCACAGTCTTCAGCATTACTCATTATCATCATCAGTACCATCATCAGGGTCCCCACTGTCAGGGAAAAGTCAGTGAATTTCGAATTTCGAATTTCGAATTTCGAATTTCGAATTTCGAATTTCGAATTTCGAATTTCGAATTTCGAATTTCGAATTTCGAATTTCGAATTTCGAATTTCGAATTTCGAATTTCGAATTTCGAATTTCGAATTTCGAATTTCGAATTTTGAATTTTTCTTAAGGTCAGGGAATTTTGATTTTGGTCAGTGAATTTTTGAAATTTACCCAAAATTCAGTTAAAAGTCAAGGAATTTCTGTCGGCCTTCCTAAAATTTTCTTAAACTCAGAATTGGTTGTTGGGCTCCTTTTTTTGAACTACCATAAAAAAATTATTTTTCTAAAAAAAAATGTATGCCACTTTATCACTTTGAGGTGGATGGAAAGCCTTACAGGTTTAGGACCCAATTACAAGGCAACCAATAGATTGAATTAGAATTTGGAAGTTGATTTTTGTGGATGGAGGAAAACCAGAGAACCTGGAGAAAATCCCTCAAAGCACAGGAGAGAAACCTGAAAAAAAAAAACAATTCTACTCACATACAACACCGAGCCCAGCGAGGCTCGAATCCTGGTCGCATTGGTGAGAGGAGAGCGCTCTCACCGCTACGCCACCTGTGCTTCCCGTAAAATAAGTGCATGATTTGGTCAGTGAAAATTGGTTTTTGGTCAGGGAAATGTCAGGGGATTGTATTTTTCCAGATGAGTGGGAACCCTTATCATCACTGACATCATTGTTTATTTATATTTCAGAACAGCATACCAGTTTGTCAGAAAGGCATCTCAGATTTTCATCAAAAATAAGTCATACCTAAACGCTGACCATGAGTTTGGGATCATCGTACTAGAAGATGAAGCTTCTTGGGTAAGTAAAATATTGAAGAAATAGAAATACGTGCATGTGCTGTGCGCAGTTATAAGACACGCAGGGATTAGCAGAACACCAGAAAAGTGTTAGGAGAAGCAAGGTGCATAGCAGTGTGCTTCTCAGTACTTCGCGAGTGTTCTGCCAATCCCCCAGGTTACATTTTCCCATAGTTTTGTAATGCAGGGATAAACAAAGGATCTTATACTCTTGAGAATAAACATGACACTTAAAGTATCTTCAAGTCAAACTGCAGCATAGAAAACTAATAAAAACTGAGAGCTCAGAAAAGTTGCAAACACCAGAGCAAAGTTTGATATTTAAAATTTACCATCTGAGACAACTTGCATTGTTTTGATAGCCAATCACAATGCAGCTTGTGTAATGCTCTATATTTTGTTCAATCTAAATTATTCCATTCAAAAGTCCTCTTTCTGCCATTTACAAACATGTCAGATGCAGCAGGCTTATTTGGTTGGGTTTCCTGTGGTTATTCCACATTAAAACCACAGGAAGCCCACAATTTGCCATGAAGGGTCTACCAATGTCCTTTTTAATTGTATTGTAGTATCAACAGTTTGAGAGTAACCCAGATACTATCTGTACAGTACTGGAGCATCTGACGCCAATTGAAGCAGAAACTAAAGATATATTTGATATCCTTTGAAATTGAAATTCCAATCCCCCACCATGGGGAGGTATGGATAATTCTTGAACTACACAGTATACCCTTCTCAGACTCTCCCCACCCCTTGGATATTCCAATCCCCCACCATGGGGGAGGTATGGATATTTTCTGGAACTACACAATAAACCCTCCTTAGATCCTCCCCACCCCTTGGATATTCCAATCCCCCTCTGTGGGGGAGGTATGGATATTTTCTGGAACTACACAATAAACCCTCCTTAGATCCTCCCCACCCCTTGGGTATTCCAATCCCCCTCTGTGGGGGAGGTATGGATATTTTCTGGAACTACACAATAAACCCTCCTTAGATCCTCCCCACCCCTTGGGTATTCCAATCCCCCTCTGTGGGGGAGGGATGGATATTTTCTGGAACTACACAATAAACCCTCCTTAGATCCTCCCCACCCCTTGGGTATTCCAATCCCCCTCTGTGGGGGAGGGATGGATATTTTCTAGAACTACAATCTCTATTTTGCTTAACTGATATTCCCACATATGGAAACGCTTTTCCAAGCCATGTAAGTATTTTCTGCAGATCGTATTCAAAACTCTTTGTTTATTTGATCAAATTGAAATTTCCCTTGTTGGGTTTTGTTTCATTCCCTTGAGAATAATATTCTTTGTTTGAGCTGTATCCTTTTTCTTGTGCCTTCTCATGTGCAACTGTTAAACAAAGAAATTAAATGATACTCTAGGTGATAACACTTGGCTCCTCTTAAAATCCATCTGACAGTTTTTCCTTCGATATTTTCTATGGAAATGAAAGTATTTCAACAGACGAAAATAACAGAGTATTTTTTTCTGATATTTCCTTAATTTGATAACCCTGTTCAATTTTTGAAGGACTCACTTTCCCAGAGTGCTTTGTGAGCTTTGATTGTCTATTGGTGCATAAACCAAGGATACTTATAGGCTATTTTTGATATTCTGGTTGAGTGAGCATGCACAAAGTAATTCAAGATCAGGCTCCAGGGAAATAATGGAGTAATCTTCTTTGTTTCCCTGGAGCCTCACCTTGAATAGTCCCTTTCACAGTTCCTTTCACAGTTCCCTTTGCCATCTCGAAAGGTAGCTGTGCCTTTGCATTGAAGCGAGACAAACGGTGAGCTTGCAATGATAGAGACTTTTTTAACACCTTGGACAATTATTCACATGTCTCTATCATTGCAAGCTCATCATTTGTCTTTCTTCAATGCAAAGGCACGGCTACCTTTCAAGATGGCACAGGGAACTGTGAAAGGAACTATTGCTTTGTGTGTTATCACTCAACCAGAATATTGAAAATGGGCTATAAACATGGTATCCTGGTACTCAAAGAAATGTCTTGAATTTTCACAGACAAAATCGTGTAACACTGCCAGACCTAGAAGATCCATCATTACCTCCTCCTTATGTTGTACGTGTGATATTAGTGTATGGTAGATCACTATGTACTCCTGTAATCTCCACTCAAGCCCATCAGGTAAAGTATTAGTACCTTAGACTAAAGTCAAAAGGTCGAACTTCACTTAAGCCGTACGTATTCAGTGCCTTGTGCGTGCCTTGCCTTGCGGCGACCGTGATGTTTTCTAGATTTTTGATTGGCTGATTTTTTCTCGGGACCGCTTTCGTGCCGTGAGCTTTTCACAGTCATACGAAATCTGCTCTTGCAGTACACGCTTCCTTTGCTTACGGTTTGTACAAAATCTAACAGTAACCTCTATTTTTTTATTTTAGACTCTTCATAGCCTTTTACAGTCGCCTTATTTCTTCTTTGATGTACTTTATGTTCATCAGCTACCATCACTCAATAACAAATGCGAGGTAAAGGTGATTGATTGTACATCCTCCCTCTCTCTCTCCCTCCCTCCATCCATCCATCCATCCCATCAATCCCATCCATCTATCCATTCATCCATCCATCCCATCCATCCATCCACCCACACATTCACTCTGCTATCGTAAGCTATTCTTAACTATTTCTTCAACAGTTTATATCTATTCATTTCAGTCTATATACGATACTTTTTGCGAACTCGACGAAGACGAAGTCGGCTACATGTTGGAAGTGTCACGTAGCACTACTCGTCTCTTCGACCACATGGCGACATTGCTAGCACATCCCCTTCAACGTCCTAAGCAAAGAGATACGTATTATGTACTAACAGCGAGAGAAAGTGAAGAAAATCAATGAACAAAAAAAGGACGTGTACAGTATAAGGTACTAAGAAAGGCTCGGGAAACGGTGGAACTTTTGATTGCAACATTACGGAAACAGAATCGAAAATAGACGCAAGTTTTGTTTATAAACATTGCTATTGTGATGTTACAGCGCTTCCCAATCACACTCGCGAAATCGTGCAATTTGCTGTCACAACATTCCACGTGGAACGTGCCTTAATAACTTCGTGTTTTCCGACATTGCTATGGAAACACTTTTCAGTACTGACGTCAACCAGAACCTTATTTTGTTACGACGGCGATTCGCGCGTGTGATTGGAAAGCGCTGTAATGTGTCAAACGATTTTATCGATAGGATTTGTCACTTTGCTTTATGTAAAGCTAACACGCTAAATCCCAATTGAATCTGTGTGTTAGCTGTGCCCTGACTTAGATCAGCCAAGAGGTTGTTTCAGGGTTCGATCTGTGTGTTAGCCGTGCCCTGACTTAGATCAGCCCAGAGGTTGTTTCAGGGTTCGATCTGTGAGTTAGCCATGCCCTGACTTAGATCAGCCCAGAGGTTGTTTCAGGGTTCGATCTGTGAGTTAGCCATGCCCTGACTTAGATCAGCCCAGAGGTTGTTTCAGGGTTCGATCTGTGAGTTAGCCATGCCCTGACTTAGATCAGCCCAGAGGTTGTTTCAGGGTTCGATCTGTGAGTTAGCCATGCCCTGACTTAGATCAGCCCAGAGGTTGTTCCAGGGTTTGATCTGTGAGTTAGCCAACATTTCTACTTCAAATTTTACGTTGGAAATTTTTCTAAGAATATAATTTTCTTCCTCAGGGAGAACAAGTTATGTTGTTGTTTTTGCAATTCAACATGATAACTGCCATCACTTGAAAACTATATTGACCAAAATTTTGATACTTTTTTGAAGAAAAACAAAATAAAATTTCAAAAACAGA
Organism: Anthopleura sola; assembly: GCA_023349425.1. Lineage (NCBI taxonomy): Eukaryota > Metazoa > Cnidaria > Anthozoa > Actiniaria > Actiniidae > Anthopleura > Anthopleura sola. The sequence continues at coordinate 3,413,262 of JALHLI010000007.1, read as the reverse complement.
TCTGAAGCCTTTGAATTTGTAAATTTTTGGGATGCTCTCAATAAAACTAAAGTTTGTACGAAAAAACTCATGAACACCAGATGCATTTTAGGCAGTTTCTTTTCAGATATTTTGCTGGTATTTTAAAATTTAATAAAATATCTTTTTCGCCTTTTTTAAGGTTTTGCTCGTTGTTTGGGTTTATGGTTTTTGAATAGCCATCGTTTTTTTTATGTTCTAAATTATTAAATTAATCAAGAAAGAATGACAAAAGTAGGTAAAAAATGTTCAGAAATCTTTCATTTCTTTTCGGTTCTAGAATTAAGGAATAAAAAACAGTTTTCCGTGTATTATGCTCTGATAAAGACACGCGGGATGTGGAGAGAACACGAGAGAAGCGTAGGAAACCACGACGCGTAGCGTATACGAAAAGAAGTTTGCCTTTAAAATGTTAACTTACAATGTTTATAAAGCCTTTTTTCTGTTATAACAGTAACGTTTTTCGAAATGCATGATCAAATTTTTCGGGTTTGTTTGAACAATATTTTTATTAATAGCTTTTTTTTCTTTTCAAACTTTATGTACACTACTTTAAATCCTTATTCCGTCTTTTAATCCTTTAACAGGTGTGTACCTAGTTTATTTATTCAATCTAATTCCATATTTTCAAAGCGGTTTTTGAGAGAAGATTAACTTCCATGTTGTTGTACATAGGTCATCCACGTTTCATCACGTACTTCGTTCTGTTCTGAAATCTTAATCTTATCTGACTCATTAGCTCAAAAAAAAACATTCCTGATTCCTTAAGATTAAACTCTGAAAACCTAAGATCATAATTTTGAATATATTAAGTATTTAATAACGTAGAAAACAAATAATGAAGAAGAAAGTTATGGTTTATCATATAAGTGATGATTATTTGTTTTTTAAGTTGAGTACACTTTCTTTAAAACTTTTTCATGAACTTAAAAGAACATGTTCGCTATTTGAAATAATTTTTCGATGTAATTCTAGGAGCTATAAAGTGGTAAAAGTAAAACGAAGAAGCATTCGAGTTTTCGGGTTCGTTTAGTTGCAATATCGATCGTTGTGCTTTTACAATATCGTGCAAGGAAGCCAACCCATGTTGTTTCCTTGTTTACATATGAGTTTCATCTTGTAATTTAATTAACTTTTGACATTTTATAAACAAACTCGAGTGAAGAATAAAGAGAGTTAAAAATATATGAATAAGAAAGTTTTCAAACTATCGTATACGAAAGTTAACTTGGTTTTTACAACTTTTTCTCGTAGACAAAAAGAAAGAAGAAAGTTTCGTTGAAGAAAGCAATTGATAAAGAACAAACTTTCGTACTCTTTAGTGTGGGATGTTTTGTATTCTTTTGAACGTTTATTGACTTTGCAATCACTTTATTGACAGGCTAACACTCAATTAACTTGATAATGAACCCCAGGAGCCTATTTAATGTAGTTCCTGTTCTTTTAAGAAGTTCAAGAACGCTTTGTATTGTAATTGAACATCCCTTCGAGGTTGAGATTGAACCACCTTGTTGAAGGCGCGAAAATTTCTCTACGTAAAACTAATCTTTCACAAAACTAATTCGATATAAAGACTATAAGCAGACAAGCTGATTTATTCCTCAACAGCGGATTATGGATCGAAAACAAATTATCGAGAAGCAGAAAGCTCTTGGAGGTATTTGTCAAAGCAAGACGGGCGACGCCATTTTGAGAAAGAATGTCTTCGAGACGAGGGTTTTGAGGACAAGGTTGTCAGAGCTTGAAATAGAAGAACGAAGATGGAAGACGAATTATTCGTTTGAAGTTAGAGAAGCGAGAAAAGAGGCTCATACTCGAGAAACGGCTAAGCATCGGTCGTTTCGAGAAGTTGCCAGAGCGGCATTCGCTGCCAACAAGTTTAAAAATCTTATAACTACGAGTCAAAGAAGTGGTGATCATGTTGATGGCATAGAAGGCCCTAAAGAAGCTGATGTTGAAGAAGAAAAGCTAAAAGAAACTTGTAAGCAAAGTACTGAGGAAGAAAAGCTAAAGAAATCGAATGAAGAACAGCAAAAAACACCCCAAAACAAGAATGAATCCCCCAGTACAAACACAACCGACATTTCTGCCCGCGAGAAGACTAACACTCCGCTCAGATACTCCTACTCTCTTCCAGAGAAGGCTCAGCGTTTTTCAAACCCTTTGTTTACGCGTCGGAGAGCCGAGACTTTTACTGGAAGGTCACTTAAAACCACGGATTCACCGAGGAAGGTTAAGAGTGGAATTTTCACTCATGGAATTAATGGGAATGAAATCTCTCCTGGCATCTGCAGCTCGTCTTTGTCAGAGAATCCTTACTCGATAAGATTACCCATGCTCGACAAGCGGTTCTTGGATCTCCAAGCGGTTTTAGTACCCATGAATCAAAATGAAGAGAGCACGAGTGAGAATGAGGAAGAAGGTGATGACGACTATAGAGAATCGTTGGATGCTGTGTCGTCGAGGAGTGGATCTTCGATGTCATAATGCAAGTGAGAAGAGGAAGGAGAAGGTGATGGTGCCTAACGAACACAAAGATAATGATGATTAAAAGGATGGTGATGATGATGATTATGAATTGTGATTATCGCGATAGCGATGATTGTACACGGTGATCAAATTGATGACGATGATGAAGATAATCCTTGATAAATATGATGATGATAACGATCTTTTCAGGATGATACGTGGTGATGACGATGATGGTAATTATTATTATGATAATGATTATGAGGGTGATGTAATGCGATGAAATTATGATGACAATAACACAATGAATAATATAGATAGTGGAAAATAGTGAGATGAAAATAGTGAGATTTTCCATACATCGGTTCACTTTTGAAACAAAGCATTCAATCGAAGCTTCAAGTTAGTGTCAAATGATTATTCAAATTTGAACCCTGCAGCCTCGATTGAATGCTTTGTTATTGTGTACCAGTGAACCGATGTATGAAAATTGTATAAGGTTGGAAATTGAGTATAAAATTGAGTAATCTAGCTAAGTAATATGAATCGCTCATTAACATTGGACGACGGAGGACTGAAAATTTGGAAGAAACTACACTGTAGTACAGTGGACAACAACCTCCTTTCCATCTGCAGGAAGTGTTTTATTTAACCAACATTATTCATAACATAATGGCTACAAAGAAATAAGTATAGATAATAAATTTCTTAACAGAAGAACTTGAGATCTCATTTTTAAGTCAACCAAGATGGCGGCGATGACGTAACAACATGGCGGCGATGACGTCACGTGTAACAAAATAGCATATCAAATGCAAGATGGCGCGCAGTGTATGACTAGGAATTTTTAGTTTTCATTCAACGCGGCCAAATCATGACGACTTTAAGCAGACTTTACCTCAAGGGAACTATATGAAGCCAGAATGTTTTTACGTTGTTTAATTGATAATAAAACAATTATCTGATTCGGTTTTTGTAATATCCGGAATATTCAAGGCCTCGGTAAATGTTATCAGGCCGAGGCTTCGAACGGCTAATCATCATCACTTTATCTTTATCGGCTTATCAGTAACTTACAGGAAATTCGGTCTGTAATCAGAAGTCGCGTTTGGGGAGCAAAAATCAATTTATCGGGCAAAACGTTTTTTCTTTTTGGTTTTAATAGATTAATAAATTAATGTATTTTTTTTATTGAGAATTGACTGATACAACCCGGGCATATGGAATTCTACTTTCTCTTTGCGCTAGAAAATACGAGAGTAGACCTCTTAGCTTTGGTGTAATGATAGTTTTCCCCTTGCAGACCATGTGTCATTCCCTAGAGTATAATTTCAGTTAAACATGAGAAGACACATGAATATAGATACAACTCAAACAAAGAATCCTATTTTTTGAACTGATGACAAATGGTCTGTCAAAATGGGAAACAATTATGCCCCGAATAAGAAGCCGCTTATTTAGTCAAAATAGTTTTCCAGTGTCCAATAATAAATTCTGCTCATTTATTCTTATTTCGGTGAAGAATTTCCAGTGTCAGTAATGAATCAAAATGTTGAGCTACGATCGGTAAAGCGGAATTAATTCATTAATTGTCATTTCGATTAATTCTTGGTTTATCCATATCTCCTCTAGTTTAGCCACCAATAATAATACCTTCTTAATTAAGGATACTGAATACTACGAGTAATGGTATTGTCCTTTATCGTTTATTATAAGATATAGAAAGCTTTATTCAACTCATTGAAATGAAGAAAACAATTAGGCACTGTCTGGCATGACGGTTCAATCTAGACAGTTTGGAGATTTTTCGTAGATAAGGGCTATTAAGCCTTTCATACTTAAGTACTCTTACTTGAAGAATATTTTTATCGATGTTTCTTGTCAAATTCAGATTGTTTTCCCCCTCTTTTTCGCTTAAATACTATAAATTAGTGTGGTTTTTAGTGAAAAAGGTCGAAAAGCAAATTTGAAGAGCGTACCGCGGTATCTGGCGGGCGTACTGAAGTGATTGTTTCCGTCTATATTTTTTGAAATTCAAAACTATACTTAGGAAGCAATTTTAGTTTTGTAAGTAATTGGCAGGGGTTAGATGACAGGTGAATTAGCACTTAGAGTGGAATCTTGATGGTTTATAAACACTGGAAGTTTGAATCATCCAAAATGATCGTGAATTAAGTAAAAGGAAAGCACTCGGATATGTGTGGTACTTTAGAAATAGAGAGAGAGAGAGAGAGAGAGAGAGAGAGAGAGAGAGAGAGAGAGAGAGAGAGAGAGAGAGAGAGAGAGAGAGAGAGAGAGAGAGAGAGAGAGAGAGAGAGAGAGAGAGAGAGAGAGACTTAGCCGCTTAAACCCCGCTTAAACTTGTGACGTAGCAAAGAAAGTTATAATAGGATTCACAGTGCTACACATGGTAGGTCAAGCGAATGGCTTTAGGCAAAAAAAAATGTAAAATCTACTTCAGTCAAGGAGACGTATAATAACCACTAGACGTAGGGTTCATAAGCCAACTTTCGCAATGATAGTCGTAAACAAAACATGGAACACAGGGAGTGTCAGGATTAAGCAATATGGGGCAAGCAGCAATTGAAAAGTCAAGTAGGCAAAGTATGGAATATACCAGGACTTATCCCAATTTGGAGGCATAACACTAATTACTAACAATTCACTCATGATTGTAAGCTGTACGGCTGCTAATAGTGCCTTAATATGCAGCCCGTAAAGTCCTCCACTGGTCACAATTGTAAAGCGCATTGAGACGATGTGAAATGCGCTATATGAGAACTTCCCATTATTATTATTATTATTATTATTATTATTATTATTATTCAATTTAGCTGGGGCTTAATGTTTTCCCATTCCAGACCACGTGTCATTCCCCAGAGTATTATTTCTTTGTTTAACGGTTGCACACGAGAAAACACATGAATATGGATACAACTCCGCAAAAAAAAAAAAATAAATAAAATAAAAAATTTCTTAAGGGAATGACACGCGGTCTGAAATGGGAAAACATTTGTAATACGTCCAAGTGGATTTGGTCCATAGATATGAAGAACTGGGCTGTACAACCGGGCGAGTGACGATGAGGAAAACAAGAACACAATGGACAATGCAAAAAGAATATTGTAAATAGGCAAAGATAGCAGCTGTGACGAGACAAAAGATGTTCTAGTGTCATCTTGTTTCATCGTCAGGAGTTACACTACTAAATTAGCAAAATTTACTTTCAATATTCTAAAAATGAATCCTATGAAAACTTATATTTAATCATGAAGCTAGTCTTCAGTAACGAAACAAAATAATTTTCATGCAAGTCATTTTCTCCCTTGAGCAAGCGGGGTGCCTTTTCAGGACCACTAGGTCACAGGCTAAATTAGGGCTTCATTATGCCTCACAAATTCTAACAAGCTAAAATTCATTTGGAAGAGACGGGGTATATACATAAATATCCATTACCCTATGGAAAAACCTTGACATATATAACTGCTCTAATAGTCCTATTATTCCTATAATTTTTCTTTTGTGGCAATTTCTTCAATGACTGAGGTCTTCTTTTGCCTTGCGATTGGTGAGAAATTGCCTCCCTGATGTCTGGTCTCGTGATTTGCCAGCCGAAAGCTTGTTTTCCAATGGAGTGACTTTCTACAGATGTATAAGTTGACACACTATTATACATGGCAGATAGTATTTTTACTTTGGTCTGTTTGTTTAGAGGAAAGGGTAAAACGACGAAGTAGCCAAGAACAAACATTAAAGCATCTGCCCTCAGTATTGGATTCGAAACTCACGGCTATAGTTAGATGCCCTGAAGTTCTTCAAAATTTGCCAATATCAGTGAGTGCTCTTCTCATTCTGTTTCACCGTGTGGAATTTAAACTGATCTCTCGACGATTTCATATTTCTTCTACATGTAAGCTTCTTCTTTATCCATTTTTTCCTGCGGTTTTCCACTACACCTGTACAGTCAACAACTGCATACCAAGGTAAACGTAGTCATTAGTTTTCGCTCGAAGATTTTGTACGAAATTAAAGCTCAAGCTTTTGATTTCAGCTTTGATTCTACTTGACTAACTAACGATTTTCTAGCTTTTTATCCGTTTTGGGAAAAGATATCGGACTATACCTGTAATAAGTAGGCTTGAAATTTAAGTACGATCAGCAAATATCATCGCAGATACGTCTTTGTGTTCAAACAATCCATGGCTATATCAGATATGAAGCTAAGATATGGCATTTGACAGCTCTAGCGCTATTCAAAGCTAGAAGAATATTATTACAGAAAGCTAGGTTTCTAAAGGGGTTTCTAAACTATATTTTTGCCAGCCAAAATAATGACAAAAGTATTGTGCAAGTGAAACGTTTTAGCGAAAGAGCTTGGATGAGTGTCTTTTTGAAGCCAAGTAGTCGAAGAAGAAATTCTTATCGTCGTTGGGCAACTGACTTGGTGAGTCAGAAAGAAAAAAAACAGAAAAGCATTCAAGTGATAATTCAAAAAGTACTTGATACCATTTTCTCTCAGTTCTTTAATTAAAATGTTTCCGAGTTTTTGGCTTTTTTTCTTCTACGTTTTTAATAGTCGTCTTTGTGGTAAAAGAGTAGTGATAAAGAAATACTTGGCAAAAGTGATAGTGAAGCAAGAATTATTGCTGTTGAACAGGACATCATAATTGGAGTCTAAGGAAAGAAAGAAGGTAGAAAAGAAAAGAAGAGAAGAGAAAAGAAGAGAAGAGTAGAGAAGAGAAGAGAAGAGAAGAGAAGAGAAGAGAAGAGAAGAGAAGAGAAGGAAGAAGAGAAGAGAAGAGAAGAGAAGAGAAGAGAAGAGAAGAGAAAAGAAGAGAAGAGAAGAGAAGAGAAGAGAAGAGAAAGAGAAGAGAAGAGAAGAGAAGAGAAGAGAAGAGAAGAGAAGAGAAGAGAAGAGAAGAGAAGAGAAGAGAAGAAAAGAAAAGAAAAGAGAAGAAAAGAGAAGAGCAATTTCTAAACCAGTTTCCGGGTGGTTTAGAGCAATTTTAGGTGGAAAAAAAATAGTTCCCTTGCGTTTTGGTGATTAATTCTATTTTTCAATTTTCCTTGGCCTAATACAATTCCAATTTTAAGACTATTTTCACTTGTCAACTTCGTTTCACGTTTGCCATAAAGGAGATGCTCAAAGTGTCTATTCTTTAACGAAATGTTTAGAAACCCTGCAAAACCAGGCTGAATCTATAATAAACGCAGAGTAGCCAATACGTTCACAGCTCTTTTTTGTCCAGTTCAAACGTCGAACATCGCATGAGCTGTACGCATTGATAACAATGGATAATAAGACAGTCTTCTTTGATGTCATTTGCTTCGGCTCATGAGAAGATCGACGTTTGACCTGGACCTTATAGAGATTCCAGCATTCATTATTTAAGGTTTAGGGTTTTCGTATTTCAACTTAAAAATCAATATGCCTTCATTTTGGCTCTATTGGTAGATATTAGTGAGCTTTAAAAGGTCCTGGGTTGATTTTTCAAAATACGAAGTAGTTTTCGAAATTGATTTCTCGGCCTCGAGACCCAAAATCAGCTGTCTGTCACGAAAAGCCTCTCGCTTGAGCAAAAAGTTTTAAAATCTTGCAAAACAAACACTTAGTTTCGATAAAATAGGTATAAAATAAAAGCTAAAACCAAGCTTTTCCAGCTTGGCTCCAGAGGTTCTATATAGCGGTTTCAACCTTACGTCCTTGACAATATAGTTGTCAAGGCACTGGTCAGAGGACAAGCAGTCGTGAACAAAACAGAGGCTACGATTTGCAAACATGATTATTTTTTGTGCAATTAATGGGTTGGAACAATCGAATAGGGATAAAAAAAAATCCTGATAAAAAAGAAAAGAAAAAAAAAAAAAAAAGAAAAAAAAAAAAAAAAAAAAAGAAAAAAGAAAAGAAAAAAGGATAGCTGAAAACCTCATGAGCGATGTTGACGCGTGTCTATTACGACCATTATATTTCAGAAAAATTAAAAACTAGTACGTTATGATGTATTTCCATATATAATGCTAAAAATCATGCATACTGAGTTTCATTCATTCTTATTAATTCATCCATCCATTTTCATTTATTCTCATTCATTTTCATCTATTGTCATTCATTCATTTCTCCATTTAATAATCATTCGTTTATATATTTATTCAATCAATCTTTTATTCTCAGATATTTATTTATTTATTCTCATCAAGAGAGCATATTTCTGCTCTCTTGTTCAAATTCATTCATTTTCTGTTCAACAACCTGGAACTTATAAGCGCAATGGGGTAGGTAGAAATAAAATGAAAATGATTAATCTTTCAAAAGTTAATCTTGGAAAAGCACTTCAAGGAGTGGTGAATACCATAGCCCTCACAATCCGAAGTACGTTGAACCGTTGTTAACTGCGTCCCATCCAAACACCTTCCTTGTGATCCGTGACAACTTCGATGGTCACGCAATATTTATATCACAGAGCACTTGCATCGAGCTGTCTTGTGTTTTACAGTAGTCGAACTTGGAAGATATTCGTCGAAAAAGAGGACTTATTCAATGTCAGGAAGTTCCTATTCAATATTCAGGTTAGCTGATTGCTTCATATGTGTAATAACCGATACATTTTATAGGAAATATTCAGTTTCCGATTCGGCCTCTTTTATAATGTAATAATAGCATCGAATACCGTTTGGTTATTCAATGCCAAATGTGATAATTAAGAATTCTGTCTTTGGTGCTTCTTCTCCGTGTTTTAAGCACAAGATATTCTTAAAGAGCTTCTGCACTTAGCTCAAATCAGTGAACTGTTCAAAAATTATGTAAGGTCATCACATGTCAACAGCCCGCTAATTTTAATGGAATATCCGTTTCACGAGCAAATTTACTGATATTTTTGAAGCGTTGGCGAAAAAAACCCAGAATAGTTTTAATGTAGGACTTGAGAAGCATATCTAAACCAGGGCTCGAAATAGAAAAGATAAATGGCGAGACAGTTTCATATTTTCGGCAGGATAAATAAGTTTGGAGCAAGATTCTCCTGCCATTTTATTTTCCATTTGGCAGTTCAAAACTTTTTTAGCCCGACAGTAGTAAAACTTGACCTGCATTTTGGCCATTGGCAGGCCCCTATTTCGAGCCCTGTAAGCTCTGCTTATTAGCAAGAATTTTAAGTTAATCGGAGAATGGCCACATATCGAAAATATTTTTCACAATTTGGTCATAAAACACAGGTTGATCAGCGAGGTAAAAATCGCTCTTCAAAGAGAGTGTTTTTGAGGGTCAAAGTTATCATTTAGAACTAAACAAATGCGAGTTATGAGATGAGAAATACCTATTTTATCGAAATTAAGAGTTTCTTTTGCAAGATTTTAAAACTTTTTGCTCAAACCAGAGACTTTTCGTGACAGACAGCTGATTTTGGGTCTCGAGGCCAAGAAATCAATTTTCTTGCATAATTCAAAAACTACTTAGTATTTTGAAAAATCAACCCAGGACCTTTTAAAACTCACTAATATCTGCCAATAGAGCCAAAATGAAGGTAGATTGATTTTTGAGTTGTGGCCAGAATTTCTCGATTTTGTCTGGTTTTTCTTGACATTGGCTCTAAAGGGTTTTCTCATCTACCTAGTTCTTTCTAAGCATAGTTTAGAAGCCGCTTCGTCAACTTTTACCGTGCCATTAATTGCTTCCATCGACAGTGCGGAAATCCTTCAACGGACGTCCTTCCGCGCCATTTTGAAATTTGCACAAATATCGACACAGTTTTACAATGTCAAGTAGATTACGTCTCAATTCTACTTTCTACTCACTGCCGTTTAGCGCAAAACAATCAAAGAATTACTAATTAACGTTAAAAAGAGAAGTTTCTCAGCCTATGCGTGGGAAAAGACATCGCATCTGACATCATCTGGTATCTGACATCGCTGATCTGACACGGCTACGTTAAGCGACATCCGCTGAACCAATCGCAGCGCGCGAGAAAACTCCTCATATCGTCATAGAAAACTCAGAAAGACATGAGATGTCACGATGAAGCCATGACACTTATAAGTCTGTCACATGTACAATCAATCTTAGAAAAAAAGTGATCTAAGGATGTGCTTTGTTGTTACTCGTGTAGACCAACTTTCAAACTCAAGCAAATTTCTAAGTACCTATCAAGAATGACAGCCTATAATCCTGCAGGACAAAACTGCATGTTGGGACTCTTCCACCGTTTCATATTTTTTTGGGGGGTTGAAACGATAAGTACTCCACACACTTTTAGGCCAAAACCTTTCCTCCCCTCCCCAGACAAATATATTGTCCTATCATAACCGAGTTTCCACCAAACCTTTCAAGGCAACATTGATCGGGGGAGAAGGGTTTTTTTTTAGAACAGTTAGCAAAAATTTTTATTGTTGTCCAAAAAGTGAAAAGTCCAAAAAGGTTTTGTCCAAGATTGTAAAAGTACCGTCCGAGTTGTATCGAGTTCTAGATTAGCTGATATCAATAGTAATTATTTCAAATCTCAAATTCAAATCATTCGAATACTCTTGAAAATCATAATATATCCTTTTAAGACGTCCTTGACCGAGACTTCTGACCTTCTCGACCCCAACATTAGTCTATTGGACGCACCATCAAAGAGCTGTCTTCGATCATGGATCTACGAACCCGACAGCTTCAGGACGTCCGAGTTTTCGGCATCCGCTAAAATAACAAAATTACGGAAGCCAGAACTCAAGAAAATTCGAGAAAATTTGCCGCGTGAATTGTCTCCGTCGAAGAAACAGGATAAGCAGTCTAACTAATAGATACCCAGGATATGTATTTACACTTTTTGATGAGTTGTTCAAACAAGTGATACGAGACGACTTGAATGGGGCATTTTAGTTCTAGACAATGTCTCAAACTCATTAATAATGATCAGAGTATTGAAAGTTGTCGCGAAATTAAGGTCCTCATTAGTTCCGTTCTGTCTCAGTTCTGTCAATAAAGCAACAGCTTTTCAAGCTCCACTTAGAACAACTGCTTACTAGACAAGCCATAAGAAAGCTAAGGTAAAAGCAAACATTTTACTTCGAAAACGCAGGTAGGGGCTCATGTATAAAGCGTTTGAATTAAGTTGCGAACCTGAGACCTCAGAGGTGAGAGACGACTATGCTACTCTTGATTTCCTGAAAGCGTATCTCAGGCTAAGGTATTGATTGCATGACGTACCGAGGCGTAACTGTGTCGGATGTGTATTGGTCGCGCGTGTTGTTATTGACTCCAACGATTCCGTCGCAATGCACCCTTCTCAAAATTATAATGAATGCGAGGCTAACATGGAAATACAAAAGAAATGCCACAAATTCCATCGAGAAAAAGTGTGATTTCTATTGTGATTCATGTTAGCCTCGCATCCAAGATAATTTTGAGAGGGGTGCATTCCGTACTGACGGTGCGGCCGTGTGTCGTAGCTGAGATCTTTTTGCTTGGTCTTCAATAGACTTACTGAGTTTCATGTTGAATGGTTCTAAACCTTTTTAATATTTCTTTTACAAAATACAGTTTCTTTTCAGGAACTAGTTTCGTCTCTATGAGATCTTTTCAACCCTTAAAGAATATCGTGCGCCATAGCGTTTCACCATTACTCTATAGACCCCATGCAGCACGTCGGAATGCAGCCCAATTTGGAGGACAAAACAATAGGTTTCCAATGGACTACTTCGACGATGCGGCGGCCATCTTGAATCTGAATTAATGAAAATAACTTTTTACGAGATGCCGGGGGTATACGTAGGATCTGATAAAGAAAAAAACAAATCCTGGCTTTCTCTGGCCATATCATGCTGGTTAAGTGACAAGCATTTCATTTTTCTACGTAGTATCAGTCATTATTTTCACATCTTTAATCGCAATGCATTATGGGGAATCCAAAAATGTCGGATAAAACAGAATGTTTCATCTATTTGTCTTTCTTTCATGCTCATCTTCTTAATTCATCTCTTGTCCAGTTGTCTAGGCGTGAAACGTTAATTTAAATCGATGCCATAAGTGTAACAAAGATTTGTATATTTGCCCCCTACCAAAATGGCCGCCGTATCGTCGAAGTTGTCCATTCTCAGGAGATTGAAATTCTTTTGTTTTGTCCTCCAGATTGAGCTTCTTTGACGTCATGTGAAAGGGGTCTATAGATGATATATAATAATTTTTATCATAGTGAATAGACCGTAAATAATGATTCAGCTCCAGTAATTACGTTTCAAATGATTCAGTTCCAAACAGAGTTTCAGACGTCCTATAAAACTGGACCATGGGACAACGACTGCCTCTAACATTACTGGTCCTGTATGCGAGTCTCATTCAGCTTGTTAAAGCTGAACCTGACTGTCACCATGGTTACTTCGAGTCACATCCGGGGTACAAGCTACAGGGTCACGTGATAAGAAGGATATCAACAGAGAGTATATGGTCGTGCGTCTTGGAATGCAGACGGTTTTTGATGTGTTTTTCTTTAAATGTTCACACGGATAAAGACGCAGGGGTGCAGTGTGAGTTGAACAAATCATCTAAGAAGGCAAGTCCGAAGGACTACGTTCGCATGTCATCATCTGGACAAGAATACTTGGATCTGGTGAGTAATTGAATGGTGTATTTTGGGCACAAGGTAGGGGGAGTACGATTTTTGCATTCCAGACCACGTGTCACAATGTGCGCATTGCAGTGCATGGGTCTTGAATAATCCTTATCCTGTGCGCATATTTTAGATCCCGAATAACATGGATCAGTGGACTACCCAACCACTCGCTTGTTCCTCAGACAGAGAAGGTAAGAAGTCACTCTACTATGCTGCTACTACTGCTACTGCTGCTGCTACTGCTGCTGCTGCTGCTGTTGCTACTGCTACTGCTACTGCTGCTGCTGCTACTGCTGCTGCTACTAATTGTATTATTGATAATTATAATTACTATACTACAGCATTACCCAGTGGCTGGTATCGTTACAATTCCTTTGTATACAAATATTTCAACGAGAAGTTGATCGAACAATTTGCTCGTAAGCGATGCCACAATCTTCACATCGGCGCAGATCTTGTCTCGCTGGAGAACGAAATGGAAAAAGAATTTGTGAAAAGTCTTACCTATGTAGAATCAACGGCAAACGCGTCAAGTAAGAATATATACGTTAGTTTTTATCATATTAATGTTCCACCTGATCAGGGCACCGCGGGTAACTCACGGATCGAATCCTGAAACAACCTCTGAGATGATCCAAGTGACCAGAACGTACATGGCTAACTCACAGATCAAACCCTAAAACAACCTCTGGGCTGATCTAAGTGACCAGGACATGGCTAACTCTGACAGATCAAGCCCTAAAATAACCTCTGGGCTGCAGATCGAAGTCAGGATACACCGGGCTAACTCACAGAATTAGAATCCCGAAAGGGGGGGGGGGGGATTGAAATTTAGCGTGTTGGGTTTTTGGATATACAAAAACTGGAGAACCCGGAAAAAAACCCTTGAATCAAGGGAAAAGCATAATAACCTCAATTCACAAATAATGCGAGTCCCGGAATCGAACTAGAGACCCCAGAGGTGAGCTGAAAGACCAGCTGTGCACCATTACCGCTACGCCACCCCTGATTTACCATTGATATCTATAGGTATATGCATGGGGACCAGTTTAGGCCATAGAGAGTTTTAGTAGTAATGCACCCTTCTCAAAGTTATCTTGGATGCGAGCAAACATGAAACACAAAAGAAATCACACTTTTTCTCGATGGAATTTGTGGCATATATTTCTGCAATTTCTATAAGGCTGCATTATACCTCATTAACGATTCTGGCGTTGCCTTTCAGCACCAGCTAACAACCGAAAGATCTGGATTGGACTGAATGACAGGACAACTGAAGGGACGTTTGAATGGTACGATGGGAGACCCTACAAGTATGTAAACTGGGCAGATAAAGAACCAAACGACCTTGAATCGAAAGAGGACTGTGTCATTTCTTTCGCAGGTGGGGCTTGGAATGATGTTCCTTGCAACCACACTTATGCATTTGTATGCAAAGCACTAGACTTTAGGTAAATGTAAGCATTGCCATGGTAACGTGACGTCAAAGCAGCTCAATTTGGAGGACAAAACAATCCAGCTGAGTTGATCGCTTTCCCCGAAAGGAATTATGGGTCACTATTTTTGGTTAGCATTTTCCGAGCATTTTCCGAGTATACAATGTAGACTTTTCTTGTTGATTGAAATAAAATTCCGCCATGAGTTCGACTATCGTTTACGATTAATTTTTATGAAGGAAGAATTCGTATATCATAAATTCTCTTGCAAGAATAATGGGAAAAGGCTAATCAAAATACGATGTCGAATTCTCAATTCTGATTGGTTGACCTTGAGTTTGTTCTGAAGGTCAACTCAGCTGGATATAATTTCAATTCCCCGAGAATTGTAATCTATTTTTTTGTCCTTCAAATTGAGCTGCATTCCGACGTACTGCAAGGGGTCTATTGCTGAGAATACACGCTTACGCTCTAAGCTGGAAATGAATTACAGCATAGGAATGGAAACGAGGTCCAAGGACCATATGCTAACGAAGATAGAAAATAAATATCATGATCAAAAGAATCCGTTCACCTGAGAGAGAAAAATCTCGTTTATTATCATTATTATTTTATTATTTTTATTAATAAATAAAACTTACGAGAAGACTAGTTGTCATTTTTGTAATTTGAATATTTCGGCCTATACTAGTCTTCTCGTAATTTCATTTATTATCAAACTATATGCCCAAAAGAATATATTTAATTATTGTTATTATTATCATTATTATCATTATTATTATTATTATTATTATTACACACTAGATTTTAGATATCTACCTATTATATATTACGATGAGCTTTTATTAGTTCTTGTTTTGCTTATTACATAATGACATTAGTACCAATACGATTACATTGATTACATAACTACTTATTATATTTATTATTATTATTATGATATGACATGACTTTTTACAGAAGATTGCGGAAATACGGCATAATTTCTAATTAATTTCCGAACTGACAGATCAAATGGCATTGATTATTATTATTATTCTGTTAAATCAACCTTGCGTTTGTGTTTATTTTAATTATTATTATCATCATTATTACTATTATTATTATTATTATTATCATTATTATTATTATTATCATTATTATTACTATTGAAAAAACATGGTCCTTCCATACTACGTAACTACTTCTGAGAGCGTAAGTGTGTATGGATTAATATTCAGCATATCCTCTTTCACATTGTCAGTTTATTTGCAAAGTACATGGGAAGGCAGGGATTATCGCAGATAAGGTCGAAACAATAGCCCACTTCCGATATATGCCTTGCTTGTCACGCACAAACATCCGCGCTCATTACAAGGTACTGCTAAATTTTAATTCATTAATCATATCCATTTTGAAATCATTAGCAAATCCTTTGGAAAATACATGTATGTAAATATGAATCTAACTTAGAATAGCCCCCCAAAGTACAGCCTTGTGGCAAAAACAACAAGATCTATTTGCGTTTACCTTATATATATCTGAGTTTACGACTTTTATCTAGATTGGGCTTCCTGTGTTTTTAGGGTGACAAATATCCCCACCCCTCCCCAAATGTTTGCTCTTAACTCTCCCTACTCTCTCCCACTCGGTATAGCTTGGTTTGAATAACGACGGTTTCTGAAAGAAGTATGAAAAACTTCAACAAAATGAAAGAAAAATAGCAAAATGCTGACATGTTTAGCTTTCTAGTGAGCTAAACATCGTACATTCTCCGTTTTTTTTTTCATCTTGGAGAATTTAGCAAAAAATCCGAGCTTAAAATTCGGTATAAAAAAACAAGCAGTTGTGAAATCTACCAAAAATGGCCGCATTGATTTCAACTTTAAAATTTCTTAAGAAAAAACTTCTTAAAATTCCTCCAAAGAGAATCGTTAGGTTTAAAAACGTCTAGCAGAAATATGAAGAGGAAAACACCGAATAAGCCAATACTGGAAAGCACTTTTAACAGCGATTCTTCATCCGAAGATGATCGCCTGGTTTCAATGATAACAAGAGGTCACACAGACGAAGTTAACCAAACTCCTAAAGACTCCCATTTCTTAAGAAGGGTTTCTAACATCTTTAAGAAAAGTGAAAGCAAAGAAAGGATCTTGGGAGCAAGTGCTAAGAGGAAAAATACTTCGCCGACTATTTTACAGCCTTTGATAGATACGAGGAAGATTTCGACTGCGAGAAAGTCGCTTGTTTTTCCAGAAGGCAAAGTGAAAAGTCCATTACAACAGGTAAGCTTAGTATTTCAGTTTAACTAGCTTTATTCTGGTCTATCTAGGAGTTTTTTTGAGCTCCAATACTTGCAGCTATCATAGTGCCATCATTAAGTATTAATCAAGACTATTCGGAAGGCCATTGAAAGCTAAAAATTTGTTAAAAGTTGATAATTCATAAGCTTAGAACTGCAGTTTCAAATACTGAAGTCTCTTCGAAATGTTCATTCAAAATTTTTTTGAAGAGTTCCGGTATTTTTTCTGAATTTTCCGAATTATTACTCACGAAAATCGATCTTAAAAAAGCTTAAAAAATATAGTACTTTTGGGTCTTTAGAAATATTTTTTTTACCTTTTTTACCTTTAATTTTTTTCTGATCTTCATCTGCAAGCAAGTTAAGCTTACTTCTTTCGTATTCTTAATTTTTTTATTCAGAAAAAAAAACACGTAAGAGGAAAAAAATCATGAACACTTTCTCAGTATACCATGGCTTTTTTATCTTTTTAAAATCCGGTCCAAAGAGCTTGGATAATAATGAATTTTTTTTTCTGAATATTCAGTTTGCACAATTGAAGATTGTGGAAGTTTCACCTTGTGGTGTCTCCACGAAAGACTTGAAAATAAAACTATTTTAGATTTTAAAAAATCCTCATCCATATAAGGAAAATATTTTAACCTTCTTTATAAACCTTCAGCAAAACACAAAGGAAATCTCTTGAGGAAGGAATAATTTATGATTTTGTTTCGAGATTGAACACTTAGAACAAAAGCATTGGCATTGGCATTGGCATTCATCTTGTTACGTCATCTTAGCTTCTTTGGCGAACGAAACTGAAGTGTGGCTTTCGTTCTTTCTCTTTAAATATTGAAACGTCCGGTTATCGATAATTTCTATATGAGATTTCGAAATATTTTAACTGCCAATAGCAGCATCGAAACTTGCAATGAAAATAAACGACAGAAAGGAGGAATATTTGCGATTGTTGATGAGCTAGAAATAGCGTAAGGCCAAGATTTTAGAGGGAGGGGCGGATAGCGTAACTGATTCGTGATTTTTTTGTTTTTGTTTTTTTAATTGTTTTTTTTTTTAATCAAAAAAATCAAACGGAAAATGAAAAAAAGCAAAAGGGGTGAAATTGCTGAAAATCTTCAAATTTAGAACTTTAAGCATTTAATAGTGAAACTTATTGGCTTTTTGTCCAAAGTGATTTTTTTGCACTCAACTGTCACCTCTGGGGTCTCGGGTTCGATTGCTAGACTCGGCATTACCATATGTCAATGTGAGAAGAGTTTTTGGCTTTCTTTCTTGATCAGTGCTTTTTTCTGGTTTTCCTCCCTCCTCAAAGCCCAACAAGCTAAATTCCAACTTCCATCTGTGAGTCAGCGGCCCCCTGGCTTATTAGATCAGCTCAGATGTTATTTCAGGGTTCAATCTGTGGGTTAGCTGTGCCCTGACTTAGATCAGCTCAGAGGTTGTTTCAGGGTTTAATCCGTAAGTTAGCAATCCCCTGACTTAGATCAGCTCAGATGTTATTTCAGGGTTCGATCTGTGAGTTAGCTCAGCCAAGATGCCTCCAGGGCTCAATTTAAAGTTCGAATTTGTTAGGGGGGAGGGGAGGTACGGGGACCGTGTATGACAGGGGCCTGGGATGTGGGAGATTCCAATTTCCGTTCTGCCAAGCGATCTGCTTGTATCAGCCATGTTAAGAGTAATACTACTTCTTCCTTCCTAAAAAACACTTTTATCCCCAATGTAAAACCTCCACAAGCATCCACAAAGCACAATGGTGGCCTTCGAGGACCGTTTCTGGGTATACAACCTCAAAAGTTTATCTTTTTGAGCTGCAAACTTGATTGTTTTGCGTTCAACTTCGTGTCTTGTCGTCAACTCGAGTTTTTGAGTCATTTTGATCGAAGATTTCTTCTGGTTTTCTCTTCATCAGGGCGATAAAAATGCAGGATACGATGTGCTATATCATAATATGAAATATGGGAATAATGTCAGTGTCAAAGTTAGTGATTTCATCCGAGAAAGGTGAGTTGAAAGTCGTATCCAAAACCATCAACATTGGAAATCTCGCATCAAAATTGCAACTCTGGTTTGAAAACTTCATAATCTCAAAACTAAAGTAAAAATTGTTTTATTTTAGAGCTGCTGTGGAGGAGAGTTATTCTAAAGCTCTCGTGAAGCTAGCTAAATCAGCGTATTCCGTCTCCCAACTTGGGTAAGCTTATTCTTGTCTTTATAATTAGGATATCAAGTCTTGAGTTTAATTTAAAAGTCGCATCAATCCTCAAAAAATACATAAAGTTCTCTTTGTATTTTTGAATTGTGTTTTGCCTTCTGCTTCACCGATCTTCTCCGATCGCTGTAGTTTCCTTCTATATTGAATAAATATTCTCACAGATTGAAAATCCAGACAATCTGCTCTCATAAAAAGAGTTTATTAAACTTGGCAAGATTATATGCACGTTTGATTTCCTGAAAACGTTCTGAAAAAAAATCTCACGTTTTTACTGTCTTCCCCAAATTAAAGATTCCTCTTAACTTATTACTACTCTTTCATACCTAAAGATAGCATAAATCTGGACAAAATTCTTGCAAATGACACAGGCATTAACTATTATAATTTTTAGGCTCATTTTGGGAGTATTTTTTGAAGAAATTTTGAGTGTTTATGTTCTAATACTTTAGGAATTTGTCACAGAAATTCCAAGTTTAACAGTCGGGGTCCCTTGTCTTGAACTACCTTTTTACCAATAAAATAAAATAAAATATGATTATTTAATGAGCTGAGAACGAGAGATTCAGTAAGACTAAGATATACTAAGTGTTCTGGTGAATTTTGAAGGTGATAATAATTTTTTTAGCTCCTTGGAATGCATTTACAAGTTACATGTAACAGTTAATTTTGGAATGTATTTTGGTCAAATTGTTTGCTTCTAAATGTTAAATGGCTTCTAAAACTCAGAAATCCTATCTTCAAGAATAACAGATAAATATTTTCATACATGAAATATAAAAATGATATTAATTGTACGCATGATGTAATTATTTTGGATGTCAATCAACGTATCCTCAAGAAAATCTTATTACAAACAATAATTATTTGCATAAGTTCTCAATAGTTACAAAAGCAACCCTATTTACATATTTTTCTTTTCTTAAATTTACCTTCTTAAGGTTTTAATAAGCCTTCATAATTATTTTTACACGTTTGAATGAGTTTATAAACAAAACATCAACACTTTTGGCATATTTTGGGTAAAATTCTTGTGGTTAGGTAATGGTTAATAATTCCATAAGATGGATTTGAGATACCTTCCTCATTGGTCTATTAATTAAAACATTTTAACATTTATTAACCTGAAAGACCTGTCACTTAATTATTATTTATATTATATTTTTTGAGCAAATTTATCAACATGGATTTATATTTCTCATGCTCAAACGAGCTAATTTATATTTTTCTCGCTTGTGTTTTAATATTTCTTATTGATTTGGTCACTTCTGCTAGATCATTTGAGCCACTTTGGGGAGTTCTCCGTGTAGCTACTGATAAACTTGCTACTGCACATCATACGGTTGTGGTGAAACTACATGAACTGGGCAAAGAAGTTAAGGAATATGGCGACAAACAGAAAGAACGACACAAAGCAGTAAGTCCTGAGTACCAAAATGTTTATGATTTAAATATATTCCTCTTTTGGTTTTGGGGAACGAATTCAATATGAATATTTCTTTTCTAATTTTGCTAATTTTCACTCGCACACACTGCCGATAAATTCAATATTCTATGTAGATACAACTCTCATCTCACAAATATGATTTATGATTTTTTTTAATAGTTGGTGAACAAATACCTTTTCTGAATTTGCTTGAATGACCACAGAACGATAGATTCCAGTTGAAGCTGGGGTTTTCTATCCATAAATTTACTGTATTTTCTACTCCAGCTAAGAAAACACAACACCACTGCTATTATGTATACAATGCTCAACTTACATGTTGATTTTCATGGAGGGAGGAAAACCTTAGAAGCTGGAGAAAAACCCTTGTGTGCAAATAGTGATTAAAGACAAAGATAAAGGGAGAGAACAACACATTAAATGAATGCAGTTGACATATAATTATGTGGTTTAGATATGTGTCAAACCAGTCATCCAAGAAGCAGGATACAACACTAAAAGTTATACCTTCTTTTTACTATTTTCACTGGAAAATAAGAAGTCTTACACTTCCGTTTATGCTTCTGTTTGTACTTCCGTCGTAGCTTAAGCAGAGCTTAAAATAACAGCTGATTATCGGACAATGTCCAGTCAGAATTGGAACTTGCCTGTTCAAATCTTTGCCTTGCTGGTCATTTTTTAACAGTAACGTTGAACTAGAACCGAAGTATGACCAAGCTAAAACTAACTTGGCTGGTGATCATGACTGGCAACTAACCAGCCGTTATTTTAAGCCGGTTAAAGGTGTATCGATGAATTAATGTATTGTTTTTTAGGCAAAAGAGGAATTCAGTGGCACAGCTGAAATTGTACAGACGATGCAGGTTATGACACAGGGACTTACGAAGGTTAGTTTGTAAACTGAAGGTGAAAGGCAATTTTATGTGACCATATCAACAAGCACCAAACCAAGCAGTTGTGTCAATAATTGGAATCCAGTGCAAGTTTCTCATACAAATCCTAATTCTTGGGGTGCATGTCATGTCACTAGCAGCCACCATGCTGGTTGATGATAACAAAGCATACACACATCAACTATTCCGCACTACTGCTCTAAGGGCATGCTCAGGGGATTAAAAAGTGAGATAATGTTTCGTAAAATATGCAATTTGTTGGTAAATTTGACTCAAAATTCACTTCAATACAATATTGAATCTAATTTTGAACTTTTTTTAACAATAGGCAAAGGAAAACTACTATGCAAGGTGCCATGAGTTTGAGAAGTGTAAGAAAGATGGCACAAGTCAAAAAGAAATTGAAAAGGTATAAAAACAATGATATATATATAATATAGAGTACAGCTAACTCACACATCGATTTGGAATTTAGCTGGTTACATTTTGTGAGGGAGAAAAACTAGAGAACTTTAAGAAACTCCCCTCGAATCATGGGAGAGACCCAGCAGACTCTGCTCATGTCATGCTCAGTGCAGGGATCAAACCTGAGAATCCAGGGGTGAAAGACAAGCACACTACCAATTTGTCAGTAGGAACCACAATAACCAGTTACAATGTAACAAATACTTGTTTAATAATGGTGTCCAATTGACACAGAAACGTTGTACTGTCTTTAATTTTAGTTTTCATTACACTAGGCTGTAATTGCTAGGAGAAAGGGCGAGTAACATTTATGTGACCTTTTTTATTATTTTCTAGGCTGAATTGAAGATGAAAAAGGCTGGTAAGTGAAGCAGAAAGCATGATGTAAAATGTGGAATGTACAGTAGTTTTGATGACATTGTGTCATATTCACTTCAAAATGAAAAATCATGTATCTTTTGCAATTGTTACTGGTAAACAAAGAAGTAATACCATAAACCTCCGATAATAAGCTCCTTATCATGTGATTCTATTTTTCTATGACCAAAAAGATATGTTTGGCAAATATAAACCCAAGACTTGTATTTGGAGGTTTATCGTACTCAAGGAGATGTTGCATATTAAGGAAACGTTCTGCATATTGACATGAAATATAGAAACTTTTAGTTTTGGCCTGTTTGACTTTTTAAACATGGCAAGTAAATTAAAATGGATCTCTTTAGCTTGGGAGTAATGTTGTCCGGTTTCAGGCCACATGTCATTCCCTAGAGTATCATTTCTTTGTTTAACGGTTGCGCATGAGAAGATACATGAATATGGATACAACTCAAACAAAGAATGTTATTCTCAAGAGAATGACACATTGTCTGAAATGGGAAAACATTACGCCGAAGATAAAATTGGTTATCTATCATTATAATTGGCTTATAGCGTATCAGTATTTGTGGATGTATTATCAATAATATACATTGTTTTTGATCTTGTGATTTTAGGAGAGGAATACAAAGCATTAGTTGAGAGACGCGAAATAGTTAGAAATGAATTTCATGACAAGATGGTGGAAACATCCAGGGTGAGTAAAGTTGCTTTTGAATGATCCTTTTTTTCCCTAAAGTTTTTATCCAAAAAGTTGTATTTGGGTTGCCTGTGGTTTTTACCACAGGAAGCCCAATATAATTAGTATATTTCTCATTCTATTATATGTCTTTGCTTTAGAAATTTCAAAAGATTGAAGAAGAGCATCTAAAAACAGTTATTGGACACTTGGAGACATACATAGATTCTCATCTGTCAGGATGGAAAATGATGGAAGAGGTACTATTGTATAAGAACAAATAAGCTATGTCACTAAATTTACTGGCCACGTCTCCACCAATGAAATAAGATCTTTTATGTTGGACATTAGCATATGGCAAGCAATAGCGACCTTAATTAAGATCAGGAACTACAAATGATGGTATAAGCATGCTTTCAAAATGTTTTTTCTTGTGTGCGCTATTGTCCTTGGCATTGCCGTCCTTGCTAGAACAGCAGTTGGTGCTTTTTCACATTCTAGAGAGGACGGCAAGGGCAAGGTTGACTGCTTGGGCTTTAAGAGCTGTTTTGAAAACATGCTCATGTCATTGTCTGGCATCACCATCCTTGTTCCTGTCAGGGATCTTAAGGTCCTTAATGATTGCACAAGGAGACTTGAATGGATGATAAATAAGCTATCATATCTCAACCAATGATGGGTTGTTCCAGGGTTTGTAAAACTATACTACTATTATCATGATACCCTTCTTTGGCATTCCTCCTGGAAATTATGAACTGCTCTGTACCAAGGAAGGAGAAATTCTCTAAAACAAAAGGTACAAGACATGATTAGTAATGAGATTATATTTAGCAGTAAGCTAGTGTGGGCTGAGTTGGTGTTTCTACTGAAACAGTTGTGATAAAAAGGTAAATTTTACACCATAAAAAAATTTAGTAAGTGATCTTTCTTATTTTTTACGGTGTAAAATTTACCTTTTATCACACATGATTAGTAATGTATGGGTTGTAATTATTGTTTAACATATTTTCAGGTTCATACAGAGTTCCGTGAGCGCCTCAGAGCCCTTACTATTGACAAACTGCTGGATCAGTTGGTTCGTAGTAAAGGCACAGGACTAGAAATCCCAGGTAAATAGGACAGAATTACCAAGCAAATGCTAGATGGATTTAAGGGAGAATACTCTAAGAATGTTACTTTTAAGTTTTATCAAGGATAGCAGAGATTGTCTTAAGGCCCGTTTACACTAGCAACTTTGTCGCACTACTTGAGCGGCAATTTCACAGCGATAGTTCGCAGCTATGTCACCGCCAATTCAAACATGATTGAAATTTAGTGCAACTCACTGCGATTTGGGTCACGATAAAATCGCCATTGAAATCACCGCTCAAGTTGCGCGATAAATTTGCTAGTGTAAACGGGCCTTTAACCATCATTTAACTCTCTTGAAAATGACTTCAAACCGTCAGTAACGTGAATGTGCTAGTAAACTAAATACTCTAAGTCTTAGGATGTTTTAAGTCTTATCAGGGATTGCAGATATTGTCTTAACCATCTCTTAACTCTCTTGAACATGGCTTCAAACTGTCAGTAGTGTGAATGTGCTAGTAAATTAATCATGCTTTCATCATTGTTGTGTTCTAGGTGTGATAACATTTGAAGAGTATGAAGAACACCAAGATGCGTTGGTCAGTATTGATAACTCACCAAGTACGAACAACAAGTCTCAGGCAATGAAGCCACAATTACCAGGTACTACAATAATTGTAATTATTACAAAAAAGCTGGCAAAAATCTCTCTAGTTTTGAGGGGGGGGGGGGGGATGAGGAGTGAAAGGATGTCTGTTTTCTCAGGCTATCAGTGTTTATTTTATATTTTATGCAGGGAGTGATTGTAACTTAGTCTTCTAAAAAACATGAAATTATAATCCTAGATATTTGAAGGTCTCACAGATTGATGTCCAATATTGTTCTAGGGTTCCCACTGCATAAGAAAAAGAAAGAGAAAAAAGAAAAGAAGAAAAAGAAGAAGAAAGAGAAGGGTAGTAACTCCAGTCCAAGTAACAGCCAGGGATCTCCAGAACATCAGCAAAATGGACCAGTGTAAGTATTCAATTTACCCATGTCTAGCCGCTAAGATAGATTGGAATAATAAGTGAATAAATATAGGAAGGAAGGAAGGAATGATTGATTGATGGACTGACCAACCAACTGACGGAATGGATAAATAAGATGAATGGATGGAAAGGTGGAAGTATGCAATAATGAATGGATTGATGGATGGATGGAAGAATGGATTAATGCACAGATAGACATATTGATGGAAGAATGGTGGGATGGATGGATGGATGGATGAAAGAATGGATGGATGAATGGAAGAATGGATGGATGGAGGGATAGAAGAATGGATGGATGGAGGGATAGAAGAATGGATGGATGGAAGGATGGACAGACAGCAGATAGAGGAAAGGATGGACAGAAGGATGGATAGAGAGATGGATAGGCATATGGACAGAAAGATGGATGGATGGACAGATGGACAGATGTAATGGTGGGTGGATGGAGGAAGGGACAGATGGATGAACTGAATAAATTTTCCTTATTTTATGACATGGTGAAATTCAATACACAATTAACATATAAATGAGCTGCAAAATCTCTGCTGCTTCCTTTTCCTTGGCTATTAAAGAGAAATTTGACCTCTCCCTTCCCTTGGGACTTACAGGAGTCATTCAAAAATAATGAAGACATTATCTGGTGGCATAAGGTCCAAGACTAACCATGTTTATCACAATCATGAAGATGTGTTAGTATGTTGTTAGTATTCTAGGCAGCTAGCTTGCACCTAGGGTGTGATTTGGGATTGTTTTAAAAATCATAAAACTATTATGAATTTATTAGAAGAAAGAATTCTACACCAGTTCCTGAAAGGCACACTATTCCTTGATGATCAATTGAACTTAAAGCACCTATCCCTTAAAATAAGGGGTTTTAATGAATCAAAATGAACACCAGAAATAAAAAAAAATTCAAAAATTGGCCGGTTCTGGCCAAACATCTTGACCGACGTATGACTGGCCATTATGGCTCTGCAGTAAGTGTGTTACATGCAGCAATGTTAATGTTTTGTTTCCTTTATTTTCCCAGTGAATCACCAGTTAGTGAAGGAAGTGTAAGTATCACTCAATAATATCAATAATAATAATAATCAATAATAAGCATGGCATTGCCATGACAACTATTAATGAAGGTCTTGTTGGATGTCAATCAAGGTGTTTCCATGGGAACATGCCCAAACTTGAGAACTTCACATTGTTCCCTTACCATATGGAACTCATTAAATATTATTATAATGATCACTCAATCATTTTAAGTTTGTCATAAATAAGTGCCATAGTAAGCGTCTCCTTTTTTACTTCTGTTGGTACTTGGGATCCCTGTGTGATAAAGAAGGGAGAAAGGGGTTGGGGATAGGTGATTGAGAGGACTTCTTCTCAGTCTCCCTTGATCTACAGACCACAGGTATCCCACTATCAAATATACTTTAAACTTAAAAGTTTTCTATTTTTTTCATATTCAGTTGAGTCGTGACCCTTCATTTGAAGTTGATGAAGAAGGCTACAGAATACGACCACCAGATACAGAGAATATCCTTTGAATGATAATCTCTTAGTGTATCAAGTAACTTAACAGTTAACTTAACCATAATTATTGTTTATGGTTAACAGGGTAACTTAATCCCAGGGCTTGAAATAACAGTCAGTTAACAGACAATGTCTGGTCAGAATTTGAACTTGTTGAAACAAATATATGCCTTGCTGAGTCATTTTAACCAGTAATGTTGAGTCAGAAACGGAGTATGGCCAAGATAAAACTAATTTGGCCAGTCATTATGACCTTCGACTTACCAGCCGTTATTTAAAGCCATCTAATCTTAACATTTTTATAACAAAATTAATATATTCCAATGATTTCTTTTAGTAATATACTGTCAGTTAATATTGTGCAGCAATATACGTTCTTTACAACATTGGCAGATCTTGATGGCAGCTCCCTCCCCTCCCGAAACCCCCCTCCCACACAAACACACATTTTGTGAATCACTCGGAAACTAAGCCCCTATTACACTTTAGAATTTAGTTGGCTTAACATGCTCTGTGAGTATAACTAATATTAAGGCCTTTTTGCTATACTGTGATACTTTATGATCCAATAATTCTCCTTGACTATATCCAAGTGCTAAATCAGCAGGAGGCTCATCTGACTCTGATTCAGATTCTGATGATGGTAAGTTATTGAAGAAATAAGCATGAATGCGTGCTGTGTGCAGTTATTTATAGAGATTTATAACAGTTGTGATTATTTAATATAACCAGATGACGAGCCAAAACGTATTCAAGTTACCATTAAACCAGTTGATGACAGGGTTTCACAAACAGCATCTGTTGACGAGATCAAGAAAATCACTGATTCACTTATCTTGTCCTCTCCATCATCAATGGTGAGCATTGCCAGTGTTAGATACAATGTCAGTGTTAGATACATTGTCAGTGTTAGATACATTGTCATTGTTAGATACATTAGTTATTAATCATTATGCATGATTTCAAAGGCTTTTTGCTGCATAAAGGTTTGCAAGTTTGCATTGCCTAGCACTGACTAGAGTCATTAAAATATTGGATAACCTTAGTCCATCTAATGTTGCTGAAGAAATTCTGACAATATTCGTGTTGCATTTGTTTGTTCTTTGTTTGTTTGTTTGTTTATTCATCCTCTCATTCATTTTTTTATTTATCTTTTCAGAGGAGGAATTTGAGCTCATCTTCAGGTGTGTCACTATTTTGTAATTCCAGAGAATGTCCATTCCTTCTCAATGATCAGTCAATGTTTTCAATAACCTGTTCTCTGTGTGAGATTGATCTTTAATCCCCTCACCCCCTACACACTGCAAGGTCCAGAAAATTCCTAAAATTATCTTTTTTGTTGATTACCAGGTCTGAACGATGGATTTAGGAGCAGGGCCTCAACAGAAAACTCCCGAAATACCAGCACTTCTAAGTTGTAAGTGACAAAGTTAGGTTCAAACTATGTATTTGTATGTCAGGCTTGACCAGTAACTCTCATGTTTTGATTCAAGTTTCTGTGGCTTTGTTTGAAATTTGAAATCTTGGTGCAAACTATGATCAAAACTCTGGTAACTCCAACTACTTTAGACTTCATATTTTTGATTAGCGGTAGTGAAAAACAAATTCAAACAGACAACTTGCAAATACTGAGTTCGCAGAATATTGAGACTCGTCATATTTCCTCCCTAGCTCTTACTATTACTTGTACTTTTGCAGGTCTCGTTCTAGTGATGACTTACTTGAAATTAATTTGGGTAACAATCCAAAGGCCATGACAAGTCCAGGAAGTGACTCCAACTTGTCATCCTCAAACTTGAGCACCCCCACAGATATCTCAAGTACAGCTTTGAAAGATATCAAAGATACTGATGCCAAAGGGATTGCAGCTGTCAGCACCTTTGACGCATTTTCATCAAGAGATGCATTCACAACGTCTTCACCAGCATCATTTAATATTGGTATGATACAAATATGACCCACGTGTATAATTATAATTTTTAAAAAAAGCAGTAATTCTATTACTGTGCTACATGCCATACCATAAACGCTTCCACAAGTTATCAATATCTTTTTGACAACTTAGGTCTTGTGCTCTTTACCACTAACGAATGAGGTATTGCAAGACTGCAAAATAATAAGCATTGGTCATCGGACAAATGTCTGGTAAAATGACCACTTGACTGGTAAATGATTCCCATTCTCTGGACATTTGACCAGCCACAATTGGGTTTGACATTATTATGAAATATTCCTCTGACTCAACAAATGAACTGCTTATCAAAAAAATTATTTACAGCCTGTATAGACAGACCCCTTGCTTGTGACTTCAGAGCAGCTCAATTTGGAGGGCAAAACAAAAGAATTTTAATCTCCTGAGTTTTGGATTCTATTGTTTTGCCCTCCAAATTGAGCTGCATTCCGACGTGCTGCAAGGGGTCTATTGGCACTTCAGGTTTCGCACTTCACATTGATGTTTTGATAACTTGAGTTTGTACATTTAAATTTGCACAATCATCATTACATTGATGGTGAGTTGCCAATCTTCTACATGAATTATCTTCTGCAGGAGATCCAAATGAAGGTAATGGTAATGGAGATGGCGACACACCACCTGCCTTACCAAAGAAAAAGGGAAGCCATGGCAACTCTCTGAACGTTACAAGTGATGATCTTAACATCCCTCCCCCTCTTCCGGCCAAGAGGGACGGGGCTGGACTACAATCATATCAAAGTAAGTCAGGACTATAAACTTTGTTTCCTTTTTTTGTTAGAGCAGATTTTGTATACTGTAAGTGTGAAAAGTCACGGCACATGGCATGGCCATGGCACCGAATGTCAAATGTTTTCACCCCCAGCACAGCATGGTCATAGCAAGACACAATCCGTGCCATAGTCACACGAAAACTATTCTATTTAATTTTTCATCAAGGTAATACCCCCAATAACTTATTATTTCTCTACTTTCAGGCAGTAGTGGTGCACAAAATAACACATCTGATGTATCTAAATCCAAAACCACAACCCTACCCCTCTTAATGAAACCACCCGGACCAGGAGAAATCCCACGTGTTGGCTCTACAGGCTCGGCATTAGCAAGACCACGCCCACAGGGAGGACAAAAGAAACCTGGACTCGCTGTGCAGACCCAGCCACCACCTTCTCAAGGCAACCAGTCAAGCATGTCATACTCACAAGAACTCTTTTCTATCTTGTCCGATTTCACTGCCAAAGACAAAAATGACTCTGAAGATGGTGGCCCCAAAACACCTAAAACACCATCCAAAGTCAGCTATGTTGGTTCTGTTGATTTAACGAGCACAACAACAACTGAAACAAACACTCAGGTCATGACCAGAGCTGTGACAACCACATCTATACAAGGGCTATCAGAATCCCATGAGAGGCAGGAGAATGCGGCAGGTCTCATACGATCCAAAACCGTGGGGTCTATGTCAACAGCACCTAGTAAGATCCTCTCTGTGTCTCATAGCAGTCCATCCAAGGAAGATGGTTTGCCCATTGCTGTTGCATTTATTGAGTCAGTCAATGCTTTCTTCAGGGGAAGTGATCACAAAGCGTAAGTATCTTTAATTTGTTTCATGTTATTTAGATACAACCAGTATAATAGTACCTTTGAAATTGAAGGTGTAGAAATCCAAGCAACAAAGTTGTGCAACTTGTTGTGCAACATTTGCAGGTTGCCAAGCGATTGTTGCTCATACCACCCCATGTACTACAAATTTTATTGCTGCAGATACATGTAGTAAACACTTTTACTACAAAATTTTGTTGTTGCATGAGATGGTAATATGAGCAACATTCACACTGCAACTTATTTATTTATTCATTTATTTGATGACATCCACCAGTGATGCCAAACCATTTTAATGAAGTTTTAATAAATATTGTATGCGTGGAAACAGCTCTGTTTTTCTCCACATTTTTCTCCACCTTCTCTGGTTTTCTTCCCTCATCCTAGCACAAAATGCTAAATTTCAATTTGATGTGATTGCTGTGGTACCTCTTGCAGGTGCATGGTCAAGGTGACAGGAGATATCACGGTATCATTCCCAGCGAGCATCATATCACAGCTAACCAGTGACAAGGATATGCCATCGTTAACTTTTTTCATTACTGGCACATCATCACTAGAACAGTTACTTCCAAATAAAAGCCTCATATCCAGGTAATGGCATCAAACATGTTAAGAAGGAATATACAGCTATTTCAAAGAATATTGGTGAAGGTTTAGTTGCATGTTGCATACCAAGACCGAAATAAATGCACTATGGACGACCTGAATGTGATTAACAAAAGGTCACAACAATAGGAAATTTTCTTAAACTTTGTCTGCAGGTTTTTCCAGCATATTTTCTTCTGTGCTGACTGACATTTTGTACATAGGAATATGATATGTTTCAAGCTTGGTAAGCAGTATGCATGTAAAATGCAACAAAACCTTCACCAAACTTTTTTGAATGAGCATGTCATAATGATTGGTAAATTTAAGAAAATGAAAGTTCTCCTTTTGTCAGAAGAAGGCTCTCCTTTTGTCAATGGCCATTACGATTCTTGACCTCTGCTTTTCTTAACCTCCCTCCATTTTCCACAACAGTTTCTCCACCTGTCCGTCCGTGCATTCATTCATTCATCCACCCATCCATCCATTCATTCATCTATCCATTTTAATAATATTCTTTGGTTGATTTGTGTTACAGTGAAGGGCAGAAAAGTGGAGGAGATGCTGTTGTCTATAAATTCAACATGACTGCCTTAGCCAGCCACTTGAAAAAACAAACAGAGATGGCCACTTCAGCATATTATAATATAGATATTCTCAAATACGAGGTAAGTCATAATTGAGCAAATTATTGTCCATGGGTCAATGACTGAAACTTATAATAGAGACATAAGTTTGAAAACAGATTGAAAGACAAAAAATGTACTAAAGGGGTTGTCGAGTTATGCTGATAGTACATTTTGACATTTATATTATGAAGTGTTACATGATAATGGAACATTGTTAGACCCAGACAATGTCTGTGGCAGAATCTCAGCTGCCATGCATTCTAATCATGTATAATTACAGGTTCGCACATCTGGTATTCAGTCCACACCACTTCAGCTCTGTAGCTACTGGAAATGTGAGCCGACATCAACTAATATTAGAGTAGATTACAGATATAATCCTACATGTATGTCGACGCCCAGTGCATTAACCAACGTAAGCATTATAGCACCAGTAAATGGTGGAGTAACAATCATGCAGTCCAAACCATCAGCAAATTGGTGAGTAAAGATAATATTTTGCTTATAGAATATCTTGTTTTTTTCCTAGACACTTTCTGGAATTTCCATCTTTCATCACAAATTGCTATATGTTATCTTATGGTATACCACATAGTTAGTGTTGGGTCCTTTATCATTTCTTATACTCAAAAAACCTGTGTATAAGTTGACCTTCGAACTCAAAAGTTGAGGTTGAAAATTCAACCCTGACTTCCAGTCTGGGTCAAAACAGCAGCCTTTTTGCAAAATCAAATCAAGTTGAAAAGCACATAAATTATGGTAATTCATTAAAAACTCTTCATTGTGGAGTACCTCATGGTTTACTTTTGGGCCCTTTAACATCATTCCTTAATTTAAAATGACTATTCTTTATCAGATTCTCTTTATGTGGTGTACCTCATGGTTTGATTTTGGGCCCTCTAGCATTCTTTTGACAACAATTTGATACCTCAATGATTTTCCTGACTCTAATGGTTTTTTGGTCATTATTTTGTTATTATCAGGTCAGCGGAGAACAAACGTGCAGTTTGGACTTTACCAGAAATTTCAAGTTCCAAGGATCAGGATGGTAAGTAGATAGCATGGAGATACACCGATTCCGAACATGGCAGACACAAAAGGACGGCCTGGATCTAGGGGGCTAGTCGGTAATTCATTATCTGTGTGCAAGCTTCATCTTTGTTACTGGTGTTACATGGTGTTTACATGGTGTTTACATGGTGTTTACATGGTGTTTACATGGTGTTTACATCCATTAAGAATCGTTTTAGTGATGTCTAAGGGAAAAGCCAGCTTTCCACAGATCATGGACGACTGACTAGCCTCATTTTCGCCTCCTTGATCCAGGAAAACCGCATATGTCCGCCATGTTCGGAATCGGTGTATGGTGGATAGCAAGTTTAGGATACCTGAAAAGAAAAAGAGATGCTTAGTATATCTATGATATGCATGTCACTCTATTCTAACATATCTATTTTAGGTACACTAAGGGCAAAGCTTGACTTAACAGAGGGGCCAAGTACGCCGTCCAGAATTGCCATTCAGTTTTCATCCACAGGAGCTACCATATCAAAATTAAACTTTGAATTAAAAAGTGATGCTTACAAATTATCACTTGTTAAAAAACAAATTGCTACAGGTAGGTCTTGCCTTCTCTTTTTGTTTCATTCAATTTTTTCTTTTTATTCTTCTTTTAATCTGTTCTTTTTTATCCTTTCCTCCTTATCTTCGATTTCCCTTGAGTCATTCTATAGTAAATATTTTTCTTGTATTTTCATTTTTTTTGACACTCTCTTCTCATTTTCATTTTTTGGGTCATCCTTTCCTTTGAAGTTCAAACATTTCCCCCTTCATTCATTCTCTCTTTCTCTCTTTTCATCTTTTGTCCCATTTAATTTCCATTTTCTTTTCATCTTTTACCAGTTCTCAATTTTTTTCAGACTTTTTTCAATTTTACCTCATTTTTTTCTTTTATTCATTTTTTTCAAATTATCATTTTTTATTTTATTTTACAGGGAGATATATTTCCGAGAGTTAGCTGACAAATAACTTCTACTCCTCCGGTAAACAAATCTAGATTAGATATTTGTATGAAAATCTAAATAATTATATTTCTCCTTCAGATAAATTAAATAAACATTTTCTTAACATGCAACAAAAATGCATTGCCAAACTTTACAGCTATCACAAAATATCAATGGAATGCAGCTTAATTTGGAGGATAAGACAATGGATTTCCAATTCTCAAGAGATTGGGATTCTTTAGTTTTGTCCTCCAAATTGAGCTGCTTTGATGTCACATGCAAGGGGGTTTGTAAAGACATTGCCAAAAATAATCACAAAGTTTCCATCAGAATAGCACTTTCTGATTTTTTTAAATGCTGTAAATTAATCGTACTGTTTGGGTAACACAGTAGTGATGAAAATTAATTCAATGTCTTGTTTGATTAGTCTTAAAATGAGCAGGGACTGTGACTTTTGCCTCAATTATCATGTAGGAATAAGGAATGAAAACAGTGGCCAACAGTGGCCAATGTTCTTTTTGGAATTCTCTTGCAAATGGGCCCTAAAACTGGTCAAAAAGATAACATTTTCTAAAGATAAAACACATCCTTTTCCTGCTCATTTTAAAATGGCTAGTTCTGTCTCAGTGAAACAAAGTCCAACAAGCCTGATCAAAGTGTAAATTCTCCCATCATGGTATCAGTGAGAAACAGTATCATTTTAGGAGAATTGATATTTTCATCATGGCTTGGATCTTTTAAATGGTACTATTAGTGTGCAGTAACTGATTAGAATGATTCTAAAATATATGTACGCATTTTCACAAATATTTCCACCTTACCTTAAAGCAACAGCAAAATGAAAAGAAGCAAAATGCATATTTTTCGTAAAGTTCTGAGAGGGTTGAATTGGGTGCATCAGGCAGGTGGGGCAGGGGAGTCAATACCCCCATCCAAATCATGGATACCCCATGCTGCTAATGGCTGCTTCATACTCACTCACTACTCAAGCTTTAGTATTGATTTTCACCTAGTTATCATCAAACTTTACTATAAACATATTTTACCTTCAAAAATGCATGATAATTATTAGATATGATTCATTGATGCACAGAATTCAGTTATTATAAGTCAAAAATGAATTGACAAATAGACCTTTCTAAAATCTGCTTGAATGACCAGGAAACAATTGACAGATTTAACAAACAAAAAAGAGAACAGTGTGCATGCTGATTAATGACTTCCAAAATTACCGTCGACGCACCACGTCCTGAAGAGGACATAAAAACAGGTAAAATGGTGTCATGAGTGATGAGTGTGGATTCACAACATATTCAGCTGTCATTTTGAGAGTCATTCATTAGCACACAGCATCCTTTTTTGTGTCATATTGTGTTTGCAAAATCTCCAAAGTTGAGCCAGGTTGGACTTGATGTGTTCATACATTTAGTACACTAGTCAGTCTGTTTTATATGATGAAGTCCAACCTCAACTTCTTTTTTGGTCACGAAACAGAATTTAGGAAAGATGTATTGTTTGGTACTATGTGTATCTAGTTCTTGTACTTGTTCGTAAAAAGATGACGGCAGTCTCTTTAAAGGGTTTTTTAGTAAGTAGTGCTGCATGTTAGTTCATGAGGAGCAACGACAGATTAAAGGGGTGGATTGAGTGGCTTGCCACATTTTGGAGATTTATGAATAATGACAACGATACTAATTAAAAGATGCTCAACAAGGTCCTAAAGAATTTGACACCCATTTTTATAATTATGCAACCAGAACAGCCCCTGACATTAGGGTTCTTGGCTTCTTTCAAAAAAAAAAAATTAATAAAAAGAAAGTACCAACTTGGATAGACCTCTTTATCTTCATATGAAAATTGCCCATTTCAGACCACATGACATTTCCTTGAGAAATTTTGTTAAAATATTTGAAGAATCAGCTCCCAAGAGTAGCATTACATGGTTGGAAATAGGCACAACAATTAATGAAGCTATAGAAGTCTATTCCTTTGATTGTTCGAAGCAAAACCCCCTGGGTCTGGAATAATAGAACTGGTTGATGTCCAAGTCACATTATTATAAAAATCGGTGCAAATGCTGGGTGTTATTGGGCCCACATCTTAGCTGGCTATTATAATGAATTTTATACAATAACTTTTGTTTATAGGTATGCGACAATAAGTAGTTCCCAGTAGATCTAGATGCTTTCAGCTTGGGTGTAATGTTTTCCTATTTCAGACTAAATATCACTCCCTTGAGTATTATTTCTTTCTTTGGAGACTATTCGTTATTTACGAGGTCATCTCCCAGATTAGATACAAATACTTTTACAACCCCTAGCTGGCCTGTGAAGACACCCTTGAAGGGTGTTATAGTGGTAGTGCACTTGCTTCACACATCTGGGGTCTCTGGTTCAATTCCTTTACTCGGCAACATGTGATGCCATTCACGTCTTGGAAACCTAACACTCAAAATTCTAATTTGATCTGTGAATTAGTTTCTCACTGTAAAAAAATAACAAGAATTAGTCCCTTATGTTGCATGGTAAGATTTGAAGGGAATTATTTGTTCTGAAATGGGAAAACATGCTGTCAATTTAAAAAATAATAGATCAGGCATTGTAGAGTTTCATTGTTTTTATTTGATGCAAAAATAATAATTAGGGTCATTGCTGGCCTCTGACTAACTTTATCATTAATTCACAGGCAGACATAAATAATACAGCCTTCAAACATTAAAGAAATTAATAATATAAGAATGGAATGATGAATCGAAGCTTAGACATACTTGTCCTTTCAATGAGTTTGATTCTGTTTCATCACATCATATTCATTTGTCAATTTTCAAAATAAAATTTTGTTATTATAGAGTTTTCTTTCTATAAAATAAAATTAATTTTCAAGCTCCAACATGGAGATAATGTAGTCTACATGTAATTATTTAATTTTTTATAATTGATATTTTACAGCACAAAAGTTTGTTTGGTAGCAAAAACTAGTGCATAGAAGTATGTGAATCCATTAAATGTGGCCATTCTTTTGCATGTTGTACTGCAAAGCATTGCATTCTGTTCCATCTGCACCTGTCTTCCCTGGCTCACAAGCATTTGATTTATACTTATCAAATTTATTATGAATAGAAATCAGTCACCGAGGAGAAGATACAGAAACGACCTCATTTGCATTCAGCTTTAACATGAATTTTCTCAGTCAAACTCATTTCAATCTCAAAAACGTTTAATAGAACATTACTCCTAGACATTTGATATTTAGTAATGTATGATATTTCCATTCTGTATGGCATTAAAATGGCTCTCCGTGGTAAACTCTAATTGCAAATGGGTTGGCTGCTCCTGTTGTATGTATTATTAATAATTAATTTAATTTAACTTTGTCTGGAAGTTGATTTTTTTATGAATACGGTATTAATTATAAATAAAAAAAATCTAACATTTGCAACCCAAATAGTTCACTAACTTGATAGTTTCCTTAAGATCAGTAGACCAAGTCAAGATTTCTTCCTTTCTGGCATAGCTTAAACATTTAATAGCACTCATAATTATAACAAAACTTAAATTAAATAGTTTGTTTTGGTAAACAATTCCCCACCCCACCTCTGTGGGGGTAAAAAGATTTCTAACCTCATGAAAGGGAGCGTAAGTACTAAAAATATTTTCTTCTGGAAATTTCTGAGAAGCTTAATTACTTTCATACAGAAATTCTGCTAGCTACCAAAATAAAGTTTTTTAATACATTTAAGTTTTAAAATAGATAAATATTTTAAAGCATTTTCTCTGAAAAAGAAGTGTCTTCACCAGCCATAGTTTTAATAATTGAGATGCATGAATACATAAACCGCCGAGAAAACTTGAACAAACAAACTGTTCAACTAGCTAGGATATAGTATAACCATTATTACCAAGAATAATATTTTTGATACCCTTATTCTTTTGATCATACAGTACTTAATTATTTTTCAAAATTTACATTTTGGAAAAATTGGGTTAAATTCATAGATTACCTGGATATTGGTTTAATATATTTTTATTTTTTTTGAGCAAATTTTTTTTTACGAAAAAGGGTCTTTCTCCAATTAACTTAATATTTAACTTTTAAATTGTAAATCTGACTTTTAAAACTGCTTTATTATTAGATAACACTTGATTACATATAAGTGCAAAATGAGTATTATTCTCTGACTTAAGTTTTCTTATTGAATTTTGAAACCTTAAGTCAATAAATTATCAATCACTTAAGGATGTGCAATTGAGTACATGAAAGTGAATCCCCACCCAATTATCGAATTTAAAATTGAATTCTTCTTTAACTATAGCATAATAAAATGTGCATTGATGCCAGTTTTTAACTCTAGGTTTAAAAAGCGTTTAAATTCAAAACTCTTAATCCCATAAGAATTACAGCATTATCTTATAAAACTGCATGTCAACAAACCCTAACAATACGAAATCAAAAGCATGACTTGTTTGAGCGTCTTTTTTTCAGCGTCGTTTCTCATTGTTTTGATTCAGTGGATGCACACTGCATTGCCAGAAATATCTTTATCAAAGACCTATGCATGATTTACAAGATTTATAAACTCTAATATTAATTGTCAATCCTTGGAATGTTTTTCTTTTTGATACATAAACACTCCTTTATTTCCTTCCCTAACTTAACTTCCTTCCTCTTAACTGGTCTCCACCTATTCCCCCATAATGACAAGTGTGCATTAACTGGTGATATATGCATGCCATTACAGTGATTGTACTGTACACACCCAGTCCTATATATACCGCCAACACATGCTGAGTAGCGTTCATGATTGATTTTTGAAGTATAACCATCCAATATCAGCATCAACTTCTTAAACTTTCGGTCCAAAATTATAAAACTATTTTTTAGTTATAACTGGCGTACAAAAAAGGGTTGGGTGAGGTTTTTTTTTTCATTTATTTATTTATTAAAAAACGAATTTGACCCTAAAAACACTGCCTGCAGTCTTAGCACATTTATGAAACCCCAAACCAACACTGAGATTACATAATATAATTTCTAATCTACTTATTAATCTCTGTGGTTAGTTTTGATTATGCTGTTTTCAAAGTCTTCTAAAATCATCCATGATGATAATTATGTTTTTATTCTACATATCACATGAGGCATGCATGAGCCGACTACCGTATTGGCTCTTAATTCTCAAAGTTTCTAGTATATTTAAAGAAAATACCTCTATAAAGGTCTTTATTGGATTTGACATCAGTTGCTTGAGAGACGGAGAGTAAAGGAATTTTAGCACCAGTTTCTTTAGTGCAGTCTAGCTGAGATGCCACCCTTCCGTCTGTTCCATTTGAATATATTAATCTTGCTCAGCCATCGTGGGAAATGCTCCTTCAACCCAACCTCGGTGATCTGTAGCGATGGGAAACCATTACAGATTCATAAATTTAGATTTAGATCTTTGGTGTAACACTGAAATAATATGCAGTTGTAAAAGATTTTAATTCTTTCAACTTAGTATTACTGCTTTCTGTATGCCCACCTTTCCTGTTTATATATCATAATATACCACAATAATCATGCATGCGCTGTTGGAGTGAATGTACATTGTATACCACGCATTAAGATCAATCAGTAAAGGACGCGAAGCCTCTTTAATGCTAGGAAATATGAATGATGAATGAGGTAATGATGCATTGATCAATGCCATGCTTTACTAACTCACTCATGTGCACTGAGATGTAACCACAGCGTATATCTCTACCACATACATCACCCAGAATATTCTTGAAGACTCATCCTACAAGAATTTCCAATTACTTAAAAGACATTTAGATAGCTTTTTAGTACTACTTAAGATTTAAGATCTCTTGTTCAAGTCTTTAAAATCGTATCATAATTAACTTTTCAAGTTGACTGATTAGATAATTAAAAAAGAACCAAGTTCGTTATGCAATCAATTCATGCCACTATCTTCTAACTTAATACTCTACAAATTCAAACTACACTAGCTTTCTAACTACTCTTTCACACTCTCTTACCAACTGATAATTCATTCCTTACAAAGTCTGATTAGCAGTGTTTTTCTTTGGTTATAAATTTCCGGTAAAGATTTCATTCAATATTTGCATTCATTAATTCCTTTATTTCTTAACCCCAAGTATTCCCAAAGGTTACCTGCACAAACAACTTTTACTAGTAAGATCCAAAACACTTTCCTAGGGTTTTAAGATTTCCAAACTTGCCCATTTTTTAAAAAATACTACCAGTACTGATTCTACACTTCAAAAATACATTAATTCAATGAATCCTTGTTTGGCTGTTAAAATATTAGTCATTTGGGGCTGATATCATGTTTGGGAGATATTGCACTAGTAATCGCAGGAGGACGTTATTATTCAAAGACAGCTCTGACTATTAAGTCAACCGTAAAGCTTTATGGTTATTCTTACTTTAGATCAAAACAAGATCAAAACTACCAGTAAAACTAGGTTTACTATTCTTGGTCAGACTTCTGTGGTAGACTTTGAAAGTCCTAATCTTTGAATTCAACTGGTGATGCAATGAGTTTAGTCACACCTCAGTTGTGGTTCTAGGTGTGTATTGTGTAGTACGCTTTGAATTCCCTGAACACGTAGTGTCTATCATGGTTAAATAAATGTAAAATTTCAATCAAAATTTTCAGCAAGAATTTGGTCTGACATTTTCCCATGGTATTAACACAGTTATGCTACCCTAAATGGTTTTTGAGGCCTGTTGTCTATGTTCAAAAACAGTAAACAAGTTTGAGTGACAAGATGACACAAACAACAGCTGAGGGCATACTTTTAAGGTGATGTTTCTGACGCAGAGACATAAGCAACAGGTAGTCTTTCAAAAGCATGTATTCACAGAATCCTCATCCCTCAAAAAAAAGTTAGAAATAAAACTTCAATGAATTACATGTAATCAAGGTTTTTAAAATCTCAGCAAATTTTAACATCAATTATGATCAAAGTCACTTCATGCTCTAGAGCTTTCCGGCATGGCTTAGCCATCTCCAATCTTGAATCATTGATCAAGAAGTTTTGATATTCACAATCCTTGGCAAACAGACTTAATGACCCTTTATATTTCAATTTGGCATTAACATTTCATTTGTGGTGAAGACTTTGTTAAAGTTATCATCGAAATAAAGGTTTAAATGCCATGGGAATTAGTCAAATTTCTAGTAAAGACTTGCTCAAGCATAGCATTTGACTCAAATAAATGACGCATATCTTTTAAAATCTAAATCTTTTAATAATTTCACTGGCAATTCCATACACAACCGTTATTCTAACTCCATAATCTTAAGGTACTTGTATTAATTTCTAAGTTACCATTGCTTTACTAAGTTTTAGAAACTTTAAAGCCTTCTGGTATTTACAAATGTTTGGCGTCTTCATGCAAGAAAAATCATTCCACCGTACTGGCAGTTACCTTTAAAATATTTCTATATTTACACTATGACAAAATATATATCTAAATCTTTTCTAAAATGTCCAGATAGTCAAATATTTACAGGAATGCTTCGAGGAAAGACGACTTTTCCGTGTTGGGAAAATCCATGTCTGTTTCATGTGAGCGAGTATACACCTCATTAGCATAAATATAACTATATTTTAAATAACATTCACGCTGTCTTAACCCAAAAGTTCTAGAAATCTACCTAGTTTAAGATATCAAAGTTCTAAAAAGTTTGGTTTTAGGTAGTTTTTAGGATAAATAATGCCAAATTAGACGGAATTTAATTTGGCGGGCTTTTAAAGTGCCAACGTATGAAAAGTATTTGAGGTCGGAAATCAACATCTCCGATTACGTTATCTAAGCTAAATTTAAAGAGTGGCAGTATTAATGAAAATAAAGTCTTTTCTAAGCTTTATCAGCTAGTTCTACAAGAGCCATAGCTCCATACCATCGATCACGAGCATCGGACATTCTTCTTTTAGCATCGACCCGCGCCTTTTTTCGTTCCACTCCTTGAGCTTTTGCCGCTTCTCTTTCATACCTTCGTTTGAGATCTCTTTCTTCGTTCCTCGTTGGCGCTCTTTCATCGCGTTCTCGCTCGTATTTATCAAGCCATGATAGAACAGCGGCTCGGTACTCATTAGGTTCGGAGTTTTCGTTGTTTAGGATTTCTTTTAGAGGGAGATCTGTGTGGACTCGCTTGAGGCTTGCGTATGGATGAAGAGGGCAATGTCGGTTAGCGTGAGTGAATCTTGTAGTACATCCCTCTGCTGAGCAAAGAAAAGGCTTTTCTCCTGTATGCAGTCTTTGATGAGTCTTTAGTTGGCCACTCTGGACAAAGGACTTGCCACAGTTTGGGAAATCACAGACATAAGGACGTTCTCCGCTGTGTGTACGCTTGTGAGCTTGGAGAGATTTCTCGCGCGGGAAAACCCGTCCACAAACATCACACCGAATCGATGAACAAGACTTGTGACCTTCAGCGATCAGTTTATTCACGAGATCCGCTTTAGGGCGTCCTCGAAGACTAGAATTGTACAGAGAAGTAGGACTTATAGGCTCTTGTATAGTCGTCTGCTGTCTAGGAGTTGAAATCAGAGGAGGAGGACTGTTTGGAGGAGTGATTTTACCCGGTGGACTTGAAGCCGTGCTGGAAGACGACGAAGAGGGCGACCAAACTATCACCGAACTTCTCGACGGTAAATTCGGTTTAGAGTTTTCATAAGCGTTGGATGTAGTGGGAAGAGGACAGAAGACCTTTTCACCAAAGTTGAAGCAGTTTTGACGCGGCTGTGGGAAGTAAATGCCACTCTTTTGGAGAGAGATTGTCAAGACATCCGCCATTTTTAAAGTCAATCGTGTAAATGAATCGCTCGAGTGAAGCACAAGCTCTTTATGAATTTCCCGCCTATGATAATGTAGTAGTGACGTCACACATAATTGAAATTCCCGCCAAAATCCACTCGCCATAAACAAACTCAACACCATTAAAAAAATCCTTAAAAATCATCCAAAAATATGTCCTTCCTACCTCCAATTTTCAAAACCCAGTCATTAATAAATGAACTTTAAGCAAATAAAGTTTGCTTCCGAGGAAATGATTTTTGAGATTGGTTTTTGCGGGTTTTATTCGTGCTTTTGCATATTCAGCCCGCCAAAAAACCGCTCGCCATAAACTGACTCAACTGACCGAAAAAAACCTCTAAAACCCAAAAATCCTTTCTTTGTACCTCCAACCTTCAAAATTTA
Organism: Anthopleura sola; assembly: GCA_023349425.1. Classification (NCBI taxonomy): domain Eukaryota; kingdom Metazoa; phylum Cnidaria; class Anthozoa; order Actiniaria; family Actiniidae; genus Anthopleura; species Anthopleura sola. The sequence goes on along the minus strand of JALHLI010000007.1, from coordinate 3,370,774 downwards.
GTCCTTAATAGTGTAATTCAATACTCTTTAAGCAAATAAAGTTGTTCTTCCAGGAAATAATTCTTAAGATTTGCTTTGGCGGGTATTATTCTCGCTTTTACATATTTATGTTGTTATGGATTTGCATAGTAAAAGAGAGTACACGTGGTGTGTTGTTTACTAAAAGACAAGTAAGAGTGTTGTTGTGTGTTCCACAAGCTTTTAATGGCAATATCAAGTTGACGTTTTAGCACTTTCGTGGAATTTTAGCCTCTTTTAGGAGGTAATGTTTCATTGTTAGGTAATATTTCTTTGTGAATCGTCGAAGGCCATGTGCTGAACGCCATTTAACTGTGAAATCATGCAGGGTGCGGAGGTTATTTAAATTTTTGGCGCCAAAATTTTATTGTTTCTTGGAGCCTCCTGGGGATTTTGGGAGGATGTTGTTTTTATACCAAAACTTTCATTTTCGAAGTTCAATATTTATTTCAGAGGGGAAAAATACCTTTAATCTTTTGAATTATTTAGGAATTGTGGTTGGGGTTCTTTATCAGTTTATCTCAAAGTTAAAAGTTCGATGAATGTTAATTTCATGGTATCAAATTCGTTTTTATAGGTTAAACTTTTCGACTCAAAGGTTAATCTATCAAAACTTCAAAGGAAAAAGCGTTGAATATTAAAGAAATGCAAGAAAAATATTGAATATTTTGACGGAATTCAGTTAAAACTTATGATCCACTTTCAGCCAATATCCTTGGTGCTAAGAGTAGGACTAAAGGGTCGACTCGTAGAAAGCTTTATTATCAAATTCTGTACTCATGTCTCAACTGGAAGGGAAAAATGCCTTTTTTGACACCCACGGCCATGAGTTTCGCTCTAAAAATGGCATGATATTTCGTTTTCGGCTTTTCAATATTTCCCGCTCTGAGCTCATAACTATTTATATAATAATATTTCATACAACATTTCTTGGAATTGTCTACATCCTTCAATAGCTTTCCGCATGGTTTAGAATAATCATTTTATAACTGACGATGAAAACTGAAACTCGTTCATGTCTCAAGACGTTATCTGAAAAGTCATTAACTAGGAGTATGCCTTTCTCTGCAAGCACATGGGACTAGATAATTTGTCATGTAATCCATTCTATATTCCTCAGTTTTACCCTTGATCGCAGGTACTCAGATCTATCTTGGTCTTCATCAAATTTGGTTTTGATTGGTTTTGGGTTGTGACCTTAAAAATGGTCACCTGTCAAAGCATTGTTCTGCTTCGCATAGCGATACATGGCAACTATACTTCAACAACAGCTACGAGGCTCGTTAAGCACCGGCACTAAAGGTTAATGGCAGCTTTCCAAGTACTTATTTCTGATTTGTAATACCACCAGTGTTTTAGGTGGATATGTAACTGTAGAATCTTATTACCTTGCAAATGAGAGTGAAACAACCCGTGCCTTTAAGCATGCAACATCACCAGCCTCAAAATTAGAGGGGGAAATTTTATGCACGAGTATTTATGGAAACATTTGCTTGGAGATTAAAAATCTAGCTGTTTTTTTAAGCCATTATATGGGGTTTAAAATTTCATTTAAATTTTGTGTATATTCTTGTTATCGTGGGGATAAAAGAACATCGTGTTACATGGCTTCACTCCACTGATTTGGCGCCATTTCTACACGTGGAAATGTAAATGTAAGCATATTATAGTTATCATTAAATCATTTAACAGCACGCCACAAATCATTTCTAGCTGTCGGGAAAGAAACTTGACCTTGAAAGTCTGAAGTAACTTATAAACATGAATATTTTAGCAAAATTGTTACATTGTGTAACAGGATATATAGATGTAATTTCGAGAAGACCTGTTGCATCAGCTTTGTAATGATGTTTTCTACGAGGTCTCTTTCAGCAAAGTTTCTCATGTTTACAAGCTATTGCTTTGAGGTACCAATTCTTTAAATTTTCGTGTTACGCACTTCAGTTAAGGTGTTTTCCAAGTATTATTAGACAAATCAAACAAAAACATTTGATGAATTGCAAAATTAAGGGTGGTAACTGGTGGTGATACATGAATGGCTTGCTCGTGAAAGGGCCTCTTCATATATTGTTTTGCCAACACAGGGCAAAATATCTGTACAGCTTTAGCGCCCTTGGGCTAACTTCTCCAGCTCTCATTATCTCTAATGGCGATTAGAGGTCACAATGATAGCTTTTAATTCAGCAGGTACTTTACAGAAGCGAACAGTATTTGTTTTCTGTCCGAAAAAATTTAATTGCAAAATTTCATTTACGTTCAGTGCAGCACGCTAATTCCAAACTCTCGCTTGCAGTTTTGAAATGGTGACGTCTTAGCCTGCTCATACAGTCTTCAATATTTCCTTATTTGAAGAAATCGAAACCTACTGATTTGTCTGAATCTGATGATTCGATTCAGAGGTAATATGCAGGAGATTTCGCCTTGCTATAGGTGATAATCTTTTTAGGAACATATTTGGTTCTTGTTCAGCAGACATGCACGCGCGCCAGCCTCTGCATAATCGCTTACTTCCTTTAAGATATTTTCAGTTCCAAAGCTAAATTTACGAGGAAGTTGTGGCTACCTTTTTTTCCTTCCATCTACTGAAGTTAATCACGAGGGCTTTGAAGAACAAATAGTAATGATTATTTATTGAATATTCATGATTCTAGGATTTGATTGGATGAGAATTACCGTAGTCTAGCATACATGCGGAGATTCATGTTGACTCAAGCGACGACCAAGGTCTTTCAAGGTTAGAACTTGAAAGCAAACCATAAATAACCGGTTGTTCAATAGAGCCACAAATATATGATGATCCATATTAAAGGCATCGCCAAACCGAAAGCGCAAGGGATTCTGCGATTGGGCGTGCTGCTCGACCAAGTCATGCTCAGTTGAGTGCGAATTTGACGCTGTGTAGTTTTTAGATTTTGACCACAAAACGAGTAATAATTGTATAAATATCTTGTGATAGGAACCAAAAAAATAGATGAAAATAAATGGATAGCAATACTTCCACGGATTGGCTCCTCTCTCACTTCATTCCAAGTGGAATCCGAGTTGATTTTTGTGAAATGATGAAACCGAAGAATTAAACCCAGAGAAGAAGAAAAAAAAAAAAAAAAACTCCGCGAAGCATAGAAGCCGACCCATTTCTTGCACATGGCGGCCTGCATGCATACCGCGGGGCTTTAGGGAAAAGAGTTCAAAAGTTTTTCTTCGAAGATTTTAGTACATGGTACAGATGTAATATGATATAAAGAGAGGAGATGAACTATTTTATGGACAGTTGTCTGATAATTCAATCACCGATTATGAGCCATTTAATCATAATTTTCTTGTAACCTTGCCTACCTTGCTCTCATTGGTTATCTATTTTCTATCTTTATCATATATACACTACCTTCCACTCTTATTCTCTCTTTTACTCTGACGAAGGACTAGCGTCCGAAACGTCAGTAAGTGATCTCTCTTATTTTTTACGGTGTAAAATTTAACTTTTTATCACAACTGTTTCATTAGAAACACCGACGCAGCCCACACTAGCTTACCGCTAGTTATCATCTCAGCCATTTAATCAGTTGATCTTATACTTAAAGGACATTTTAGACTAAAAAAAGTTTGACACGTAAGTTTACGATCTTAGTTTAGAACGTTTGTGCATGATAACCAAGTAAAACTGGACTCGAGGAAAAGTTTCAGAAGTCAGAAAAATATGATGTTGAACAATTCCATCGCTGCATGTAAATAAGAAGTGTGTCTAATAAGATCAGAGGTCGAACGAAATTGTCGGTGCGTGCGTTCTATACAGCTGGGCGCAGCCCAAAACAGTTAATAAATAAATCTTTTAAGTTTATAGAGCCACGCTGTCATGCCTACCACAAGTCCTAAGACAACTCAAGTTTTTGTAGAGCCATTTCCGCGGCGTGAAGCACGCAAGGCATAATTTATGACAAAGGAAGAGACGATGCTTGGGAGGTATCTTAGCGCGACGCAAACCAAAGCATTTCCTTGTTTGCGCGCACGTGTTTGCGCAACTTGCATTAACTGCATGCGCACGGCTATTCGTTGCTTTGGAAATCTAACGCAAGGTGTTATATATGCGCACGTCTATGAAAGTCGGTTTGCACAGTGCAGAAGTCCGTCAGTGTTCATTCATTCATTCATTCATTTATTCATCCATTCATTCATTCATTCATTCATTCATCCATCCATCCATCCATTCATTCATTCATTCATTCATTCATTCATTCATTCATTCATTCATTCATTCATACATCCATTCATTCGTTCATTCATTCATCCATCCATTCATTCATTCATTCATTCATTCATTCATTCATTTGTTCATTTGTTTATATATACGTTCGTTCGTTACGTTCGTTGTAGCTGAGGGCTTATCTTTGGGGAAGCTTGTTTTTGGAGGGAAATGTGTTTGCATTTTGTGTCTCAAAATATCTTATTTAGCAATCGATGCGAATTGAGTGGCCAATTACGAACTGTTCTATTTTCAAGACCCAACTCGAGAGTAACAAGCTCTACTCAGTTGTGACATAATATTGTCAATATCGAAAACTATGTGAAATCACTGACAAAAATAACATTTGGTACATGTATAGTTTACCGGTCTATTCTTAAGGTAGTAGCAGTAGTAGTAGTAGTAGTAGTAGTAGTAGTAGTAGTAGTAGTAGTAGTAGTAGTAGTAGTAGTAGTAGTAGTAGTAGTAGTAGTAGTAGTAGTAGTAGTAGTAGCAGTAGTAGCAGTAGTAGCAGTAGTAGTAGTAGTAGTAGTAGTAGTAGTAGCAGTAGTAGTAGTAGGTATATAGCCTAATTATACAACGCCTAATTATACACAGCAAAGATTACTGAGTCGAGCAAAACTAGCGCTATTTTTAGGGAGTCGAGAAATATTTGGAATAATGTTTTTTCCTGCTTGTTCATTTTAACACTCAAAGAACCAACGAAGGATCAGAGGAAGATATTGGTTTTGCTTTTGGATATTTCACTGTTTTTGATGGGAATATTTGATTTAAAGTTGCTGACATCCTATGTTATAACAAAATCAGAGTGCTCACACTTCATCTTGCTACTGCTACTGCTACTGCTACTGCTACTGCTACTGCTACTGCTACTGCTACTGCTACTGCTACTGCTACTGCTACTGCTACTGCTACTGCTACTGCTACTGCTACTGCTACTGCTACTGCTACTGCTACTGCTACTGCTACTGCTACTGCTACTGCTACTGCTACTGCTACTGCTACTGCTACTGCTACTGCTACTGCTACTGCTACTGCTACTGCTACTGCTACTGCTACTGCTACTGCTACTGCTACTGCTACTGCTACTGCTACTGCTACTGCTACTGCTACTGCTACTGCTACTGCTACTGCTACTGCTACTGCTACTGCTACTGCTACTGCTACTGCTACTGCTACTGCTACTGCTACTGCTACTGCTACTGCTACTGCTACTGCTACTGCTACTGCTACTGCTACTGCTACTGCTACTGCTACTGCTACTGCTACTGCTACTGCTACTGCTACTGCTACTGCTACTGCTACTGCTACTGCTACTGCTACTGCTACTGCTACTGCTACTGCTACTGCTACTGCTACTGCTACTGCTACTGCTACTGCTACTGCTACTGCTACTGCTACTGCTACTGCTACTGCTACTGCTACTGCTACTGCTACTGCTACTGCTACTGCTACTGCTACTGCTACTGCTACTGCTACTGCTACTGCTACTGCTACTGCTACTGCTACTGCTACTGCTACTGCTACTGCTACTGCTACTGCTACTGCTACTGCTACTGCTACTGCTACTGCTACTGCTACTGCTACTGCTACTGCTACTGCTACTGCTACTGACGATAATTAATGATAATAATAATATAATGATGAGTACGATGATCATATATGATATATGATAATAAAACAACGATCGAATTTACACCTGTGACTACTACTGCTATTTTAGGATTAAGAAATATTTGGAATAATGTTTTTTCCTGCTTGTCCATTTAACACTCAAAAAACCAACGAAGCTGAGGACGATATTGGTACTCCTTTTGGATATTTCTCTATCTTATTGGATGGTAATAAAGTGGTTGATATCAATAAATGCTAAGTCGATATAAAAATAAATATATATATATATAAATATATATAATTAAAGATATTCAAAGCTTGCTTGCATTTAGCTTTGACTTCTGAACAACTGGTTTTACGCTCAAACTCAGGTGAGGCCAAAATGATTCTTATAGGGAATAGCAAGTTAGGCTAATACAAACTGATATATACTGTCCTAACTTGTTTCAACCACACTTTAATTTACGGTAACATTTGTTTGGCAAAGTTTGCCAAGCTTTAGGACACTGTCCATCTTAAGGGACTTTCGTACAATCCTAAGACTGCGCGAGCAAACTATCTTAGTGATAGACCTCTAGATCTAGTAGCGAAAAGTGCCGGTTTTGAAAACCAAAAAATATATATTTAAAGCAAAATCCAAAACTTTTTGCATCCTTTTATTGGACCGATTAGTAGGTTTTTACTAAAACAATTAGACCTAGCTATTGACTCGTAGACCATTCTGACTCGAGGACTAATTGTTAAATAATTATTATTTATTATATACTTTGCTATTTGAAACCGGCAAACGTAGAACGTACTGTGATAATGAATCCCAAGTACTATAAAGTGCTATTGAATTATTTTTTTAAATTCATTGCGAGTAGATCAGTCTCTTTCAGTTGAAGTTTTATTTCATTAATAAAGCTGGATAGTGGAAGCAAGGTTTTGAAGGAGACTCTGAGATATATAATTGTAAAGCAAAGTTCATCGGTAGCTAAAACTGAAGGGAGTCGTCATTATTTCGCATAGAGTGCTTTTTTTCTCGTTCGAGTTTTGAATTTTTTTTTTAATACTCACTGTTGTTGAACTGCCCGAGGCTATATTTAGGAAGAAATGCCGATCATTCTTGCATCTGATCAAATTAAAAGCGAATACTTTGTTGTTTGTTTATTTGATGGACTGAAAGATAAACGAGCCAAACAGATAAACAAACAAACATGTGAATAAGGAAACACCTATACCCCATTCACGCCAAAACCTGTTTAGTTAAAATGAGTTTTTATTAAACAAAATGTTTAGAGACCAGAAAGCTTCAATGTAATTATTTTATCTCTAATCTGTTCAGTACAATATGAAGGATAGTTTATATGTATTATTTCATCAAAGAGTGAACAATGTTTGTAAATAATTTTCTAAACATGTTTAGTTAAACTACTTTAAAACATGTTTAAGCTATAGTGTGAACGAGGTACTAGTTCAGATACTGATGCTTTTAATGCATAATTTTCACCAGTAAAATATTCATTCGTAACATTTCTAATATTCCAGCTAACCGAAAAGTACTGAAAAATTAAGCATTGACACGATGGCTCAAAGTACCGATCAGGAGCAATTCCAATTCCTAGACGAGAAGTGGGCAGCTGCAAAGGAAAACGACAAAACCTCTCCTGAAGAAGATATTGCAGAAAAGCTCATTAACTGGGTAGAGGGGTGGTCTTCTGAACACAAGTATAAGTTCATCTGGTGGGATGGAGAGGGGGGCGAAGTCTTAAAAGTGGTTTTTCAAGAGCCTGATACCTTGCATATTGCCTCGCTTTACCCAAGAAAACTTGCCAAGGAAGTTGATAAAGGGGAGCGGAAATTGCATGCAAACAACGTGATACTTTGGGCCCTGAACAAGCTGAGAGGAGACACTAAGGCAATCAAACGTATCCTCTACTATTGTATCGTGGATGAAAATTTGAAATCGCTGGAGTTGCTGATCGAGGCTGAAGAGAGGACCGACCAGACTGCAAAAGTACCAAACTTAAAGGACAAAGGGATTATTGCCGCAGCAATACGAGCGTTTGGAGAGCCATCCAAACTGTTTTTGGGAGGCGCAAGACAGGGTGTTGGTCGTGTTGGTGCACAAATTGTAATCGAATTTCCAGGCCATAAATAATGGCCATAAATAAGGATGCACACTCTTTGAGTAATTTTATAAAAAACCTCTTAAAATAATGGTGGGATACCTGTGGTGACAATCTAATATAAAATAGTGTTTTTTTAGTAAATTTAATTTTGATCTTAATTCTAATTTTGCCAATGACGAGTTTACCCTTTAATAAATCAGTCTCTTAGTAGGTGCCAGTCTTAATATATATCTCCATAGGAGGGACCGTTCATTATCTATTATGGGGAGGGGGGTTAAAACTTGGGGGGAAAGGGTGAAAGAAAATGAGGGGGAGGGGGGGGGGGCTTGAAATCTTAGTCCCCCTCTTCATTTTAAAGATATTTAGTTCTCTGACTTAGCCAATCATTGACGTTCCAATGTTTACAGTTATTTCAAAAGCTGAAAAGAAAAGGACGGAGAAGAAACAAAAAAAGCAAAAAGAAGAGAACAGGCCCGTAACGTGCTTTCAGAGCGGGTTGGGGTGGGGCTGAGAAGGGGGTGCTTTCGTTAATAATTGGCTCCTGTTATGAGAAAATTAACATTTCACTATCACATCAATCCTTAAAAAAACGAAAAAATGCTCCAAGTGGGGGAGGGGGTAGGCACCCCGCACCCCCCAGCCTACGGGCCTGGAGAAGAGAAGAGAAGAGAAGAGAACAGAACAGAAGAGGAGAGGAGAGGAGTGGAGAAGAGAAGGGCTACATAGTGAGATATAGGCCGTAGCCAGTTTTCGTTTAAAAAGGTCGTTGGTATACCCCCCTCCTCTTTTCCTTGTCTTTATTGCACGTCATGGGATTCCTGTGGCTTTAATATATCAACTGGGGTTCCTGTGTTGAGCATTTAAACCACGTGACTCGTCCTTTGACCTTCGTTCTTCTTGTCGAGCGAAGCTTTTCGTCCAAAATTTTCATTTTTAAGGGATTTTTCTACAAAATATATCAAGATGCCTGGAAAAAGAGTGTATGTGATAGGTGTAGGAATGACTAAGGTTGGTTATTATTGCATAATTCGTGCATAATCCTCTTTAAGAAGGACAAAGATCGTTGAAAAATCTGCATAACATTCAGGTGTTTGTTGAATTTTCTTGCAAAACTAGTCAACTTTTTATCAAAATTTAAAAAAAGAAATTAATTTTACTCTACGAAATATATATTTTTTCTTGGATTTGCAATTTTTGGAGATTAAGCAAGTCAAAGTTATTATGAAGTTTAAATAACAGTTCAATTTCTTAATATATATTTTTTGACATTGTTTTGACTTCATTTTGTGCATTGTTTTAAGCTCATAAGCTTACAAATCTTATGAATGCCTTTGGTTTTCTTCAATAGTTTGAAAAACCAGGGAGGAGAGAGGATTTTGATTACCCAGACATGGCTAAAGAAGCAGGTAATTCTACGATATATATATCCCAAAATCCCAGTAATAAACACCCCACCCCCTTGTCTGCTAACACAAATATCCTTCCAGTTATAACCCCCCCCCCCCCCCCCCCCCCCTGGTTATAAGCCCACTAGTCTGCTAACACAAATATCCTTCCAGTTATAAGCCCCCCTGGTTATAAGCCCACTAGTCTGCTAACACAAATATCCTTCCAGTTATAAGCCCCCTGGTTATAAGCCAACTAGTCTGCTAACACAAATATCCTTCCAGTTATAAGCCCCCCCTGGTTATAAGCCTACTAGTCTGCTAACACAAATATCCTTCCAGTTATAAGCCCCTCTGGTTATAAGCCCACTAGTCTGCTAACACAAATATCCTTCCAGTTATAAGCCCCCTGGTTATAAACCCACTAGTCTACTAACACAAATATCCTTCCAGTTATAAGCCCCCCTGGTTATAAGCCCACTAGTCTACTAACACAAATATCCTTCCAGTTATAAGCCCCCCTGGTTATAAGCCCACTAGTCTGCTAACACAAATATCCTTCCAGTTATAACCCCCCTGGTTATAAGCCCACTAGTCTGCTAACACAAATATCCATCCAGTTATAAGCCCCCTGGTTATAAGCCCACTAGTCTACTAACACAAATATCCTTCCAGTTATAAGCCCCCCTGGTTATAAGCCCACTAGTCTGCTAACACAAATATCCTTCCAGTTATAAGCCCCTCTGGTTATAAGCCCACTAGTCTACTAACACAAATATCCTTCCAGTTATAAGCCCCCCTGGTTATAAGCCCACTAGTCTGCTAATACAAATATCCTTCCAGTTATAAGCCCCTCTGGTTGTAAGCCCTCTAGTCTGCTAACACAAATATCCTTCCAGTTATAAGCCCCCCTGGTTATAAGCCCACTAGTCTGCTAACACAAATATCCTTCCAGTTATAAGCCCCCTGGTTATAAGCCCTCTAGTCTGCTAACAAAAATATCTTTCCAGTTATAAGCCCCCCTGGTTATAAGCCCACTAGTCTGCTAACACAAATATCCTTCCAGTTATAAGCCCCCCTGGTTATAAGCCTACTAGTCTGCTAACACAATATCCTTCCAGTTATAAGCCCCCCTGGTTATCAGCCCACCTCTAGTATTACTTGTTAATGGTGTTCATGACTGATGACACAAATATTTCTTTTCTCATACTCTGCTTATAGGTACCAAGGCCCTGAAGGATTCTGGTCTAGATTATACTCAAATCCAGCAAGCCGTTGTTGGTTATTGCTATGGTAAGTTGATCACTTGGTAGACAACTTCTTGTTTCATGACATTTCAGATATTTCCTCATGAAGGATATTATGCATGCACACTTTTATGAGGTGGGGGCCTATGTATAGGGGGTATCACGTGATGTGTGATCAAACACTACTTTTTTTCATAATTTGTGAACTCAAAAATTCATTTTCCCTTAATCTGTTCATGGCACTACCTACATGTACATAATGTTTGAAAAGCCATTGAAATAATTGCTCATTATTCATGAATTCATTGTCATATTGTTGATCCATTTCTCATTTGATTTTTTTATGATTCATGCCGTGAACCTCCTGTGTGCCCATGTAGGAAAGGTCCTCATAATTTTACAGTGCTACATGCCATACCGTGAACACTTCCACAAGTTTTTGATTTATTTTTGAAATTTTTTCAATTAGGCATCGGCATGGCAGAGTTTGTACAGAACTTTATTGTGTTTGCACAGTAAAAAACCTAACTACTTTCATGTACAATGTAATTAAATAGTGTAAACTTCTAAATTTAGGGGAGACAACATGTGGTCAAAGGGCTTTGTACCAGCTTGGTTTGACAGGAATCCCAATTTATAATGTAAGTACTGTATGATCGAGGTTTTTTTTTTGTGGGGTTCCCCGGTTTTCATCCTCCTTAAAAGCTAACATGCTGAACTCCAATTCAATCTGAGTTAACCATACCCTGACTTTGGTCAGCCCAGAGGTTGTTTCAGGGTTCGATCTGTGAGTTAGCCATGCCCTGACTTAGATCAGCCCAGAGGTTGTTTCAGCATTCAATTTGTGAGTTAGCTGTGATACCCTGACTTAGATCAGCCCAAAGCTTGTTCCAGTGTTCAATCTGTGAGTTAGCCATGCCCTGACTTAGATCAGCCCAAAGTTTGTTCCAGTGTTCAATCTGTGAGTTAGTTGTGCCCTGACTTAGATCAGCCCAAAGTTTGTTCCAGTGTTCAATCTGTGAGTTAGCCATGCCCTGACTTAGATCAGCCCAAAGTTTAATTGTTCCAGTGTTCAATCTGTGAGTTAGCCATACCCTGACTTAGATCTCACCACACTATCTGGACCTCTTTTTCCAGGTTAATAATGCTTGTGCAACTGGTTCAAGTGCACTCTTTCTAGCTAAACAGCTTGTTGAGGGAGGTATGTATTCATTAGATACCACTGTATTTAACAATCTGTTTCAGTATTAGTTTTTTTTTATGAACTTACAGTAGAATTAGGTGGTTATAATTCTCCAGTTTTCAATTAGAAAATTTCAGTCTATAATTATATTTTTTATCATTGTAGCCATGTAATTATTCATAATTTTATAAGAATAATATATTTGTAAGCTGATTTTGTCTGTCTGTCTAGGTGCCAGTGACTGTGTTCTTGCGCTTGGGTTTGAAAAGATGGAACGAGGTTCCCTTGGTGCTAAGGTATTTAAATAATGTACAGCCCTATTTTTCTTTCACCAAAACATTGATCCAGTAGATTCAAAAAGTACATGTGCAGGGCTTAAAATAATGATATTATTATTATTATTATTATTATTATTTATTAGTTTAAGCTGGGTACTTTGGTGTAGTGTTTTGCCATTTCAGAGGCACTCAGCTCAGTGCATTGTAGATGACTAGGATTCTTTAAATTTATTTATTTATTTTCATTTATTATTCCCTCTTGTTATTTAAAAATTGCTACCTTGAAAAACAAGGACAATTTATGTACACTGTATCTTATTTGTTCATACTTGGTTGTAGTACACTGATCGTACTTCACCAATGGATAAACACATGGAGGTGATGATGGATAGATATGAGTTTGCCGCAGCACCTGTTACACCACAGATGTTTGGTAATGCTGGTAAAGAACACATGGAGAAATATGGTAAATACTTAATAATTAAGTTTGTGATTAGCTTAAGGGTAATGGTCAACACTGACAATAAGAATGAATGAAGGAGGAAATGATTGAACGAAATGTCTCCTTCTTCACCACCAAGAATGGTAGCTAGCTGTAGCTGCTTATTGGCCTTTTTGAGGCTGCAAGGAAAAAATTGTAACTAGTAGAATGCATGCTAAATCATGTGGCTGTTTAGTGGATGCCATTTGTCCAACATTTTATAATGAGATATTTCATTTTTCCATTTTTTAGGAACATCTCCTGATCATTTTGCAAAAATAGCATACAAGAACCATCTACACTCTGTCAACAATCCGTAAGTCAGTTATTAGAATAAGTTGATTGTGATTGTTGTCAGAAGTATCACATGTGGGCACAAGATCTAGACAATTTTGGGCCAAAATGGAAGCAACTAATGGAAACAAATCTTTTAGAACAAAATTGCTTCACTCCCATGCATTCTCCAGGATACATTCGACTGAAGTGGTGATGGTGGGGGGGGGGGGGGGGGGGAACCCATTTAAGAGTGCTCAGCTCTAACAAATTTGACCCACCTTCAAGCCCTGTTGGGCTTGGTTTTGTATGTGAGTAGTGTTGTTTGTTGGTTCTCTCCTGTGCTTCAAGGGTTTTTCTCTGGGTTCTCCGGTTTTCCTCCCTCCACAAAAATCAACTTCTAAACTCAGAATTTGGTCTATCGGTTGCCTTGTAATTGGGTCCTAGACCTGTAAGGCTTTCCATCCACCTCAGAGTGGTAAAGAAGAATAAATTTTGAATTTCATTGTACTTCCATCACTTGCCCATGCATGCTGACAGTATATATTAAGACCTCTTTCACATGACGTCAAAGCAGCTCAATTTGGAGGACAAAACAAATGAATTTAAATCTCCTGAGAATTGGAACCTATTGTTTTGTCCTCCAAATTGAGCGGCATTCCAAAGTGCTGCAAGGGATCTATTATTGAGCGGAGCCCCCCATTAGAGGGTTATAATTATTTATTATTGTTATTTATTGCAGAGTTTGTTATTTTTAATTTTCTCCATGATTTGAACTAATGATTATTTTTTATTAATTTAGAAATTCCCAGTTCCAGAAAGAATACACTTTAAATGAGATCAAGAATTCTCCCATGGTGTACGATCCACTTACAAGACTTCAGTGCTGGTAATGGGTTATTTTTATAACATATAGCATGGTGTATTCAGATTATATCATACCCTTATATCCTGGTATATTCCCCTGGGTATATTATACCATGGTGTATGATCCACTTAACAAGACTACAGTGCTGGTAATGGGTTATTGTTATAACTAAGATGTTCACGATACAAGTTTTTTTGTTGGACATTCTATACTCAACTATTCTCACTGCATGATTAATTAGCATGCATGATAAATTAACTCCACATACATGCCTTATTGCACAATGTCATTCAGAGCGTCGCGAGAAGCCGAGTTTTGTCCCACCCATCTCCCCTGGTGGCGGTGCTCTTCAGCCTGAACGGTTCCTCTTCTTGCTGTTTACCTCATGTCACAACAGTTGCGGATCTCACCCATAACTTAACTTACTGCGATGTGATAATGAGTATGGTGGTTTCTCAAGCAAAGTTGGATCAATGTATTCAGCACTCTCATACTTTTAGAAACAAAAACAACAACAAAATCATGTCATATACTGTCACTTTAATAAGAGCAAATAAAGATTGAAGGTGCCAATCGACTTTCATTTCTATTCATCAGTCCTACGTCAGATGGTAGTGCTGCTGCTGTTCTGGCCAGTGAAGATTTTGTCAAGAAACATCATCTGGAAGCCAAGGCTGTGGAAATCGTTGGCATTGAAATGGCTACAGATTTTAGGAGTACCTTTGAGGACAAAAGCTGCATCAAAATGGTTAGTTAAATACCTTAAAATCCTGATTAGCAGCTCTGGGCTTATACCTTTTCGTGTCAGTTTCTGAGTATTCTTAGTAATATTTTTTTTATTGCAGGTTGGCTATGACATGACCAAAGCAGCTGCTGAAAGACTCTTCTCCAAAACAGGTTAGAAGCAATGATGGTGGTGATGATGGTGATGATGATGATGATGACGTTACTGATGTTAGCACTGATGCATAATGATATTTTGGTGTAACGTTGATAAGTCAAAACTAAATAATTGTTGGTCATAGCTGCGACGTAATTTTTGAACTTTTTGATTTTCAACAGGCTTGTCCGTGAAAGATGTTGATGTCGTAGAACTCCACGATTGTTTCTCCACAAATGAGCTGCTAACATACGAGGCGCTTGGTCTCTGTGATGAAGGTAAGAGAAAATATACTCTTTCTCTCCCAATACTCCAGCTAAAAAAACCTTTGTTGCTCAAGATTACACATGGATATTGTGTGTATAATATTCATGTGTTCCAGTGAAGGTCTTTGGAAGGTCTTTGGAATTTCAAAGTGTTTGTATTGTTAAAGTTGTGCATTATTTATTTTACAACTAATTATAAAATAACTTTGATATTACGCATGCTCTGTTTGAGCATGCTCACATCATTTTTTTCTCTCTCGAAAAGTTAGTTATTTTATGAAAGCAAAGCAATTCTTATTCCTTAATTGGTATTTGTGAAAATTTTGGTGCTGAAATGAGGCTAACCCTGAGTAAATGAGTCTGTAATCAAGGAACACAGCTGTAGTATTTTAAGAATTAGTATTTAAAATGTACTGTTTAGGAACATTCTTTTATAAATCATTATTCAGGACATGTGCACGCAACTCAATTTTATGTGAAGCATGGGTGGTGTAGCAGTAAGAGCACTCACCTCTCACCAATGTGACTCAGGCTCGAGTCCCACCG
Source organism: Anthopleura sola (assembly GCA_023349425.1). NCBI lineage: Eukaryota > Metazoa > Cnidaria > Anthozoa > Actiniaria > Actiniidae > Anthopleura > Anthopleura sola. The sequence goes on along the minus strand of JALHLI010000007.1, from coordinate 3,355,381 downwards.
GGCTTGTTGTCATATGTCAGTTAGAGTTGTTGTTGGTTCTCTTCTGTGCTTCAAGGGTTTTTCTCCAGGTTCTCCAGTTTTCCTCCCTCTGTAAAAATCAACTTCTAAATTCCAATTGGAATTTCATTGGATGAATAGATATTCTGTAGAGATGCCACTGCTAAAACTTCATAACTCAACTCGCAGCTGAACATAATTATATTGTGCGTCGTTGGTCATTTGTTTTTGTCAGCAAATATTGATACCAAATGATGAAAGACCTCTTTTTTTCCTTTTTCTCGTATTTTTTTCCTTTATTCAGTAGTTTCTATATTTAACTAATAGTACATTTTTGTGTGTTTACATGTATATGTTATTCTATTATTATATATCCTATTTACATGCTAATCACTCCTGACCTATGCAAGTGGACCTATTAATACAAACTAGCTAATTGTGTAGATCAGCCCCTGGGTTGTTACAACTAGCATGTACCCCAAAATAAGCAATTTAACAATTGTAAATTTATTTATTTATTTATTTGTAAAAAAAATTGGCACTAATTAAGATTAAAGTTCTAATTCAAGTTAGCATAAACTCAAGATAAACGAATTAATAAGCACCTCAGCGAAAAGCCTTCGCCTTTAGGGAGCATTCATTTTTTAGGAGGGGGGAGGGGGGCGGAGGAATTAGGGGGGGGGGGGGGGGGTCATTAAAAAGTTACTAGATAAAAAGGGGGGGGTCGCATTTTTTTTTGAATGTTGAACCAGGGGGGTCATGAATAAGATGAAAAAGTCAAAAAGGTATATATATATATTTTTTTTTTTCTGGAGGGGGAACCTCGGAACGGCTAATAGCTAAACTGTAGACATAACCCTTACCCTAAATTATGTGTTTTGATGGAGCACGAACTAGTTTACTCATTAGTTTACTTTCGTATTAAAAAAATACAGTCTTTGATTATTATTGAGCAAAAATTATCACCAGGTTTGTGGGATTGAAACCTTGGGAATTCATGTTCTTGATTTGTGTTCTCGTTCTCTTCCATTTATGTAATTATCTAAATGGGAACTTAGGACCATATTTGAACCCTGTTACCACTCCATTCCAACACGCACACACGACCATCAGCTGTAACTACTACATCCACAGGATGCGTCATCTGACCAACACCTGAACCACGGCTACCAAATGAACTTATAAACTGACCTTCTTGTGTGAAAAGTTGAACACGGTGATTTCCACTATCACAGACAAGAATCATGTCTGGACCATAAACAGCCAGACCGCGTACACCATCAAACTGACCGTCTCTTTCTCCCTTCTCTCCAAACTTGTACAAGAAAACTCCATTCACATCAAAAACACGAACATAGTTTGTGTTCAGATAAGACACAAAGTATTTCCCGTTACCATAGGTGATGTACCAAGGCTGTTCACTATTATCAGGCATATCAAAGTCTATTCCTTGTTTATTGAACACCTTGATACTTGGTTTGATACTCAGTTCTTCGTTTCCCAAACAGCACACTGCGATGTTTTTCTCATCGTTAACACACATTGCACGCGGAACAAACCACTGCTCAGGTCTGTAGATGGTTCTTACATAAGTGCCGTTCAAGCCAAACTCCTGTATCTTCCCTTTACCATCTGCACCATCACTGACAATTATTCTGTCTTCATTAAAGACTACTCCAAATGGATACAGTTGACCTTTTAATCCTGCCTTGTTAAACTCCCTCAAGAAGTTTCCATCAAGACTGAATATTTGAATTCGATCATTACCGCGATCAGCAACAGCTCTCCGCTATCACTGATTGCCATCGAACGTGGGCTTTGTAACTGTCCTCTATTATAGTTTCCTTCTTCTCCAAATATTTTCTCAGATTCAAGCGTGTTCGTAACATCTGCTATGTCTACCTTCTGAGGTGAGTTCTTGATCCTTTCTCCTCCAATATTCACGTGGATTTCGTGCCATCCAGTCTTGTGCGGCTTAAAACTCACACGGTATTTTCCAGTTTCCTCTTCAGACACTTTCTTTTCCATCTCGTTGCCCTCCACATCTTTGATTCTAACATCGATCGACTCAATCCTTGTAGGGAAAACTTCTCCTTCTGTATTCCTGGTGATTATCTTGCACTCGTTATTAAAACCACGGGGAGCTTTCTTTATTGATTCGATTTTGGACTGAGCAGGGTCCGTCACGCTCTTCACAATTTTTCCAATGTCCTGCAACGATTGGAGAAACTGCTTACTTGTCACGTAACATACAGTAATGTCACGCTGTACTGGCTTGTTAGACAAGACGGAAGGTGTTTCCAGCAAAACATGGCTTCTCTTTTGAAATGCTTCCTTGCTTTCTAACATCTCGTATGGTACTCCTCTTTCCTTTAAAGTGTGCCACTGACGTGGTAGCTCTGAAATTAGCTTAATGTTACTGTTAATTTCCTTTTGCTCTTGATCGTTTGCTGCAGTTTGTTCCTTGAGTGTCTGATCCAGATCATTCATCATCGCTGTGGTGTGATCTCTTACCATCTTGCAAATCATTTCTTCTGCACGGCGAACCTCTTTCTTTGCCGACTCAATCTCGTTTTGAATCCTCTCTCTATTTAGCTTGGACTGTTTCAATTCTTCTCCAGATTTTTCTTTCTTTTCTTCAACCCCATTGATATCTTGTTGCAGGCCTTCCTCAATCTCTTGAGCAGCTTCCTCTAAGCTCTGCATTCGATGGGTTTGATGATACAAAGTAGCGCATTTTTGACACACACATTGTTTACAACTATCTTCTTGACAGAAGTATTCAAGCTTGTTTTCCTCGTGAAATTTTTCTTTGCAGAAGATTTTGTTCTTTATAAAGTTGGTAACGTTTTCTTGCTTAAAGTCGTTAAACATCGTCGGTTGATGTTTATCTCGAAGTTGTTTGATGCTCTTGTGGGTCTTGATGCATTCTTCGCATATCGAGCCATCACACTGTGGGCAAAATGCAACCAGAACTTGAGGTTTTTCACAGCTGACACAATCAGGTAATTCTGCTTGTTTTGCGTTGCTTTTCATGGCGTGAAGTAACTGCAGAAGAGAATTGAAGTAGAATGAAGAACGAAGCTTCGAAGGATCGCCGTCTGGCACAGGTATCGTCGTGTTGCACATTGGACAGATCATATGATTTTTGAATGGATTCCCGCTTGTCTGATACCACAGAGTGATACATCTTGTACAGTAACTGTGAAGGCAGGGAAGAGTTTTAGGATCAGTAAATATATCGTGACAAATGGAACAAGTTAACTCCTTCTCGAAGTCCTCTACATATGTGTTTGACGAAGCCATTATTGAATATCTTTCTACGTAGTTGTGCAATGATTTGTTATCATTCTTGGAAATTTTGCTGCTTGACCGGTCATGTTTGAGAAATTTGCTGGAAGAGTTGTGTTACTAAATACCGCTTTAAAAAAACATCAAATTTTATGAATACTCTAAACTATTATTTAGCCTGATCAAATTAAGTCAGGGTATGGCTAACTCACAAATTATTAGATTTTTCGGAAAAACCCATTAATCAAAATCCTCGTATAGGTTCCCTGTGTTCAAGAATTTGCTCTCTCTTAGGTGCGCTATCACTGTTTGACACTTGTTTTACTTGTGTGCGTCAAGCAGAAGAATAATTCCATTATCCCCTGCCACCGATACGTACATTTTTCACAAATCTAGGAATATAGGAGTATACTAGGAAGATATGCCGGAGTTTTCCGATGGCTGTAAATGACTTCATAATACAAACAGGTGAATTCGGTCTAAAACTCTTCTACATCACTATCCTTGGGAAGAAATTGCTGAATGCCCTCTGGCTAGATTCTTATTGCTTGGTTGATCTTGTCTAGATACTATGCAAATCATCCGAAAAAGCTCCAGCAATGAATAAAAAGCTACCTCAACCCTAGATTTCGACAATTAATAAAACCGAGCTTTTGACCTTAGCGGTCATCTCGAACGTATTGTTAAAATACAGGTTTACAACAATTGACGTCAGCAAATAGAGTGGACGAAATATTTTTTTTCATTGTCTATGTACAAGAGGTTAACTATTCCTCTTGCTCAGTCATTAAAGAAAATGATCCTATATTATTTACTCATTTGTACAAGTTTAGCCTCATTTAAAAGCAAATAATTTGCAAAAGTCAACTGTATTGTAACCATTGTGCAACTTTCGATGTCCTATTGGAATTTGCTTCTCAAAAAAAAAAAAAAAAAAAAAAAAATAAAGAAAATAAATAAGAAAAAAATAAAAGGCTCGCAAAAATACAAGATTAATAATTTCATTTACTATTTCAGGCAAAGCAGGCGAGTTTGTTGACCGTGGGGACAATACTTATGGTGGAAAATATGTTATTAATCCAAGTGGTGGGCTTATATCAAAAGGACATCCTCTTGGTGCAACAGGTACCTTATTACTAGTGTGACACAGTGTATAGGGCTTCCCCTTGCTATAGCATAGAGCACCCTCTTGGTGTCACAGGTACCTTATTACAAGTGTGACACAGCTAGTGTATGGGGCTAAAGCATAGAGCACCCTCTTGGTCCAACAGGTACCTTATTACAAGTGTGACACAGTGTATGGGGCTCTCCCTTGCTATAGCATAGAGCACCCTCTTGGTGCCACAGGAACCTTATTACAAGTGTGACACAGTGTATGGGGCTCTTCTCCCTTGCTAAAGCATAGAGCACCCTCTTGGTGCCACAGGTACCTTATTACAAGTGTGACACAGTGTATAGGGCTTCCCCTTGCTATAGCATAGAGCACCCTCTTGGTGCAACAGGTACCTTATTACTAGTGTGACACAGTGTATGGGGCTCTTCTCCCTTGCTAAAGCATAGAGCACCCTCTTGGTGTCACAGGTACCTTATTACAAGTGTGACACAGTGTATGGGGCTCTTCTCCCTTGCTAAAGCATAGAGCACCCTCTTGGTGCAACATGTACCTTATTACTAGTGTGACACAGTGTATGGGGCTCCCCCTTGCTATGGCAATGGAAACCCTCTATTAGAAATCAAAGCTTATTTATCCTTGTTTTTGTTAAGGTCTGGCTCAGTGTACGGAGATATGTCTTCAGCTCCGCGGTGAATGTGGCAAACGCCAAGTATCAGGAGCGAGACTTGGACTTCAGCATAACTTGGGTTTGGGAGGCGCTGTTATTGTTGCTTTATATCGACTTGGATTCCCTCAGAGAAGGTATTGTCAACATTTAAGGAGGCTCGAAATGGTTTTCGTTAAATGACGTAGCACTTCAATCATTTGAACTTGGAAATAGAAAAATTTTGTCCCCCCCCCAAAATTAAACGATTTTTACTGTGCGGTTTTTGTGTTATGATTTTTTAAATGAAAAACTTTGCACGCATTTGAAGTGTTCTATCGTTGTCATAGCAACGAGTTACGTCATATTTTTATATTCATTCCAATCCTTACTTTATGTCTTTTGGTTTTCTGGGTCAACTTACTATCATATAGTTTGCCAGATAAAGTTTTTCAGGATCGTTTTTCTTAGTGTATATACCCGTTCTACATGAAGCGAATAGCTGAACGGTGAAATATTTCGTCATCTATGTGTTACATCTTCAAGTTATGAAGGTTTATACCAATATGTTAATGACCGTGACGTCATCGCAGACTTCATTAAATATACAAACCTTTAAAACAGGTTCACGCAAACAGTATTTAAGAAGCATCATATTTGTACTCATGCATGGTTTCCCTAATATTCACTGTAAATTTGGTGTTTCATAATGGCCAGTGTTTAGTATTACAAGTGAAACAAATATACTCAAAAACATGCGATGACGTCACAGTCATTAAGATATTGGAAAATATATTATTCTTTCTCTAGGTTTCGTCCAGTGTCTACCTACACGTCAGCTTCCTCTCCTAAGGGGTTCAAAGCCAAAGCCGTTTTTGATGAGATACAGAAGGAAATGGAGAAGGTCAGTAAAAATGAGGGCAAAAACAATAGCCCACTTTCGATATTCTGGTTGAATGATCACGCACAAAGCCGTTCAAGACGAGGCTCCGGGGAAAAAATGAAGTAATCTAAAATATTTCCCCCCGCAACTGCAACCACCACCACCGCTACCAACGCATCCAACATTATCATTAGCAGCACAGGGAGCCCGGCTTTCCTTTGCCGCATTCAATATTCATTATTATTTACGTAATTGCTTTTTATGGGTTTCCTGTGGTTTAAGATCGGCTTCGGTTACACAAGCTGTAATCGGTAATCAGATCTGTACTGTAAATTGATAACCGTTGGTAACGTGCTCTTTATGGGTTGCCTGTGTTGTTTGAATGTAACGCACTTTCTATAAAGCATTCAAAAGAAGAGAATTCTCTTCTTTTGAATGCTTTATAGAGAGCACGTTACCAACGGTTATCAATTTACAGTACAGATCTGATTACAGCTTGTGTAATCATAACCGATCCCAAACCACAGGAAGCCGATCTTTTAAGATCTTTTAAAAACCACAGGAAACCCATATAAAGCAATTACGTAAAGAATAATGAATATTGAATGCGGCAAAGGAAAGCCGGGCTCCCTGTGTCATCAGCAGCAGAATTGTTATTATCACCATCATTATCATTTTTCAGCATTATCATCATTGTCATCATCAGCATCATCAGTATTGTGATCATCATCAGCATTCTTGTCATTACCATCATTATCATCATCAACAGCATCATGAACCTCATTATCATGTTATATCTGACTTTGCAGGATGGAGCAAATTATGTCAAAAAGGTCAAAGGAGTGTTTTGCTTCAAGATCCAGAAGGGACCAAATGGTCAAGAAGGCGTGTGGATAGTGGATGCCAAGAATGGGAAAGGGGCTGTAAAATTTGGTGGTAATGGTAAGATTATAGCCTAGTAAACTGGATTTTTGATATACAGCAATGATGTACAGGTGGGTACCCGCCTCTGTTGTATTATTTTCTTCTTAGGGTGATCTCCAGGAGTAATCAGACGAACTTACAAGTTCTTTTTTTTACATTTATCTGTTTTAGATAAAGCTGATGTTACCATAACAATAAGCGATGATAACTTCTTGAAGCTAATGACAGGAAAACTTAACCCACAGACTGTAAGTTTAAAGTCATTCCCTCCCTCGCCTGTTCCCCTTACTGCCTCCTCCTCCTCTCTCTCTCTCTCAAACTTGTCCTTGTCCTTGTCCTTGTCCTTGTCCTTGTCCTTGTCCTTGTCCTTGTCCTTGTCCTTGTCCTTGTCCTTGTCCTTGTCCTTGTCCTTGTCCTTGTCCTTGTCCTTGTCCTTGTCCTTGTCCTTGTCCTTGTCCTTGTCCTTGTCCTTGTCCTTGTCCTTGTCCTTGTCCTTGTCCTTGTCCTTGTCCTTGTCCTTGTCCTTGTCCTTGTCCTTGTCCTTGTCCTTGTCCTTGTCCTTGTCCTTGTCCTTGTCCTCCCAAACTCATCCTGCAATGTAGTAACTCTTCCCTCCCTTTTCTTAAGGCGTTCTTTAAAGGTCATCTCAAGCTTAAAGGCAACATGGGTCTTGCTATGAAGATGAGGCAGTTCCAACCGAAGGCCGTCAAATCAAAGTTATAAGCCTTGAACAACGTGACGTGCCCCAGTATCCTACACAATACTATCATCACTATAATCGCTATATTTGTACTGTATAATGAAAACAATTTTATCGCCAAAATAGAAAATGATTTCACAGAGTTAACACTTTGAATTGAAACCAATCTTCGTAAGCGCTTCCCGCCTTTCTGTTTCGACCAAAAAATATCTGAATTGTTAGCAAGGTGGGAGGTGGGATAGTGTAAGGTGAAAGGTTCCAACAGAAGCCTCCGGCGTTTCAACATATCCCCATCTCATACGTCCGCGTCTTGAATTCTTTTGCGTTTCTAATCGTCTTGTCTAATCGTTGGTTTACTAAAACGAGGGGGGGTGGGGGGCAGGGTGGGGTGGGAGAGGGGCGGAAGAGGGGTGCTTGGGGGTTGTAAAATGTGAAAAAGGGGTTTGCACTCATTTCCAAGGCTGAAGAATAGAAGCGAAACAAAACAAAAAAACCACTCCACCACTCCAATAAGTGTGGTTACCATCAGATTATTAATCTCGGCCCAACATGCAACCGTAATCAAATCTATTGGCGCGAGAATTTTGGCCTTCCCTGGACGTGACCACGCGCAGAGGAACGAAAGGGCCAACAAAGGGTAGGGGTTCCCCACGCACATTGCTCTTTTTATGACTGATGCACAACCCCATGCTCTAATTCTTTGTTGCTTTCTGAGAGAGGATAGAGTGTATGATACAGGGTAAAGAGCCCCAACTCCTCCAAAAAACCCAAGGTCCGATCTTAAAGAAAGAAACTGAGGCAATGAAAAGCCTCCTTGGAATTAGGTAGCGCACGCAGACTGTTGCTAAAAAAAGCCGAGGAAAATAAGCAGGAATTTTGGACACCACTGACCATCATTCCACAGTAATGCTGTTACCTGTCTGTTGCTGGAAAATAAATAAGACAAACAAGTAAGAGAGTAAAAATAATACAAGATGTATCACTGTAAATAAAATCGAGCTGATTTAGCTCCAAAAGTGGGCCGAAACGGTGAGTAAAATATGGCACATTTTGGGGCGGATTTTGCCCTATTTCTAGAGGGCTAAATTGACCCTCAGAGGAGGAGCTAAAAAGACGTCTGTTTTGGATAATCGGATCGAGCCCCAAAAGCAAAATATTGAGAGAACAAAATACTGAGAATTAACAGTGGATTCCACAGAGTGCATGGCTATTCCAATTGGAATTTAGAAGTTGATTTTTGTGGAGAGAGGGAAAACACGGAAAAACCATCAAAGCACAGGAGAGAACCAACAAACAACTCTACTCACATGCGACACCAAGGCTTCCAGTGTTTGAAAAAAACGCTAAAACTGGCTTAATCCGAATTCTAACCAGGCAGGGTGATAAAGCTATTACTTCTCAAAGGTCAGCTAAGATTTCTTTACTTTATTTCACATTTTGACGATTTTATTGAGGTTTTTAAGCATTGCCATACATTTTCTTACAGTATGACACCACAGAAACCCAGCTTGGGCTACCTGTGTGGTGACCGGAAGTCATCGTCCACTTCAAGAAATAAATTACTCACATTACCCCCCAACGGGGATCAGAGTGCTCTTCTAATTTATGCAGTTTTGAAGAAAATACTTGCGTCACACTGAGACAATGACGAAACAACATTCAGACAACTCCCTCGACTCGTCTCGTTTCAACTCCTGAAAATATGGAATCGTATGTCGCAGATCTTAAGAAAGAAGTGCAATGTTCCCTGTGTAATGATACACTTACTGAACCCAAGATCTTGTCTTGTTTCCACACATTTTGTAAGCCTTGCATCAAAAGACACGCCGAGCATGTCGACCAAGTCAACATCATCAAATGTCCGCGATGCAAATCACAAACTCCTCTACCAGAACTAAGCAGCGTCGAAGATCTACAGCCAAGTCTACTACATTCAAGAATGTTGAAGGGTCTGGCGTTGGTCGATGGAGAAAGGGTTTGTTCTGTTTCTGAGAGTCATTCCTCAGCTTCTTGGTATTGTTTTGAATGTGATCGCTCGATGTGTGATGAGTGCGACAAGAACCATTCAGTGTGTACCAAAGATCACAAGGTCGTTCGTCTGGCTGATTTGAAGAAAGAAGATATTGAGTTCATAATAACAAGAGAAAATCCTTGTACAAGTCACCCTCCTCACAGGCTAGAGTTCTTCTGCGAAGATTGTGATGCAATGATTTGCAGAACATGCTTGATACACGATCACAGGAATCATAAGACAATGACATTAGATAAGTTGGCTTCGATCAAGAAAGATATATTGTCAAAACATCTGCAGGTTCTTGAGCAGTTGGGATTAGATGACAAGGAGAAGAAACAACAAGAAAATGCTGCTATCATGATAAAACAACAAGGAGAAAAAGCAAAAAAGGAAATCCAAGACAAAACAAAAGAGATCATCGAAATGTTACAAGAAAACGAACACGAAATACTGAGACAAATCGATGAGAAGTTGGACACCGCCATAACAAACCAGTTAAATATCACTCATCATATTCCAGCCGTCCTTAATATTCCTTCCTCTAGAATTGAATTTATTCCTAATCAAGAGCTGATGCGACAAGTGAATTCACCTGGGCTTGGAGAAATAGAAACCTGTTTGAAGACAGACCATACGAAGAGCACTTGATGAAGATGGTAACATCATTGTGTGTGATCGCGGTAATCATCGTGTTCAAGTCTTCACAAGAGACGGTGACTATCTCTATAAGTTTGGTTTGAAAAAACATTAGAATTGGCTATAATTTTTCAATACCATTAATCAGCATGAGATAATAAATGGTATCCCAGGGTTTGGCAGACAGACAGACAGACAGACAGATTTTATTTGGAGTTGTGCACTTACAGTACATTAATTTAATTCCAAATAAATATATATATATATAAATATACAATTAAGTATGTATATAAATAATATGCCCATGTATTAAATGCTATATGCTAGTAACCTTACAAATTTTGAATTTTTTTTGTGTGACATATTTGCCACTGCTGATTGTAGACTGGAGGGAGGGTCTAAGAAAATATAAAACAAATAGATGGCTTGGTGGAGGGGGAAGGAGGGATCAGTGGTGCATCAGTGATAGGAATATCAGTGCCGCTAGTATCTGGAAACCCTGATCCAACTCAACTCCAGAGCCCTGTCATTCTTACTGCGCATCATTTTAAACCTTAATAGTTTCACATAGATTACAAAGCTAGTATTAAAAGCTATGGGTTAAACCTGGAACTGGGATGAAGCTTCCCTTACAAATCTGGTTACCCAATGCCAACACTTTTCAATGACAAAAAAATAGGAAAGAAGGAAAAGATGTAAGATTCTAAATAAATATATATAATAGGAATTGAATAAAATAAAATATTAGAGTAACGTGTATATCAGTATAATAGAACTAATTCAATTCTGTATATCGTATTCTAAATCATTCAAGAAACAAGGACCTTAATGCCCAAAATCCCTGTCCATATCTAACATAGAGTAATGTTTCTTAAGTTTGTCTTTTCCGCATTGATATTTTTCGTATAGACCCCTTGCAGCATGTTGGAATGCAGCTCAATTTGGAGGACAAAACAATAGGTTCCAATTCTCAGGAGATTGAAACACTTTTGTTTTTTCCCTCCAAATTGAGCTCCTTTGATCTACTTGGGAGGGGTTTATTTTGGCATTCTTATTTCAATGGAAATTATTTCCTCACAGTACCCCCAACGGGTATCCAAGTGTCACACTGAACTTGTGAACAGGAGTCTACAAACGATTAAACAGCTTCCAAGTGCAGGGATAACGTGATGTTCACTGTAAACCATTCAATACTAACGAATTCGAAGTACAAATTTCATCAGGTATTTTCAGAACCCAAAAATTCCTTCCAGTAACTTAGCTAATTGTAAGAAGCCGATAAAAATAAATGGTTTCCCAAATAAATTATGCATTCATGGCGTGACATCATTTCAAGGAAGTAAAGGTCACGCTCAATTCCAAGAATCGCCTGACAATAGACTGACTAACAACATTCTTCAGACAACTCCCTCAACTCGTCTCGTTTCAACTCCTGAAATCATGGAATCGTTTGTCGCAGATCTTAAGAAAGAAGTCCAATGTTCCCTGTGTAATGATACACTTACTGATAACATTTCGAGCTCAAAAGAAAAATTCACAATAAAAAAACTGACAGAAACCGAAAAAACTGTATCAAATATATCAAAAAGATGTGGCTATGCAGTAGGCTGATTAATTAAGGTAATGTGCTTCAATTTCTAAATAATTTTGAAATATAACTTTGTTTTAAAAAAATCCTAGCACTCGAGCTAAAACTACCATACTTACTCGTAGTACTTGATTTCATTCTTTTCTATATGTTTTCAGATTGATGTTTTACGTACTTTGACATTCTTATTCAATGCAAGTAACTTCCTTACAGTACCCCCGACGGGGATCCAAGTGCTCTGACGAAAATACTTACGTCACACTGACTTCCAAGAAAAACACATTTGAGAACAGAAGTCTACAAACGATTAAACCACTTCCAAGTGCAGGGATAACGTGATGTTCTGTAAACCTCTTGGAGCGTTCACTGGGTTGCCTGTGCAAGAGCTCGCCCACCCGCCAATCCTATATACTTTTTATTATCATATGACCGTATTTCACTTTACGCTTGATTCTAAAAAAAACCTTTGGGGGAAATGTCGTCAGCAAAAAAATACGCTTTTCCGAAAAGTGTAATAATTTCCCGTTCGGACTCGCCGTTCGGACTCGCTGCTCATTTTGATTCGCATTTATTAAAAACGCTTTGAAATCGATTTTTTATATGTGGTCATATGATAAAATGCTTATTGACTGAGTTAAGGTCGGTCCGAACGGGAAAATATTTGGCTCTCGGTCCTTGGCACGGAACTCGCTGCGCTCGTTCCGTACTTCAGGACCTCGAGCCAAATATTTTCCCGTTCGGACCTCCCACTCAGTCAATAAGTACATATTATTTCACACCAAAGTGTTCCTTTTGGGTTCAAAGTCCCCCTTTATTAAAAACATTTTAAATTCTAGTAAGGCATTAGTGTTGCGTTACAGTGACTTGTCAACGCGTATTATATTTCTACTTGACCTACTAGAGTACCTTTCAAGACTAGCTGATGAAATAAACATATCTATTTCAGTATCGAAACTGTTCACTGCAAAACAAACGTTTTATCAATGTAAATATATTAGCCAAAATGTGTTTAACTGGTCATTTGTTTTTCCCTCAGTTTTTGATTGATTGATTGATTGATAGATCACTATCAGCTCGTCTGACATCTACAAGTTCTTGGAGTCAGCTTTCATCAAAGCTTTGTTTGTCACTCGTTTTGTAGTTTGTCTCTCGTTCTGTAGTTTGTCTCAGTATATTTTTTTGTATCTGAGATCTGGTAAGATCTAGATTGATCATAGCTAGGTAGCCCGCCCCCGGGCTAGGTAGTCTATTTTGACTAGTTTGTCTAGTTCTACGATTCTCATACCGTAGTTTGCTCATAGATTTTCAAAGATAGCTCATAGATTCTTAGCCTGCGTGCATCCGGAACATAACTGTGGTTAAGTCCGTCTGCGAACCAGCGACAGTTTTCTTGTTCAGCAGCGTACCTGGATTTGGGTACGCGCTCTGATTGGCTCTTTCTTAATAAGCTAAGAATGAATTGGCATAGCTGTCAATATTTTCACAAATCAATGGATTTTTCAGGCACAGGTCGGATACTGGATATTGTAGGAGATTTTTCTGTCACTTAAATTTCTATAGGCGCTTGTTTTACTAACAGAGAAGAATGGTTTCAAGATATATCTACCGTTTTTGCCGTTGAATATTGCGTCTACTTGTTTGTTGACCTTTGCTGTTTGAATCATTACTCTAATTACATATTGTCACACCATTCATATAAGATAATTCCTTCCTCTGACAATGCTATCCATTATTTGCATTATTTGTCTTCAAAATCTTATTTTATATGTTTCTAAGGAAATATAATACAAAATTTCTGTAGTAAAACACCGAAACTAACGCCAAACTTGGATCGCTAAGAAAGTCGTTGAATACCGCGGCAAATCGTTACTCATCAATATTGACAGATATATGTCAGTGTTCGATTTATCTTTCTGCAGATCATTCTTTACCGAACCAATCAGAACGCGTGTAAGAATGAATTGGCATAGCAGCCAATCACAGTCTATTTTATATAATCGTGCAACCAGAACAAGGAATCTTGCGCTGATTCGCAGACCGTCTTAACCAGAGTTAAAGTCGGGCTGCACGCAGGCTAATAGATTCTCAGACTTCTCTCTTTGAGTACGTGGACCAACCCGTTCCAAAATCGCTCAATAAAGTTTGTAAGTAGTTTAAGCGTAGCGTTAAAAAACCTAAAGACAATAGTATGCAACATGTCTACATATAAAATAGTACTTCACGAACCCTGAACGAATGAATTATGCACCAGTCAGTGGAAACCCCCTCCCCTAACTACCCGGGGAATGCGGGGAATTAGCGGGGATATAGCGGGGCATTAGATTGATATTAGACCACTTGCTTGGGCACGCTATGCGGGGCTTTAGATAAGATTAGACTTTTCGTAAAAACGGGCAGGGCAGAGTGGCGGGGCTTGTCTGCTTTTTAGAGTTATTGTAGTGCACGTTTGGAGCCGGGATTGTTAAACCACAGCAAGCCCAGCAAGGACATGGACGAGAGGGACTAGGTATAGTCGACCGCCATCTTGTTTTATTGAAAGCACACGGTCTTCACGTCAAAATTATTTTTTCTGTTTATGATCAGACCTAATCATGCGAATGAATTGTCCTGGGGCGGGGGATAATAGGCGCAGTTTAGGCTTGGAAAAGTGCCTCGCATAGCCGGGTATGGTGGGGCATTAGTACAATATTAGACAAATGCCAAAATCTAATGCCCCGCTATTCCCCGGGTAGTTAGGGGCGGGGGTTTCCACTGACTGGTGCATTAATGGTGACACAACACTAAAAATAGGCAGTCAAGGACTGCATGTGTCTACTGCATTTATTAGTGAAACGAAATAAGATAATTCATAATATAGAAATCCCATGCATATGATGTAATGTTTGATGTATGAAGTGTTTGCACCCTAGTATGAAATAGTGTCATTTGGTTTATGAAATAAATATATATCGCTAATACCAAACCCTAAGACTAACGATCAGTGAAGCAGAATTCTTTCTTTTGCAATTTTTTTTTGGCTTCTCAAAGTACTTTTTCATATTCCCTTGTTTGTTTTTCTGGAGTACAAACATTAAATTATTGAAGTTTAATTGTGCAAAATTATGCTAGTGAACTGTATTTCTTGTTTAACTTGTGCTAAATAACAGGAGGTATTTTTAGAGAGACATTCAGTTGAAAACATAATTGGAAGTTAATAGAGTGCACATACTAAATATGTGAACAATAAATCACAATTTTAGTACTAACTGATACAGAACTCTCTTTAATGTTAGTATTTGTTTCACGGATTGAACTGCATGCACTCTAATGGAAAAAAACTAATCCAATTAAAGATTTCTTTGTTGGTTGGTTTCACATTAACAAGACTAGTTTCTTCAACTAAAAAACGTTTATTGATCTCAACATTCATTACAACATTGTGAAAAGCAGGAGAAATGAAAACGATATTATGAGGTTACAATAGGAAATCTGATGCAGTAATGATTTAACTATTGTATTTAACAAAAACTCAAACTGAAACTATGCTTTTGATGCAAGATAGCATAACATTGTAGAAAAATAAACAACTCACCTCCAAAACGCAGATCTACGGAGACGGAGATCAAAAGCACATGGAAGACTAGCCTGCATTGCAGGCGTTCTTCGTTGGTTCTTTCCGGGACGGGGAGGATTGGGGAGAGGAAGGGAGAGAGGAACCTCCCTTCCTCTCCCCAATCCTCCCCGTCCCGGAAAGAACCAACGAAGAACGCCTGCAATGAACCTCCCTTCCTCTCCCCAATCCTCCCCGTCCCGGAAAGAACCAACGAAGAACGCCTGCAATGCAGGCTAATGGAAGACGTACGTAGCTTTTACATTGCAATCGATAAAAAATCGGCTTATCACGTGGCGCTTTCCAAAATAGCCCGAATGAGGAGACCCGGCGTTCCCGAAGTGAAACATCGGCAAATCCCGAACACTAGTCGAATGAAGTATCGATTGTATTTTCAATGTTTTGGGCTTCCTGTGGTGTTACACTCTGTCACTCAACACCATGACATAGTGGCTATCGCTTCTTCGAAGCAGTAGCCACAAAAACTATAAATACATCGTCCTCGATGTCGTGTGGCAACTTCATTGGACATTGGACATTGTTTATAACTTCTCGACCAATCATGACGTGTGAAATTATGGTCTACCTGACGCCCGAAAAGCGAATCTCATTTTAAGACTGGTTTGCTACCATAGCAACCCAGTAATTAATCATTTATGGCGTGACAAATCAAGGAAGTAAAGGTCACGCTTATTTCTAAAAGTCGCCAGACAAACAACATTCTTCAGACAACTCCCTCGACTCGTCTCGTTTCAGCTCCTGAAATCATGGAAACGTTTGTCGCAGATCTTAAAAAAGAAGTCCAATGTTTCTTGTGTAATGATACACTTACTAATCCCAAGATCTTGTCTTGTTTCCACACACTTTGTAAGCCTTGCATCAAAAGACACGCCGAGCATGTCCACCAAATCAACATCTTCAAGTGTCCGCGATGCAAATCACAAACTTCTCTACCAGAACTAAGCAGCGTCGAAGATCTACAGCCAAGTCTACTACATTCTAGAATGTTGAAGGGTTTGGCGTTGGTAGAAGGAGAAAAGGTTTGTTCTGCTTCTGAAAGTCATTCCTCAGCTTCTTGGTATTGTTTTGATTGTGATCATTCACTGTGTCAAGAATGCGATACGAGCCATACGTTCTTCATCAAAGATCACAAAGTCGTTCGTCTGGCTGATTTGAAGAAAGAAGATATTGAGTTTATCATAACAAGAGAAAATCCTTGTACAAGTCACCCTCATCACAGGCTAGAGTTCTTCTGCGAAGATTGTGATGCTATTATTTGCAGGACATGTTTGATAGACGATCACAGGAATCATAAGACAATGACATTAGATAAGTTTGCTTCGATCAAGAAAGAAGTATTGTCACAGCATCTGCAGGTACTGGAGCGGTTGAGATTAGATGACAAGGAAAAGCAACAACAAGAAAAGATCGCTAACACAATCAAACAACAAGGAGAACAGGCCAAAAAGGAAGTCAAAGATAAAACCAAGAAGATCATCCAAATGTTAAAAGAAAACGAACGAGAATTGTTAAGACAAATCGATGAGAAGCTGGACACAGCCACGACAAACTTGAATATAATTCATCATATTCCAGCCGTCAAGGAATACATCGAAAATGTGATGGAAAGAGGACTGGCAAGTGAAATGATGAACATTCAAGAGACACAATCCTCTCAGAAATTCATCTTCAACCACATTTCTTCCTCTAATATTGAATTTCTTCCTAATCAAGAGCTGATTCGACAAATGAATTCAGGGCTGGGAGAAATACAGACTTGTTCCAAAACAGACCATACGAAGAGCACTTTTGAGGTGAAATCTGAGACAGAAGCTTTAAAGAAAAAAAAGCTTATTTTGATAACTAAAACCACTCAAGGAGAACTCAATCATGATCCAAGGGATGTTCTAAACGTTCAAATCAAGCCTGAAGAAAATGTGGAAATAGAAAAGAAATATGTGAGAACTGATGGTAAAGTAGAAGTTGAATTCATGGCTAAAGTAGCTGGTCGGTTGACAGCAGAGGTTCAAGTGAATGGGAATCATGTATCTAACAGTCCACTAGTGATGAATGTCAAGCCAGACGGGATGAGTACAACAGGACAGTTTAACACAAAAGGTGTAAATCTTACGTCTACTGATTTGAGAGGTGTAGCAGTAAACAGAGACAATAGCAGAATTGCTGTTTCAAACAATTCTTCTCATTGTGTCCATGTATTCCGCACTGATGGAGATCTCTTACTGACTTATGGTAGTCTAGGTAGTGGACAGAGACAGTTGTCTCATCCTCAAGGCTTAACATTTCTGAATGATACAGATTTAGTCATACCAGACTTTGGTAATGATAGAATATGTATAGTGAACACTACAACAGGGACATTGGTAAAAGCCTTCGGTAACGAAGGTAACGGGGACGGAGAGTTTTCTTTTCCATGGGGAGTACACGTTGATGACGATGGTAACATCATTGTGTGTGATCGTAATAATCATCGTGTTCAAGTCTTTACAAGAGACGGTGACTATCAATATCAGTTTGGTTTGACAACACAGGACAATTTTGTTCCATTCGATGTAATAACACATGATGGACTGTTTTACGTCAGTGATCATAATAATCACGTTATTGAAGTATTTAAGAAGAATAGTAACGTACCGACTAGAATATCTACGATTGGTAGTAAAGGCAGTTCTGATGGTATGCTGGATACACCATTGGGCCTGGCTATTGATAATGACCATCATCTACTGGTGTGTGATTGTCATAATAACCGCGTACAAAAATTCACATTGGATGGTCGTTATGTAGGAAGGACTTGTGATGTCATCAATAGACCTCGACATATAACTGTTTTAAAGGATGGTCAGTTATTAGTTAGTACGGAGAGTTCTGGTGTCTTGTGTGTAAAGTAGAATTGGCTGTTATATCTGTAACACATTTGGTCAATATAACATATTGAATTATATCCCTGGGTTTGACATATGCTAAAATATAACCATTCGCAGGAAATATTTTTTTATAATTTTCTTTTTTAATTTAAAACTTTAAAATATTGGTTTTTATTTATTTTATTTATTATTTTTTTTTTCTTCTTTTGTCTCCATTTCTTCAATTTTTATTCATTTGTTTCCTTTTCCTTTCTTTTCTTTTAGAGTTTTATATTCAATATAATCTTTCACAATAAATCGGCTCGTATTATTTCAGATCTCCTTCCATTTCCATCGTTTTCAGATGCTCTAAAAAGAAACAACTTTGTGGTAGAGAATAGCTGAGCTTCGTATTATTTTTATCTATACGTCTTTAAATAACCTTTTTACGTATACTATTAACCTTCATTTTAATCAAGACTTTCATAGTTATAACACTTGGTCCAGCGGTAATATTGATAAGAGAGCTGAAAATAGAACTGAATTCGGGTCTCTGAACAACACATAATTTTGTATGTGACGATTATGATGAGTCAGATCTTATTTCTATAAGGAATGTATCTTCTTTGACTAAATTTAACAAAGACTTTTGTAGATTAGTTTTTATTGTCTTAGTTTGTCAATTATTTTATTAAATATATATTAAATATAAAAGTTTGCAAGGCTAATATTTTCAAAATTTGCCCTCAGAAAGGCTTCGGATTCTAGGGAGAAAAGATTGTGTAGTTGGTGAATTATTCATTAATTCTAATTCATCGCTAGGATCGAATAGACAAAGGATTTAGTCTAGCGTTTTGGAACTGGGCATTATTTGTCGCCTGGGACGGATTTTGGTTGCAATATCATAAAGATTAACAAACCTCCACCCCCCAGAGCCTCCCCCCCCCCCCTCCCAAGAGGCACTATCTTTTCATGTTCCTTTGTCAATAGTGGTTGCTACTCTCTCATCTTTGTGTGCACTCCCTTGATGCTTGTTAATATATAGGTGATGCCCCCCCCCTCCCCATCCAGTTGTCCCGGCAAGACATGTGATCCCCTCCCCTCTAAATCTTCAGACCTCAGGTGATAGATAATGACCGGTCCCTTAGTAATAGAAAGAAACTTGCTTGTTGATTGATATACTAGTTTTTATATGCTAGTGAGAAAGGCTATAGTTTGAGAGTATTTGGTTGAGACAAAAAGAAACTTTCAGTTTCATCAAACCCTGACACACCTTGTACTTATCTGTTGACAACCAATCATGATCGATACCGTAAATCACTTTTTGCTAATATTATCGCGAGGAAATAAGACAACAAGACACAACACTGTAAAATTTAACCCTATTCCTATACTTATTGGATTACAGATGATAAGTGTGATATTTTTTTCCTTGTGGTTTTTCTCTATCACGTGTTTACATTTTGTAACATTTTATCAAAGACGTGATAGCACGTGATATTGTCATGGGATTCCTGTGGTTTTCCATTCAGTGACGTAACAATACAATTAGAATACGCGCGAATCAAAACCTCACATTCATTTATATCACATTAACTGGTAGTTAAGTTTGTTCAAATATTTATCATTCGTTCAATTTCATACGAAAAGCTGTTTAATCACAACGAAGAAATGAAATAGAAAAGTGAGAAAATCTTTCGAAAGGACAGTTGGATTCCATTTTGATATTCTGTTGATTATTTTCTGGACAAAAGTTTGGTTTCGTCTTCAAGAACAAACGTTCATTCTTCACATCTGCCTGATGGTGATTCTGTGATGAATCAATGAGTCGAGATGGATGAAAGAAAACAAATGAGAAGAAAATGATAGGAAATTGAAACACAAACATCTAGTGGGAACTACGTGTAGACAAGGATGTCCTGCTATTTTAAAACAGAGGAATTTCACGAGACTTGATGGATCACGTGGATCAGAATTAACCTGATTGCACAATCTTCGGTCACGTGGGTTAAATTTGTGTCACGTGCAGAGATCCAAAAGTTCCATGGCTATATGAAAGTTATCTTGCTTGACCGGCAATCAAATAGGTCAAAGCTCTCTTGTAGGAAAAAGGATTTACAAGACAAACCAAGCACCATACCTTGGAACTACCAGCTAGAATTTCTCCATTAACTTCTTTTTTACCATCGTTTCTTTGAACTTTCAAAACCAAAGAAATGACAACACATACTCGTAGTATTTGTATTCTTATTCTTTTTTATATGTCTACACATTGATATATTTCATACTTTTGCATTCTTATTTCAATATAAATAAATGCCTCACAGTACCCCCCACGGGGATCCAAGTGCTCTTCTAATTCATGCAGTTATGACGACAAACTATTTCTAGAAAATACTTCACGTCACACTTAATTCCAAGAAAAACACATTTGAGAACAGGAGTCTACAAACGATTAAACCGCTTCCAAGTGCAGGGATAACGTGATGTTCACTGTAGATCATTCAATACTATGACTAACGAAGTACAAGTTTGATCAAGAAGTATTTTCAGAAGACAAATCAAGCCATAAATACAAATGCTCTCCTAAATTAATCATTCATGGCGTGACATCATTTCAAGGAAGTTAAGGTCACGCTGAATTCCAAGAATCGCCTGACTAAAGACTGACAAACAACATTATTCAAACAACTCCCTCAACTCTTCTCGTTTCAACTCCTGAAAACATGGAATCGTTTGTCAACGATCTTAAGAAAGAAGTCCAATGCTCCTTGTGTAAGGATACACTTACTGAACCCAAGATCTTGTCTTGTTTTCACACATTTTGTAAGCCTTGCATCAAAAGACACGCCAAGGATGTCGACCAAATCAACATCTTGAAGTGTCCCCTATGCAATTCACAAACTTCTCTACCAGAACCAAGTAGCGTCGAAGATCTAGCGCCAAGTCTACTACATTCAAGAATCTTGAAGGGTCTGGCGTTGGTAGAAGGAAAAAAGGTTTGTTCTGTTTCTGAGAGTCATTCCTCAGCTTCTTGGTATTGTTTTGAATGTGATCGCTCGATGTGTGATGAATGCGACAAGTACCATTCATTGTTTATCGAAGATCACAAGGTCGTTCGTCTGGCTGATTTGAAAAGAGAAGATATTCAGTTCATAATAACAAGAGAAAACCCTTGTACAAGTCACCCTCATCACAGGCTAGAGTTCTTCTGTGAAGATTGTGATGCAATGATTTGCGGGACATGCTTGAAACACGATCACAGGAATCATAAGACAATGTTGTTGGACAAGTTTGCTTCGATAAAGAAAGATGAATTGTCAAAGCATCTGCAGGCGCTAGAGCAGTTGAGATTAGATGACAAGGAAAAGCAACAACAAGAAAAGATCGCTAACACAATCAAACAACAAGGAGAAAAGGCAAAAAAAGAAGTCGAAGACAAAACCAAGAAGATCATCGAAAAGCTACAAGAAAACGAACGAGAATTTCTGAGACAAATCGATGAGAAGTTGGACACAGCGACAACGAACTTGAATATAATTCATCATATTCCAGCCGTCAAGGAATACATCAAGAATGTAATGGAAAGAGGACTGGCAAGTGAAATGATGAACATTCAAGAGTCACAATGCTCTCAGAAATTCATCTTCAAACGCATTCTACCATACTCAAGAATTGAACTTATTCCTAATCAAGAGCTGATGCGACAAGTGAATACAGGGCTGGGAGAAATACAAACCTGTTTGAAAACAGACCATACGAAGAGCACTATTGAGGTGATATCTGAGACAGAAGCTTTAAAGAAAGAAAAGCTTATTTTGATAACTAAAACCTCTACAGGAGAACCCAATCATGATCCAGGGGATGTTATTGACGTTCAAATCAAGCCTGAAGAAAATGTTGAAATAAAAAAGAAATATGTGACAACTGATGGTAAAGTAGAAGTTGAATTCATGGCTAAAGTAGCTGGTCAGTTGACAGCCGCCGAGGTTCAAGTGAATGGGAATCATGTATCTAACAGTCCACTAGTGTTGAATATCGTGATCAGGCCACAAAATATGAGAACAACTGGACAGTTTAACATGAAAAGTGTACGTGTGGCGTCTAGTTTGTTGACAGGTATAGCAGTAAACATGGACAGTAGCAGGATCGCTGTTGCCAATTATTATTCTCATTGTGTCCATGTATTCACCACTGATGGAGATCTCTCACTGACGTATGGTAGTCATGGTAGTCACGGTGGATACGGACAGCTATCTAATCCAGAAGGTTTAGCATTTTTGGATGATACAGATTTAGTCATAGCAGACTGGGGTAATAATAGAATATGTATTGTGAACACTACAACAGGGACATTGATAAAATCCTTTGGTAACCATGGCAACGGTGATGGAGAGTTTGATCATCCACGGGGAGTACACGTTGATGACGATGGTAACATTATTGTGTGTGATCGTCATAATCATCGTGTTCAAGTGTTCACAAGAGACGGTGACTATCAATATCAGTTTGGTTTGACAACACAGGACAATTTTGATCCACGTGATGTGATAACACATGATGGACTGTTTTACGTCAGTGATTATTATAATCACGTTATTCATGTATTTGAGAAGAAGGGTACCGTACCGACTAGAATATCGACAATTGGTGGTCCACACAGTGGTGAAGGTGAGCTGAACAGACCATGGGGCCTGGCTATTGATAACGACCATCATCTACTGGTGTGTGATATTGGTCATAACTGCGTAGAAAAATTCACATTGGATGGTCGTTTTGTAGGAAGGACTAGTTATGTATTCAAGTACCCTCGATATATAACTGTTTTAAAGAATGGTCAAGTATTAGTGAGCACGATGGGTTCTGGTGTCATGCGGGTAAAGTAGAAAAATAGAACTGCGTTGGGGACCCTAGACAACAAATATTTTTTTATCGTTTCATGGAAGGATACCAAAATATTAGCATCCAATAGCCATTGGCTTAAAAGGAGGATCACTGAAGCATAAATAATCACAGAAAAAGAACATGTTCTTACAAATAGAGACTGCGGACGAAAAATGCCTGAAAGCTATTTACCTTTAATTGAATAATGTATTTCGTGCTATTCTGTGTCATTTATTTATATTATCATTATTTTATTTTTATTATATTTTTTTAATCTTTTAAATTATTCATTTACTTGTATTATTCATTTTTATCATATGTCATAGAGCGTGCGATGTACATAGCGTGCGATGTAAACTGCGCGCGCTGTTTTGTTTAATTTTCTTGACGTTTGTAAAATCGTAACCGTAACTTTCCCTGATGATGGATTAAAAATCCGAAAGCTTGGATTAAAAAAACAAAAATTGATGTGGAAGAAACAAGTTTATTCTTTAATATGATTCCCACATCACAAGGAAATATTGAATTTTGTATCTGCCTATTACTGCGATTCTCAATATTCTGCGAACTCAGACTTTTCAATGGCTTGTTGTGAAATTGGTTTTTCGCTGCCGTCAATCAAAACTTATCAGTCGGTACCTTTTATATTTTTGACTGGCGGCAGCGAAAAAACAAATTCCAACGGGAAATTCGCAACTACCGAGTTCGCACAATATTGAGAATCGCAGTAAAATAGTTTAGATAATATTTCTTTAAGGAATGCATCTTCTTTATATAACTATTTACCTAGTTTTAATAAAGACCTTCATAATGTAGTTTCTGGCTACACTGCTAACAGTATATCCGTGAAATACAAATTACTAAATAGTACAAAATAGTGCTAATTGAACAATAGAAAACAGAATTCATACTAGTTTTTATATACTTGTGAGAAAGGCTATAGTTTGAGAGTATTTGGTTGAGAAAAAAAGAAACTTTCAGTTTCATCAAACCCTGACACACCTTGTACTTATCTGTTGACAACCAATCATGATCGATACCGTAAATCACTTTTTGCTAATATTATCGCGAGGAAATAAGTCAACAAGACACGACACTGTAAAATTTAACCCTATTCCTATTATTATTGGATTACAGATGACGAGTGTGATATTATTTTCCTTGTGGTTTTTCTCTATCGCGTGTTTACATTTTGTAACATCTTATCAAAGACGTGATAGCACGTGATAGTGTTATGGGATTCCTGTGGTTTTCCATTCAGTGACGTAACAACACATTTAGAATACGCGCGAATCATAACCTCACATTCATTTATATCACATTAACTGGTAGTTAAGTTTGTTCAAATATTTATCATTCGTTCAATTTCATATGAAAAGCTGTTTCATCACAACGAAGAAATGAAAAGAAAACTGAAACAAAATCTTTCGAAAGTACAGTTGGATTCCATTTTGACATTCTGTTGATAATTTTCTGGACAAAAGTTTGGTTTCGTCTTCAAGAACAAACGTTCTTTCTTCACAGCTGCCTGATGGTGATTCTGTGGTGAATCAGCGGGTCGAGATGGATGAAAGAAAACAAATGAGAAGAAAAAGACTGGAAATTGAAACACAAACATCTAGTGGGCTGGGAACTACGTGTAGACAAGGATGTCCTGCTATTACAAAACCGAGGAATTCCAAGATACTTGATGGATCACTTGGATCAGAATTAACCTGATTGCACAATCTTCGGTCACGTGGGTTAAATTTGTGTCACGTGCAGAGATCCAAGAGTTCCATGGCTATATGAAAGTTATCTTGCTTGACCGGCAATCAAATAGGTCAAAGCTCTCTTCTTGTAGGAAAAAGGTTCAAAGGTTCAAAGGTTTTTATTTTTCCACACACACAAAATCAAAGAATTACAAAAATAGAAATAAGAATGAAGTGGAAAGGTGCAGGAGGTACAACCCAAGAGGGGTTAATTAAGAAAGATCCTGCACCAATGTACACAATGTTAAAGAAATAGTAAATGGCGGATTGTTTTACTGACAATTAAATAGGAAAATTAAAATCAAGCATTTTCAAGAAGAAAACAGATATGATAAAAGATTTACATTTATAAGTTAAATATAGAAACTGGTGGTTTACTGAGATATGAGGTATTTTTTGAAATGTTTTTTGAAACTTTTAAGTGATGAACTATTATCCTCGAGTTCATCAAATTGCTGTTTCTTGTCGTCTAATTTCTTCTTCAAGGAATCGAAGCAGTTGGTTTGACTCTTGAAGTCTTCGATATCTTTCTGTGAGAATTCAAGACTCCTCTTTATTTCTCCAACCTCTCGACTCAGATTGTCTAAACGACTGTTAAATCCATTCATAAGTGTCTTTAGCAAAGCATTGTAACTGTTTTCTTGAGTCTTAAGAAGTTCTTTTACAATTTCTAAAGTAACATAGTCAGAGCTCTTCACTTTAACGTCCGCCATCTTTCAAAACATAATGGACTCTAATCTAAAGGATTTACAAGACAAACCAAGCACCATACCTTGCAACTACCAGCTAGAATTTCTCCACTAATTCTTTTTACCATCGTTTCTTTGAACTTTCAAAACCAAAGAAATGACTACACATACTCGTAGTATTTGTATTCTTATTCCTTTTTAAATGTCTGCACATTGATATATTTCATACTTTTGCATTCTTAGGGACCGTTCATTATTTATGGGAGGGGGGGGGGGGGTGGGTGATTAAATGGGGAGTCTCGAAATTTTTTTAAGCCTGAAAAGGGGGGTCTTGAAAATCTTTTTGAGCTATTAGGGGGGGACTTGAAATAAAAATAGTAATGCAATAAATAAGCAAAATAGCATATGGCACATTTTGAGAATTTTTTTTTTTTTGGGGGGGGGGGGGGGGGGGGGGGGGGGGGGGGCTCCGAAATATTTCTATTTGAAATAAGGGGGTCATTGAAAAAAAATATGTTTATTGTGGGGGGGCTCTGGAAAAAAAGGTGCCTTTGCTAATTAATCACCCACTCCCCTCCCCCCCATAAATAATGAACGGTCCCTTATTTCAATATAAATAAATGGGGGGGGGGGGGGGGGGGGCTCCGAAATATTTCTATTTGAAATAAGGGGGTCATTGAAAAAAAAAAATGTTTATTGTGGGGGGGCTCTGGAAAAAAAGGTGCCTTTGCTAATAAATCACCCACTCCCCTCCCCCCCATAAATAATGAACGGTCCCTTATTTCAATATAAATAAATGCCTCACAGTACCCCCACGGGGATCCAAGTGCTCTTCTAATTTATGCAGTTATGACGATAAACTATTTCTAGAAAATACTTCACGTCACACAAAATTCCAAGAAAAACAAATTTGAGAACAGGAGTCTACCAACGATTAAACCGCTTCCAAGTGCAGGGATAACGTGATGTTCACTGTAGATCATTCAATACTATGACTAACGAAGTACAAGTTTGATCAAGAAGTATTTTCAGAAGACAAATCAATTATGCATTCATGGCGTGACATGATTTCAAGGAAGTAAAGGTCACGCTCAATTCCAAGAATCGCCTGACAATAGACTGACAAACACATTATTCAGACAACTCCCTCAACTCGTCTTGTCTCAACTCCTGAAATCATGGAATCGTTTGTCGCAGATCTTAAGAAAGAAGTCCAATGTTCCTTGTGTAATGATACACTTACTGAACCTAAGATCTTGTCTTGTTTCCACACATTTTGTAAGCCTTGCATCAAAAGACACGCTGAGCATGTCGACCAAATCAACATCTTCAAATGTCCCTTATGCAAATCACAAACTCCTCTACCAGAACTAAGCAGCGTCGAAGATCTACAGCCAAGTCTACTACATTCTAAAATCTTGAAGGGTCTGGCGTTGGTAGAAGGAGAAAAGGTTTGTTCTGCTTCTGAAAGTCATTCCTCAGCTTCTTGGTATTGTTTTGATTGTGATCATTCACTGTGTCAAGAATGCGAGAAGAACCATTCGTTCTTCATCAAAGATCACAAAGTCGTTCGTCTGGCTGATTTGAAGAAAGAAGACATTGAGTTCATAATAACAAGAGAAAATCCTTGTACAAGTCACCCTCATCACAGGCTAGAGATATTTTGCGAAGATTGTGATGCAATGATTTGCAGGACATGCTTAATACACGATCACAGGAATCATAAGACAATGACATTAGATAAGTTTGCTTCGATCAAGAAAGCTGTATTGTCACAGCATCTGCAGGTACTGGAGCAGTTGAGATTAGATGACAAGGAAAAGGAACAACAAGAAAAGATCGCTAACACAATCAAACAACAAGGAGAAAAAGCCAAAAAAGAAGTCCAAGACAAAACCAAGAAGATCATCCAAATGCTACAAGAAAACGAACGAGAATTGCTGAGACAAATCGACGAGGAGTTGGAAACAGCCACAACAAACTTGAATATAATTTATCATATTCCAGCCGTCAAGGAATACATCAAGAATGTGATGGAAAGAGGACTGGCAAGTGAAATGATGAACATTCAAGAGAAACAATCCTCTCAGAAATTCATGTTCAACCACATTTCTTCCTCTAGAATTGAATTTCTTCCTAATCAAGAGCTGATGCGACAAGTGAATTCAGGGCTGGGAGAAATACAGACTTGTTCCAAAACAAACCATACGAAGAGCACTGTTGAGGTGAAATCTGAGACACAAGCTTTAAAGAAAGAAAAGTTGGTATTGATAACTAAATCCTCTACAGGAGAACCCAATGATGATCCAGGGGATGTTATAGACGTTCAAATCAAGCCTGAAGAAAATGTGAAAATAGAAAAGAAATATGTGAGAACTGATGGTAAAGTAGAAGTTAAATTCATGGCTAAAGTAGCTGGTCGGTTGACAGCAGAGGTTCAAGTGAATGGGAATCAAGTATCTAACAGTCCACTAGTGGTGAATGTCAAGCCACAAGAAATGAGAACAACAGGACAGTTGAACATGAAAGGTGTAAATATAGGATCTAATGGTTTGAGAGGTATAGCAGTAAACAGAAACAACAGGAGGATCGCTGTTGCCAATTGTTCATCTTCCTGTGTCCATGTTTTCACCACTGATGGAGATCTCTTACTGAAGTATGGTAGTCGAGGTACGGCACAGGGGCAGTTGTCTAGTCCTTACGGTTTAGCATTTCTGAATGATACAGATTTAGTCATAACAGACCTGGGTAATCATAGAATATGTATAGTGAACACTACAACAGGGACATTGGTAAAAACCTTTGGTAACCATGGTAACGGAGATGGAGAATTTGATTGTCCATGTGGAGTACACGTTGATGACGATGGTAATATCATTGTGTGTGATCGTAGTAATCATCGTGTTCAAGTGTTCACGAGAGACGGTGACTATCAATATCAGTTTGGTTTGACAACACAGGACAAGTCCGGTCCATTTGATGTGGTAACACATGATAGACTGTTTTACGTCAGTGATAATAATAATCACGTTATTCATGTGTTTGAGAAGAAAGGTAACGTACCGACTAGAATATCTACGATTGGTAGTCAAGGCAGTTCTGATGGTGAGCTGAGTGGACCATTGGGCCTGGCTATTGATAATGACCATCATCTACTGGTGTGTGATTATGGTAATAACTGCGTACAAAAATTCACATTGGATGGTCGTTTTGTAGGAAGGACTTGTGATGTCAGCAAGGACCCTCGATATATAACTGTTTTAAAGGATGGTCAGTTATTAGTTAGTACTAAGGGTTCTGGTGTCCTGTGTGTAAAGTAGAATTGGCTATTATTTTCAGTAACATATTTGATCAATATAACATATTGAATGATCATGATATCCCAGGTTTTGACATGTGCTAAAATATAACTATTCTGAGTTGATTCATTTAATGTCATTTTTTGTCAATTTTTACTTTCGTTTTGCCTTGTTGTTTTGAATTGGTTTTCATTGAATTTTTCACTATTCTTTTCTTTTCTTTCTTTAAATTTGTTTGATCATATTTTATCTTTCTTGTTCATTTTTCTTTTGAGTTTTGTGCAGGCTGATTGTGCCCTCGCTGAGTTTAACGCTGCACAACTTTTGGATCACCCAACGAATAGTCACAAAATTTCTTGACTTTTAAAACAAATTGTCATGGATGATCGTCTTACCTATATCGCATGCAATTTGAAAATTGAAGTTTCCATGGCAACCATTTTTTGAGAGGTTTATTTTCTCCAATGTTGAAAGGACGCTGTGCTTTGATAGCCTTATGAAGATTTTTTAAAGCAAATTATCAGTTAAAACTAAGAAAATGTGCTTGAAGTTTATTTGAGGAAAATATGCACATATAGTATCATGACGTCATCAAGAAACTGTATAGGGCTACCAGGTACAACATGAAGAGACATGGTTTGACGTCATCTTCATCGTTATAAGTACAATTTGTATTTTGAATGTGTAGTTGACGAATTGTTTGATAAAATTCGAATCATATAATGAAATAATATGAAGTAATAATATTTCTGTATCTATTATGACGTCATCACTATAGATGACGTCATTGACAAGGAATTAATTATTCCAAATATGATATGTTAAATATTTTAATCTTTTTAATCTGAGGAACGTAAAAAGAATCCCATGCCGAATACGGTTAACCTTAATTTCTTATGAATACTTTCATAGTTATAACACTAGGTCCAGAGGTAATATTTGTAAGAAAGCTAAAAATAGAACTGAATGATGGTCTCTGAACCAAGATGAATTTTGTATCTGACGACTGGAATAAGTTAGATATTTCCATATTATGCATTATTTGAACTGAGTTGAAAATATAGGCTTGGTAAACTAGTTTTTGTGTTTTGTTTTAACCAAATATATCTTAAATGTTATATTGATATTTTAGAAGTCTAATTTTTTTGAATTTTTATTTTTCTAAAAAAAATCGCGAATTTTAGGGCCAAAAAATGGTAAAGTCGTTGAATTATTCATTGGATTTCATTGCTAGCATAGAACAGGCAAAGGGTTTAATCTAAGGGTTTAGTGCTCGAAAAATGCTTGCTTGTCGATTCATAGTGAATAAATTGACGAGAAAGGCTATAGTTTGAGAGTAGTGAATTATTGGGCTAATTTCATCAAACCCTGAAACAACCTCTGAGATGATCTAAGTCACAGTATGGCTTCTTCAAAGATTCAATAGACCTTTTACGAATATAATTCGCTTGGATGATCACGAAACAATGGTTAACGTTCCAAGTCGAGACTGAACTTGATTCTTTTATTGATCAAGGCCAACCTCGACTTGAAACCATTGTTTCGTGATCATCCAAGCGAAGTCGAGAAAGGTCTAAATATTGCGTTTGGTGTGTTAGGCTTTGCGGAGAAAGATAAACCGTTGGAAGACTGGATAAAAACCCTTGAATCAAGGGAGAGACCTAACAAACATTGCTCACATGTGTTGCCCAGTTTTGCCCTTCAAGGAACATGGGTGTTCCCCTCCCCTCCCCTCCATCGTTAGTTAATTAATGAAATAGTTAGTTAACAGGTGGGTTTGGAATCATTCTCAAGGGAATGAAAAACACAATAGACATGGCTGCCAATGTTCGTACCCTGCTGTGCAGAGATTTTGCAACAGGTTGATGACGTCACTGGGTCGAAAGGCTACGTTCTCGAGATTTTATTTCAAAATGAACCAAAGAACTGAAACAAGCACCTTGATATTAGCAAAAAGGCTTCTTTGCTACATATAATGAGCTGAAACTTTGCCCTTTTTATTTTTTTCCAGGCATTCCCTTCCTTTCTAAGGTTTATCTTATGATAGTTGCTTAGTTACGGGGGTAGGTGTTACTGACACAGTAATTATAGTCAGAGCATGCATTTTCGCGCGCTTCTGACTCACATCTGCAAAAAGAGTGAAAGTCGAGTGAAACACTGACATACAGGAGTTTCCCTCGAAAGATAGAAACCGAAAAAAACTGTATCAAAAAGATGTGGGGCTCTAATATAATAGACCAAATAATTAAGGTAATGTGTTTACATTTCCAAAAGCTGAGGCCATTGACCAAAAATCACCTATTCTCAGCCAAAACCCAATTCTTTTTCGCGAAAAAGTCGCAAAAAGTGGTGGTTTCAGCAAACAGGTCATCCCGTCAGCGTAAAACGTCGTTTTGAGAGCCAAAATGGCCATTTTGAAGTTTTTTGGGCTAAAAACTTTTTTTTTTCAGCAAAAAATTGTTTTTGACACCCAAAATGTGCTTTTCTCGCCCAAAATGTTCTTTTAGCAGTGAAAACGTCATGTTTTGAGCAAAAGAAAATTCAAAGCAAAAAGTTTGGTCAGTTTTTGAAATATATATTTGTTTAAAAAAATCCTAGCTGAAACCACGAGCTCTAGGCTAATGCACTCGAGCTAAAACTACAATACTTACTCGTAGTACTATTTTTCATTCTTTTCTATATGTTTTCAGATTGATATATTACGTACTTTGACATTCTTATTTCAATGCAAATAACTTCCTCACAGTACCCCCAACGGGGATCCAAGTCCTCTCTTAATTTATGCAGTTATGACTAAAATTTCTACAAAATACTTCACGTCACACTAAACTCCAAGAAAAACACATTTGAGAACAGAAGTCTACAAACGATTAAACCGCTTCCAAGTGCAGGGATAACGTGATGTTCACTGTAGATCATTCAATACTATGACTAACGAAGGACAAGTTTGATCAAGAAGTATTTTCAGAACACAAATCAAGCCATGATAAATACAAATTCTTTCCTAAATTAATCATTCATAGCGTGACATCATTTCAAGGAAGTTAAGGTCACGCTCATTTACAAGAATCGCCTGACAAAAAACATTCAGACAACTCCCTCAACTCAGGCGTCTCGTTTCAACTCCTGAAGACATGGAATCGTTTGTCGCAGATCTTAAGAAAGAAGTCCAATGTTCCCTGTGTAATGATACACTTACTGAACCCAAGATCTTGTCTTGTTTCCACACATTTTGTAAGCCTTGCATCAAAAGACACGCCGAGCATGTCGACCAAATCAACATCTTCAAGTGTCCGCGATGCAAATCACAAACTCCTCTACCAGAACTAAGCAGCGTCGAAGATCTACAGCCAAGTCTACTACATTCAAGAATCTTGAAGGGTCTGGCGTTGGTAGAAGGAGAAAAGGTTTGTTCTGCTTCTGAAAGTCATTCTACAGCTTCTTGGTATTGTTTTGATTGTGATCATTCACTGTGTCAAGAATGCGAGAAGAGCCATACGTTCTTCATCAAAGATCACAAGGTCGTTCGTCTGGCTAATTTTAAGAAAGAAGACATTGAGTTCATAATAACAAGAGAAAATCCTTGTACAAGTCACCCTCATCAAAGGCTAGAGTTCTTCTGCGAAGATTGTGATGCTATGATTTGCAGGACATGCTTAATACACGATCACAGGAATCATAAGACAATGTCATTAGATAAGTTTGCTTCGATCAAGAAAGAAGTATTGTCAAAGCATCTGCAGGTACTGGAGCAGTTGAGATTAGATGACAAGGAAAAGCAACAACAACAAAAGATCGCTAACACAATCAAACAACAAGGAGAAAAAGCCAAAAAAGAAGTCAAAGCCAAAACGAAGAAGGTCATCCAAATGCTACAAGAAAACGAACGAGAATTGCTGAGACAAATCGATGAGAAGTTGGACACAGCCACAACAAACTTGAATATAATTCATCATATTCCAGCCGTCAAGGAATACATCAAGAATGTGATGGAAAGAGGACTGGCAAGTGAAATGATGAACATTCAAGAGACACAATCCTCTCAGAAATTCATCTTCAACCACATTTCTTCCTCTAGAATTGAATTTCTTCCTAATCAAGAACTGATGCGACAAGTGAATTCAGGGCTGGGAGAAATACAGACTTGTTCCAAAACAAACCATGCGAAGAGCACTGTTGAGGTGAAATGTGAGACAGAAGCTTCAAAGAAAGAAAAGTTGGTATTGATAACTAAATCCTCTACAGGAGAACCCAATGATGATCCAGGGGATGTTATAGACGTTCAAATCAAGCCTGAAGAAAATGTGAAAATAGAAAAGAAATATGTAACAGCTGATGGTAAAGTAGAAGTTGAATTCATGGCTAATGTACCTGGTCAGTTGACAGCAGAGGTTCAAGTGAATGGGAATCATGTATCTAACAGTCCACTAGTGATGAATGTCAAGCCACAGGAAATGAGAACAACAGGCCAGTTTAACATGAAAGGTGTAAATATAGGATCTAGTTATTTGAATGGTATAGCAGTAAACAGAGACAATAGTAGGATCGCTGTTGCCAATTGGTCATCTCACTGTGTCCATGTATTCACCACTGATGGAGATCTCTTACTGACGTATGGTAGTCACGGAAGTGCACAGGGACAGTTGTCTCATCCTTACGGTTTAGCATTTCTGAATGATACAGATTTAGTCATAGCAGACAATGGTAATCATAGAATATGTATAGTGAACACTACAACAGGGACAATGATAAAAACCTTTGGTAACCATGGTAACGGAGATGGAGAATTTGAATATCCATGGGGAGTACACGTTCATGACGATGGTAACATCATGGTGTGTGATAATGGTAATCATCGTGTTCAAGTGTTCACAAGAGACGGTGACTATCAATATCAGTTTGGTTTGACAACACAGGACAAGTTTTATCCATTTGATGTGATAACACATGATGGACTGTTTTACGTCAGTGATAATAATAATCACGTTATTCATGTGTTTGAGAAGAAAGGTAACGTACCGACTAGAATATCTACGATTTGTAGTAAAGGCAGTTCTGATGGTATGCTGAATGAACCATTTGGTCTGGCTATTGATAATGACCATCATCTACTGGTGTGTGATTATGGTAATAACCGCGTACAAAAATTCACATTGGATGGTCGTTTTGTAGGAAGGACTTTTGATGTAATTAATTCCCCACGATATATAACTGTTTTAGAGGATGGTCAGTTATTAGTTAGTACGTGGAGTTCTAATGTCTTGTTTGTAAAGTAGAATTGGCTATTATTTTCAGTAACATATTTGATCAATATAACATATCGAATGATTATGATATCCCAGGGTTTGACATGTGCTAAAATATAACCATTCTGAGTTTATACATTTAATGTCATTTTTTGTCAATTTTTACTTTTGTTTTGCCTTGTTGTTTTGAATTGGTTTTCATTGTATTTTTCACTATTCTTTTCTTTTCTTTGTTTAAATTTGTTTGTTCAAAATTTATCTTTCTTGTTCATTTTTCTTTTGAGTTTTGTGCAGGCTGATTGTGCCCTCGCTGAGTATACCGCAGGACAACTTTTGGATCACCCAACGAATAGTCACAAAATTTCTTGACTTTTAAAACAAATTGTCATGGATAATCGTCTTACCTATATCGCATGCAATTTGATAATTGGAGTTTCCATGGCAACCGTTTTTTGAGAGGTTTATTTTCTCCAATGTTAAAAGGACGCTGTGCTATGATAGCCTTATGAAGATTTTTTAAAGGAAATTATCAGTTAAAACTAAGAAAATGTGCTTGAAGTTTATTTGAGGAAAATATGCACATATAGTATCATGACGTCATCAAGAAACTGTATAGGGCTACCAGGTACAACATGAAGATACATGGTTTGACATCATCTTCATCGTTATAAGTACAATTTGTATTTTGAATGTGTAGTTGACGAATTGTTTGATAAAATTCGAATCATATAATGAAATAATATTAAGTAATAATATTTCTGTATATATTATGACGTCATGACTATAGATGACGTGATTGACAAGGAATTAATTATTCAAAATATGATATGTTAAATATTTTAATGTTTTTAATCTGAGGAACATAGAAAGAATCCCATGCCGAATACGGTTAACCTTAATTTCTTATGAATACTTTCATAGTTATAACACTAGGTCCAGAGGTAATATTTGTAAGAAAGCTAAAAATAGAACTGAATGATGGTCTCTGAACCAAGATGAATTTTGTATCTGACGACTGGAATAAGTTAGATATTTCCATATTATGCATTATTTTAACTGAGTTGAAAATATAGGCTTGGTAAACTAGTTTTTGTGTTTTGTTTTAACCAAATATATCTTAACTGTCATATTGATATTTTAGAAGTCTAAGTTTTTTGAATTTTTGTTTTTCTCAAAAAAAAATCGCGAATTTTTGGGGCCAAAAAATGGTGTAGTCGTTGAATTATTCATTGGATTTCATTGCTAGAATAGAACACGTAAAGGGTTTAATCTAAGGGTCTAGTACTCGAAAAATGCTTGCTTGTCGATTCATAGTGAATAAATTGACGAGAAAGGCTATAGTTTGAGAGTAGTGAATTATTTGGCTAATTTCATCAAACCCTAAAACAACCTCTGGGATGATCTAAGTCACAGTATGGCTTCTTCACAGATGCAACAGACTTTTTAGAATATGATTCGCTTGGATGACCACGAAACAATGGTTAACGTTCCAAGTCGAGACTAAACTTGATTTTTTTATTGATCAAGGCCAACCTCGACTTGAAACCATTGTTTCGGGATCATCCAAGCGAAGTCGAGAAAGGTCTAAATATTGCGTTTGGTGTGTTAGGCTTTGCGGAGAAAGATAAACCGTTGGAAGAC
Organism: Anthopleura sola; assembly: GCA_023349425.1. Taxonomy (NCBI): domain Eukaryota; kingdom Metazoa; phylum Cnidaria; class Anthozoa; order Actiniaria; family Actiniidae; genus Anthopleura; species Anthopleura sola. The sequence goes on along the minus strand of JALHLI010000007.1, from coordinate 3,319,628 downwards.
TGGATAAAAACCCTTGAATCAAGGGAGAGACCTAACAAACATTGCTCACATGTGTTGGTCAGTTTTCCCCTTCAAGGAACATGGGTGTTCTCCTCCCCTCCCCTCCCCTCCATCGTAAGTTAATCGATGAAATAGTTAATGAACATGTGGGTTTGCAATCATTCTCAAGGGAATGAAAAACACAATAGACATGGCTGCCAATGTTCGTACCCTGCTGTGCAGAGATTTTGCAACAGGTTGATGACGTCACTGCTTCGAAAGGCTACGTTCTCGAGATTTTATTTCAAAATGAACCAAAGAACTGAAACAAGCACCTTGATATTAGCAAAAAGGCTTCTTTGCTACATGTAATGAGCTGAAACTTTGCCTTTTTAATTTTTTTCCAGGCGTTCTCTTCCTTTCGAAGGTTTATCTTATAATAGTTGCTTAGTTACGGGGGTAGGTGTTACTGACGCGGTAATTATAGTCAGAGCATGCGTTTTCGCGCGCTTGTGACTCACATCTGCAAAAAGACTGAAAGTCGAGTGAAACACTGACATACAGGAGTTTCCCTCGAAAGATAGAAACCGAAAAAAACTGTATCAAAAAGATGTGAGGCTCTAATATAATAGACCAAATAATTAAGGTAATGTGTTTACATTTCCAAAAGCTGAGGCCATTGACCAAAAATCACCTATTCTCAGCCAAAACCCAATTCTTTTTCGCGAAAAAGTCGCAAAAAGTGGTGGTTTCAGCAAACAGGTCATCCCGTCAGCGTAAAACGTCGTTTTGAGAGCCAAAATGGCCATTTTGAAGTTTTTTGGGCTAAAAACTTTTTTTTTTCAGCAAAAAATTGTTTTTGACACCCAAAATGTGCTTTTCTCGCCCAAAATGTGCTTTTAGCAGTGAAAACGTCATGTTTTGAGCAAAAGAAAATTCAAAGCAAAAAGTTTGGTCAGTTTTTGAAATATATATTTGTTTAAAAAAATTCTAGCTGAAACAAGGGGCTCTAGGCTAATGCACTCGAGCTAAAACCACCATACTTACTCGTAGTACTTGATTTCATTCTTTTCTATATGTTTTCAGATTGATATTTTACGTACTTTGACATTCTTATTTCAATGCAAATAACTTCCTCACAGTACCCCCAACGGGGACCCAAGTCCTCTCTTAATTTATGCAGTTATGACTAAAATTTCTAGAAAATACTTCACGTCACACTAAACTCCAAGAAAAACACATTTGAGAACAGAAGTCTACAAACGATTAAACCGCTTCCAAGTGCAGGGATAACGTGATGTTCACTGTAGATCATTCAATACTATGACTAACGAAGGACAAGTTTGATCAAGAAGTATTTTCAGAAGACAAATCAAGCCATGATAAATACAAATTCTTTCCTAAATTAATCATTCATAGCGTGACATCATTTCAAGGAAGTTAAGGTCACGCTCATTTACAAGAATCGCCTGACAAAAAACATTCAGACAACTCCCTCAACTCAGGCGTCTCGTTTCAACTCCTGAAGACATGGAATCGTTTGTCGCAGATCTTAAGAAAGAAGTCCAATGTTCCCTGTGTAATGATACACTTACTGAACCCAAGATCTTGTCTTGTTTCCACACATTTTGTAAGCCTTGCATTAAAAGACACGCCGAGCATGTCGACCAAATCAACATCTTCAAGTGTCCGCGATGCAAATCACAAACTTCTCTACCAGAACTAAGCAGCGTCGAAGATCTACAGCCAAGTCTACCACATTCAAGAATCTTGAAGGGTTTGGCGTTGGTAGAAGGAGAAAAGGTTTGTTCTGCTTCTGAAAGTCATTCTACAGCTTCTTGGTATTGTTTTGATTGTGATCATTCACTGTGCGATGGATGCGAGAAGAGCCATACGTTCTTCATCAAAGATCACAAGGTCGTTCGTCTGGCTGATTTGAAGAAAAAAGACATTGAGTTCATCATAACAAGAGAAAATCCTTGTTCAAGTCACCCTCATCACAGGCTAGAGTTCTTCTGTGAAGATTGTGATGCTATGATTTGCAGGACATGCTTAATACACGATCACAGGAATCACAAGACAGTGTCATTAGATAAGTTTGCTTCGATCAAGAAAGCTGTATTGTCACAGCATCTGCAGGTACTGGAGCAGTTGAGATTAGATGAGAAGGAAAAGCAACAACAAGAAAAGATCGCTAACACAATCAAACAACAAGGAGAACAGGCCAAAAAGGAAGTCAAAGACAAAACCAAGAAGATCATCCAAATGGTACAAGAAAACGAACGAGAATTGCTGAGACAAATCGATGAGAAGTTGGACACAGCCACAACAAACTTGAATATCATTCATCATATTCCGGCCGTCAAGGAATACATCGAGAATGTGATGGAAAGAGGACTGGCAAGTGAAATGATGAACATTCAAGAGTCACAATGCTCGGAGAAATTCATGTTCAACCACATTTCACCGTACTCTAGAATTGTATTGATTCCTAATGCAGAGGTGATGCGACAAGTGAATTCATGTCTGGGAGAAATTCAAACTTGTTTGAAAACAGACCATACGAAGAGCACTGTTGAGGTTCAATCTGAGACAGAAGCTTTAAAGAAAGAAAAGTTGGTATTGATAACTAAATCCTCTACAGCAGAACCCAATCATGATCCAGAGGATGTTATAGACGTTCAAATCAAGCCTGAAGAAAATGTGAAAATAGAAAAGAAATATGTGAGAACTGATGGTAAAGTAGAAGTTGAATTCATCGCTAAAGTAGCTGGTCGGTTGACAGCAGAGGTTCAAGTGAATGGGAATCATGTATCTAACAGTCCACTAGTGATGAATGTCAAGCCACAGGAAATGAGAACAACAGGACAGTTTAACATGAAAGGTGGAAATCTGACGTCTACTGATTTGAGAGGTATAGCACTAAACAGAGACAATAGCAGAATTGCTGTTTCAAACAATTCTTCTCATTGTGTCCATGTATTCAGCACTGATGGAGATCTGTTACTGACGTATGGTAGTCAAGGTACTGCACAGAAACAGTTGTCTCATCCTCAAGGCTTAGCATTTCTGAATGATACAGATTTAGTCATAGCAGACTTTGGTAATAATAGAATATGTATAGTGAACACTACGACAGGGACATTGGTAAAAACCTTCGGTAGCCAAGGTAACGGGGATGGAGAGTTTCGTTATCCATGGGGAGTACACGTTGATGACGATGATAACATCATTGTGTGTGATAATGATAATCATCGTGTTCAAGTGTTCACAAGAGACGGTGACTATCAATATCAGTTTGGTTTGACAACACAGGACAAGTTTTGTCCATATGATGTGATAACGAATGATGGACTGTTTTACGTCAGTGATAATAATAATCACGTTATTCATGTATTTGAGAAGAAGGGTAACGTACCGACTAGAATATCTACGATTGGTAGTAAAGGCACTGCTGATGATCAACTGAACAGACCATGGGGCCTGGCTATTGATAATGACCATCATCTACTGGTGTGTGATAATGGTAATAACCGCGTACAAAAATTCACATTGGATGGTCGTTTTGTAGGAAGGACTTGTGATGTAATCAAGTACCCTCGATATATAACTATTTTAAAGGATGGTCAGTTATTAGTTAGTACGTGGGGTTCTGGTGTCTTGTTTGTAAAGTAGAATTGGCTATTATTTTCAGTAACATATTTGATCAATATAACATATTGAATGATCATGATATCCCAGGGTTTGACATGTGCTAAAATATAACCATTCTGAGTTTATACATTTAATGTCATTTTTTGTCAATTTTTACTTTCGTTTTGCCTTGTTGTTTTGAATTTGTTTTCATTGTATTTTTCACTATTCTTTTCTTTTCTTTGTTTAAATTTGTTTGTTCATATTTTATCTTTCTTGTTCATTTTTCTTTTGAGTTTTGTGCAGGCTGATTGTGCCCTCGCTGAGTTTAACGCTGCACAACTTTTGGATCACCCAACAAATATTCACACAATTTCTTGACTTTAAAAAAAATTGTCATGGATGATCGTCTTACCTATATCGCATGCAATTTAATAATTGGAGTTTCCATGGCAACCGTTTTTTGAGAGGTTTATTTTCTCCAATGTTGAAAGGACGCTGTGCTATGATAGCCTTATGAAGATTTTTTAAAGCAAATTATCAGTTAAAACTAAGAAAATGTGCTTGAAGTTTATTTGAGGAAAATATGCACATATAGTATCATGACGTCATCAAGAAACTGTATAAGGCTCCCAGGTACAACATGAAGATACATGGTTTGACGTCATCTTCATCGTTATAAGTACAATTTGTATTTTGAATGTGTAGTTGACGAATTGTTTGATAAAATTCGAATTATATAATGAAATAATATGAAGTAATAATATTCTGTATATATTATGACGTCATGACTAAAGATGACGTGATTGACAAGGAATTAATTATTCAAAATATGATATGTTAAATATTTTAATTTTTTTAATCTGAGGAACGTAAAAAGAATCTCATGCCGAATACGGTTAACCTTCATTTCTTATGAATACTTTCATAGTTATAACACTAGGTCCAGAGGTAATATTTGTAAGAAAGCTAAAAATAGAACTGAATGATGGTCTCTGAACCAAGATGAATTTTGTATCTGACGACTGGAATAAGTTAGATATTTCCATATTATGCATTATTTTAACTGAGTTGAAAATATGGGTTGGTAAACTAGTTTTTGTGTTTTGTTTTAACCAAATATATCTTAACTGTTATATTGATATTTTAGAAGTCTAAGTTTTTTGAATTTTTATTTTTCTCATAAAAATCGCGAATTTTAGGGGCCAAAAAGGGTTTAGTCGTTGAATTATTCATTGGATTTCATTGCTAGAATAGAAGAGGCAAAGGGTTTAATCTAAGGGTTTAGTACTCGAAAAATGCTTGCTTGTCGATTCATAGTGAATAAATTGACGAGAAAGGCTATAGTTTGAGAGTAGTGAATTATTTTGCAAATTTCATCAAACCCTGAAACAACCTCTGGGATGATCTAAGTCACAGTATGGCTTCTTCACAGATGCAATAGACCTTTTACGAATATAATTCGCTTGGATGATCACGAAACAATGGTTAACGTTCCAAGTCGAGACTGAACTTGATTCTTTTATTGATCAAGGCCAACCTCGACTTGAAACCATTGTTTCGTGATCATCGAAGCGAAGTCGAGAAAGGTCTAAATATTGCGTTTGGTGTGTTAGGCTTTGCGGAGAAAGATAAACCGTTGGAAGACTGGATAAAAACCTTTGAATCAAGAGAGATACCTAATAAGTACTGCTCACATGTGTTGCCCAGTTTTACCCTTCAAGGAACATGGGTGTTCCCCTCCCCTCCCCTCCACTCCATCGTAAGTTAATCGATAAAATGGTTAATTAACATGTGGGTTTGCAATCATTCTCAAGGGAATGAAAAACACAATAGACATGGCTGCCAATGTTCGTACCCTGCTGTGCAGAGATTTTGCAAGAGGTTGATGACGTCACTGCGTCGAAAGGCTACGTTCTCGAGATTTTATTTCAAAATGAACCAAAGAACTGAAACAAACACCTTGATATCGATATTAGCAAAAGGCTTCTTTGCTACATGTAATGAGGTGAAACTTTGCCTTTTTATTTTTTTCTAGGTGTTCCCTTCCTTTCTAAGGTTTATCTTATAATAGTTGCTTAGTTACGGGGGTAGGTGTTACTGACGCGGTAATTATAGTTAGAGCATGCGTTTTCGCGCGCTTCTGACTCACATCTGCAAAAAGAGTAAAAGTCGAGTGAAACACTGACATACAGGAGTGTTCCTCGAAAGATAACATTTCAAGCTGAGAGGAAACATTTACGGTAAAAAAACTGACAGAAACCGAAAAAACTGTATCAAATATATTAAAAAGATGGGGCTATGATAGGCTGATTAATTAAGGTAATGTGCTTGAATTTCCAAATGTTTTTGAAATATACTGAACTTGGTTTTAAAAAAAATCCTAGCTGAAACAATGCACTAATAGGGTAATAAACTTGAGCTAAAACTACCATACTTACTCGTAGTACTTGATTTCATTCTTTTCTATATGTTTTCAGATTGATGTTTCACGTACTTTGACATTCTTATTCAATGCAAATAACTTCCTCACAGTACCCCCCACGGGGATCCAAGTGCTCTTCTAATTTATGTATATACTGGTATGACGAAAATACTTCACTTCCTTAATTCCAAGAAAAACACATTTGAGAACAGAAGTCTACAAACGATTAAACCGCTTCCAAGTGCAGGGATAACGTGATGTTCACTGTAGATCATTCAATACTATGACTAACGAAGTACAAGTTTTATCAAGAAGTATTTTCAGAACTCAAATCAGCTAGGGAGCCGATAAACATAAATGCTCTCCTCATTTATGCATTGCTGGCGTGACATCATTTCAAGGAAGTTAAGGTCACGCTGAATTCCAAGAATCGCCAGACAAACAATATTATTTAGACAACTCCCTCAACTCGTCTCGTTTCAACTCCAGAAATCATGGAATCGTTTGTCGCAGATCTTAAGAAAGAAGTCCAATGTTCCCTGTGTAATGATACACTTACTGAACCCAAGATCTTGACTTGTTTCCACACATTTTGTAAGCCTTGCATCAAAAGACACGCTGAGCATGTCGACCAAATCAACATTTTCAAGTGTCCGCGATGCAAATCACAAACTTCTCTACCAGAACTAAGCAGCGTCGAAGATCTACAGCCAAGTCTACTACATTCTAGAATCTTGAAAGGTCTGGCGTTGGTAGAAGAAGAAAAGGTTTGTTCTGCTTCTGAAAGTCATTCTACAGCTTCTTGGTATTGTTTTGATTGTGATCATTCACTGTGTGATGAATGCGAGAAGAACCATTCGTTCTTCATCAAAGATCACAAGGTCGTTCGTCTGGCTAATTTGAAGAAAGAAGATATTGAGTTCATAATAACAAGAGAAAATCCTTGTACAAGTCACCCTCATCACAGGCTAGAGTTCTTCTGCGAAGATTGTGATGCAATTATTTGCGGGACATGCTTGAAACATGATCACAGGAATCATAAGACAATGACATTAGATAAGTTTGCTTCGATCAAGAAAGAAGTATTGTCAAAGCATCTGCAGGTACTGGAGCAGTTGAGATTAGATGACAAGGAAAAACAACAACAAGAAAAGATCGCTAACACAATCAAACAACAAGGAGAAAAAGCCAAAAAACAAGTTAAAGACAAAACCAAGAAGATCATCGAAAAGTTACAAGAAAACGAACGAGATTTGCTGAGACAAATCGACGAGAAGCTGGACACAGCGACAACAAACTTGAATATAATTCATCATATTTCAGCCGTCAAGGAATACATCGAGAATGTGATGGAAAGAGGACTGGCAAGTGAAATGATGAACATTCAAGAGACACAATCCTCTCAGAAATTCATGTTCAACCACATTTCTTCCTCTAGAATTGAATTTATTCCTAATCAAGAGCTGATGCGACAAGTGAATTCAGGGCTGGGAAAGACACAAACTTGTTTGGTAACAGACCATACGATGAGCACTATTGAGATGAAATGTGAGACAGAAGCTTTAAAGAAAGAAAAGCTCATTTTGAAAACTAAAACCTCTACAGGAGAACTCAATCATGATCTAAGGGATGTTATAGACGTTCAAATCAAGCCTGAAGAAAATGTGGAAATAGAAAAGAAATATGTGACAACTGATGGTAAAGTAGAAGTTGAATTCATGGCTAAAGTACCTGGTCGGTTGATAGCAGAGGTTCAAGTGAATGGGAATCATGTATCTAACAGTCCACTAGTGATGAATGTCAAGCTGCAAGAGATGAGAACAACGGGACAGTTTAACACAAAAGGTGTAAATCTTTCGTCTAGTGATTTGAGAGGTGTAGCAGTAAACAGAGACAATAGCAGAATCGCTGTTTCAAACAATTCTTCTCACTGTGTCCATGTATTCACCACTGATGGAGATCTGTTACTGACGTATGGTAGTCTAGGTAGTGCACAGAAACAGTTGTCTCATCCTCAAGGTTTAGCATTTCTGAATGATATAGATTTAGTCATAGTAGACTTTGGTAATCATAGAATATGTATAGTGAACACTACGACAGGGACATTGGTAAAAACATGTGGTAATCAAGGTAACGGGGATGGAGAGTTTGATTATCCATTGGGAGTACACGTTGATGACGATGGTAACATCATCGTGTGTGATCGTAATAATCATCGTGTTCAAGTTTTCACAAGAGACGGTGACTATCAATATCAGTTTGGTTTGACAACACAGGACAATTTTGATCCACGTGATGTGATAACACATGATGGACGGTCTTACGTCAGTGATGGAAATAATCACGTTATTCGTGTATTTGAGAAGAAAGGTAACGTACCGACTAGAATATCGACGATTGGTGGTAAAGGCAAAGCTAATGGTGAGCTGAGTGGACCATTGGGCCTGGCTATTGATAATGACCATCATCTACTGGTGTGTGATAGTGGTAATAAGCGCATACAAAAATTCACATTGGATGGTCGTTTTGTAGGAAGGACTTGTGATGTCATTAACAACCCTCGATATATAACTGTTTTAAAGGATGGTCAGTTATTAGTTAGTACTAAGGGTTCTGGTGTCTTGTGTGTAATGTAGAATTGGCTGTTATTTCTGTAACATATTTGATCAAGATGACATATTGAATGATATCCCTGGGTTTGACATATGCTAAAATATAATCATTCGCAGGAAATATTTTTTTATAATTTTCTTTTTTAATTTAAAACTTTAAAATATTGGTTTTTATTTATTTTATTTTTTTGGTTTTTTTTCTTCTTTTGTCTCCATTTCTTCAATTTTTATTCATTTGTTTCCTTTTCCTTTCTTTTCTTTTAGAGTTTTATATTCGATATAATCTTTCACAATAAATCGGCTCGTATTATTTCACATCTCCTTCCATTTCCATGGTTTTCAGATGCTTTAAAAAGAAACAACTTTGTGGTAGAGAAAAGCTGAGCTTCGTGCTATTTTTATCTATACGTCTTTAAATAACCTTTTTACGTATACTATTAACCTTCATTTTAATCAAGACTTTCATAGTTATAACACTTGAATTCGGGTCTCTGAACAACACATAATTTTGTATGTGACGATTATGATGAGTCAGATCTTATTTCCATGAGGAATGTACCTTCTTTGACTAAATTTAACAAAGACTTTTGTAGATTAGTTTTTATTGTCTTAGTTTGTCAATTATTTTATTAAATATATATTAGATATAAAAGTTTGCAAGACTAATATTTTCAAAATTTGCCCTCAGAAAGGCTTCGGATTCGACATACAAAAGATGGTGTAGTTGTTGAATTATTCATTAATTCTAATTCATCGCTAGGATCGAATAGACAAAGGATTTAGTCTAGCGTTTTGGAACTGGACACTATTTGTCGACTTGGGCGGATTTTGGTTGCAATATCATAAAGATTAACTAACCTCCACCCCCCAGACCCCCCCCCCCCCCCCTCCCAAGAGGCATTATCTTTTCATGTTCCTTTGTCAATAGTGGTTGCTACTCTCTCATCTTTGTGTGCGCTCCCTTGATGCTTGTTAATATATAGCTGATCCTCCCCCTCCCCCCCCTCCCCCAGTTGTCCACAAGACATGTGATCCCCTCCCTCAGGTGATAAATAATGACCGGTCCATTAGTAATGGAAAGAAACTTGCTTGTTGATTGATATACTAGTTCTTATATACTTGTGAGAAAGGCTATAGTTTGAAAGTATTTGGTTGAGGCAAAAAGAAACCTTCAGTTTCATCAAACCCTGACACACCTTGTACTTATCTGTTGACAACCAATCATGATCGATACCGTAAATCACTTTTGTGACGTAGGTTATCTTCAATAAAATTGATTATTATTATCCTTATTAATGATGGTAATGAAACTGAGTGAATGGAATTTAGTCTGGAACTATACGAGTGATTATAAATTTACACGACCGCGTACTGGAATTTGTTGATCACGAGTATGATTTCAGACGAATTTTGCCCGGCACGAGGTTCTGTTATCCATATTGTGATCCCTTTTGATAAAGACTAACTAGAGCGGGTTTTCCCCCTGTTAAACGCAGGACCTACAATCAAAAAAAGGAAGGGGGGGGGGGTTGGTTCTAGGGGCGGATCAGTAATAGGGATGTGCAGCTGAGAGCCCGATACCCTGACTCCAGCCTCGACTCCAGAACCTTATCATTCTTACTGCGCATGCTCGAAGAAATGTCAGTCAGAGACTCTGGTGAACCGAGCGCGCGGTAGTCAGAAATCTGGATACCTGGTACGTAAATACGCTCGATCGCTTCCTAAATCAACGGTTTTTCATTTTACTCCCATAAAAATATCGGTTTTTATTGCTTTACAGCTATACTGCCATGTTATTGTTCTCATTTGTTTCAAGGGGTCTCGTGACTGGTTGATTTTTCAATCAATTATCGCGAGGTACAAAGACAACAAGACACAACACTGTAACATTTAACCCTATCATTATTAGATTACAGATGATGAGTATGATATTATTTTGCTTGTGGTTTTTCTCTATCGCGTGTTTACATTTTGTAACATCATCAAAGACGTGATAGCGCGTGATAGTGTCATGGGATTCCTGTGGTTTTCCATTCAGTGACGTAACAATACAATTAGAATACGCGCGAATCAAAACCTCGCATTCATTTATCAAATATTTATCATTCGTTCAATTTCATATGAAAAGCTGTTTAATCACAACGAAGAAATGAAAAGAAAACTGAAACAAAATCTTTCGAAAGTACAGTTGGATTCCATTTTGACATTCTGTTGATTATTTTCTGGACAAAAGTTTGGTTTCATCTTCAAGAACAAACGTTCTTTCTTCACAGCTGCCTGATGGTGATTCTGTGGTGAATCAGCGGGTCGAGATGGATGAAAGAAAACAAATGAGAAGAAAATGATTAGAAATTGAAACACAAACATCTAGTGGCCTGGGAACTACGTGTAGACAAGAATGTCCTGCCATTACAAAACCGATGAATTTCAAGAGATTTGATGGACCACGTGGATCAGAATCAATCTGATTGCAAAACTTTCGGTCAAGTGGGTTAAATTTGTGTCACGTGCAGAGATCCAAAAGTTCCATGGCTATATGAAAGTTATCTTGCTTCACCGGCAATCAAATAGGTCAAAGCTCTCTTCTTGTAGGAAAAAGGATTTACAAGACAAACCAAGCACCATACCTTGCAACTACCAGCTAGAATTTCTCCATTAACTTCTTTTTTACCATCGTTTCTTTGAACTTTCAAAACCAAAGAAATGACAACACATACTCGTAGTATTTGTATTCTTATTCTTTTTTATATGTCTACACATTGATATATTTCATACTTTTGCATTCTTATTTCAATATAAATAAATGCCTCACAGTACCCCCCACGGGGATCCAAGTGCTCTTCTAATTCATGCAGTTATGACGACAAACTATTTCTAGAAAATACTTCACGTCACACTTAATTCCAAGAAAAACACATTTGAGAACAGGAGTCTACAAACGATTAAACCGCTTCCAAGTGCAGGGATAACGTGATGTTCACTGTAGATCATTCAATACTATGACTAACGAAGTACAAGTTTGATCAAGAAGTATTTTCAGAAGACAAATCAAGCCATAAATACAAATGCTCTCCTAAATTAATCATTCATGGCGTGACATCATTTCAAGGAAGTAAAGGTCACGCTCAATTCCAAGAATCGCTTGACAAACAACATTCTTCAGACAACTCCTTCAACCCTTCTTGTTTCAACTCCTGAAATCATGGAATCGTTTGTCGCAGATCTTAAGAAAGAAGTCCAATGTTCCCTGTGTAATGATACACTTACTGAACCCAAGATCTTGTCGTGTTTCCACACATTTTGTAAGCCTTGCATCAAAAGACACGCCGAGCATGTCGACCAAATCAACATCTTCAAGTGTCCGCGATGCACATCACAAACTCCTCTACCAGAACTAAGCAGCGTCGAAGATCTACAGCCAGGTCTACTACATTCAAGAATCTTGAAGGGTTTGGCGTTGGTAGGAGGAGAAAAGGTTTGTTCTGCTTCTGAAAGTCATTCTACAGCTTCTTGGTATTGTTTTGATTGTGATCATTCACTTTGTGATGAATGCGAGACGAGCCATTCGTTCTTCATCAAAGATCACAAAGTCGTTCGTCTGGCTGATTTGAAGAAAGAAGATATTGAATTTATCATAAAAAGAGAAAATCCTTGCACAAGTCACCCTCATCACAGGCTAGAGTTCTTCTGTGAAGATTGTGATGCTATGATTTGCAGGACATGCTTAATACACGATCACAGGAATCATAAGACAATGTCATTAGATAAGTTTGCTTCGATCAAGAAAGCTGTATTGTCAAAGCATCTGCAGGTACTGGAGCAGTTGAGATTAGATGACAAGCAAAAGCAACAACAAGAAAAGATCGCTAACACAATCAAACAACAAGGAGAAAAAGCCAAAAATGAAGTCAAAGACAAAACCAAGAAGATCATCCAATTGCTACAAGAAAATGAACAAGAATTGTTAAGACAAATCGATGAGAAGCTGGACACAGCCACAACAAACTTGAATATAATTCATCATATTCCGGCCGCCAAGGAATACATCGAAAATGTGATAGAAAGAGGACTGGCAAGTGAAATGATGAACAATCAAGATACACAATCCTCTCAGAAATTCATCTTTAACCACATTTCTTCCTCTAGAATTGAAATTCTTCCTAATCAAGAGCTGATACGACAAGTGAATTCAGGGCTGGGAGAAATACAAAACTTTTATAAAACAGCCCATACGAAGAGCATTTTTGAGGTGAAATCTGAGATAGAAGCTTTAAGGAAAGAAAAGCTTATTTTGATAACTAAAACCTCTCTAGGAGAACTCAATCATGATCCAGGGGATGTTATAGACGTTCAAATCAAGCCTGAAGAAAATGTGAAAATAGAAAAGAAATATGTGAGAACTGATGGTAAAGTAGAAGTTGAATTCATGGCTAAAGTAGCTGGTCGGTTGACAGCAGAGGTTCAAGTGAATGGGAATCATGTATCTAATAGTCCGCTTGTGGTAAATGTCAAGCCAGAAGGGATGAGTACAACAGGACAGTTTAACACAAAAGGTGTAAATCTGTCGTCTACTGATTTGAGAGGTATAGCAGTAAACAGACACAATAGCAGAATCGCTGTTTCAAACAATTCTTCTCACTGTGTCCATGTATTCACCACTGATGGAGATCTCTTACTGACGTATGGTAGTCAAGGTAGTGCACAGAAACAGTTGTCTCATCCTCAAGGTTTAGCATTTCTGAATGATACAGATTTAGTCATAGCAGACTGTGCTAATCATAGAATATGTATTGTGAACACTACAACAGGAACATTGGTAAAAACCTTTGGTAACCAAGGTAACGGACATAGAAAGTTTGATTATCCGTTTGGAGTACACGTAGATGGCGATGGTAACATCATTGTGTGTGATAGTGATAATCATCGTGTTCAAGTCTTCACAAGAAACGGTGACTATCAATATCAGTTTGGTTTGACAACACAGGACAAGTTTGCTCCACATGATGTGATAACACACGATGGACTGTTTTACGTCAGTGATGATGATAATCACGTTATTCATGTGTTTGAGAAGAAAGGTAACGTACCGACTAGAATATCGACGATTGGTGGTCCAGGCAGTGCTGATGGTGAGCTGAACAAACCATGGGGCCTGGCTATTGATAACGACCATCATCTACTGGTGTGTGATATTGGTAACAACCGCGTACAAAAATTCACATTGGATGGTCGTTTTGTAGGAAGGACTCGTGATGTAATCAAGAACCCTCGATATATAACTGTTCTAAAGAATGGTCAAGTATTAGTGAGCACGATGGGTTCTGGTGTCATGGGGGTAAAGTAGAAAAATAGAACTGAGTTGGGTACCCTTGACAACAAATAATTTTGTATCTGTCTATTACATAATTTAGATATTATTTCTCTAAGGAATGCATCTTCTTTATATAACTATCTACCTTAATAAAGACCTTCATAATGTAGTTATAGCTAGAGTGCAAACAGTATATCCGTGAAATACAAATGACAAAATAGTACAAAATAGTGCTAATTAAACAATAGAAAACAATAGAATTTGTTCGAAATAGTTCTATTTAGTATGGCTAGAGTGCAAACAATATATCCGTGAAACATTAGTATTTACTAAATAGTACAATTCTATGGAAATCCTATTGTTTTCTATTGTTCAATTAGCACTATTTTGTGCTATTTAGTTATTTGTATTTCACAGATATACCGTTTGCACTCTAATAGAGCGGTTCTCATAAACCCGTGAAACACACTTTAGGTATAACACTCTATTTCACCATAGTTAATAGTTTCTATTAACTATGATTTCACTCTGATTCTTTTGTTTTCTATTGTGTTTTTTGAATATTACACTTTAATAAGCACACTTTGTTTCACGGGTTAATGAAAACGACTCTATCTTGGTGTGCCAAGTTATTTTACTGAATAATTAAATAATATTATATAATTTTGGAAGTATAATGTTTTCAGAAAATATTAATAAACTTGAAAACAGGAGTCTACAAATGATTAAACCGCTTCCAAGTGCAGTGATAGAGAAGTCACTAAACCCATGAAATAGATATTAGACTAATACACTTTAATAGATTCTAATTCCATTGTTTTCTTTTGTGTCTATTTGACTATTACACCTTAACTAGCAATTTTTATTTCACGGGTTTAATCAGCCTTCACTCTAACGTGATCTTCACTGTAAACCATTCAATACTAACGAATTCGAAGTACAAATTTCATCAGGCATTTTCAGAACCCAAAATTTCCTTCCATTAACTCAGCTAATTATAAGCAGCCGATAAAAATAAATGGTTTCCCAAATAAATTATGCACCCATCACTTGGCTTGACATCATTTCAAGGTCACGCTCATTTCAAAGAATCGCCTGACTAAAGACTGACAAACAACATTATTCAAACAACTCCCTCAACTCTTCTCGTTTCAACTCCTGAAAACATGGAATCGTTTGTCAACGATCTTAAGAAAGAAGTCCAATGCTCCTTGTGTAAGGATACACTTACTGAACCCAAGATCTTGTCTTGTTTTCACACATTTTGTAAGCCTTGCATCAAAAGACACGCCAAGGATGTCGACCAAATCAACATCTTGAAGTGTCCCCTATGCAATTCACAAACTTCTCTACCAGAACCAAGTAGCGTCGAAGATCTAGCGCCAAGTCTACTACATTCAAGAATCTTGAAGGGTCTGGCGTTGGTAGAAGGAAAAAAGGTTTGTTCTGTTTCTGAGAGTCATTCCTCAGCTTCTTGGTATTGTTTTGAATGTGATCGCTCGATGTGTGATGAATGCGACAAGTACCATTCATTGTTTATCAAAGATCACAAGGTCGTTCGTCTAGCTGATTTGAAAAGAGAAGATATTCAGTTCATAATAACAAGAGAAAACCCTTGTACAAGTCACCCTCATCACAGGCTAGAGTTCTTCTGTGAAGATTGTGATGCAATGATTTGCGGGACATGCTTGAAACACGATCACAGGAATCATAAGACAATGTTGTTGGACAAGTTTGCTTCGATGAAGAAAGATGAATTGTCACAGCATCTGCAGGCACTGGAGCAGTTGGGATTAGATGACAAGGAAAAGCAAGAACAAGAAAAGATCGCTAACACAATCAAACAACAAGGAGAAAAGGCAAAAAAAGAAGTCGAAGACAAAACCAAGAAGATCATCGAAAAGCTACAAGAAAACGAACGAGAATTTCTGAGACAAATCGATGAGAAGTTGGACACAGCGACAACGAACTTGAATATCATTCATCATATTCCAGCCGTCAAGGAATACATCAAGAATGTAATGGAAAGAGGACTGGCAAGTGAAATGATGAACATTCAAGAGACACAATGCTCTCAGAAATTCATCTTCAAACGCATTCTACCATACTCAAGAATTGAACTTATTCCTAATCAAGAGCTGATGCGACAAGTGAATACAGGGCTGGGAGAAATACAAACCTGTTTGAAAACAGACCATACGAAGAGCACTATTGAGGTTCAATCTGAGACAGAAGCTTTAAAGAAAGAAAAGCTTATTTTGATAACTAAAACCTCTACAGGAGAACTCAATCATGATCCAGGGGATGTTATAGACGTTCAAATCAAGCCTGAAGAAAATGTTGAAATAAAAAATAAATATGTGACAACTGATGGTAAAGTAGAAGTTGAATTCATGGCTAAAGTGGCTGGTCAGTTGACAGCAGAGGTTACAGTGAATGGGAATCATGTATCTAACAGTCCACTAGTGATGAATGTCAAGCCACAGGATATGAGAACGACACGAAAATTTAACATGAAAGGTGTAATGAAAGCTCAAGCTCCGTGGCAAGAACCTCTCCTCCCAAGTGTCCTGACACAAGCAACCGTTCAAGTACAGAAAGAGATGCTAGGTGAACGTCTGTTCCCTCTCATCGAGAACAACCATCCAGACCTGGCTTGTAAGATAACTGACATGTTGCTAGAGAATGGCAACAGTGAGCTCTTGCACATGCTAGAGTCTCATGAAGCCTTGGAAGCCAAAGTCGAAGAAGCAGTAAATGTACTCAAGCGGCATCATGCAAAGCGACAAGAGATGGGAACAACAGGAAAATTTAACGTTAAAGGCGTTATGCAAAACATTGAAGTTCCGAGCCAAGAACCTCTCCTACCAAGTGTCCTTGCACAAGCAACCCTGCAAGAACAGAAGCGGATGCTTGGTGAACGTCTGTTTCCCCTGATCCAGAACACCCATCCAGACCTGGCTGGTAAGATAACTGGCATGCTTCTAGAGATGGACAACTCTGAGCTCTTGCACATGCTCGAGTCTCATGAAGCCTTGGAAGCCAAAGTCGAAGAAGCAGTAAATGTACTCAAGCGGCATCATGCAAAGCGACAAGAGACGAGAACAACAGGAAAATTTAACGTTAAAAGTGTAATGCAAGACATTGAAGCTCCGAGCCAAAAACCTCTCCTACCAAGTGTCCTGGCACAAGCAACCCTGCAAGAACAGAAGCGGATGCTTGGTGAACGTCTGTTCCCTGTCATCCAGAACACCCATCCAGACCTGGCTGGTAAGATAACTGGCATGCTTCTAGAGATGGACAACTCTGAGCTCTTGCACATACTCGAGTCTCATGAAGCCCTGCAAGCCAAGGTTGAAGAAGCAGTTGATGTTCTGAAGGCGCATCATGCTAAAGATACTGCTTAAGAAATATCATTTTTTTTAAATGAATATGAAACCGTACCTCGTAGGTAGAGAGAGAGAGAGAGAGAGAGAGAGAGAGAGAGGGGGGGGGGGGGGGGAGGGGAGGAGAGAGAGGGAGAGAGAGAGTGAGAGAGAGTTATGCCCTTGAAGGAACTAGGGATCCCCTCCCCTCCACTCCATCTTAAAATAGTTAATATAAGGTTTGCAGTCATTGCTTAACAAACATTGCTCACTTGGTTGCCAAGTGACTGGAAGCCTAGTTTGCCCTTGAAGGAACTAGGGGGCCCCTCCCCTCCACTCCATCTTAAGATAGATAATATGTGGTTTGCAATCATTGCTGCCATGGTGGTACCCTGATAGCCAGAGAGCTTGCAATTAACCATATTGGTTGATATATAAAATGGAGGATAATGCCTGACAAATCCGAATGTGGTAATGTGTATACAACAACTTGTGACTAACTCGACCTTCGTTCAGTTCTAGGCTACAAGTAACAGTCTTCAGCCCTTTTGTGAAAAAAACAATAATATTTATTTTATGTGCACAATAAAGAGTTGATTTTTTTTACAACTAAAGACCTGGCTTTTAGATCCATATATAGATAACTGTGTCCATTACTCGATCAATGTTTTATACGAAGAACTCGTTAACAACCTATAATCTATTCCATTTATAGTCATGTTCTTGTTGTTATAATAGTTACCAATATTTACATTTTACAGTGCTTGGGTTCCCTGTGCTGTTAATCTTTCCCAGTACTCCTCATATTTAAACCACAGGATACCAGATATTTGAAATAAGTTGAACCACGAACTCTAGAATTGTCATTGAAGTCTTGTCGCGTTATCATAGAATTTATTATTCTCTTGTACTATATACCTTGACTGTTGACTCGTTCTTCGTGCCCCTTGGTGAAGTCCAACTTCTGGCATTTATTATTGTTATTAATTGAGTATTTCTTATATCGTAATCTTTATCTTATATTTATACAAGACCTCGTGCCCAGGTTGCTGTCAGATATTCTTGGACGTCGATACTGGGTACGACATTTAGATTGGTTTATCAGGGAGGGGTAGGACGGTAATCCCTATTGTTTCTGGATGTATCGTGTTGGTGTAATTTTCTACAAAGTGTCCGTGTCTTGTTGCGTGAGTTCCTCGTATGGATGATGGTGGTGTGTTGACGGGCCGTAATCTTTGATATGTATTCCTCGTTTTGAGCTTCATTGCACGATATGATAGGCAAAGTGCTATAGATGAGAGCACAGCTGTAGTAGCAAAGCATCCAGCGAGTAGTAACAAATATGGCTTAGGAATCATGGATTTGGAGCTCGATTTATTTTTCTCTTCGAGTTTGCAGTCACCAGAACTGCAGTCCTGTTCGCATCGTCTTGCCTTGCACACGAACGAACACTTGCCAGACAAACACCGCTGTACACAAAAACCCACGCCACTAGTACATTCCATAGCGCAACCATGGCAACTCTGAATACATGTCCCGGAGGAGCAGGTTATTTTCTGACATGGATTTTGCCCACACATCTGGGTACAACCTTTGAAAACGTGCTGCCCGTCACGTGCATTGCACACACAACTCGTTCCGTTGCATTTTTGGATGCAGCGGTCTTCGAGAATGGAACTGCAATGGGTTGATGACGTGACTGAGTCGATGGCCAATAGGAATGAGGTGATGAGAAGCGCGTGGAGAGGCTGCATTTTTGATATGGGTATTAGTCTGAAATAAAAGAAAAAACGTATTTTTCAAGGCTTCGACTTTTCGACTAAATATCATAATCATTAAATAATTAAAAGGACAAGGACAAGGACAAGGACAAGGACAAGGACAAGGACAAGGACAAGGACAAGGACAAGGACAAGGACAAGGACAAGGACAAGGACAAGGACAAGGACAAGGACAAGGACAAGGACAAGGACAAGGACAAGGACAAGGACAAGGACAAGGACAAGGACAAGGACAAGGACAAGGACAAGGACAAGGACAAGGACAAGGACAAGGACAAGGACAAGGACAAGGACAAGGACAAGGACAAGGACCAACTGAGGAGAAACACTAGAAAAAGAAGACGGAGAAAAGGAATTACTTTCATATTTCGGGTATCTTTGAAGATGTGAACTTAGAACAGTGTGGGTAGCTCTCGGGAATTTCCAGTTTGCTCTGGTCATTAGAATCTTGCGAAATAATCGGATTTACCAAATGCTTGAATGCCTCCTTCAAGCACGTAGTGTGGTCAAGGGTTAAACTGAGGTACCAAAAAATTTTCAGAAAGTCTTGTCGCACTTTAGCAAACAAAATCAAAATCCTAATAAAAAATCTTTGGATTTTTGTGATAAAAATAATGGTTTATTCAAACCTTTCGAAGAAAAAATATTTAATTTTTAAGTGAGTTTTTCCTTTATTTTCGCCCTATAACTATCAAATTCCTGTCAACATGAGATTAACAGCTCAGACAATAAGACTTAACTGCTTCGACATGAACCAATAAACATAGGTCATAATTATATTAATTTATATATAATGCATATTTATATTTCCCGGAATTCTTGGCTCAACGAACTCAATAATTTGCATACAACTTTTTACGATCTTTTTTAGGTTTTATGTTTTTCAATCGTTCTAAAAGTCCAAGGTCCATTAACTTCCCGGTGCGATAGAGATATACGTGTTTGAAGTTCTGACAGCTCTGCTATAGTTACTTTCTAATTATAGGATAAAAATCTGGATTTTATACAGTCAAAGGTAGAAAAATTGGCTCTAAAAATCCAAAGGGCGAAGTTAAATTATATTTTTTCGCTCGAATGAGTCTACAGAATAATTACTTGAATATATATTAATGTAGTGAGTGGATTTTTTTTAAAGTCTAGATTAAAGAAATGCTTGTTGTAGTCCTAATTCAGCTAAAACAATTAAAAGATACCAATTTTCAATCTCATGTAAATCTTTCCTAAAAACTATTATTTACAACTGGAGCAAAAAAAATTTTCACGTATGACTTAAACCATCACACAAAATAAGCTCGAAGTGAACTTGGGCTATAAGCGTTTACCAGATATTTGCTAACGCGCTGAAAGGTGCTCTTAAAATTATCTCAAATCTTTTTCCGTGAATTTGCCCTCGTGTCGAGCTGGAAAAATGCCTTCATTCCACGTGGAATTTTCTCAAGTCTTATAATAAAATTGTGCCTTATACGTAACTAAATGTTCTGTAGAAAAAGCGGTTTATAGAATATGAAATAACAGATGAATGACTTTCTAGAAATATTGCAGCCTTACCTCGAAAAGAATTGAACTCTAGTTGTTTTGGCAAAACTATGACCCAGAGATTTTAAGAAATTGGCCTTCCTTCAATGATGTCTGAGCTCCAAATGATGATTTATCACAGCGTTCTCAGCACGCAAGGGGTCGTTTCAGTATTATGTCGTGAATGGGATTGGCCTTACTCCAATCATGACGAGTTGTTTTGTACGCTCGTTTCAATGAGCACGGATATGACGTCATGGTGAGATTTGAAAAATAACTCGACTTCTGAAGTTCAAAATTATCTTACAAAATATATATTTTTTCGTACAAGTATCTTAAAATATTTTACCTTCAAATTCCACTATAACTGGGATCGAAAAATCCAATATTTGGATTTTTAAAAAAAACTTTATTTTCTACCAAGAAATTGATGAAGGCTTGATGTAAAATTTTCTCTAAGTCCATCGATATTTACAACAAGATTTTTTGGAACTGAATCTCTGTATTTACCAATATTAACCAGTTTGTCAACAATATATAAAAGTTAATTTTGAATTATTTACCGAAGCTCACAGAAGAACATTTTGTAGTCCAGTTTGGCTTCAAACGGTAGCGAGTCACGTTCAAAATCAGTTTGGCGAGACATAATCGATTAGTCAGTAATCGATATTGACTCGGCTAACATCGATATTAACAGCGCCGCTGTTTCTTTTAGCTTGAATAGAAAGAAACGTTAAAGATTTAAACGTAGACTTCTGCTGATGTGTTAATTCGCTGTGAGAAAGCATGAATATTTTCCCGAAGTGCCAACGAACTAGTATCGATTGAGCAGTGATCTTAATTTTCACTATGGTCCATAACGTGTCCTTCGTGCAGTTTTGCATGTCGCGGAAATGATTCCTAAGAGTTACTAACCTTTCCTGTGATTAAGTACATAGTGAAGAAACATGGAATCAATCAAGAACCCTTTCTGGCTGTGCCCTGTTTTTATGCTTTTTTTTGATTTTGAAATTTTGAATCATTTTTACGAAAATTGACTGTCTTAAAAACCTACAATTCTTGAACAAATGGTTATAGAGTTCCTGGAACCCACTTAAGTGTTGATGGAAAATTCCAGAACAAACTATTGTCAGTAGCAAAGCGAAAGGACAACCGGGTTACATGATGACGTCAGCCTTAATCTTAAAAAACGAAAGTCGAATCAAAAACACACGCAAAGACCGAAAAAAATTCCAATGAAAAGCCATCTAAATGCTACTAAAGAACCAAATACCAGTGTGCATTATTTTTTCAGCATGAAAAAATTTAAACGAAGTACTGTTATTTACATGATGGGGTTCCTGTGTAATGTCTTTTTAGAAGGATGACTCATATCTTATCGAAGTAATTACGAGCAGCCTCAACAATAGTGGTTCCAAGTTCAACTAGAATCTGTAAAACTGAAAGATTGATGTTTCTTGTTTAAATCTCACAGTCTTTATCAGTAAATGACATGAAGGATCACCGTATTAATGTTACCAAAACTACTGCATGAAAATTAGCCCCTGAGTGAAATTAAAAATATGCTTCAAGGTGATCTTTGTAGAATCCGAACATTCAATTGTCTTTTTTAGTAGAGCCTTAAAATAATGTGCTAAAATTGGCCAAAGAGGGTTTAGAAAATTCTAAAAACACACTTAGTAAAAACGCCGAATGGTAATAATCTTAAAATGAAAAGTTTAAAAAATATATTACCTGAAAGGTGATGGAAGAGAAGAACTGCTTTGTTTGGAGTTTGGAGTTGTGAGTGTCTGAATGGTGTATGAAAACGATATATATTCAAAAATCCCCCTTTTTTCCTGCCCCCGGGGAGGGGGGGGGGGGGGGGGTGACCACTGTTTATGCGCCACCTCTCGTGGTTTCGAACCCTGGACCTTAAGCAGCTCTGCTCACAACATGTGAGGGGGATTCTCTCTTGCGCTTTGAATGTTTTTCTCTTTGTTTTCTGATTTTCCTCTATCCACAATAAAACAAATTAAATCCCTTCTGAATTCATTCTATCCCATAGCCGTCTAATGGTTTAGTCAAAAACAATTCTAAAACAAATAGAATTAAGACATATACACAATTGACTAGGGGATTACCCCAAACATTACTAACACTGATGGCACGCTTGTGGTTGATCCTGTGACTCGATCTTTAGTAAGAACAAAGCTATTGTTTTTCATGTAGTGCATGGAATGGGTTTGGACAAGAAATAGGGGGGGGGGGGGGGGGGGGGATAGAATCAATATCTGATATTTTGCAGACGGGGGTGGGGGAGGTGAATTTAAGAAATGGTTCATCGGTAGTTAGGCCACCTTCAGGAAATCCTCCAGGATTTTTTTTTCAAATTAGGTTGAGGTGGATCTGGGGTACTAATGGGGACAGGAGAAGGGGAGGGGGGGATTGTTGCTATCAAGAACAAATAACCATTTACCAAATCTCTCCACCCTCCCATAGATAAATGGCCCTTCTCATTTAGCTTTACTTATCCATCAACTCAAAGTCATGAAAAAAAAATTAAGTGTAACGTCATTCCAAAATGGGCCAAAAGGAAAAAAAACGAACAAAATACCCAAGACTCTTGTCACTCATTTTTAAGCAGTTCTTAGATGTGTATGTTCATCGCTCAGAAAACTATGGATAAAAATATATGAATATTTACCACGACGATAGCAAGCAAAAAGCATGAACAAGGAAGAACGTTTCTGTCATCGATAGAAGTATCTATTGTTTTGAGGATGGCTGTGGTGGCAGGAATCCAAATCGTGCTGAGAATCATGAATTAAAAACTCTGTAATACTCGTTCCCTAGCAACGTCTTTTTGGCAGACATTCCTCATATGTATTCTAAGAAACGAAGGAAGTCGATTGAATTTTTATAATGAGCATTATGTGATTAAAACCATCTATTTTTTCTTCAAAAAGCAGTGAATTGTTGCTCAAATTCTGGAGCCACAAACTCGTTCTTATTTTTGATGTTAGATTGATTTAGAAGTTGATTTGTGCGGTGGGAAGAATGCCGGAGAACCAGGAAAAAAAATACCCTCGAAGCACAGGATATGACACTGTACAAAAACCATGTCGTTGAAATAATTAACAGAAAACAGAATCATTGCAAACCCTGATATAAATTTATAGAATAAAAGTAAAAGAGTGTCAAAGTCTAGGCTTGAAAAGATCAATATAAAAACGATTAAACTCATCGGCAATGAAAAACACTGATTCCGGCTTTAGGCATTTGGTATGGCAAAATAACAAAATGACAGGGGAGGTGACAGGGATTGGCTCAGGCAAGGTTACTTGATTTTATCTACGTGTTGTTATTGTAAGCGCAAAACCATTATAGACATCGTGATCAAAAATAGCTTATGATGCACATATTAGCTAGCTTGTGAATTCACAACCCTTGTCACGCTATACAAATCGTGTTATGAATGGGGATTTTGCAGAAAGAAAAGAATAGCAAAGGAGACGAGAGGAAAGTTTTTCTTAAAAAAAAAAGCGCCATTCTTCTGGTGTTACGCAATTTCATTCCATTTCAGTGCCTTACAAATCAAAACAATAAAGATTTGCTTGACTTGTTTTTGTTCAGGAGAGAGGAAATCCGAGACTTCAGACCATTGAATGAGAATCTCCGAAGATTAGCTGTTCTAAGGTATAAAGGTCAAATGTAATCGACCTCGGAGAAAACTAATGCTTATTCTAAGTCTTTATTAATAGTCTTCAAGGAAAAGATTGTAGTGTTAAAACGTGAACATTTTTTCATATACTTTTCTACTTACATCGTAATATATAGAACGATTATGAGCTACTCTGTGCTGGATACCAAATGAAAGGGGTCGAGTTTTTCATGGATTAAGAAACTGTCAATCGCAATTAATTCAGGACAAGCAACAATTGAGACATTCGTAAACATACTGATAACATGGCTTCATTGAACTTCCACTTAAAATTTAGGTGCGTCGTCTTTGTAAAGATGATATCAGTTTAGCCTTGGCCTACAGTTAACCTGGACATGTGATTTTAGTTCTCAAATTCAAGGAGTAAACCTCAAAAATATGTGAAACTACAAAATATTTTGTATGCGCGCGCGCAGAGTCGACCTACTAAAAATAGAAATTTGCCAAAAATATGGCGAAATGTACAAAATATTTCATTTCCCTAAAAAATATTTTGTAAAGTTGGCCTTTTTTGCAGTCTATGCTAACTTTATTGTGCTCCTAAGAAACTTAAAGAGGGAGGTCAAAATACAAAGCAAATCTTAAGACAATGTGTGTATTGATCTTGACACACGAATTCCCGAATTTGTTTCGCCCAAATCTTGCGTTCTTACATGCAATGGTACACAAGAAAGACTTTGAAAAATTTGAAAATATATCATTCTTGAGTCATACGTGATTTAATTTAGACTCCCGGTGCGTTATTAAACGATCTCTCTGTGAATTCACGTAAACTGCATCAAACACAATGCTGGCGAGGTTCCAAGATCAGGTCCAAACGTTGTTCACCCGCAGCCTCCAACAAAGAAAAGAAACTCGACAATCGATCCTTACAATGTTTTGTGCCTATCAGAGTATTACACTTTAACAAGTAATTTTTATTTCACGGGTTTTGAAAAATGATATACAGAATAATGACGATGAATGCTTTTAAAGAAATATTTCAATCGTTAAATAAAAATTTTACGGATTTAGCTACTTTTTTCTTTAATATTGTTAAGTTTCGTAAATTCTTTTTTCTTTGGGAAAAATATTGTAATATGACTTGATTAAGCCGGCGTTTTTTTTAAAAAAAACTGTATAATTCCTTGATTCTGTTAATTCTAGTACAATCTATTGTACAATGAAAGATTGGCAGAGGTCAGATTTGTACTTTATCTGTACAAGAATCCATACAAAACTCTGAAAACAGGTCATATATCCACTGATCATACATCATATGTTATTGAAAAAGTTCCAAAATATGAAGGCGAAAAACTTCAAAGCTCAATTTCGAATGAGGTTGGAAGAAAGCAAGCTTCTTTGAGCCCAAATAGCTTCACATGCACACTATCATGCAGAAGCTTAAGTGAAAATTTTTGTTCCTAAACTAAAGACGAAGACGAAAGATTTTAACCGCTTACCTTAACAAAGACGACTAGAGTCTGTAGCCTGCCACAGGGGAGATTTACTTGTGCTTCAAAAAGTCATCTAAATCCAACCAGCATTGAAGACTTCCTACCAACAACCACCAACGAGTATGATACCAGCGGGCGATAACTCCAAGCACTAGACCACGACAATAGGTATTTTGTAGCCTATTGTATTTCAATCTAGGACACAATACGTGTGGATGACAGTTGCCATGGTAACGTTAAGGACATTGGAAGTAACCGGCTTTGTGTCATTGTTTGGATATATGGGCCTCAGCAGCGACACTTGAGGTCAAGAGCTACTTAGGATATTAATGCTACGGAGATATCTGTTACTGAAGGGTTATTTTAAGATCCATTTACTTACGATGGAGGGGAGGGGATGGGAGAACCTTTGTTCCTTTCCTTTAAAAACTGAGCTTTGGATTCCCGGACTTCGCATGACATTTAAGCAAAGTTTTCCGGTTTTTCTCTCTCGGAAAATCCCAAGACGCTAAATTCCAACTCGACGTAGTTCAGCCCAGAATTTTTTCAGGTGTTTTGATTCCTGATTTCCGTTAGCTCAGGGCAGAGGTTGTTTCAGTGGCCCATAAGAATCTTTTTTTCTAAACCAAAAGTTTTTTTCTAAACCAAACAATTCATTACTAACAAACTGTTTCAAACCTTTCTCATTAGTTTATTGTAAATTCATATTAATCGACAAAACAAAACAAAACAAAACAAAAAAAAAAAAAAAAAACAAAAAAAAAAAAAAAAACAGCATTGTTTGAACCCTTTGATTTAAAATCCTTTTTCTATTCTATTCTAGGTATGAAATACAATGAATAATTCAACGAGCTAGTACACAATATTTTGGCTCTACAATTCGAAGCGCTAGCTAGCCTTTTCTAAGAGCTAATTACTGGGTTGCTATGGTAGCAAACCAGTCTTAAAATGAGATCCGTTTTTCCGTGGTCAGGTATACCATAATTTCAGACGTCCTGATTGGTCGAGAACTTGTAAACAATGTCCAATGTCCAATGAAGTGGCCACACGACATCGAGGACGATGTATTTATAGCTTTTAGTGTTGTGTCACTATAAATTCATTCAGGGTTCAGGGTTCGTGAAGTACTATTTTGTCTGTAGGCACGTTGCGTACTTTTGTCTTTAGGTTTTTTAACGCTACGCTTAAACTACTTACAAACACACACGCCGTACTTGGTAGACACAAACTAATAGATGTTATTGAGCGATTTTGGAACGGGTTGGTCCACATACTCAAAGAGAGAAGTCTGAGAATCTATGAGCTATCTTTGAGAATCTATGAGCAAACTACGGTATGAGAATCGTAGAACTAGACAAACTAGTCAAAATAGACTAAGATAATCTATAAACTACCTAGCTATGATCAAACTAGATCTTACCAGATCTCAGATACAAAAAAATATACTGAGACAAACTACAGAACGAGAGACAAACTACAAAACGAGTGACAAACAAAGCTTTGATGAAAGCTGACTCCAAGAGCTTGTATAAGTCAGACGAGCTGATAGTGATCTACAAGAAAGCGAACTGCCAAGACTTGTTGAATATTTCCATTTATGAAAATACAGAAAACAAAAACTGAGGGAAAAACAAATGACCAGTTAAACACATTTTGGCTAAGAGAATTTACATTGATAAAACGTTTGTTTTGCAGCGAACAGTTTCGATACTGAAATAGATATGTTTATTTCATCAGCTAGTCTTGAAAGGTACTCTAGTAGGTCAAGTAGAAATATAATATGCGTTGACAAGTCAGTAACGCAACACTAATGTCTTACTAGAATTTAAAATGTTTTTAATAAAGGGGGACTTTGAACCCAAAAGGAACACTTTGGTAAGAAATAATAGAGTATGAGGATTGGTGAGTGGGGGAGCTCTCGCACAGGCAACCCAGTGAACGCTCCAAGAGCGTCTAGTTTTCAAAAAAAATTAGGCTTATAAAAATACATAAAGTTGGATATTTATTAAATTTATTTGCACAAATTATCCACTACAAACTAGTTTACGAAGGCCTATTTTCAACTGAGTTATTAAAGAAGATTCTTTCCCTATGGAATTATCTAGCTTTTTCCAATCCTCAGATAACAAATGACTTAGTGTTGTCCAGAGATCCAAACTCAGTTCTATTTTTAGCCGCATTCATATCAATATTACCTCTGGACCTAGTGTCATAACTATAAAAGTCTTGATTAAAATTAACTGAATTTTGAATTTTAATAGTATACGTAAACAAGTATAGATGAAAAATAAGACGAATCTCGGCTCTTCTTTCTTTAATATATTTTTTTAATGCATCAGTAAATGTTGGAAATGGAAGGAGATCTGTAATAATAAGAGACGCTTTATTGTGAAAGATTATTGTGAATATGAAACTAGAAAAAAAAAACATAAAGAAAAGAATTTGAAGCAATGAGAAAAGACAAAAGAAACCAACCCAAAAAAACAAAACAAAAAAAAAACAACTAAAAAACAATAACTGTTTTAGCATAATTCTGGATTTGAACATCAGAGAGCAGACGAATTTTAGGATTAAAAATAATAGGTTATACAGGCTTACCACCCTAGTTATGTACTGTTTAATGAACGAGTAGGAGTGTTTTATCAGGTTTGAAACCTCGAGGCGTAGCCGTAAACGTCTAGGTGTATACATTCATGTTCTACTAAAATTTTAAAGATAAAATCGAATTTGGCTTAGAAAATTGGAGTTAAAGTTTAAGCAAATCAGGACGATTTTGTATCAGATATACAACCTCCTCCACGGACAACTGTGATCGTTGTGATTTCCTCATTAATTCAGTATTCATCAGTTTTATAATAGTGGATTAGGGTTTCTTGGGTTTAGGTTCCCTGTGGCATAGAAACAGCCGTTAATTAATGGATGTATAGTTCAAACTTTGCTCCTTAAAATCTGTCCTCATTAGTCGATATTCAAAAACTTTTTATCTTAACATTCAATATGTTATACTGATCAAATATACTTTACTTAAAATAATAGCCAATTCTACTTTACACACCAGACACCAGACCTATCTGTACTAACTAATAACTGACCATCCTTTAAAACAGTTATATATCGAGGGTCCTTGATTACATCACAAGTCCTTCCTACAAAACGACCATCCAATGTGAATTTTTGTACTCGCTTATTACCATAATCACACACCAGTAGATGATGGTCATTATCAATAGCCAGGCCCCATTGTCTGTTCAGCTCACCATCAGCACTGCCTGGACCACCAATCGTCGATATTCTAGTCGGTACGTTACCTTTCTTCTCAAATACATGAATAACGTGATTATTATAATCACTGACGTAAAACAGTCCATCATGTGTTATTACATTAATTGGATCAAACTCGTCCTGTGTTGTCAAACCAAACTGATATTGATAGTCACCGTCTCTTGTGAACACTTGAACACGATGATTATTACGATCACACACAATGATGTAACCATCGTCATCAACGTGTACTCCCCATAGATACTGACCAAACTCTCCATCACCGTTACCATGGCTACCAAAGGTTTTTACCAATGTCCCTGTTGTAGTGTTCACTATACATAATCTGTGATTATTGCTATCTGCTATGACTAAATCTGTATCATTCAGAAATGCTAAACCGTAAGGACCAGACAACTGCCCTTGTCCACTACCTTGACTACCATACGTCAGTAAGAGATTTCCTTCAGTGGTGAATACATAGACACAGTTAGAAGAATAAAAGGCAACAGCGATCCTGCTATTGTCTCTATTTACTGCTATACCTCTCAAACTACTAGATCCTACATTTACACCTTTCATGTTAAAATGTCCTGTTGTTCTCATCTCTTGGGGCTTGACATTCATCACTAGTGGACTGTTAGATACATGATTCCCATTCACTTGAACCTCTGCTGTCAACCGACCAGGTACTTTAGCCATGAATTCGACTTCTACTTTACCATCAGTTCTCACATATTTCTTTTCTATTTCCACATTTTCTTCAGGCTTGATTTGAACGTCTACAACATCCCTTGGATCATCATTGGGTTCTTCCGTAGAGGTTTTAGTTATCAACATAAGCTTTTCTTTCTTTAAAGCTTCTGTCTCAGATTTCACCTCAATAGTGCTCTTCGTGTGGTCTGTTTTCAAACAGGTTTGTATTTCTCCAAGTCCTGAATCCACTTGTCGCATCAGCTCTTCATTAGGAATAAATTCAATTCTAGAGGAAGAAATGTGGTTGAAGATTAATTTCTGAGAGCATTGTCTTTCTTGAATGTTCATCATTTCACTTGCCAGTCCTCTTTCCATCACATTCTTGATGTATTCCTTGACGGCTGGAATATGGTGAATTATATTCAAGTTTGTTGTGGCTGTGTCCAACTTCTCATCGATTTGTCTCAGCAATTCTCGTTCGTTTTCTTGTAGCATTTGGAAGATCTTCTTGGTTTTGTCTTTGACTTCTTTTTTGGCTTTTTCTCCTTGTTGTTTGATTGAGTTAGCGATCTTTTCTTGTTGTTGCTTTTCCTTGTCATCTAATCTCAACTGCTCCAGTATCTGCAGATGCTTTGACAATACTTCTTTCTTGATCGAAGCAAACTTATCTAATGACATTGTCTCATGTTTCCTGTGATCGTCTATCAAGCATGTCCTGCAAATCATTGCATCACAATCTTCACAGAAGAACTCTAGCCTGAGATGAGGGTGACTCGTACAAGGATTTTCTCTTGTTATTAAGAACTCTATGTCTTCTTTCTTCAAATCAGCCAGACGAACGACCTTGTGATCTTTGATAAACAGCGAATGGCTCTTCTCGCATTCATCACACATTGAGCGATCACAGTCAAAACAATACCAAGAAGCTGATGAATGACTCTTAGAAACAGAGCAAACCTTTTCTCCTTCTACCAACGCCAGATCCTTCCAGATTCTTGAATGTAGTAGACTCGGCTGTAGATCTCCGACGCTGCTTAGTTCTGGTAGAGGAGTTTGTGATTTGCATCGCGGACACTTGAAGATGTTGATTTGGTCGACATGCTCGGCGTGTCTTTTGATGCAGGGCTTACAAAATGTGTGGAAACAAGACAAGATCTTGGGTTCAGTAAGTGTATCATTACACAAGGAACATTGGACTTCTTTCTTAAGATCTGCGACAAACGATTCCATGATTTCAGGAGTTGAAACGAGACGAGTCGAGGGAGTTGTCTGAATAATGTTTTTTGTCAGTCTATTGTCAGGCGATCCTTGGAAATGAGCGTGACCTTACTTCAATGAAATAATGTCACGCCATCAAGGCATAATTTAGGAGAGCATCTATTTTTATCTACTCCCCAGCTGATTTGAGTTCCAAAAATACTTCTTGATCAAACTTGTACTTCGTTAGTCATAGTATTGAACGTTCTTGCACGTCTTGAAATTTGTGCATTCCTGGCATAATGGTTTATTACCTAGTATTTTTAACGACATGTTTAAACATGCGAGAAACGTGCACAAATATAATACAAGGTATGCAAGCAGGCAAAATCTTCACAAGACAAAAGTAAGAACCAACATTGGCAAACAGACAATCTCTTTCATGGCAATCGATCTTTGGTCAAATCTTCCATTGCAACTTAAATCACTTAGTAAGTTCTCATTTCCAAAACAACTTAAAATGTTTCTACTCGTAAAACAGCATTCTGAGTAAATACCACAGGGAGCCCGGCTTTCCTTTGCCGCATTCAATATTCATTATTCTTTACGTAATTGCTTTTTATGGGTTTCCTGTGGTTTAACATCGGCTTCGGTTACACAAGCTGTAATCAGATCTGTACTGTAACAAACCACAGGAAGCTGATCTTAAACCACAGGAAACCCATAAAAAGCAATTACGTAAATAATAATGAATATTGAATGCGGCAAAGGAAAGCCGGGCTCCCTGTGTAAATACTAGCTTTTTATTCTCTAAAAAAAACATAAATTAACACTACCTGATATTTTTGTATTTTTTTCTTATTTAATTAACTTGTATATTTCCTTAGCTTATACAATAAATTAGCAACATAAAGACTGGGGGCTAACTAGAAAACTTACCAGTTAATTTAGCCCTCAGGCTCAACTTATATATACAATTGTAAAAAACTAGAGTGCATTCAGTAAAAGCATGAAACATTAGTAATACTATTTTGTACTATTTTATGCTAATTCTTTTGTTTTCTTTTGTTCAACTAGCACTATTTTGCACAATTTAGTAATTAGTGTTTCACGCTTTTACTGAATGCACTCTATTTATATATACATGGTAACTAATTTATTGTATTTTTCTTACTATAAAATTGTCAAACTGTTAATTTAATGAGCAATAAAATTTTGATTGATTGATTGATTTGAATGATCTACAGTGAACATCACGTTATCCCTGCACTTGGAAGCGGTTTAATCGTTTGTAGACTCCTGTCACTCAAATGTGTTGTTCTCGGAGTTTAGTGTGACGTAAGTATTTCCGTCATAACTGCATAAATTAGTGCACTTGGTTCCCCGCTGGGGGGTACTGTGAGGAAGTTATTTGCATTGGACTGTGAAAACATATAGAAAAGAATAAGACAGGTACTATTAGTATAGTCGTTTCTTTTTCTTTGGAAATTCAATGAAACGGTGGTAAAAGGGAAGTTAATGGAGTAGTTCTAGCTGGTAGTTACAAGGTATGGTGCATGATATGCCTTGCACATCTTGTGTTGTTGTTTCTCTGTTACTTGCAGATTCATATATTTTACAGGGCTTCTCCTAACGTATTTTCCACCATAAGACATTAATTAAATAAAAACCGTAGGTCATCGAATCCCCTGATAAAGAAATTTTAAAAAGAAAGAATTTTTGCCTTCTCACTCATGTAAAAACACTTGAACTTTTTGACTTGTAGTTGAATTAACCCGGCGATATTATCCATATTCCTTAGAATCTATAGCATAATTCATTAAGTAGAAAAATGGAAGGAAAAAAAATTGTTCAATGATATCTCTGATATCTTTTTGAGCTTTCATCCTAAATTATTGAAAATTTTCAGATATGTTGATCTGAACGTGATTTTTCAGAAGGTAGAGGCTGTTTTCACGAGAAAGATACCACCTTTCTGGTCTACAAAATCAGCTCGCGTGCATTTCGACTGAATACTTTGGTCATTTGAACATGATTTTGTTACTCGGATTCTCGCACAAACACTAGAAATATTCACAAGCAAATAGGATGTTTATGCTTTTAATTTTCTCTTGAATAGTTTGTGTAACTTTTAAGTGTTCTTATTCTAGTGGTACGTAAGAAATGTGCTCTATTGTTCTCCTGTCACTTGTCACCAGTTAACAAGCCATTCGCCATTGGGAGTCTTGTTATAAGATAGCTGATGATACAAACGATGGAGCTTAAGGTGACTGAGAGAGAGACAGAGAGAAAGGGAGAGAGAGAGAGAGAGAGAGAGAGAGAGAGAGAGAGAGAGAGAGAGAGAGAGAGAGAGAGAGAGAGAGAGAGAGAGAGAGAAAGTGGGAGAGAGAGAGAGTGAGGGAGAGAGAAAGAGAGAGAGAGAAAGAGATTGGGATGCCTTTGCATTTTGGCTTTTCCACTGATGATCTGCTCAGAATCGATCTATTCTTGGGGTGCAAACATGTGACTCAAAATTCCATGAGATACAAGGATGAAGGTTGATATAACAAGAGAAGCTTAATGAGGAATGCTTTGCATTGTAAACCATCGTGACGTAACATGCGCCCCAAGAATAGTAATAGGAAGTATTTTTTTCAAAGGATAAATCAAGTATTTAGTATTTCACGCACGAAGGCATGTATCAGAGTAGTGTTAAGGAGTGTCGCTTGCTAGAGAATTCAATCACGTGAGACAACAGTTATGTTGCAACAGCGTCAATATACGAGAGAAACGAAGACTGAATCGAAAAGCCGAGATACAAAAAATTAAGACCGAACCAAGAGGCAAGAAGACTAGGAAAACTGAACTTCGTGAGACAAGAAGACAAAGAGACAAGAGGCGAGAAACAAGAGAAAAGGACTAGAAGTTACGAGTACATTCTTAAGAGCACTTAAGAACATTCTGATACATTTTATAAGGTAACTACATTTAGGTTAATTGGTGGAATTATTTACGTTTTGATAAATTTCAATACGAATAAGTGAGTGATTTCTTATCTATACTTTTTTTTTGAAAAAGTATTTTAGCAATAATTTTACCAGTATTTTGCATGTCAATTTGCAATCGAAAGTTTTCAAAAGGACGTTTGCTCTCATGAGCCGATGCGACACTCGACTGTCTTGTATTACAATTACATTGAATTAGTTTTAATATTAATGAATACGTATCTTAGTATACTGTTTGGTGTTGCTTGGTGTCGTATGTCAGTAGAGAGGTTTTTCTGGGTTCTCTGGTTTTTCCTCCCTCCTCAAAAATCAACTTCTAATTTCCAATTGGAATGTAGTGGAGGAAGAGCCACTCGATGGATTCCACTGTTAATTCTCATTTATTGATTTTTTTGATTTTTTAAATTTTTAAAATTTTTAAAATTTTTTAAAATTTTTAAAATTTAAAAAATTTTTAAATTTAAAAATTTTATTTTTTATTTTTTACTGTTTGCTTAACTTAAGCGATAGGCTTATTGATACACCGGCTCAAAAAATGGCGATTCTTCACTTTTCTATTCAAACTTCTTCAATCAAATATTTTATCAGTATATCACTCTTACATGAAAAATAAAGAGCATCCAAAAATGAGTGAGCAGGAAAAGTTTCAATACCGTGGTATTTTTTCTTTTAAGTACGAAAGGAATGGTTTACAGATACTGGTGTCAGATCTTGCTGATCACTACTAACGAACATCGCTTTGGTGTCATTTACACACTTTACTCTGCACTAACTTCATGACAGTTGCCATGGTAACGATAAGGACATTGGAAGTAACCAGCTTTGTGTCATTGTTTGGATATATGGGCCTCAGCAGCGACACTTGAGGTCAAGAGCTACTTAGGATATTAATGCTACGGAGATATCTGTTACTGAAGGGTTATTTTAAGATCCATTTACTTACGATGGAGGGGAGGGGAGGGGAGGGGAGGGGAGGGGAGGGCGGAACCCTTGTTCCTTAAAGTGCAAACCGGGCTCTCGATAACAGCACTTGGCATCACATATAAGCAGAATTTTCCGGTTTTTCTCCCTCCGAAAAGCCAAGACGCTAAATTCCAACTCAACGTAGTTCAGCCCAGAATTGTTTCAGGCGTTTTGATGTGTAGGGCAGAGGTTTCTTCAGTGTTCCATAAGAATATAATTTTTTAAAAACAAGCAATTCATTACTCACAAACTGTAACCTTTCTCATTAGTTTATTGTAAATTCTTATTAATGGAAAATCAAGCATTTTTCGATTACTCAAACTCCTAGATTAAATCCTTTTTCTATTCTATTCTAGCGATGAAATACAATGAAAAGTTCAATGGCCATACACCATCTTTTGGCCCTAAAATTCGAAACCTTTCTGAGACCAACTTAAAAAAATTAAAATAATTATAATATTTAGATATCTAGTTAAATAATTGGTAAATATCCAATAAAAACTAATTTACGAGGGCCTTTTTCAAATTTAGTCAAAGAAGATGCATTCCTTATGGAAAAATAAACTTACTTATTCCAATCATCAGATACAAAATTATGTGTTGTCCAGAGTCCCCAATACAGTTCTATTTTTAGCTTTCTTATGAATATTACCTCTGAACCTAGTGTTATAACTATGAAAGTCAAAAACGATGTGAGGCAATACGGACAACAAATTCGTGTAACTTGTCCAGCAACATTACCCAGGAAAAAAAAAACTTTTTATTACTTTCGCTTTGGTGATCTTACTTCCGCTCACAACCAGTGAATATTGTCACATAATAACTGGTCGATTGATTGGAAGCGAGCGAAGCTATATCTAGACATTCAAGTCTAAAATTATCCTAAAAGAGATATTCAAATTATGAAATCTGAATGATTATATTTTAGCACATATTATACACTTAATGACTGGTCCCGAGGGAAACAGTTAGTTTTGTTTCCCGAGAATCTCAATGTTTCCCGAGGTCCGCCGAGGGAAACATTGAGATTCGAGGGAAACAAAACTAACTGGTTTCCCGAGGGATCAGTCATTAAGCGTTTTGTTATATAGCTAATCATTTTAGACAAGTCAATTTAGAAAATTTAGAAAATTTGGGCACTTGTATCCCGGTCGGGATACAGTTAGATTTAACTAGTATCACGTGAGCACCTATCAACCAATGAGAATGCTCGTTATATAGTCAAAATGATTAGCTATATAACAACATTCATTATTGTATGAAATAGAGTGTGATATTGAGTGACATCAAAATGATAAAATTGATATCCCCACTCCCACCAGTGGCCAGTGGGGATACGATTTATATCAACACTGGTGGTGACAAATTTCGACTTTTTGCTCAGCAAGTCTCAAATTCTCCATTATTTTTCATTGAATATTTCATATAATAAACAGAACATTACATGGCCGCTTGGAGATACGAATTTTATCTTCTCGTGCTGATATTATCTTTCACTCGTTCGCTGCACTCACTCGTGAGAGATAATATCAACACTCGAAGATAAAATTCGTATCTCCGCGCGACCATGTAATATCCTCTATGTATGTCATATTGATCAAATATGTTACTGAAAATAATACCCAATTCTACTTTACACACAAGATACCAGACCTCTCTGTACTTACTAATAACTGACCATCCTTAAAAACAGTTATATGATTAGGGTTCTTGGTTACATCACAAGTCCTTCCTACAAAACGACCATCCAATGTGAATTTTTGTACGCAGTTATTACCATTATCACACACCAGTAGATGATGATCATTATCAATAGCCAGGCCCCGTGGTCCACTCAGCATACCATCAGCACTGCCTGGACCACCAATCGTCGATATTCTACTTGGTACGTTACCTTTCTTCTCAAATACATGAATAACGTGATTACTATAATCACTGATGTAAAACAGTCCATCATGTGTTATCACATCGAATGCATCAAAATTGTCCTGTGTTGTCAAACCAAACTGATATTGATAGTCACCGTCTCTTGTGAAGACTTGAACACGATGATTACTACGATCACACACAATGATGTTTCCATCGTCATCGACATGTACTCCCCATGGACGATGGAACTCTCCATCACCGTTACCATGGTTACCAAAGGATTTTATCATTGTCCCTGTTGTAGTGTTCACTATACATATTCTATTATTACCATGGTCTGCTATGACTAAATCTATATCATTCAGAAATACCAAACCCGTAGGATTAGACAACTCTCCATGCGCACTACCACGACTACCATACTTCAGTGAGAGATCTCCATCAGTGGTGAATACATGGACACAGTGAGAAAAAAAATTGGCAACAGCGATCCTGCTATTGTCTCTGTTTACTGCTATACCTGTCAAACCATTAGATCCTATATTTACACCTTTCATGTTAAACTGTCCTGTTGTTCTCATCTCGTGTGGCTTGACATTCACCACTAGTGGACTGTTAGATACATGATTCCCATTCACTTGAACCTCTGCTGTCAACCGACCAGGTACTTTAGCCATGAATTCTTTTTGTACTTTACCATCAGTTCTCACATATTTCTTTTCTATTTTCACATTTTCTTGAGGCTTGATTTGAACGTCTATAACATCCCTTGGATCATGATTGAGTTCTCCTGTAGAGGTTTTAGTTATCAACATAAGCTTTTCTTTCTTTAAAGCTTCTGTCTCAGATTTCACCTCAA
The DNA here is from genome assembly GCA_023349425.1 of Anthopleura sola. Classification (NCBI taxonomy): domain Eukaryota; kingdom Metazoa; phylum Cnidaria; class Anthozoa; order Actiniaria; family Actiniidae; genus Anthopleura; species Anthopleura sola. The sequence continues at coordinate 3,282,039 of JALHLI010000007.1, read as the reverse complement.
CAGTGCTCTTCGTATGGTCTGTTTTCAAACAGGTTTGTATTTCTCCCAGCCCTGAATTCACTTGTCGCAACAGCTCTTGATTAGGAATAAATTCAATTCTAGAGTATGGTGGAATAGGGTTGAAGATGAATTTCTGAGAGCATTGTGTCTCTTGAATGTTCATCATTTCACTTGCCAGTCCTCTTTCCATCACATTCTTGATGTATTCCTTCACGACTGGAATATGGTGAATTATATTCAAGTTTGTTGTGGCTGTGTCCAACTTCTCATCGATTTGTCTCAGCAATTCTCGTTCGTTTTCTTGTAGCATTTGGATAATCTTATTGGTTTTGTCTTTGACTTCTTTTTTGGCTTTTTCTCCTTGTTGTTTGATTGTGTTAGCGATCTTTTCTTGTTCTTGCTTTTCCTTGTCATCTAATCTCAACTGCTCCAGTACCTGCAGATGCTTTGACAATACAGCTTTCTTGATCGAAGCAAACTTATCTAATGATATTGTCTTGTGATTCCTGTGATCTACCAAGCATGTCCTGCAAATCATTGCATCACAATCTTCACAAAAGAACTCTAGCCTGAGATGAGGGTGACTTGTACAAGGATTTTCTCTTGTTATTATGAACTCAATGTCTTCTTTTTTCATATCAGCCAGACGAACGACCTTGTGATCTTTGGTAAACACTGAATGGCTCTTCTCGCATTCATCACACATCGAGCGATCACACTCAAAACAATACCAAGAAGCTGAGAAATGACTTTCAGAAACAGAACAATCCTTTTCTCCTTCTACCAACGCCAGACCCTTCAAGATTCTTGAATGTAGTAGACTTGGCTGTAGATCTTCGACGCTGCTTAGTTCTGGTAGAGAAGTTTGTGAATTGCATCGCGGACATTTGATGATGTTGACTTGGTCGACATGCTCAGCGTGTCTTTTGATGCAAGGCTTACAAAATGTGTGGAAACAAGACAAGATCTTAGGTTCAGTAAGTGTATCATTACACAGGGAACATTGGACTTCTTTCTTAAGATCTGCGACAAACGATTCCATGATTTCAGGAGTTGAAACGAGACGAGTTGAAGGAGTTGTCTGAAGAATGTTGTTTGTCAGGCGATTGTTAGAGATGTGCGTGACCTTACTCCCTTGAAATGTCACGCCATCAATGCCTAATACTAAGTAGAACATTCATTTTTATTGGCTTCCCTTCTGATTTGAGTTCTGAAAATACTTCTTGATCAAACTTGTACTTCGTTAGTCATAGTATTGAATGATCTACAGTGAACATCACGTTATCCCTGCACTTGGAAGCGGTTTAATCGTTTGTAGACTTCTGTTCGGCAATGTTTTTCATGAAGTTTAGTGTGACGTGAGTATTTTCGTCATAACTGCATAAGTTAGAAGTGCACTTGGTTCCCCGTTGGGGGGCACTGTGAGGAAGTTATTTGCATTGGACTGTGAAAACATATAGAAAAGAATAAGACAGGTACTATGAGTATAGTCGTTTCTTTTTCTTTGGAAATTCAATAAAACGGTGGTAAAAGGGAAGTTAATGGAGTAGTTCTAGCTGGTAGTTGCAAGGTATGGTGCATGATATGCCTTGCACATCTTGTGTTGTTGTTTCTGTGTTACTTGCAGATTTATACATTTTTCAGGGCTTCTCCTAACGTATTTTCCACCATAAGACATTAAAAAAAGGCCGTAGGTCATTGAATCCCCTGATAAAGAAATTTTAAAACGAAAGAATTTTTGCCTTCTGACTCATGTAAAAAAACTTGAACTTTTTGACTTGTAGTTGAATTAACCCGGCGATATTATCCATATTCCTTAGAATCTATTGCATAATTCATTCAGTAAAAAAAGGGAAGGGAAAAAAAAGTTGATCAATGATATCTCTGATATCTTTTTGAGCTTTTATCCTAAATTATTGAAAATAATATGTTGATCTGAACGTGATTTTTCAGAAGGTAGCGTCTGTTTTCACGAGAAAGATACCACCTTTCTGGTCTACAAAATCAGCTCGCGTGCATTTCGACGGAATACTTTGATTATTTGAACATGATTTTGTTACTCGGATTCTCGCACAAACACTAGAACTATTCACAAGCAAATAGGATGTTTATGCTTTTAATTTTCTCTTGAATAGTTTGTGTAACTTTTAAGTGTTCTTATTCTAGTGGTACGTAAGAAATGTGTTATATTGTTCTCCTGTCACGTGTCACTAGTTAACAAGCCATTCGCCATTGGGACTGTCTTGTTATAAGATAGCTGATGATACAAACGATGGAGCTTAAGGTGACTGAGAGAGAGGGAGAGGGAGAGAGAGAGAGAGAGAGAGAGAGAAAGGGGGAGAGAGAGAGAGAGAGAGAGAGAGAGAGAGAGAGAGAGAGAGAGAGAGAGAGAGAGAGAGAGAGAGAGAGAGAGAGAGAGAGAGAGAGAGAGAGAGAAAGGGGGAGAGAGAGAAAGGGGGAGAGAAAGAGAGAGAGAGAGAAAGAGATTGGGATGCCTTTGCATTTTGGCTTTTCAACTGATGATCTGCTCAGAATCGATCTATTCTTGGGGTGCAAACATGTGACTCAAAATTCCATAAGATACAAGGATGAAGGTTGATATAACAAGAGAAGCTTAATGAGGAATGCTTTGCATTGTAAACCAATGTGACATAACATGCGCCCCAAGAATAGTAATAGGAAGTATTTTTTTCAAAGGATAAATCAAGTATTTAGTATTTTCACGCACGAAGGCATGTATCAGAGTAGTGTCAAGGAGTGTCGCTTGCTAGAGAATTCAATCACGTGAGACAACAAAATTAGTTTTAATATTAATGAATACGTATCTTAGTATGCTGTTTGGTGTTGCTTGGTGTCGTATGTGAGTAGAGTTGTTTGTTGGTTCTCTTCTGTGCTTCGAGGGTTTTTCCTGGTTCTCCTGTTTTTCCTCCCTCCTCAAAAATCAACTTCTATATTCCAATTGGAATGCAGTGGAGGAAGAGCCACTCTATGGAATCCACTGTTAATTCTCATCTATTTATTTTTTTAAATTTTTTTGATTTTTAAAATTTTTAAATTTTTTAAAAAATTTCTTTAAATTTAAAAAAAAAAAATTAACTTTTTTAATTTTTTTATTTTTTTTTATTTTTTACTGTTTGCTTAACTTAAGCGATAGGCTTATTAATACACCGGTTCAAAAAAATGGCGATTCTTCACTTTTCTATTCAAACTTCTTCAATCAAATATTTTATCAGCATATCCATCTTACATGAAAAAGCATCCAAAATCACTACTAAAGAACATAGCTTTGGTTTCATTTACACATGTTACTCTGCACTAACTTCTAAGATAATCACTTCTTTGTCCCAGATTTTTCACAGAAGTCTTATTTATTTTATCTTCTTTCCATAGACCCCTTGCACGTGACGTCAAAGCAGTTCAATTTAAAGAACAAAACAAAACAATTTCAATCTTTTGAGAATTGGAGCTCTATAGTTTTGTCCTCAAAATTAAGCTGCAGTGCTGCAAGTTTTTTACCTTTTTAATTTTAGAAAATATGAAAATTAGATGCGGTCATTTTTCGAATGGGTCTAAAAGAAATTCATTGAAAATCAATTAAGTCAAGATTTACAGAGCTCAAACCATTTGTGACAATTTTTGACAACTATAATTTAGGTTTCGTGATCATGAATAATGTAGCCTGCCGACAGCCAGTCTATTCACTCTTCTTGTCCTTACGTAAACAACTTCATAAACAATGCAAGATAACTAATTACAAAAAAAACATAGGGTTGGGTTTCTAAGATTATAATTATGGTTAGTGATCCACGTAATTTCACACACTAAATATTTTGACTTATAGTCTAACTTAATGTATACTCTTGTTTATTAAAATAGGTCAATCTGAAAACCCTTAAACCACGGAATATTGTGATGTGTGTGTCTGTATGTGTGTGTGTGTGGGGGGGGGGGGGGGGGGGGGTCCTCTGGAACTAGATGACGGATAAAATTCACACTCTACTTAAGCATGACAGGTGCCTTTAAAAATTATGAATTCTAGCTATCAATATACTGAAATTGAACCCTGAAAAAACCTCTGTGATGATCTAAGTCAGGGTACGGTTAACAGAAGTTTAGCTTGTTAGGCTTTGCGGAGGGAGGAAACCCGGAAAAAGTGGAGAAAAAAGCTAACAAACTCGACCCAAATGTAGGGCGTAGGATTCAGGACGATGGACTGCAGGAAACACTACAAATTTGCAAAATAAATTACAACGAACATTGCCTCGCGTATCATCATCTTATGTTGATCATCACCTTTTGTTCATGTTTCGCTTTTTTTGTTATTTTTTAACCCTTGTTCATTGAATTCGAAATTTTACAAATGTATGATAAACATTGATTGGGGAAGAAAAATAAAGCAACCATTTTACTGCTATTTTCATAAACATGCGAACTCGGTATCTGCAAGCCGTACGCTAAAGTTTGTTTTTTCGCTTCCATCGATTAAAAATAATCAGTCGGTACCTTTTTATATTTTGGACTGACGTCAGCGAAAAACCAAATTCCAACGGGCAACTCGCAACTACAGAGTTCGCATGTTTATGAAAATTGCAGTAATTAGTTGAGTTTGGAGCTCAACGACCTTAACAAGATTAATTTGGTGTAATATTTACCAATTCAATTTTTGTTGGGATTGGTTTCCGTAGAAAAATAAGCTTGAGAAAACCAATTTTACAATCCTTATTAAAAGTTTGTTAGATTAGAGAATATAGAAAATAAACAAGATCTTGAGAAAAAAGGTGAGATAATAAAGTTTTTAAGGTTTCAGGAGAAGTTTTAGACCCTTATAGGCGCTACCTCAATTTTTCATGGACTATGTACGCAATATTCGCTGTAAATAGAGAATATCGCGAGATTTTATTGGACAGTTTACCGTGAAGTGATATCGTATCACTTCACTGATATGGTTTTTATTCACGGCTTTATTTCATGGATATACCGACCCTAAATGTGTAACAAAAGAATATATTTTCTGAAAGCTAAATAAACATATGTTTCGAAAAAGGTATTCGAAATATTCATGACTTCAAATATTAAAAAGTATTATTCGCTTGACATGGCATTCCACCGTGCTGTATTTGAAAAATTCCCAGACTTTCGGCGGAAATTCCGCCACTTCAAAAACACATTAGCGTAGCGGTGAGAGTGGTCGCTTCTCAAAAAGGCGACTCCGGGTTCGATTTCGGACTCGGTGTCGTACGTGAGTAGAGTTGTTTGTGTTCTCTCTTGTTCCTCGAGGGTTTTTCGAGTTCTCCGATTTTTCCTCCTTCCGCAAAAATCAACTTCTTAATTCTAATTTGAATACAGGGAAAGAAGAACTACTCTGTGGAATCCATTGTTAATTATTATCCTTATCTTTTTAATTTATTTTTTTTACATTAGCTTAAATGTTCACGCAGGTTCGGCACATTTTAAGTGCTAATGTTAAGAAATTAAATGACATTTAAAAAAGCAGGTTTCAATATTTCAATATTTCAATATTTCAAAAAAAAAAAAAAAAAAAAAAAAAAGATAATAGATTAAAAATTAGTTTTTTTTTTTTTTTTACGAAAATTAACTAGAAAAAAATTATAAGCCTACACGACATATTTCCATACCTTTTTTCAGATTTTCCTGGGACGACTAGGAATTTGAACATCAACTCATTTGTACAAAGACTTTGAATTCTCATCTGCCGAAGTTATTTTGCATAATAAGTTTGCTTTAATCAATTTCATATGCAATGTGCGTCAGAGATAACTAACAACTGTGTGAAAACAAGTCCCGTAAAAATGTAACAGGGACATCCTTTGGCAAAGGAACTATCAGAAATGAAATTACTCTGTTATTTTCATCTGTTGAAATACATTCATTTCCATAGGAAATGTTGAAAGAAAAAATGGTAAAATTTTTAGAGAAGCCAAAAAAAGCCTACTTTCCCATCATGCTTTGTGCTAGAAATTTGAGCTCTTGCTCAATAGTTATTGACACCAGTTTAGAGCTTCATTAAATTATGGAATTCAGAACATTTGTATTACTACCTGATTTTGAAACTTGTCCATGAAGTAATATGTATAAAGTGAAATCTATAAACCCGTGTACTAGTGAAATAGACACAAAAGAAAACAATGGAATTTGGGTTTACTAAAGTGTGTTCAGTTAGTCTAATATGTATTTCATGGGTTTGTAGTGATTTCGCTCTAAAATGATGACCAGTGACAGTAGAGATCATCTATCTAATAGTCCCCTTCACAGTTCTTCCCTGCACCATATCAAGGCCCTGCGAAATATCTACCATTGCACAACACGTAGAACATTTCACAAAAATAAACATTAATTAACCAGCTGTCGATGAATTAAAGAGGACAATTTTCAAAGACGTCCGAGTCAGCCCTTAGACATTTTTTCAGTTTGAAATAACTTTATGATTAGTATAAACCAACAAGGAAAATCTCTTTTAGATACAATCATGTAAATTCATGTAGTGATAATCTTTCCTGATAAAATATTATGAAGAATTCTAGTATTCTGCATAGAATTCACAAACAGCACTATTTGTTAACATGTTTCTCATTAAGTATCGTCTTAATAGACCCCTCACACGGACGTCAAACCAACTCAATAGAAACATCAATTTCAATCTCATAAGAATCGGAACCTATTGTTTTGTACTCCAAATTGAGCTGCATTCCAATGGATAGTATACGGCTATTGCTCTTCGCGTTACAAAAAATATACACAATAAATAAAAAAGTTCTTAAAACATTTCGAAAAAGAGAAACAATTTTAAATTGAACGATTTTCATTGACGTCATTGTTACATTTTCCTTCATAACAAATTAAAATTTGAAAAAATTAAAATTAGAAATTTGTTATGAAGGAAAATGTGACAATGAAGTCAATGAAAATTGTCCTCTTCAATTCATCGACAGCTGGTAAGTTTATGCTGTATTTTTATGAAATGTTATGCATTGTACAATGGTAGATATTTCACCAGTTAACTGACATGTTTTCTATTAACCCGTTCGTTTTGCTTCAACGAAAAACAAAGAATGATAGGCTGAGGTCTCAACGGTAATATCACTGAGCTATTTCTCGATTCGTCTCGTTAAATTAGAATGTAAACACTTGTAAAGACATTCTCTATTAATTAGAATGTAAAGATATCTAAGAATAGAAAATTAAAGTTCAATCAAAACTTAGCATAATAACACTGTATAAGTAACTTGACTCATGACAAGTTTCTTCACTTTCAACATCTCTGTCACTCGCAAGCAGGTCCACCTTGGTGCTAAGTTGAGAAAAAAGACTTTGAACGTAGAAGACGAGCCATTTTGTTTGTCATTACAGAAAAAGGTAGGTACTAATCGACCTAAAAATTTTTTGCTGTAATGGAAAGTGATTAACCAGGTGATTTCGTTTTTCTCAGCCCGAACGAATTTGCAAATATCAGCGGACATTTTATTTGTAGCTCAACATTTCTTAGTTCTAAGTTTTCGGTTCGATAAAACATAGGTTTTACTCGAAAATCCTGGGTTCGTCGAAGTTGTTTTGTCGGTCTTTTTATCTTACTTTTTATTATTTTCTTATCATACTTTTCTAAATTCGTGGCATTGTTATAGTGAACATTTTATACTTCAGAAACGCATTTCTCACAATACGACAATTGATCTAGCGAGAAGCTGTATATCATCTTCATCGTACTCTCTCTTACTGATGTAATATGTTTTTGATTAGGTTCAAATTGTACAAAGATGAAGGGAGTTCTCTTGTTCCTGTGCATAGTGTTCCTCCTCAAACACAAATTCACCTATGCTTCTCTGTGGACAGAAACACAAACCCAAAACGTGTATTTGCATGGATCCACTCTAGGATCATCCAAGGTAGACACTATCTTACAATGCTATGAGAAGTGTGAGAATAACATTCACTGTGCAAGCATCAACATGAACCAGGCAGACAATACATGTGAACTGAAGCACTCTACCAAGACCAGACACCAACACAAGAAATCCGATGAACAAAATATAATGTACATGGATGTTAGAGATGCGCTAGGATCGTCGTCTCTCAACCCAATACTGTCTTGTAAATGGTTCAAGAACCTTGACAACCAGGCAAAGTCAGGTGTTTACTGGATGAAGTTCAATGAGCCATCCTCTGCGCCATTCCAAGTGTTCTGTGACATGACCACCGATGGAGGAGGCTGGACCCTTGTCTACAGCTACACGTTGACTCAGTACAGTAACTTTAAAACAGGGTCAAACGCAGTCACTCCAATACCAAACTGGCCTGTGAGTTGGTCCCCTAGTGGTTGGGTGCCTCAGTCAACGACAATCCCGCTCAGTGAGTCTTCGTTCTCGGCCATGGATTTTTCTCTGTGGAAGAAGATTGGAAGCGAGTTTCTCGTCAAGCCCAACATTTCTAACTGGGTAGCCTGTGTAGAAGGAACCGGGAGTTTTGTGAACTGGAGGAGGGGGAGTCTGACCTGTAGGATTGTCAAGGTACTAACGTCAACGTGTACGACTGTTGTCCCAGACTTGATTCTTTTTGCTGACGCAGGTCCAGGTTTGGCCAAGATCAATTTGTACATTTATTTTGATGGGAAGACGATCGACAGCGTTCCTGCCCATGACCCCTGTGGCACCGATAAAGATAATCATCGCACTAACGTTAGATATCCTGGTGGAGTGTTGTACGTGCGATGATTCCCTATACGCCCTTATTCAGTTTCCACCATGGTCCGCTATTGATGTCATTAAGACGAGCACTACCTGCCCTGTCTATTACCCTCGACGCACCGATTCATCGATTAACGCAACTGTCATATCCAGGATAATTCCCAGTGTGCACAGACTTTTGAATTTTAGTGAATGACATTCTAGTTGATGTTACTGAGTCCATTCCTACACCAGACCTACAAATAATATGTCCAGTCGTGGAAGGGAATAGTAAAGAAGTTGGTCATTCAAGCCGAACTGAATCTTTTCTCTTGGTTCATAATTAGATTGCGTGATTCACCAAATTTCAAGGCAAGTAAAAACCGGCCTATTATAACTCGAATATCAATTTGATTGATAAACCCTCAGTATTAGTATTTATTTATTTCATTTTATTTTATTAGCTTCGCTCATTATAAGAAGAAAAACATATCATAAGAAAAAATAAGATTTACGAAAGGATTAAGGAGTAGGGCAGGGTGACCGCAACTATTCAACTTGCGCCCGGCAACACTCCAGTTTCGAGTTCTCTTTTACGCTGTGTTAGCCTCAAAACCGTGTAATACATTCTTTTATTCAGTAACAGCCCGTGGAAATTCAAGAGATCTGTGTGTAAAGAAGACAATAAAAATACTTTGAAATTTCACGAGTTTTATCTAAATTTCTGCATAATTTACGCACAATTGAGGCTAACGCAGCGTAAAAGAGAACTCGAAACGGGAGTATTACTCCATGCGGGCCCAAAATAATAGTAATAGTTATAGAAGTCAAGGCTATGGATAGACTACTTATCGTAATCACTGATTTATTTATGAGAAGCAAAAAATGAATCCATTACTTCGTGGAGACTGAAATTTTTTCTACGCACAAAAGTATTTGTACTGATGTAAACCAAAATAAAATAGCTAATATCGGATCAAAAAAGTTACTTTCAGTTTACGGTTCTTTATTTCCCGATTTGTCATTTCGCGTTTTAGAATTGGTATACGCTCAAATAGAGGATATTACATGGTCGCGCGGAGATACGAATTTAATCTTCGAGTGTTGATATTATCTCTCACGAGTGAGCGCAGTGAACGAGTGAGAGATAATATCAGCACGAGAAGATAAAATTCGTATCTCCAAGTTTATCTCCTGTTTATTATATGAAATCTTCATTGACAAATAATGGAGAATTTGAGACTTGCTGAGTAAAAAGTCGAAATTTGACACCACCAGTGTTGATATAAATCGTATCCCCACTGGTCACTGGTGGGAGTGGGGATACCAATTTTATCATTTTGATGTCACTCAATATCACACTCTATTTCATATAATAATAGCTGTTATTACAGCTGAGCCCACAATGATATATTCTTTTGTTTTAAGAATCATCTGTGTGTGTGAGGCTATCGGGTCGATATAATCAACTTCTATATTCCAATTGGAATGCAGTGGATGAAGAGCCACTCGGTGGATTCCACTGTTAATTCTCATTTATTTACTTACTTACTTACTTACTTACTTACTTACTTACTTACTTACTTACTTACTTACTTACTTACTTACTTACTTACTTACTTACTTACTTACTTACTTACTTACTTACTTACTTACTTACTTACTTACTTACTTACTTACTTACTTACTTACTTACTTACTTGCTTGCTTGCTTGCTTGCTTGCTTGCTTGCTTATTTATTTATTTATTTATTTATTTATTTATTTATTTATATTTCTATAATGCTTGTTATTTCATTTGCATCTCATTTACATGCATCCAAAATAACAGCTATTGCAAAATCATTCATAGAACATCGAAGATGAGACCGAAATGCTTCAATGGACAAAATTGTTCCGTTGCCGTTTTCATGACAGAATTTCGATGCCCTTGGCACTTTTGGGTTGTTTCCTTCTGTATCTCAAATGCTAGAATACATTAGAGAACAATTATGACATTTCCCAGGATACCTTTCGGTCTCAGCTTCTATGTTCTAAGTTTTGAACCCGACAATGACTTTGTAATTTAAAGGGGCACTTGGATGAAAACGCCCCATATTTTGAAAGTCCGAATAGTTCAAGTATTTAAGAATGACTCAATCATGATTATGAAAACCAGATTGGCAAAAAGTTTAGCCTGGGAGCCACTCGCAGTTGAGAAATTTTGGTTTAAAAACTAAAAGAACAATAGGGTTGAGTAAATGACGTCATTTACTCACAATTAAGATGCTGAAAAAAATATATAATTGTTATCCGCAAATTTTGACTGTGAAGAAAATATGTTGGCTACTTGGCTTCTATTGGGGCCATATAGATAAGTTTAACCAAGTTTCAAGGCATTTCCAATTTTCATCCAAGTGCCCCTTTGAATAAAAAAATAAGCTTACATCTTTTTCAAATATATAAATGCCCCTACTAATTCAAGAAGCAACTTTGTAATCAACCACTTCACCAAAAAAATGAAATAAAGAGCTTGAAGCTCAAGTAGTTTGATTGATATGAATGTTAAAAAATATATGCTTGCATCTTCAAAATCTACAGTGAGAGACCACAAAACGACTTAAAGAGTTGAATTCGCCTTTTCAAGTTTAAAGAACGTCGTAACCGTACGACCTAGTAGTGAATAGGACTGACTTTGTGGACACAAGATTAGGGAAGTAGTTGATCTCGTCCTCAAATTCAGCCAAAACAGTCCTATGCACCATAAGGTTGATATGTCTTACGTTCCTTTTAACTCAAAGAGCCGAATTAATTTTTTTATATCTAGACTTTTTTGTTAGCAGCCTGTCTTGAGCTCCGGGTCGCGGAGAAACGCTCCTCTGGCCCGAAGGACGTAGCAAAAAATTAATTTCTACAAATAACGAAAGCTGGCAGCTTACATATTTTAAAGATTTTATTGATTTTTTTTCATCAACATTTTTTCAAGGACTTTTCAAGAACTTTCCTACTTTTTCCCATTTTTCAAGGAGTTTCAAGTGCCCTTGAAAATGCATTTTAAATTTAAGCACTTTGCAATGAGTTTAGGGACCTGCACGAACCCTGAGCTTAAAGTGCCTGAGAAGACCTGAGAATGTCTAGTTCTTTGTATATATTTTTTCAATCCGCTTTTGAAGCGGGCGGTATTTTCCATCTCTGACCGCGGTCCGGTATCCTATGCTACCGAATTAGTAAGTAAGAAAATAGGATAAAAAATCCCTTCCTAAAGTGGGTGAGTAAATGGGGAAAAAACACATATACCTTGCTAAAGTGGGTGAGGAAGGGGGAAACTTTGCCCTCGGCCTTAAAATTTGCCAGTTTTTTCTCTATCCAAAACAGCTGGCCGGTAAATAAAAACATCTGTTTATGAATAACAGTTTTAGGGAATTCAACTCGACATATTCGGGTGGATGAAATTAAATTAATTGCGTAATATTACTCGAACTGTAATCAGTAATAATGAGTAAATGACAGTTATGAAAAAAAAACACAGGAAAAACAGGTTTAACATTTTTAGCTCCGACTACTTATTTGTCCGAATGAAATTGAATTAATGGTGCAGTATTACTCGAATTAAAATCAATAATAATAAGTCTTCACTTCCCGATCATTGACATATTGTCACGTACGGGAACGCCTTTGGTGTACAAATCGAGACCCGACTTTAAACTGGTAGCAGAACCATAAAAAAGGTATGAATTCGAATTTATTAATATTACGACTTCAGATATGATGCAAGGCATTCATAGCGTGTAACTGTTTGGATGACTTATCTGATTAGCATAGATGTTTACAATCTGAAGATACCAAGTCCTTGTAAAGTTGAAGTTATTAGCTTTGAAACCACCTTGTGTAGACTTTTTCATCCTTAAGAAACTTTCTGATAGAATATCTGCTTTGAAATAGCGATGTTTTGCGATTGCCTTCATAATTGGAATTAACCATGGCTAGAAAGTTTTGAATCGCGTCAAAAAAACTGTTTGCATAAGGGGCTTGTCTTTTATAGGGAGTCACGAAGCCGTAAGAAAATAGTCTCGTCGCTCCGCTCCTCGCATAGACAAGGAAACTCTGGCACTTAGGGTACAGCTAATGCCAAACGAATTCCCTTTAATCTGTCACCATTATTTCAGTTGCATTTTGTTTACGTTTCTCTTTAATATTGGAACTGATACTGCTAGAAACAATCAGAAAAAAACCCACAAGAAAACACATAAACAAAAACAAGTCCAAAAACATATTAATAAATAGAGAAAAACTAACAAATATACACATACAAAATACCGGTAAAGGCAAAGTAGGACTGAAGTGAAAACAAGATATTTTGTATATTGTTAATGCAGAATGCAATGCATTCTATATCAAGATTACAAAAGAAAACAAGACAATCAGAAACAAAACAAACGAATCAAAAACAAAGAAATAATAAAAAAGAGAAAAACTTACAAATACACATACAAAATACCAGTAAAGGCAAAGTACGACTGAAGTGAAAACAAGATATTTTGTTTGTAGTTTGTAGTGTTTGTTAAATCAAAATTACGCAATATGCATAACACCTGGTCCCTTAGGAAGCCTTAGACATGAATAATTGCTAATAAGTTTTCTGAAAAAATGTGAGATAATTTGTGCAATAGTCGACTTTCTTTGAAGCGACCACTTTCTCAAATTCTTATTTTGTTTTCCATGTAAACATTGTTATTTTGAAAAATCTCTTTTAAGCGACCGCGAACACCATTGAGGTTTGATTACGATTTGAAAACAATTTTTTTTACTCTTTCGCAAGCAAACGATTGCAATTAATATCACCCCCACTGATCATGACATTCGGATGGCACGATTATTTCTAATAGACACAATCCATAAGTAATTTGTTTGCCAAAAAAAACATTGCGCGAAGCTTCTGCGAACTCTAATTATAGATTCCAATTGGAATTTAGAAGTTAATCTTGAAGAGGGAGGAAAAACGGAGAAAAACCCTCAAAAGAAGAAGAGACTAACCAATAAGCAGCTTTCTTCACATACAACACCATATTGTTAGACATCTACTCTATTCGAATCTTAATTTAGGCGACGTAGCTTTAGTGCTAAAATGAATGATTAATACTGTTTTAGAGTTAGAAGTTCGCAGTTCAGTACTACACACTAGTCACTGGCCTTAAGTGTGTGAAAAGATCTCTCACGAGTGATCGAGCGCAGCGAACAAGTTAAAGATTTTCAACACGAGAAGATCAAATTCGTATCTCCAAGCGCCCGTGTAATATTCTGTTTATTATATAATTATCAATGGAAAAGGAAAAAAAGCTTTTTCGAGATTTTTTCTAGTATGTAAATAATAGGGTTAATATTTTCACATTTTTGTCGTATCTGGCTGTACATAGTCCTTCATTTCGAACTTCGGATAAGCTATAAGACGCTTGAAGCTTACAGGGTTCGTGCAGAAATTCCATGAAAAAATTCAAGGAATTTTCAAGGAGTTTTCAAGGATTTTTCAAGGAGTTTTCAAGGAGTTTTCAAGGAGTTTTTAAGGAGTTTTCAAGGAGTTTTCAAGGAGTTTTTAAAGGAGTTTTCAAGGAGTTTTTAAGGAGTTTTCAAGGAGTTTTCAAGGAGTTTTTAAGGACCAAAATGACATTTTTCAAGGAGTAAAGTATTGATGAATCTTTGTAACATTTCTATTTTTCTGTTATCAGTTACGTTTTAGTATATTAACCTCAATTTTCTTGGAGTAGATATATCACGTGATACCGAACGCGCGAAAATCACACTTGACACCACAGGAAACCCGTCTTGAGCTCCAGGTCGCGGAGAAACGCTCCTCTGGCCCGAAGGACGTAGCAAAAAATTAATTTCTACCAATAACGAAAGCTGGCAGCTTACATATTTTTAAGATTTTATTGAGTTTTTTCATTAATATTTTTTCAAAGAATTTTCAAGAACTTTCCTACTTTTTCCCATTTTTCAAGGAGTTTCAAGTGCCCTTGAAAATGCATTTTAAATTTAAGCACTTTCAATGTGTTTAGGGACCTGCACCAAGGGCGGATCCAGGAATTTGTTAAAGGGGGGAAGGGGGGTCGACATATAATTTTTACTACGAGCCTGGAGAGGGGGGGGGGCCAAATGTGTTATTCGTGCTAAATTTACTTAAATACAGTGCAACCCTACGTATCAGAGGGGGGATCCTGACCCCCCGGATCCTCCCCCTGGATCCGCCCTTGTGCACGAACCCTGAGCTCAAAGTGCCTGAGAAGACCTGAGAATGTCTAGTTCTTTGTATATATTTTTTTCAATCCGCTTTTGAAGCGGGCGGTATTTTCCATCTCTGACCGCGGTCCGGTATCCTATGCTACCGGATTAGTAAGTAACAAAATAGGATAAAAAATCCCTTCCTAAAGTGGGTGAGTAAATGGGGAAAAAACATATATACCTTCCTAAAGTGGGTGAGGAAAGGGGAAAACTTTGCCCTCGGCCTTAAAATTTGCCAGTTTTTTCTCTATCCAAAACAGCTGGCCGGTAAATATAAACATCTGTTTATGAATAACAGTTTTAGGAAATTCATCTCAACATATTCGGGTGGATGAAATTAAATTAATTGCGTAATATTACTCGAACTGTAATAATAATGAGTAAATGACAGTTTTGAAAAAAAACACAGGAAAAACAGGTTTAACATTTTTAGCTCCGACTACTTATTTGTCCGAATGAAATTGAATTAATGGCGCAGTATTACTCGAATTAAAATCAATAATAATAAGTCTTCACTTCCCGATCATTGACATATTGTCACGTACGGGAACGCCTTTGGTGTACAAATCGAGACCCGACTTAAAACTGGTAGCAGAACCATAAAAAAGGTATGAATTCGAATTTATTAATATTACGACTTCAGATATGATGCAAGACATTCATAGCGTGTAACTGTTTGGATGACTTATCTGATTAGCATAGATGTTTACAATCTGCAGATACCAAGTCCTTGTAAAGTTGAAGTTATTGGCTTTGAAATCACCTTATTCTTTGTGTACACTTTTTCATCCTTAAGATACTTTCTGATAGAAATAGAAATTCTTTGAAATAGCGATGTTTTGCGATTGCCTTCGTAATTCGAATTAACCATGGCTAGAAAGTTTTGAATCGCGTCAAAAAAACTGTTTGCATGAGGGGCTTGTCTTTTATAGGGAGTCACGAAGCCGTAAGAAAATAGTCTCGTCGTTCCGCTCCTCGCATAGACAAGGAAACTCTGGCACTTAGGGTACAGCTAATGCCAAACGAATTCCCTTTAATCTGTCACTATTATTTCAGTTGGATTTTGTTTACGTTTCTCTTGAATATTGGAACTGATACTACTAGAAACAAACAGAAAAAAACCCCCAAGAAAACACATAAACAAATGCGGAGTGTAATGCATTCTATATCAAGATTACAAAAGAAAACAAGACAATCAGAAACAAAACAAACGAATGAAAAACAAAGAAATAATAAAAAAGAGAAAAACTTACAAATACACATACAAAATACCAGTAAAGGCAAAGTACGACTGAAGTGAAAACAAGATATTTTGTTTGTAGTTTGTAGTGTTTGTTAAATCAAAATTATGCAATATGCATAACACCTGGTCCCTTAGGAAGCCTTAGCCATGAATAATTGCTAATAAGTTTTCAGAAAAAATGTGGGATACTTTGTGCAATAGTCGACTTTCTTTGAAGCGACCACTTTCTCAAATTCTTATTTTGTTTTCCATGTAAACATTTTTATTTTGAAAAATCTCTCGTAAGCGACCGCGAACACTGTTGAGGTTTGATTTTGGATTTGAAAAAAATATAGTTTTACTCAAACGATTGCAATTAATATCACCCCCACTGATCATGACATTCGGATGGCACGATTATTTCTAATAAACACGATCCATAAGTAATTTGTTTGCCAAAGAAAACATTGCGCGAAGCTTCTGCGAACTCTAATTATAGATTCCAATTGAAATTTAGAAGTTAATCTTGAGGAGGGAGGAAAATCGGAGAAAAACCCTCAAAACACAAGAAGAGACTAACCAATAAGCAGCTTTCCTCACATACAACACCATATTGTTAGACATCTACTCTATTCGAATCTTAATTTAGGCGACGTAGTTTTAGTGCTAAAGTGAATGATTAATACTGTTTTAGAGTTACAAGTTCGCAGTTCAGTACTACACACAATACGGTTGGATCAGTGCGCTTTAGCATCGAAACTTCCGTCGGCAGGAGGTCGTGGTTCGAGTCCCGGCTGGAACAGTACTCAGTACTCTGATCAAATTTCAATGTCTCCAATTTTTACTATTTCAACACATGTTAAATTTCTTTACAAAAGAAGAAAACTGGCGTTTACCATTTCTTGATAGCAGTTTTAGTTCGAGAGATATTCAAGTTTAAACTTTATACAAATTAGAACTTTGATGACGTCATACTCTCAACTTGCATTTGCTTCAATATAGATTCCATTATATTGCCGTGAGTATTAGATGAATATCATTCAAACTTTGCAGTATACTTGTATTCAAAATAAGAAACATGATAAAGCACTAATTATGGTTGCTATGGCAACTTACTGGTGTCTAGGCCCCTAACAACATTTTTAGCTTTCCTGCGATTCTTTGTTATTTTTCAAGTTGGGCAGAAATTGTTTATCCAAATTCTTGCCTATGACCATAAAATATATTTTTACCAAGCCTCATTTGATACCATCCGTCTTTTAAAGGTAGAAATGTCAAAAACAAGAATTTTAAGTAGCGGTGGCCAGGGACCGAGGCTGTTGCTATGGCAACTGATCTGTACAATTAATATTCAAGAACTGCTAGAGTGCTATACGTCTGCCGAATTTGGTTAATTTTAATTGCAATTGGGCTGAGATATAGATTATCATAATCTTAGGCTGGTCAATTATTGAGACTCTGACTTCGTCAGGAACAATGACCACCATTTTTTAAACTCCAATATCTTTGGAAGAAAAAAAGATATTTGAAAAAGAAAAGCGGCATTTCACTTCGCTATCAAAAGTCTTTCAATCCATTAAAAAAAAAAAAAAAAAAAAAAACACAGCCAGTGAAAATGTTTTGAACAGATTACTGAGCGCTTTAAACTTAGGAGAAAGTGCTGCCTTTTTTTAAATTGCATCTACAAACGGTTACTTTTTCAATGACCACTTAAAATGACGGTCCCGTATCTCCACACTTCATCACTAATAACCAATATCGGAGGGACGTAAAAGAACCACTGAGGACGTACGGAAACCCTGGCAGGGACCACCCTCAGTGACTACACCTCATACTAACCACCTCTCATGATTGTAAAGCGCCTTTGATTATATACATATATAGAAAGGGCGCTATATAAATCATAAGTCATTCAATCATTAAACAGTATCATCGTCATCATCATTAATATCATGATTCCTATTTACAATCATCATCACCAGATCGCTAATAATTATGTTTGCTAATATATCTTCCTGATTTTTCAAAATTAGGTGCCATTTGTACGAAAATGAAAGGAGTTATCTTGCTGATTTTCACGCTGTTTCTTCTCAAGCACAAAGTCTCCTACGCTTCCGTGTGGACCCAAAGATATGCAGAGCTCAACGCGTACTTGCAAGGATTCACTCTTGAATCTGCCCAGGTAGACACAATATTTAACTGTTACAAGAAATGTGAAGACAACATGCATTGTGCAAGTATCAACATGAACCAGGTGAACAAGACATGTGAACTGAAGTTCTCTACCATGTCAAGAAACCCAGAGAAGACTGTTAGTCAGCAAAACATGGTTTACATGGAGATACGGGATGCTCTAGGGGTTTCTTTACATAACCCAATACTATCTTGTAAATGGTTCAAAAGCCTTGATAACCTGACAAAGTCAGGTGTTTATTGGATGAAGTTCAATTACCCATCTTCTGTGCCATTCCAAGTGTTCTGTGATATGACCTTTATTGGAGGAGGTTGGACCCTTGTCTACAGCTATACGTTTGCTGAGTACAGTAACTTTGAAGCATCTACAAACGCAGTCACTCCAATGCCAAAATGGCGTGTTGACAGGTCTATTGGTGGATGGGTGTCACCGTCAAAAAACATCCCGCTCAGTGAGTCTTCTCGCTCTGCCATGAATTTTGGTTTTTGGAGAGCGATTGGTAACGAGTTCCTTCTCAAGCCTAATATCACTAACTGGGTAGCCTGTGTAGAAGGAACCGGAAGTCTTGTGGAGTGGAGGACGGGGAGTGTGACCTGCAGAATTGTCAAGGTACTAACGTCAACGTGTACGACTGTTGTCCCAACAGATATTAAGATGGACCAGGCCGGTCCAGCTCTGACCATCGGCAATCAACATTACATCAGACTTGAAGGCATGAAGTCTGCAAACTGGCCTACTCATGATCCCTGTGGTACTGGTAGACCTAATCATCTCACCAATGTTCCATACCCTGGTGGAGTATTGTACCTGCGATGAGTCCACGTATAACTCTTATCCATCCCTCTTGCACTGTTTTATCTAATCATCTCACCAATGTTCCATATCCTGGTGGAGTATTGAACCTGCGATGAGTCCACGTATACCTGGCTTATCCATCCCTCTTGCACTGTTTTATTTAATTATCTCGCCAATGTTCCATATCCTGGTGGAGTATTGTACCTGCGATGAGTCCACGTATAACTCATCCATCCCTCTTGCACTGTTTTATCTAATCATCTCACCAATGTTCCATACCCTGGTGTAGTATTGAACCTGCGATGAGTCCACGTATAACTGGCTTATCCATCCCTCTTGCACTGTTTTATCTAATCATCTCACCAATGTTCCATATCCTGGTGGAGTATTGTACCTGCGATGAGTCCACGTATAACTCATCCATCCCTCTTGCACTGTTTTATCTAATCATCTCACCAATGTTCCATATCCTGGTGGAGTATTGAACCTGCGATGAGTCCACGTATAACTGGCTTATCTATCCCTCTTGCACTGTTTTATCTAATAATCTCACCAATGTTCCATACCCTGGTGGAGTATTGAACCTGCGATGAGTCCACGTATAACTGGCTTATCTATCCCTCTTGCACTGTTTTATCTAATAATCTCACCAATGTTCCATATCCTGGTGGAGTATTTTACCTGTGATGAGTCCACGTATAACTGGCTTATCTATCCCTCTTGCACTGTTTTATCTAATAATCTCACCAATGTTCCATATCCTGGTGGAGTATTGAACCTGCGATGAGTCCACGTATAACTGGCTTATCTATCCCTCTTGCACTGTTTTATCTAATAATCTCACCAATGTTCCATATCCTGGTGGAGTATTGAACCTGCGATGAGTCCACGTATAACTGGCTTATCTATCCCTCTTGCACTGTTTTATCTAATCATCTCACCAATGTTCCATATCCTGGTGGAGTATTGAACCTGCGATGAGTCCACGTATAACTCATCCATCCCTCTTGCACTGTTTTATCTAATCATCTCACCAATGTTCCATATCCTGGTGGAGTATTGAACCTGCGATGAGTCCACGTATAACTCTTATCCATCCCTCTTGCACTGTTTTATCTAATCATCTCACCAATGTTCCATATCCTGGTGGAGTATTGAACCTGCGATGAGTCCACGTATAACTGGCTTATCCATCCCTCTTGCACTGTTTTATCTAATCATCTCATCAATGTTCCATATCCTGGTGTATTTTATACATAATGGCCTGCAAGGATTCCAAGCACGTATTTATTCACTGAACAACTGCATACCACAATGTGCCATGTCTGAAACTTAACATCTTCTAAAATTATTCTTGTTGCATTCTGGTATTTATTATCAGACCTTGCTTAACATTTTTCGACATTTGCTCGTAAAATCTTGAATATCTGGGAGAAATGCTATTCCATTCAAGAACTTCCTTGGAATGAAAAACTATAATGACGTTTCAATTTCATACCATCTTCTACATAAGAGTCTAAATATACGGTCTTTTGTGGTATGACTTTTATTCGGCTTGCTAGGGAGTACCTCGCCTTCTTTTAGCTGCAAATTGCAAAAGTCATTTAGAGTTCGATGCACGTAACCCCGTATGGTGTGGATACCATGATAGCTCAGCGCTTTCTAGATGGCAAAGGTTAAGCAATTTGCTTATTCAAAATCCCTTAGCAGTGGAAGAAAGAGGAGAAAGGATGGCTATATGAAGTTTCCAAATCAGTGAACGAAAATCCGATCCATACCTGTTCCAGATCACTCAGTAGAAGAAAGAGGAGAAAAGATGGGTAATACATCATGTACCCAAAAGGACGAAAGTCTACTTAACATGCCTGGCCGCCAGAAACCTACAACAACGGTGCACGCTACTGCTGTCAGCAAATTAATTTGACATTATGTACACAAATCCACAAAATACGCTGTTCTTTACTGTGAAGGGGTTCAAGTTGTTTTTGAATAATATTGAGTTAATTTTGAGAAACTTGGTACCATTCCCTTGCTCAATATGGAAAAGGCTAATGAAGATGCCCTAATTCATTTGCCAATTAACTGCCAAGTAAAAACGAGACGACAAAGTAGAACTTGCCACATAGAAAGACATTGTGACATAACAAAGAAAAATGGTACCATTCCCTTGCTCAATATGGAAAGGGCTAATGAAGATGCCCTAATTCATTTGCCAATTAACTCAGTAAAAACGAGACGACAAAGTAGAAATTGCCACATAGAAAGACATGTGAAATAACAAAGAAAAATCTAGCTACAGCATGATTTGCTGATATTTATTTGTGCTGTAGTTCATAAGATACCCATTTCTAATTGGTTGATTGGCTGCGAATTTTCTCTTAATCCGTGCAAATTTATTAACTGCACATATCCGGAAATCTGCCTACAATTTGCTAGCATTTTTTAACTATTTTATGTAGATGTGTTATTAATAATAAGTACTTCCTAAGTTCTAGGAGAAGTAATGAAAATACCACGCGCATTTGATGCGAAAATGGTATTTCCTATACTACAAAGGAACCAAATTTCAATTCGGAGGACAAAACAATAGGTTCCAATTGGCCATTTGCGACAAACAGTCACGTGCTGATATATCACTTTGATGACGAATCAATTCAGCCCAAGGTCCTTTGGGGAAGGCTCTGCTGGATGACAAACAAACTTTGAATTGATTCGTATCTTGAAATCAAAAGTATCTTATAAGAGAAAAAAAAAATTTTGGAAAAGGTTTTCGATATGGCATTAGTAATCTTGAAAAAGGTTTTGAAATAGAGGAAGTCCGAATTTTTTTGCCATCCAGTAACAGTCACGTGACTGTCTGTTGCAAAAGGCCTATCCCTATTCTCGGGAAATGGAAATTCTTTTGTTTTGTCCTACAAACTGATCGAGCTGCTTTGACGTCACGTGCAAATGGTCTATACACTTTTAGTAAAATTCTACTACTGTACTATTGCAAATCCTGCATTCTGATTGGCTAACGTACTCACTATTTATCAGCCGATAGATAGTGGGTAGAGAAAGCCGGCTTTGTTTTGAAAAAAATGGCTGCTTTCCCTTCGCGATTTTGTGAAGTTTCCTACGAAGAAATTCGTTGAGAATTTTACTAAAACAATTAGAAGACTCACTCTCGATTTCTATCGGCTTTGATAGTTGACTCGGGGCCGGAGCCCCTCGTCAACTATCAGCCGATAGAAATCTCGAGTTCGTCTTCTAATTGTTAATTAGAAAAAACCTACTAATGGTCTATCACCAATCGAGCCCTGTGATTGGCTGAGCTACTAGGGGTCTATTAGTGATAGACCTCTAATAGCGAAAAGCACCGGTTTTGAAAACCAAAAAAAAGTATATTTAAAGCAAAATCCAAAACTTTTTGCATCCTTTTATTGGACCGATTAGTAGGTTTTTACTAAAACAATTAGACCTCTCGCACTCATGGCCTACGAGTCAATTGACTCGTAGACCATTCGGACTCGAGGACTAATTGTTAAATATTGTCTCTATGTTTTATAGGCAAAATAATCATATTTTATTTCAGGCTGGTTCTAGTAGCCCTAGTCCACTTCTAGAAGGAATAAGTAGCAATAGAGAAATAAGTATTACTTATGATATTCTAAGTGAAATACGGAGGCTTTTGCGTTTTTTAGAAGATTTAGATAAGTAGGCATTGTGTGTCTGGGGGAAGTGGTCAAGTTTGATACTTATAAATTTATAAGTTCGATTCTCCCATCATTCTAGTTATGACGATAGTGTTCAATAGTTTCACAGTTCCTGCACCATCTCACGAAAGCCTTGCATCGAAGCGAAACGATAGAGGCATGTGAAGGTGTTGTCTATCATTGCAAGCTCACCGTTCGTCTTGCTTCGATACAAAGGCAAGGCGCGGTGGGGATATATAAGAGACTAGTATGGGAAAAAGTGGTGGGACTAATATTGGAAAATATTATGATAAGAGACTAGAGACCAGCCCCTCCCCTTCCGCGGTCCCTGCTACAGTTCAAGATGGCACAGGGAACTGTGAAAGGGACTATTGTCATTTTCTCGTGATCTTCATTAATTCCAGCCACGTTTATTAGATTTAAGCCATCGTTAAAAAGCAATATTCGTATAATAACCGGTATATCGCTCACCTGATTGTGGCTCGTAGCCCAAGGGAAAGAAATTCAGAATGATTTAGTTAATGTAATCGGCAGTTGGTTTGGACCATCTAAGATAAGATTCGTATTGCCCTTGATTGCGCTCGCTATTTTTGACTTCTACGTTGTCAGTTGTACAACTGAAGACGAAGTCGCTCAAAAGTTCGTATGTTACTGTCATACAGTCAGTCTAGATCTAAAACAAAAGGCTCCCACAAGTTAAAGATAGCATGCCAAATTCAAGACAGGGGCGCTGGTCGAGGAATTCTAATTTCGTGAGCATTCGGTGATCGTACGTACCGTGAGGCTGAGTGAGACTGACGTTTATGGGGCTCTACGTGTAGCTTCATATAAAATTGATTGCATTTTTATCACTGCATGATAAAGTCATCATCATTAGTATTCTTTATATAAAGACACGTATCTTTATATATATAGATATGTCTGCATATATATAGCTCACTTAACTACTAATGAAGATGATTTTATTGGGTATATAGGCTCATGCATGTGACATATATGATAGCTCCAATTAAACCAAAAGCTTATGAATTATTCATGATTAGTTTTTGATTTTTTTATAACTCCTCATTAAGGACTGCTCCGTGAGGTTCACTTTACGAACACCGACTTTTACAATAATTATTTACAAAACAACATACTCAATCACATGCATATTATTGTGTTTTTCTTAACGGAGAGAGGCCCGGAGAAAAACCCTCATTGTATAAGGGAGAGACCAACACATCAAACACTGCTTCCACCTGTCTACTTAGAAATGATGAATGCTAACGTAATAGCCAGACTTTAGATATATCCCACTCACGTGCTGTTAATTTAAGCAAGATTAAATAAAATAAATACGTTCCAGAAAAAACTACTCTGGAGAATTTCTTAATTACGTTCTCTAACGAGGTGCTTCCTGCAGAGTCTAACTAAGATCCTATTATTTCTTGATTACTTTTATCTCGTAATTTAAGGTGATATCCAGCATTCAATTTCCAAAAACCCACGATATGGCAAGAAATGTTTAGTAATTGTACACGTTCGCCGATAGAGAATACTTTTCAGTTTGCCCGTTAGCTTGAAGTTCGCCCACTTATTTTCTTTCAGTTCTAACTCCCTACCTCCCTCTTAATTCCAATTTCCTTCTCTCTCTTTTTCCCTCTTTACTTCTTCTCTGTCTTTTTTCTGTTCCTTTCTCGATATTCTATTTCTTCTTTCCTCTAATTTTCATTCTTAATTTGACTGTCCAAACTCATTCTTACAACTATTGATTGAGTGTTTTGAATCAAACCCACAAGCGGCTGTATTTGAACATCAACCCTATATATGTATTGATGTTTCGGTGAATTAGTGTGTGATATTGTTTGTTCCGACTGTCTGGCAGTAAAGCCAGTAAAACATTTAATAAGTAAGATATGAGTCAGAGATATAAGTTGCTTGTTTATTATTGCCGGCCAAGGTTATGTTGCACGCGGCTTCTCTTGTTGTATGATTTCCTTTCCCTTCCTTTCCTTTTTTCTTTTTTCTTTTTTCTTCTCTTTTCTTTTTTTTTTGGGGGGGGGGGGGGGGCACTTATAATTATTACTTGGCAACAACTCTCATGAAATTTAACGACCAAAGTTACGTTAGACATTTTTGAAAGAAAGGCACTTAAAACCTTCTTCCATGGTACTGCATCTGCTCCAGCTACCATCTTGGACGAAATCAGTTGTTACAAAACCGCAATTTCAAAAATCTCGATCGTGTAATGGACCTTTCCCGAATTCGCTTCGATGATCACGAAAAAGCCTTGCATTAATTAAACATTAATAGTTTCAAGTCGAAGTTGGCCATGATTGATAAAAGAATCAAGTTCAATCTCGAGTTGGAATCAGTGTTTCGTGTTCATCCAAGCGAATTCGGCAAACCGCAGTCATTGTCAAAAAGGTTGTACTGTGAAAAAAGACTTAAAGACCAAAAGAAGTAGCACGTAATGATTTGTTTATTTGTTTTAATCGATATAAATTCTGGTTTCAAACTCTAAAATGAGTAGAGAATAATAATGATAATAATAATAATAATAATAATAATAATAATAATAATAATAACAGAGAATAATAATTATCAACTCTACTTCTACAATGATTGCTGGTATCGAGCATTTAGAGCGAGTGTATTAGATATATGTATTAGTGTATTAGATTGTATGTGACATTTCTTTTGGTCTAAATGTCTTTTTTGGTGGACAACATTAATGACATTGACTGTCTCTATAAGTAGGGAATAGCCTCTGAACAATGCCAACTGTAGCGCCAAGATGCACAAACAATTCTTGGGAGCTTATTTAAAAAAGTACTCTGTCTCGTTGCGCGCATGATAAAACTTTGGAGCTTATTATATATATTTAAAAAAAATCTATATCTCCTTGCGGTAACCCATTAATCTTCGATCACTATCACCATCGCTCTATGAAGTCTTAAAGATAACCGCTTCAATTTATAGCGACCCGCACTGTTCCAAAAAGTATGACCTTTGAAAGGCCTGTATTCTGCTGGTATTTTGAATGAGGATTGAGGCTTTTTCTGGTTATCTATTGATCTACTGATCCTTTCCGTGCCTGCAAGGCGTCAAAATATGTCGAGTGAGACAAAATTCTTCAACCACGACATCACGGAATAGAATGAAATTAGGAAACGATGAAGGTATGCACTCGCCTGACAGGTTTAATTTAGTCGTGTGGTTTTGAGGTGGAACAATACTAAGAACTCCCCTCATTCTACTGCGGCATAACACTTTTCTGCATAACGATTTCTATAACCTGTCCTATTCTAATAATACATGAAGCATAGGTTAGGATCAGTGTTCACCAAAGAAATTATACTACGACTTGTACCAAGAGAGCATAAATAAGACAGGGAAGCTGCGCGCGCCATGTGAATTCCCGGTTGGGCTATTTTTAGCATCCAAAGTCGTTTGGTTTTTAATTTTTTGATGGTGTGAACGTGTGCGCGCGCGCTCAAAAACAATATACTTCTTGTCGATTTTTCTCACTTTTTCCGACAAAACCTATTAGATAAAGCAAAAAGATCAGGATTGGATATGTTCTGTTCTCTGATAACACACGACTGAGGCTGTTGAACACTAAAAAAGACGCGAAATTCATGTTTTCCCAAAAACATCTTTACATGTTTTCGCTACTTTCAGTTTTGGATGAAGCAAACAATTTTTGACGCACAGGAGTAGGGAATGGCGAAAGTTGTTTGCACGCGGATGCTAAAAATATCCCAACCAGGAATCACATTGCGTGCGTGGCATTAAGAAGTTTCCCTCTCTTATTCATTCTCTCTTGCTTGTACACGATGTTTGTCTAATTCTTAAATGTAAAAAATTCATTCTGTAGGTGGAAATAAAAAAAAGGCAAGGAACGCCAAAAAAACCCTTCCAATTTTCCCCCAATTAAGAATGATTTTCTATGGTTATAGAAAATAAAGAGAATGATTTCAAGGAATGTCACGATAATTTGCCTAACTCTTACACAGACACGTTCTTGATAGCCAAAATATATTGATCCCAAGATTGACAGGTCTTTCCTAAATTCGCGTTGGCGACTGTGATAACTTTTTTTAAGTGCCGAGATGAATTACATATAGCGGTGTAAATTTCCTAGCTACGATTCCTAACTTTGACAAACACCTTTTAAACTGAGCTACTTTTTGCATTATTTTTTAATCGCTAGTTTTAATGTAGAGTTTGAGATCATACAATATTATTACAATTGACGAAACAACATATTTGGATATATATATAAGGGACTCGAGGATAAGTTATGAATGAATATTCGATGTTTATTAATTATTTTTTTGCTAATTTTTTTATTTATTGTACACCTGCAAGCATATGACACCCACAAGCTCACAAAAATCTTTAACTTAAAGGTGTGCTAAACAATAATGAAAAGGAAGAAAATACATTTTATTTAGCAACCGGAAATTATATATTTTTTCTCTCTCTTCCTACTTGGAAGCGATAAAACATAAAATTAAAATCAACATTGATTAACGATTATACAAACGCAAATTAAAAATAATTCACCGAGATTGTATTACTAGAAAAGGTTCAACACTGAAACAAAACAACTCCCTTATAAAGCAAATACCAGTTTTCAACGTTTTTATAGATATTGGTAAAGATTGATTTTAATTAGGCCCGAGGGGAAAAAATCAGAAAATGACAAATGATTTCAGAAACGAAAAAAGCCATTGCATAGTAAAAAAATTTACTGAGTAATATACAAATATACGAAAGAAAAATTATACAAATATACAGCACTCAACATTTTGCTATTTCAGACTGTCGCTGTTGTACAATCAACTGAAATTAAAAACGAAATCGCTTCAAAGCTATCGACCTGGACGTTGAAATTGTTCAGGGTTAAGCTTGACATCCACCTGCTATTCTTACCAAACCTGAATGTCTCAGTAAGGGGCGATCAGTCAGTTTAGACTGAGATATTTCACTCACTACGCGCTCTTAGAGATAAGTCAGATCAAATAAAAACGTTTATTAATTACTGTTGCCCGACCTCTCACTTCCAGCGGAGTCGAACCGATTTTTTGAAAAAACATTTTTTTTCTTGATTACTTTTATCTAGCAATTAAAGGTGTTATCCAGCATTTAAGTTCCAAAACCCCACGATATGGCAAGTGATGTTTGTTAATGTTCACACGGTCGCTTCCTTAATCCTAATTATCAGCGAAGTTGTGGCTCATTCAGCCCTGACTTTGTAGTCACCTTCTTTCTCAATCTACTTCTGTCGTTTTTCTCTCTACTTCCCTCATTCAGCATTGCGTGTTTCTATTCTGTTCTCCTATCTCTCTTTTCATTAATATTAATTCATTGCTCAAATTCATTCTCACAGTCATTGGTGGATAAGATTTTAATTGATGCCCTTAAGGGGCTGCTTTAAAGGGGCACTTGGATGAAAATGCCTTGAAACTTGGTTAAACTTATCTATATGGCCCCAATAGTAGCCAAGCAACATATTTTCTTCACAGTCAAAATTTGCGGATAAAAATTATATATTTTTTTCAGCATCTAAATTGTGACGTCATTTACTAAACCCTATTGTTCTTTTAGTTTTCAAACCAAAATTTCTCAACTGCGAGTGGCTCCCAGGCTAAAATGTTTGCCAATCTGGTTTTCATAATCATGATTGAGTCATATTATTCTTAAATACTTGAACTATTCCGACTTTCAAAATATGGGGCGTTTTCATCCAAGTGCCCCCTTAAAATTAACCCAATATATTGATGTTAGTATTGGGTTTGCGGCGTGTCTGTGCGAGTAATATTGTCATTATATGAACCATTTCCGTTGGCTGACAGAAAAACATTAACTTTGATGATACATAGAGATATGACTTACTTGTTTAGTGCAATACTAGCTAAACAGGTTGTACTGTACACTACTTCTGAGATTGTATCATTTTTTTGGGGGTTATAATTAAAAATGGCAACAATTCTTATGGGATTACAGAAACAAACAGACTTGGTGACTATTTTGGCGGAATTAACAAAGGAACTGATGAGAATTTTTTTTAGAAATAAACATGGCTGATGACGTAATATGTCTGCGAAAAGCTCCTATTTTAACGAAATACTACTACTAATGTTATTGTATTTTGTGTAGAATTTCGTAGTCAGTATTAATTAAGTGAATACATATGCACCTAAGGCCATTGGTGGCTATGTTATCAGTATATATTATATCTATTTGTTTATTTGATTCTTGTGGCTTCATTTTCTTTTCCTCGAGCTCGCTATGGTTGCTTGCTGCTACTGCTGTACTGGGTTGTTGGTACTGTACGTTTACCCCGGTTGCTTCTTGTCGTAGTTTTTGCTGCTATTTATTATTATTTTTTGTTATTTTTGATTGATGCTGTTGTTGTGGATGGTACTGCAGCTGTTTTGTCTGCTGCTGCATTTTGTTTTTTTACCCTGCCGCTTTTGTTGTTGGCTCGTGCTGCACCTGCTGTTGTTAATTTAGCTGCTGCTTTGATGTTATTTCTCAAGCTGTTGATGGTACTGCAGTTGCTTCAGCTTCTGTTATTGCTGCTGTAGTTTGCTGTTTTGCCCTGCCGCTGTTGTTCTTGGTTCGTGCTTTCACTGCTGTTGTTGGTAATACCGCTGCTGCTATTACTGTTATTGCTGATGTTGTGGATGGTATTGTAGCGACTTCAACGTCTGCCAATGCTTTTGTTGCTCTCTTATTGATTCTTATGAAGCTGTTGTTGTTGCTCCTCAAAAAATATTCTGATTCGGTTTCTTTTGTAATTAGTAATATCATTAGGACAACCAATTGTAGCACCAGCATGTACAACTAATTGGGAGATTGTTTGAAAAATCTTTATCTCAGAGTGTATAATAAAAAAATTGGTAAAAACACCAGATCAATTCTATATATTCCCCTGGGGCAACCAAATCTTTTATCATTATCTCTATCACTCTTTGAAGTTATAAAACAAAACCTTCTCAAACTATTCCATTTCAAAGACATTCTACAGTTTTTTTTGAATCATGGCCTAAGCTTGTTTGTTATCGATTGATCTACTGATCATTGTAGTCTCTACAAGGCGCCAAAACATATGCTGAGTGAGACGAAATTCTTCAACCACGAGATCACGGAATAAAATAACACTAGGGAACAAGGAAGTTTATTCAAACAGGTTTAATTTGGTCATGTGGGTTTAAAGTGGAACAAAATCCTTTAAGAAACGGTAGTAAGCACTACCCCCATTCTACCTAGGTATAACCTTTTTCGCATACTTTATGATAGTTCGTCTAATTTTTCTGATTAAACATGAACCATAGAAAAATATTGTCGCCTTGTAGGCGATGTTTCTCTGGTTCTTAAGGAAAAAAATAATCCATCTTGTGGGTGCAAATAAAAAAAAGATAAGGAAAACAAAGAAAAAAACACTTTCAATTTCCCATTTTTCAAATTGTGAAGTTTTAGTGTCAAAGCGAATTAAGAAAAAAGGCTACAACAATATCTTAATAGCAATCTTTCTAGATTCCTTGTCCTTTTTGTTTGCCTAACTCTTACACAGACCATTGCTTTCTAACCAAATATATCGATCCTCACTTTGATAGGTCTTCCCTAAATTCGCGTCTGGCGACTTTAAAATTCGCTTTTTCACTGACAGGATGATATGTGTTTCCTAGTTACGATTCCTTACTTTTACAAATATTCAAGTTTGAAGATAATGCAATTCTTGGTCGGTATATGTTAATGATATCCCTAGTTTTTCACTGTAGTGTACCAAAGTATAAAAGTCGTTTTTCTAAACACTACATATATACAACACTATTATAATTTACGAAACGATCCATTTAGATACAACAGGATTAAGTTATGACTTAGTGACATTTCGATGTTTTTTTCTGAATTTGATGTTGTTTTTTTTATTTAATGTATAATTTTACTAATATATACGATTACGCATTATTGCACACCCACAGCTTCACACGAATCTTCAGCTTGGAGCTGGGCTAAACAAGAAAAATAAAGCGGTCAAAAATGCGCTACTTCTTTGGCAACGAGAATTCGAGAAATTTCTTGCGATAGATTTAATAATCAACATTGATTAATGATCACGAAGAACGCAATAATCAGCAAGCAAAAAAATCATGAGCGTGAGAGTGAACGTGTTGAGAAAATGTTTAACATTGAGACAAAACAATTTCTTTATAAAGCAAATTGTTAAAACGTTTTTATAGATATTGGTTTAAAATTGCTTTTAAATTAGACCCGAGGGGATAAAATAATCAGAAAATAACAAATGAATTATGAAACGAAAAAAGCCAAGTGTTTGGTGAATTCATAATTGAATATGGTGGCGGTGACTTCAAAAAGCAAAACCATTCTTTCAAGCAGGACTAATTGTCAATTCGTAAGATCTTTCTGGTCATATTTCCTCTTGAAAAAAAAAAAGAGAATTAAGTTTTTTTTACCCACACGAAAACTAGACAGGAAAAACAGGTTTGAAAAACAGGTTTTGATGCTTTAGTAACAGGATGATTCCGGATTCATTAATTGAATAAATCCTTTGAGAATCACACCAGAAATTGTATGAGAGGGATAACGTTGCTTCACATTATGGTAGACACAGCTGGATATCGCGAAATAAAAAGACAATAACTGACTAGGGCTTATGGTAAAAAAACATTTTCTTAAATACAGGTGATAAAAATTGTATTTAGGCTTCAAGTTCAACTGAAGGTGAGTCCAGTGCATCATGTGTTTACCAATAACTAACAAACTAATCCAACCGACACTGTATTTATAGACGTGATAGATGGGAGAGTTTGGCAGTTTGTGAGAGGACTCTTTTGATGAAAATCGACGTTTTTATCGCCTGGAGAGTGAACTGAAAAAGGAAGAGAACAAACACTACGATTAACTTGAAGCAATAGATTTGGGGATTGCGCAATACCGAGAAGAAGGATAAGAAGTGAATGATAGAAACAAGAACGTAGTCTTCAAACGAGTAAACAATTGCAGTGAGAGATAATATAAATTTATGCTCTCTTATCTTGCACAGTCATTGAGAACAAGGATCGTTGCAGTGCTTGTGGTAAGTACAAATAGAATGAGAGTAACTGGCATTGAGCAAGCACTCTTAAATGTTCTTGTTGCAGTAAGAAAAAAAGAAAGAAATTAAGAAAAAAAGAAAAAAGAAAGAAAGAAAGAAAGAAAGAAAGAAGAAGGGTTCCCGTTTTCCAAAGTTAAAGTGACATACGTAGTTGAAGGCTTTTATATCAAGCGTCAGTTGGTCAAATTTCAGTCAATTTGATACTTATGCTATCGCGTAATGTTAGCACATGAACCCTTATGATATATCATCCTTTTCACTTTCTTTTATTCATTTATTATTATTTTTCAAAAATGACATCTATTTTCTAATATCCAGTTTTGGTTTTTCTCCGTCTTACTCACTCATTAACTCGTTATCGTTTTCATTCTTATTCATTTTTTCCCTACTTCAAGTACCAGTATAACTGATGAGCAAAGGGGAGAACATTTGAACAATGACACTGATGTTATTCTGGACTATGACGTTATAATGTTTTTGAAGCTAAATGAAGCAGTGTATAGATCTAATGAATTTTTGTTTTGAATTTACAATAAGAAGCCTCGGTGCTTAGTTATTGAATAAGAGCAAGTGAGAATGCACTCGCTCTATATCATACGACAGTAATGAGTTTTCCCCCTTGGTGTTAAAAATGGATATGAAGTAAATTGCTTGGATGAAATGGTTTGAATTATTCTAATTATACAGGATGTCTCTTTGTTTTGGGACTGAGCTTAGCTACCAAGTCAGACTGAGTGGAAAAGCATGGGAAATTTAATCGGAAATCCTACCAACCAGACTGGCAAAACAGGCGACATGGCAAGGAGTTCACCCTCTGGGTTGAGAATTGGCGACTGCGATGAACTTGTTCAAGGCGCACAATCAGAATGGATCACTAAAGTCGTGGCTTTCATTATCATATGTTTATTCTGTGTCGTTTCCAATTCACTGGTTATTTTCTTGGTGTACAAGTCCAAGAAGCTTCACAAGGACATGTGCTACTTGATCGTTAACATGGCCGTATCTGACATGTTAGTCATGGCACTTGGCCTACGAGAATGGATGAACATTCTTCTCTCCAACTCAAGATCATGGAAGGTAGAAGGAACGTTAGGGACTCTGAGCTGCAAGATCTGCACTTTGCTTCGATTTGTAGCGCCTATCGTATCTTTGACGACATTGATTGCAATATCTGTCGAGCGCCTTCGAGCAGTAGTAAGTCCAACAAGAGTACAGCCAGCAGGAAGGTTGCTTTTCTGCCTCCTACTGGGATTAGCATGGCTCATTCCAATTATCCTGTACAGCTACGTTCTCTATGCTTTTGATCTCTCGTTATACAAAGACGGCATGTACTGCTACGATCAACATTTGAATAAGAATGGCTGGATTCTTTACTACCTTGTATTCTACGTTCTCGTTGTCGTGATGTTCTTGACGCTCGTGGTTCTTAACGTGACGATCATGAAAAAGCTTTACAAGACCCAGCGAGCAATTCAGCTGCCAGATTCACAGAAGAAGAAAAGAGCGCTCAAGTTCGTACGAGCCGTACGCATGATCACTTGTTGTTCAGTACTATTCGTCGTTTGCTGGGGTCCAAGAAGCTGTCTACGTTTTCTCGATCACCTCAATGTCCTTGATTTCGATTATTGTGTCACGAAAAATTGGTTTTTTTGCATCGATTTTCTTTTCTATCTGAACTTCTCGTCTTCGCCCTTGGTTTATTTTGCATTTTTAAAGGATTTTCGCGATGTGCTGAAGGAAACTGTACTAACTCTTGTGAAGAAATGACAAATGAATTGAAAAGAAAATGTCACAATACTACGAAAAGTGGAGAGAGAAAAAAAGCGGATATCTGAAGTTATTAAAATGTGACGAAATAATGACACATCTTATGGGTTGCAAATGGCAGAATTGGCAGTCTTTAAACAAGAGAAAAAGAAGAAAAGTAAGAAAACACGACTGAACAACAACAACAACAACAACGACAGCCACAACAACAGCAGCAAAATCACACACAAAAAATGCAAACCAACGAAACCGGAAAAAAATTCTAATTTAGAAAAAGCAACAAGAAAGATGAGAGAAGAAGAAGAACAGCAAAAAGATGATAACGGAACAATACCTCCTACTGCAGGCCAAAGTCTCACCAGGTACCTCGAAAAACACTTTGGGAAAATCAAACGAACAAAGAAAATTTGCCAGAAGGCAAAAACTGTATAAAACGAAAAAACTGCTGTAAAAAAAATATTATCTGTAAAAACGATGGCGACCTTTACTATAGAATCAATCTTTAAAAAAAAGGATCGTCATTGAAAAAGCTAGGAAAAACGATTGGAAATGTGTATAAAGCCAAAAAAAAAAAAAAAAAAAAAAAAAAATGCTAAAACTTCGAAATGTGAACTTTTTATGCAAATAAGATAATCTTCAGTTAAGCTAAAAGCAATCATGATGGTTATAATCTTATTATTTATTCTGCTAAAAAGTTAGCCCTAAATCGCGTTTAAGTGAGTAACATGCAAAATCTATATCATTACTTGCTAATAGTCGTAATTTAATCGTTTCAACATCCTTATTATTAGCTTGGAGTGAAAACTTAAGTATTTTTTTTTAAAGAATATGAAAACACCCTTCTTTTTAGTTCAATGGCATAATGCACCGATCACCGGCTTCCCGGGGGATTGTAAAATACTACTAACAATCTTCATGATTTTCCCTCGGAGTTGTGGAAATCTTTGTTTTCAAAGTCCCCTGGTTAGCGTCTTCCATGATCGACAATTTCCCATCATTTTTAGAGAAAATAGCTTTAGGTTGAAATAACTTGAGTGAAGTCAAGCATTTTCCCCGAGCCCAGGGGAAATGTTAGCGTCCAAACCCCCTGTAATGCCCCACAAATCTCCCTGGTTAGCCCGGGGTTAGCCCCCCGGGGATGCCGCTGATAGTGCATTAATGCTTGCTTGAAAATTGTTTGTAAATATATTAATAAATAGCTTAATTAGTAAACTATGTTTTTCTCGCGTTCGTTTGCCTTGAGCTTTTTACTGAGCATTCGACTTATCGTAAAACACATCCAATATTCTGAATGGTCACCCAAAATTGATAGGCTTGAGTAGATCCTTATCAAGAAGACTTTTAAGAAAATGTACCTATTAAAATGCAGATATATACTCGATCGTTTCAAAGATTCTGCTATTAGCGTATCTCAGTTAAATGTTTTAGAATCTGTGACATTGGACTGTGAAAAATCAATAAAAAAGGCCTTCAGAGATCAGTGGGGGTTCAAGCGAACATTTGACGCCTCTAAGACGGGAGGTTTTCGTAAAATACTAAAATATTCGAATGAGAATTAATCTACTAGAAGCGCTATTAAAAGCTTTTTCGATAGTCGCTAACTCACACTTTTAATTATTTCGTATTACTTTAGTCCTATATCGTAAGATCTCAACTCTGTACTTAGCAACCGACGATGATAGTTGAAACTGCCGAGACATGTCTTGTAAAAATGTCAAAAGCGTCGTGTTGTCCCTAAAAATCATCTTACTAGAAGTAGTTGTTTGTGAGGAGCTATTCATTTCCAATATAACCGTTTTGTTTAAAAGTTATGACTCATAAATTCTCTTCAGTATCTCTTTTCGAACCTGTCATTTTCTTCTGAATTATAGTTTCCGTTTAGCTTTAGCTTTAGGTTAGCTTTATAACGACTGGGAAAAAAAGTTTCAAGCAGCAATTGTTAGAGATGTTTGATCAATATACTTTATTTTTTTGTTTAAAACTTGACTTAGAAATTCTCTTCATTATCTCTTTTCGAATGTCATTATTTTCTTCTGAATTATAGTTTCCTTTGTATCCTATAGCTTTAAGTTTATAACGACTGAACCAAAAAGCTTGCAGTAATTGTTAGTAATTGTTATTACCTACAGATAATACATTTATTATGTTGAGTTCACTCAAGGTCACAATGGAAATGGAAATACTTTTATTATTTTTTCGAAAGCAGAATTAAATCTTTGTTCTTAGTTTATAAAATGTAGAATAAAATAATTATTGAATTCGGTTTTCGCATGATATCGTAAATATCAAGACCTCGGCCGTTTTATCCACTTCAATAATATTGATAATAATAGATAAATAATAATCGTAATGCTGCTGCTGCTGCTACAACAACAACAACAACAACAACAACTACTACTACCACTACTACTACTACTACTACTACACTACTACTATTACTACTACTACTACTACTACTACTACTACTACTACTACTACTACTACTACTACTACTACTACTACTACTACTACTACTACTACTGACTACTACTACTACTACTACTACTACTACTACTACTACTACTACTACTGCTGCTGCTGCTGCTGCTACTATTCTCATTTAGCAAGAAATCACGATGCCTTGTCAGTTTGGTTTGGAACAACAGAAGTTTTGTCATAAAGTTTTAACGTCTACCACCCTACGAGATCTAGAATGAGCGCTTCTGATTGGATGAATTGTTTTTCGCTGCTTAAATATTTCAGCTCAAACTAATTCAGCCAATCAGAAGCGATCATTCTCACGTTCTATCGTGGCGGTTTCCCTTAGAAACGTTGACAAAACTCAACTGAAAAGCGTAGTTAGTGAACTTTAGATCACACCGATGGAACAGAATAGTTGTATCCCGATACGATGAGAACCCCAGTGATTATTTTTTGAGAATATCGATTGTCCTGAAACACTAGAGGTTTGTCTCACTGATTTCTTACTTACTGTGCTGACACACTAACCGGGGCCACTTGAATAAAACTGACCAATCAGATAACAGTAAACTAGACAGTGATTGAACTGATAACAGCGTTAGCCAATCAGATTATCACTTTCTCACACTCTTTTTGCATCAATGTGCTATCTGATTGGCTGGTTAAAAACATTGAACTAAATATTGCAATGTGATTGGTTAATGACACTTCTTTATCAAAGTGGTCCCGGTTGGAGTATATGCACAGTAAGTTTACTTAGTCATTAGACATTTTTTTTCATTAAAAGCCTCCGTTTCCAAGAGTTATTTTCAAGAGTGTCTCACTCGTAATAGTAGTTAATGGATGAATATTACGAACATCTTCCGACATTTAAAACGTCTGAAACTTCACTGTAATAACCTTGAAGGGCCTCAAAGTCACTCTGGGTATTAATTCTGGTGATTTCTCTGAAACAGTAGATATCTTTCGCACTCTTTCCTCGTAGTGGCTTACTTGTAACTAGAGATTTTTCTTAAGTCACAGTTTTCAAGAGTTGTTGTCAAGAGTTTTCCACTCTTCAATAGGGGGGGGGGGGGGGGGGGGGGGGCTAGTCAAGATCTATAATAATTTCCAAAGAGTGAACAATCTCCTGGACTCGCTTTTTTAATAATAATAATAAAAGAATAAAAATAAAAAAATGAAAAATAAAAAAAATAAAAATATAAAAAAAAGAAGAAGAAGAAGAAGAAGAAGTAAAAGAAGAAGAAGAAATAAAGGATGCTAAAAATAGTTTGGTTTATAAAAGTTTGAGATGACAATGCTTTTAACGTGCCGGACGTTTTAAGTTTTTGTCATACTGCTATCGGCAATAACTAGAAGGTCAAAATGGTTCACAACAAGGAATAATGCCTCGAGCATGATTACACATAAAAGATATGAATAAATATATTCAATGTAGTGATGATACAAAGTCAGTCATTAAAATCAAATCTGATTAAAAAAATGTGAATTTAGGAAAAGAAACTTGAATCCTAGAAAACAATAGATTTTTTCATCCGTTTACTCCACAATATTCTGCAAACTTAAGGCCAAATTTCAACGTTTTGTTGTGAAATTGGTTTTTCCCTGCCGTCAATCAAAATGACTACGTAGTACTTATTCCGAACTAAGACCGACTGCAAACGAAAGGCTTCCGTTCTGATATGCCATCAGCCGACAAGTCTACTAAGTCAATCGAGTCTGGGCTGTTATGGTCTCCCTGTGTAATTATGAATAACTATAAGCGCGCATACGATGTGCGATCTACGAATAAATGTGTGTCTTTATCCCATTTCCCAGCCCAAAATTTTGCAAAACCTCATTCCCAGTCATGCAAAATCTCAGTTCGAGTTACAGAGTTAGAGTTTAGGATTTTGCAAAATCCCAGTCCCAGCATATGAAATCTCATTTTTCCATCCCAAGAGAGGCGGATCCCAGCCCCCATTTTACCCCTTCAGGTCCCCCTCTTAAAAAATCACGTATGATAAAATAAGAAGATGGCGAGAGCTTAGCTGTTGCGCAATACTTTGTTCGTTGAAATATAAACGAACAAAATGAGATTCTCCATAATATATAAAAATTGAAAATCAAATGACGCAAAAAAAGAAAGATGGTTCATTCGGATTCGATTTCAATTTTTGGATATTATGTCTTACACACAACCCATGAAAGCGAGGATCAGCCGAGCAAAAAATTCACTAGGGGAGGGGGAGACGATAGCAATTCTTACCCTGGTATCTTTACATTTTTCAAACTTTATCGAAAAATAAATTCCATTAAAATTTTAGATTAAAAACGTATTAGAAGCAAAAAAAAAAAAAAAGAAGATTATAAATGTAATACAAGTGACTTAATAAGCATTAGAAGATTTGCTTGCTGTGGGGACCCCCCTACGTACATTTTGACTTATTCAATAGATTTCTCGGAACTGTCGTTAATTTATGCCAGCAAGAAGAAAAATATTTTTTTTGGGGTTTTCAAGCCTTAACTATGTAGAATATACATGATTTTTTACTTGCATATAGTTTAAATGTATAGGAAAACATGCGATTGGTAGCAGAAGATCACAAGAAACAAGATTATCGAAGCCAAATGGTTTCTATATTGCGAAAAGGCGAAGCAAATGTTACTTCCTAATCTTCGATCTCACAATCGAGTAAGTTGATTTCACTTCAAATTCATGTAAATGTAAAAATCCTAGATTATTACCATTATAAGTTTTCATTTTATAAATTGATAGATATATACCTCTAGTGTGAACAAGGATAACAAACAATCTTGGCTCCTCTGGAGACATATCCTCAGGGAAATTTGAATGCGAAAGTCCCGCTCAATTTGTACCAATTTTTCAAAATATTTTTTAAAAAACTTCACGGAAACTTCACGACTTAATCACTACATACCATAAATTTGATTCATATCGGTGCAGTTCTATATCTTATAATTTAAATTAAGCGAAAACTTTAGTAACACTACTTGAAATGGTCTTTAGGTATTTAACAGTGCAAAAATCTGCAAAACGCTTTGTTTGCCTTTACAAAGATTCCTATTAAATATTAGTATTGACAGTTGAACTGGTTGCGAGCTATAAGAGTGATAATGCAATGCTACACACCGTATGAGAAAAGGATAAACTTTTACTCTACAATTAGAGCTATTATTGACATTTTATTAGATTCTTTGAATTTTTTTGATACAACTTTGCGGGCTACTGGCTAAGTTGTGATTAATTACATCCCCCCCCCCCTTTTTTTCCCTGGTCTTATTCCTTATATCCCTTATTCTTTAATTTCATCTTGGTTCATCTTACTTAGCATAGGTATGGAATGTTTTATTTTCATTATTATTATTATTATCATTATTATAATTTATTTTATAATTTTATAATTTCATATCACTATTATTATAATTATTATAATTATTATAATTATAATAACAATAATTATTATTATTAGTATCTCATGCTTCATGCATGAAAGCAATCATCAAGTCTTGTAACTTTTGATGCACTGCAGCAATACAAATATTTGCCTTCTAAACCTTCTAAATATAAACCCTTAATAACCATTGATAATCTTTTAGAAAAAAAGGCTTTACGATAGAATTATTAAGTTTAAGATTTATCAGCAATTAATCAAATGATGCACAATTTAAAATTTTAATCACTATGTATTACAACAGATTTTGTATGAGAGGGAAAAGTCACCGCACACAGCACGGCACGGCATGGACACAGCACAGAATGTCAAATGTTTTCATACATGGCACCACACTAGTACTGACAAATAAGTTTTCAAAGTCATACAAAAACTGGTCTATGACATAGACCCCATTTGTTGCAATAGTTAATGGTGAGGGACACTATCTGGTTTTTGAGTTGTAAAATAACTTTTTGATAGCGCCTTCTTTGTGAACCTAAATTTATTGTGACCCACCCCCCACCCCCCAGAATTTCAGAATAGTTATCAAAGTACCAGTAGTTAGTCTACACAAATATCTATGTGCTTCAAAATATGAGTAACCCCTAAAGTTGGGGTTAGAATATTATACCTGTCGAATTAAATTAAGTTTATATCAATAATGCAATTTGGTAGTAGCTGAATTAAGTTCCATTTGTGCCAGGCTATATTATACCTTATGAATTAAACAAAAAAAGGCAATAACAAGGAAGCTTAGTTGAACTCACTTTTAACAGCATGTGTATAACTTCAGTTGATTTTCATCCCCCTCTGATGAACCTGGAAATGACCCCCTCCCTCCTATGGCCCTGAGAAAAAGGGGATTTTATTTGTTCTGCCATGTGACCACAGGCAGCCCAAGCTACAATTATGGGTGCTGGTGTGTGATGGAGCAAAACCTCTAATAACCTAAACCCTGAGGGTGTAAAAGTAAAATTGTTGAAATTAGGTGAAATATTTTAAGACCATAATAAGATGAAAATTAAATATTGGACTCTTCTTTAAACTCATGCAGTATTATTAAGGCAACTGCCCTACTTGAATAAAAATACTTTTAGTTTTAAAGAAACAAGCAAAGCCAAACAGTAAGCTGATTAATTAACTTTCCCATTTTTTCAGCTTGTTTTGACTCTTTCTTACTTATTGGGGGGCTTTTCCTTACACAGAGGGACCGGCGTCTCAGAGTATTATTCACAGTGAAGGACAGGATATTTAGTTATTAAGTAATGAATAAAGTATTATTTTGTTATGTTAAATGAATGATGATCAAAGTGAATATGAGGCAATTTTTTTCTCAATTTTTTTCTCAATTTTTTTCCCCACTTCACAGGAATGGATATCTTTTCTCGGTTGATTGATTTTGATCAATAAAATTTTTTGAATTTCTACTAGTGAATACAATTTCTTATTTATGAAACATGGCAGAAGCTGCAACAATGGTAAGTAGTTTTTTTTTTTATATCTTGAAATTATTTTGATATCTATAAAGGCAAAACAGAATTTTCAAGACTGCAAGCATTTCCTCTATTAATTTTAATCCTTGGTCACTGTCAGCACTGCCTTTGGTTTATTTGTCCAAGGGTTGCATGCGAGTCAAATATCCCCAGGGAAGAGGGCTTGGGAAACAAACCAAAGGCAGCGCCGACAGTGACCAAGGAAAATAGTGGGACTGCTTCAGCATTGATTATTGATTACAAAAGTTGTGAATAATAAGTATAATAATAATTATGATTATCATAATCATAACTTATAATAGTGATAATAATAGCAATTATTATATTGGCATTGATCATGTGAGCTGCAATTAGAATAAGGAAAGTAGTATTTTTTTATTGTTAATCTTTTCGGTATAATATTAATTTTGTAGGATGTAGAAGAACATATAACCACAGTTCATGTCCCAGATCCAAAGCTGGTTGGTTATGTCATAGGAAAAAAAGGTCAAACTATCTACAGACTAATGAAAGAGACCTTAACTTACATTCAATATAAAAAGGAAACCACTGAATTTACTATAGAAGGCCAGGCAGAAAATCGATATGCAGCAAAACTCAAAGTCAAGGAAATTATTGTAAGTAAACAACTTATTGCCTGAAAAGTGGATAAAAGTATTCATTATTTTCTTTCCAATGCTGGTCTCTGTAAAAATCAAGAAAAGCTGGAAATGAAAAATTTAGACCTCCCCCCTGAAACTTTGTGTGCAGGTGGGTCACCCAGTGGGGTGCACGAAAACACACACCATTCAGTTGGGGTTATCAAATGCATTAGTGTTCTCTTTGGCCACAGCAGGGAGGCCCTGGCCCAAGTAACTAAAATTTCACAAGAACGCCCTCGAAAAAAGTGCAAATTCATAACGCCTATTTAAAGCAATTGAATTCAAATTTGCTGAAACGATAAAACAACTTTTCTAGCTTTGAAAAATGCAAATAACTACAGCTTTTGTCTAAGATAACGTTGCAAAGTTGATGCTTAGTTAGTAGCCCTGTCGGCCATTTTCGCAAAAACAGGGCAAAAATGTTTTGGCTTATATCTTCTAAAGTAGCGGCTTCTGAGAAGCTTACTTTCAGAATATCACAGACAATGAACAAATGAACAAAGAACAAAACTAATTACAGCTTACCTTTTGATTATGTTCTCGTAAAAGAAGATAAGAATATGACATTGATAATATAATTTTCCTTTTCTTGACGTTTAGCTCTTCCCGCCTTTTTCTCCAGTCATTGACGCGCGCGTGCAAAGCATCACGCCACCTTGATAAGGTCACGTGCAGCACACGCAGCCTTCAATTGGCTCAGAAACAAAGTGTTATATTCGTTTATTTATTCAGATATTGGATAAACAGCTGAGTTGACCTTCGAACAAACTCAAGGTCAACCATTATTTCCCAATATTCTGCCATGAGAATTTATGAAATACGAATTCTTACTTCGGCTTTAAATTAATCGTAAACGCTAGTCGAACTCATGGGGGAATTTCATTAACATCATCAACAAGAAA
The DNA here is from genome assembly GCA_023349425.1 of Anthopleura sola. NCBI lineage: Eukaryota > Metazoa > Cnidaria > Anthozoa > Actiniaria > Actiniidae > Anthopleura > Anthopleura sola. Next base: position 3,239,386 of record JALHLI010000007.1, on the reverse strand, counting down.
AGTCTACTTGTATTAATTCAATGCTCGAAAAATGCTAATCAAAAATAGTGACCCATAATTCCTTTCGGGGAAGGCGATCAACTCAGCTGGAATGGAAAATATCTTAATTAAAATGATTTTATTTACTTATTTTTTTGTTTATTCGCAATTAGTATAAATACAAAGGTGATTATACGAAATCGCGCGCTCTGATTGGTTTTCTATCTCGGATTATCAGCCGATAATCACCTTTTCGGACAAAATGGCTGTCAGCAGTCGTTTTGTCACAGTAAGCGAAGAGGAAATTTCTTTTTTGAAATAATCACCTTTTTATTTATACTAAAACAATTATTCACCTCAGGCTCAGTGATTATCGATGAATATTTACCTCGCAGCTCGAAGACTCGCCGCTCGGTAAATATTCATCGATAATCACTTCGCCTTCGGCGAATAACTGCTAATTAATTAGTATTCACCTACTAATTAAAAAAAAAAATCCATATGATTATAAGGGAATCTAGGGTAAATAGTTTCGTATTAAAACAATGATATAGGAGCACCCAGCTGTAGTTGACTTTGAATTACTACATAATAAATCTATTTATCAATTCTTTAATAGTTATTGATTGTATTTATATTATTCAATTGAATTTTTATGTCAGAGTAATGGTCTAAAAACTCAAACAAAGAACTACAAAACGTGCTGGAGATTTCCATTTGTTGATTTGAATGGTTCCATCTTCGTACTAGCGCCCGTGGATACGAGTTATTCTGACTTTAAAGTCGTAATGAAGGATTCATTTAATACGGTAGGCGGTTCACGCTGTTTGATAGATTAATTTTTCATATCAAACGATAATTGTTTGTTATTTATTTCTTTAATAGATATTTTTTCATTTCTTTTCACTTGACTTTGTTCTCTTTTCTTGTTTTTATTTTCCATTCCATTTCTTGCCTTTCCTCCATCTTTTCATTACATTCAAAGTTTTCACTTATATATCACATCACATCGGTATCATTTTTTAAATTTTACCTTATCTTTTAACCATCCCCTTTACTAGTACTATTCTCAGGATTTTTTAACCGTTGTCTCTCCTCATATATATTTATCATATTCTTTACTAATTCCTATTTTCTCGTTTTCAGGATCCCAGTCAAAGCACTGACTACAGTAGTTTTTCAAGTCAAATGGTCAAAGTTTTACAGTGGATACACGAAGAAAGAAATGACGATGTGATAAACAACATATGGTCTCACTTCGGACACATATACGTATCGAACGTAAACTCTGGTATGTGAAGGCATTGAGCAATATAATATCGAAGCACACTTTTAATGGAGCATTTGACTTTTTTCTAACCTCCTAAAAGAACTTGCTTATATATATATATAAATTTGTATTTCCTGAGGATTAAAAAGTATAGTTTTGTATTGTTTGTTTTTGATGTGAAACATGGTGTCCGAGTTTCTCACCTGTTGTAAATTTTGCACATCAACTATAATGTCAATATATAATTTTATTGCTCCAGCGATGGAGCGTATGCTTCCATCTTGTTTTCCATTTTCCTTCGTGTACCCACTTTCTCCCTTTCTTCCTTCTTCCTCTCGCTCTCCCACTCTCTTGCTCTTTCTCTCTCTCTCTCTCTCTTAGACGTTTGAATTTGATCTAATCTCAAAACCTTCACATCGCATCTCAGATGAAATGGCCGCTGAATTCGATGCACAAAAACTGTTGAGCCACGTGAAATGGGATAACACTTCGAACGCAACAAAATGGCGAACAAAATTTGTAGGAGGTATTGTTGATGGTTTTGAACCCCACAACCTAAATGCTTGGATGGCAACTAGAACGGAAAATTACGAATTTGTGTACTTCACGCCGTCATGTAAAGTGATCCGGGTAAAGGTTGGTATAATGTCTTATTCGATGAACACATTACATTTTATTTCCTTTATTTAATGTATTTAAATCAACTTTCATCAAGCAATAAACAAACAGACTGCAAATATCAACTGAGAATGGAGGGCATTTAATAATTATTTGGAGTTTGATAACTTTTGTCGGTTCAAATACTTCTTGAGAAACTAAAATTATATTCAACGCTGCAAAACTTTCAGAAATGATATTGCTCAGTGATATTGCTCATTTGCAAACATACAAAAATTAAACAAATACCCAACCAGACTGCAAACAGCAACAACTGTTTAGATGATATACAATAAGAAGCAATTAAGAGATTGTCAAGTGATGTCTAAGATCATACTATTTCTTTGTCCTCCAAACATTTTTTCCCAGATATTTCTTGCAATTAATGTCATGAATAATGCAGTGACCTACAAAAATATCCCAAAATGTGAACCAGTGGCCAATATAATTAAAAGCTCTGATACAGAACCATATTTCTATCTCTGTGGATCTACTGTCAAGAGAGCTATGGTAGACGTTTTTCAGCCTGAAGAGGAATTGGACTTTCGTTTTATCGTCGATTCAGGTTAAGTGAAATAACTAGTAAAGAATAGGAGTGGAGTGGAGTGGAGTGGAGTGGAGTGGAGTGGAGTGGAGTGGAGTGGAGTGGAGTGGAGTGGAGTGGAGTGGAGTGGAGTGGAGTGGAGTGGAGTGGAGTGGAGTGGAGTGGAGTGGAGTGGAGTGGAGTGGAGTGGAGTGGAGTGGAGTGGAGTGGAGTGGAGTGGAGTGGAGTGGAGTGGAGTGGAGTGGAGTGGAGTGGAGTGGAGTGGAGTGGAGTGGAGTGGAGTGGAGTGGAGTGGAGTGGAGTGGAGTGGAGTGGAGTGGAGTGGAGTGGAGTGGAGTGGAGTGGAGTGGAGTGGAGTGGAGTGGAGTGGAGTGGAGTGGAGTGGAGTGGAGTGGAGTGGAGTGGAGTGGAGTGGAGTGGAGTGGAGTGGAGTGGAGTGGAGTGGAGTGGAGTGGAGTGGAGTGGAGTGGAGTGGAGTGGAGTGGAGTGGAGTGGAGTGGAGTGGAGTGGAGTGGAGTGGAGTGGAGTGGAGTGGGGTGGAGTGGAGTGGAGTGGAGTGGAGTGGAGTGGAGTGGAGTGGAGTGGAGACGAGCAGAGCAAACTTTTCTCATGAGATATTCATATATTATTTTTTTTCCCTACAGGCTCAAAATTTCAAGCACAGGTTGACGAAAAAGAAGTAGACGTTCTTTTTAACTTCATCCGTGACAACATGACAGTTAAACAAAATTCTGGTCTTGAGATATTTCAAGAAAACCTTCCGAGGGATTTCGATCTTTGTTACGCCCGTGTTTCTGAAAGACGAACATATCCATTCACATCCGAAGAAGACGAACAGTTTACCGTTAAACTGTGTTATGAACACATTGTAAACAGACCTACCTCCACTTCTGAAACTACGGTATGATTGTTTTAGCATTAAAATTTTAGTAGAAAGATTCACTCGACTTCTCCAAGTGCTCGAGGGAATACCATGAAGGGAATGACAACAGGGCTCTGGGATCCAGCTACCGCGGTGTACGCAAAATTGGGCAAACCAGGGACCGCGGAGCGTAATTTTGATTGGGAGGGGGGGGACTAACGACCACCAAATACTGGAAGACTGAGGGGGTTTGGGGGCACATGCATGCTCCCATTATTGGGGGGGGGGGGGGGGCTATAGCCCCCAGCCCCCCCTGCTCCGTGGTCCCTGCAAACATATTTGTATGACCAAACTTCACCAAAGTCTAGTTTTGAATTTAGAACAACCTTAAAAAAGCTATACCCAACATTTACTGATCAAGACCTTTAAAAACTCTTTCAAATCAGGTTGACATTCATCTTCAATATGACAAATGGGACAGAATGCTTGAAGATGGAACATGGACCCCACAAAAGATAGTTGACAAAATTCCGCAGTTCATGAAGTGTGCTGGCATATTAGCAAGGTTAGCAGTATTAATTCTTAACCACCAACTTATTACCAATTTTGTTCATTAACATATTTCGTTTGTAAAATTTCTAGAATTCTCAAAGCTCCAGAGACCAGTAAGTACATAACGATCACTGATTGAAACTTTTGAAAAGATTATGTGAACAAGAAAGCTAGAACAATAGATGAAAATCAATCATAGTCGCATGTTTTTTTTCTCAAAAAAAAAACCCTATACATTTTTCCCCCCAGCTCCTATTGAAATCCTTGCCCGTGGTCCAATAGCCCAAGAGGCCTACGAAACAGCACTCAAAAGTGGAAAAACAAAATACTGTCGTGTTCCTGTGGTACTAGTTGGTCAGTCCGGTGCAGGAAAGACAAGCCTTTTAAGATCTTTAAGACGTAAGATATTCCAGTTAATTCAGAATATTTTATGTTCATTTGATAATTCTTTATTGAAAATACGTTATGTAGGACGATCGCCATATATTGTGGCAGATTCATGTCTACACTGCCAAGTTACCGTGCACCAAACTCAGTAATGTCACTATGGGCATATGTTCCCTACTCAATTGTAACAAAAAATTCCTCAATTGACGAAAATGTAAAGAAGACGCAACCATGATAAAGTTGTACATGTCACTTTTCAGCAGAACTAGTACGAGTATAAGCTGTTTGAGAGAAGCTGTGCTAGCAAATCCCTTTTTTTTAATTAAAATTAAAATTACCACCCCTGGTTCCTGCCATGGATTTTAGAATACCTTGACAAGAACCACAACGAAAAGGAAATATTTAACACTCAATAACTTGCTCATAAATTGTACACTTTAATTCAAGGTGAAAAGTTTAATGCTGAGGAAGACAGCACTGACGGTGTTAGATTACATCGTTCCCTCTCTAAAGCAGAAGCAGATCTTTGGCACGAGGACGATACATTTGAGAGCTCCCTCACTGATTGCACAGCAAGAGCAGTTGCTGAAAACCTTTCATCATCGTTTATTGGAGTCCGTGAGCTGACATCTGCTCAGGAAGAGGATATAGAAGAGCCCCTTAGCCAAGATCCAGTCGAAGAAGTAGACAAACAAAGAAAAGGAAGCCGTGTGGAAGAAAATAACAAAAGCTTGGATGTCGAGGAGGGAAGGATGGAAAATGAGCGAGGAATTGCTGTTACAGAAGAATCAGTCGATGAAAAAACAAGCACACCAAGCGATCCAGTACTTTTCCAAGGAAGTAGAAAAGACAATCCAATTCCTGAAGAAATCTCTGAGAGAGCAACCAACATTCTCCAAAACCCAGAAGAGCTAGAAATTCAGGATTGTGTTCATTTAGTTACGCTAGATTTTGCTGGACAGCCAGTGTACAATGCAACACATCCAGTTTTTCTTCCAAAAAAGGCAATATACATTTTGGTAAACAGTCTAGAAAACGAAATACATGCTAAAGCCACACCAATGGTAAAGCATGGATCTTCCTGTCGGAAAGTCGATGATCATTGCCCGATGACAAATATGGACCATCTGGAGTCTTGGTTGTCCTTTGTAGCATCTCTTTGCACCACAGACGGAGATAACGCCCTACAACTTTTACGAATAGGAAATATGGCCTCTAATAGAGAACAGAAGTCACCAACCAAAGAAGCAAAGCTTCCTAAAAGATTACCACCAGTGTTTCTCGTGTGTACTCATGCAGACATTCCATTCAAGGGAAACAACGCCGAAGAAATGACTCGAAAGATATTTTCTTATTTGAAACATGACAACAAAGCTCCCGGAGCAAATCACATTGTTCGTGGAATTTACGCCGTAAATAATACAGTTTCGGGAGAAAGCGAAAGCGAAGAAGAATCTGTCGAACACTTAAGAGCTCACATCTATCAAGTTGCTAGAAGCCTTCCACACGTAAATGACGTTATTCCTCTACGCTGGCTTCATTTTGAAAAACAGTTGTCAGATCTTGCAACCAGAGAAAACAAGAAATACATATCGCTGGAGGAAGCAAAGAACGTTGCTGTGAAGTGCAAGATCGCCTATAATAATGAAGAGTTCAATACGGTTTTGAACTACTTGCATGACCTGAAAATCATAATACATTTTGAGGATACAAAGATAGTCATCATTGACACTCAGTGGCTTCTGGACATGATTGTGAAGGTCATCACAGTCCAGCCTGCTGAAGACTGGGAAGACGAGTACGAAGAGCAATGGAAAAGACTTGAGCACGAAGGGATATTGGAACGAGCTCTGATCGACCACGTCTGGGAGAATGAGAACACCGCCAGCTCTTTGCTCATGATAATGGAGAAATTTTCACTTCTCTGCCGCTGGAAAAAGTCAGGTGCTCCAGACATCTTCCTGGTTCCCTCCATGCTGATGAACAGTGATGCCAAATCAGCTAATGATTTGCTAAGCGACCAGAAGACGTCAAGGACTTTAGTTGTACGCTTCAAGAGTGCCCACCTCCCTCTGGGAATCTTTCCTAGACTGCTTGTGGTCATCGCCAACACTTGCAACGAGAAATGGCCTGATTCGCCTCAACCGAAGTTCTACCACAACTTCTGCAGGTTCGTTATCATGGAGTATTTTTTTTAATGATAAACTTATAGAGTAGGTATAGCTTTGCAAGAAAATAGTAATGCTTATTTCAGTAAAAATACTGATTCGGCAAAATGGGCGGAAATCTCACCTTTTTCCTCTAAACGACAGAGAAACCCGTTTAGTACGTGCATTTATTGACCCTTTGTAATAATAAGCCTTTCTTAAATTTTGTAAATCAACATTTCTAAATGTCTCTTAATTCTATTTACAGGTTTTACGATGTTGGCGATGTTGGAGACAGTGGGACGTTCTTCGATTTAGTGGTCACTTCAGATATAAAAACAATCAGCTTCAGCGTCATTAACGAGCAAGGAATTATGGGGCTTCCTCTGAAACAGTTATGTCGCTTCATTGTTGAATTCCTCAGCAGAACACTAAAAGTCATGCGTTCAAGCTTTCCCTGGATGAAAAATGTAGAGTACGAATTTTGTATCCGATGTACACAGTGCTACTCATCATCAGAGCCTTGTAAATGTCATAATGTCAGTGGATGCACACGTGACGCATGTCTTCATTTCATCACAGAAGAGGAGTTACGTAATAAAAGACCTCGTTGCTATGAGATCCGTAACAGTAAGAGCACTTTCTTCGAGGAGGAGATCTACTGTGATTGGTATGACATTCCTAGGCATGCGCATCAGGATGACCAGGAAACGGTAAGCTGGAGTAATGTGCAGTAAGGAATAAGAAATTGGTCTTATGCAGTTAAGCCGCGGTTACACGAGTGACTGAGTGACTGAGTGACTGAGTGACTGAGTGACTGAGTGACTGAGTGACTGAGTGACTGAGTGACTGAGTGACTGAGTGACTGAGTGACTGACTGAGTGACTGAGTGACTGAGGGACTGAGGGACTGAGGGACTGAGGGACTGAGTGACTGAGTGACTGAGTGACTGAGTGACTGAGTGACTGAGTGACTGAGTGACTGAGTGACTGAGTGACTGAGTGACTGAGTGACTGAGTGACTGAGTGACTGAGTGACTGAGTGACTGAGTGACTGAGTGACTGAGTGACTGAGTGACTGAGTGACTGAGTGACTGAGTGACTGAGTGACTGAGTGACTGAGTGACTGAGTGACTGAGTGACTGAGTGACTGAGTGACTGAGTGACTGAGTGACTGAGTGACTGAGTGACTGAGTGACTGAGTGAATACTATGGCTTTATTTCTATCAGTTTGTGAAAAAAATACGCGTTTCTTTCAAAATTATATCATGCTTACATCATAGGCTAAAGTAGAACTACAATCGCGACCAATCGATGTTCTTCCAGGGATATCAGGTAGTTCAAATGTTATTTCAAAAAAGGTTGTGGGAACCTAAGGGGATATATAGGTGAAAAGCGATAAGTCGTTCCAAGACCGAAAGAAATTATGGACAACTATCTAGTCTATCTAAACTGGAATAATCGACGGGTTTAAAATGGCTTTGTCTACTATAAGAAACATTTATTATTTATACATTAACCTCTGTGTTCTTGACTGGAATAATAATAATAAAATAATAATAAGGTTTACCAATCATTCCAGCCATTTCTATGTTTTCTGAGATACTGCTCATTTAAAGAGGCGGAGGAAAAATGTAGTGTCATGTATTGAAAAATGGAAACCAAATAACTCGCCATGATCGAAGATCTTCATCCAGTAGTGGGGTTGGTTTTGGCATAGTCGGCTTGAAGGCCAACGAAATTAAAATTTATTAGACACTTTGTCTTGTAGTGAGTGACTTGCCTACCATCGCTTTGGCTTCGACAATCTTTTTTTGTAATAGTTTTTATTACAGTATTATTATTATTATTATCATTATTATTATTATTATTATTAATAATAGGTTTGGGTAGCAATGAAAATGAAAATCGCCCCAGTAGGAGGACCTCTGCTTCTGAAAATATTTATGAATAATCGTTATTTTTATTTACTCTGTTATTGTTTCACTAGTCGACCCCCTACTCACTTTATTATTTCTTTCTTCGAATTCATTCTTCCTTCTTTCTTACATTTTTGTTTGCATCTTTGTTCAATTTTAGCTGCTTCTTGCAAAGATTTGGAGATTTGTTTTGGAGATAAAAGTATTGCAACTATTGACACCAATGAAGCGGCTTCAAAAGTTGCAGATTTACTAAAGCTGGACAAGACTTCATTGGATGATCCACCGGATGACATTGTGGTGAAATGTAGAGAACTCTGTTCTTACTTGAAAAGCAAAGAGAGGGAGGATATTGTAAAGCAAATAAGGGATGTGCTTCCAAGTGGAATGACAGGTTAGTGAAATAGGAATCACATTGTTATTATCTGCCTCTGCCTCTGCCTCTGCCTCTGCCTCTGCCTCTGCCTCTGCCTCTGCCTCTGCCTCTGCCTCTGCCTCTGCCTCTGCCTCTGCCTCTGCCTCTGCCTCTGCCTCTGCCTCTGCCTCTGCCTCTGCCTCTGCCTCTGCCTCTGCCTCTGCCTCTGCCTCTGCCTCTGCCTCTGCCTCTGCCTCTGCCTCTGCCTCTGCCTCTGCCTCTGCCTCTGCCTCTGCCTCTGCCTCTGCCTCTGCCTCTGCCTCTGCCTCTGCCTCTGCCTCTGCCTCTGCCTCTGCCTCTGCCTCTGCCTCTGCCTCTGCCTCTGCCTCTGCCTCTGCCTCTGCCTCTGCCTCTGCCTCTGCCTCTGGCTTTGTCAGCTTTAATGATGTAGAGCTTTTCTTCTAAACAGAGGTTGCATTTTTTGGAAATATTATTGTATGGGCTTGCTGGGGTGATAACTGGCTGACCAGTTGTTGATAGTGTAGTTTTTCTTGTCGTATTCAAGTTTCCAGATATGTTTTGAGAGTACAGTGCGGTTGGCGTATTTCTGTTTCGAAATGATAGCTTATGCTGTGTGTACCGTTGCTTGAATGTGTGTTTTGTCAGTCCGATGTAGTTCTTTCCTGTTGTGTCTTCATCTATAGTTACTCATGCGTGTAGACTAGGCTGGTTGAAAGGCAGTTGTTGTCTTGTGGACACTGTTCTTTTTTTCTGCAGTTGCAACTGGGAGGAGGTGGTGGTGATGTTACTGGTTATTTTCTTGTTGTGTTTATTGATAATGGTTGCTATATTTTCCATACAGCTGTAGCTGACTTAAGTGTTGTTCTTGTTGAAGAAATAGAACTTGTGTTTCTGGGGGAAGGGATTCTGACTAATGTTAAGAAAGGTTTTGCAGACGTTAGTTTGAACGTTTTTTATGTATGGAGGGTTAAACCAGATTATATTCCTGCATGGATAGAAAGGCAACAACAGCATGTTTGACGTCACAATGGGAAGCTTTGACGGAGCAGAAGTATGTGAGCTAGTCGGACTTTTCATCCTGAACTATCTATGCGACAAGCATAGAAAGGACAACATAGGACTATACAGGGACGACGGACTCGCAAACTTTAAGAACACCACAGGCGTACAAACAGAAAGAATAAAGGAGGAGTTAACGAGACGCTTCAAAGAACACGACCTAAATATCACAATACAAACCAACCTGGGAGTAGTAAACTACATTGATGTTACATTTAACTTGACAAACGAAGTGATACTACCCTTACAGAAAGCCAAACGACGAGCAGCTTTACATCGACACGAAATCTAACCACCCACCTACCATTATTAGACAGCTATCCGCAGCCATCAACCGTAGGATATCAGACACCTCATTATCATGTAATAAAGGAGCATTTTACAGAGCCAAGCCACTCTACGAAAAAGCTCTAAAATCCCGCGGATTCACGGAAAACCTTTACATACGACAACCGCAACACATCGGCGCCCACAAGAAAAAACAGAAAGAGAAAACTCGGCATGTACAGCCATATGCAGAAATTCTGAACGTTTTGTATACAGCTATTTCAAAAAACGTTGAATACTGAATACAGCACACTGAATAGTGCATTCCAAGACCGAAATGCATTGTGGGTCATGTAATATTGTCTAAAGTAAATGAGTAATAATAACAGTTTTATGTTTAGTGCATTCCATCCGAAGCAATATACTAGCTACATATAGAGAACAAATCGCTGAATTTTACTTTTTATTTCAAATGCATAAGACCCACGATGCCCTCTGGTCTTTTATTAAGTTTGTTTTTCATCTTCTAACTCTTTAGGTCCTCTTGGTGATGGAAGTCTTTTAGTTAAATACATGGATTACAATTTGAAACAAAGAATATCACGAGCTTTATCAGGCAAGTCAAGTATTTCCTTGTGTTGATGGTGATGATATTGTGGCGGTGGGTGGTATCTTTCTTGATAATGGTGATGGTGGTGGTGGTGGTAGTAATGGTATGGTTGGTGACCGTGTTGGTGCGGGTGTTGGCATACTGTGACTTTGTTGGTAATTGTTGTATTGAATGTTGTATCATGCCATGATAATTCTGCTTTGAACAGATTATTTAATACATATATATATTGTGTTTTTAGGTAACGATGAATGGAAGGCATTTGCTGAGAAAGTAGGGGTGTCGAAAGATGACATTGCGTATTACGATAAAAGAGAAAAGAACCCTGTCTTGGCCATTCTGGACAAGCACTGTGGAAACATGACAGTAGAAGAGCTTTACGTTCGTATAGTAGAAAGTGGTGCCAATGCAATTGCTGATAACCATCTGTAAACACGGTGACACATGTCAGATATGCGTGAGCATAATTTGTAAAATTGGCGGGAAACAATTTGGAAACTCCTTACCTCTTCGTCCAGCGCAAAGGTTCAGCTAGACTTGCTCAGAGGCGACCTTTCTGACTCACAACTGAAAGTAAGAAAAAAATATCAGAGAATCGAACACAGAGAATAAAAGAAGTGTATTCGTAGTATCTAAAAAACGAGCAGGAGTGTTTTATCAAGTATAAATACTTGATAAAACACGTGCTGCAAGTTTTTTAAATGGCTTAAGAAACTCATTAATTTTCAATGACCATATTGTCCAATATCGATGAAACTATGAAATCGAAAAATGTAATTAGTTGATTGATGTGAGAAAACAAAAGAAAAAAGGTCTTGATGCTTCCATTTGGGAATAATGTATCTACAATAACAATAGACAAATAGAATTAGAAATTCAAATGTGCAGAACTTGCTTGCAGTCAGTACTTTATTCGCATGAAGCACTTAAGTTGTCATTTTCATTTGGTGTTTCATATACGGACTTTCGCAGCAGAATGCCTCCAAAACGGAGTTTTAGACAGCCCAAAACAGACGTAGAAGAAAAGAAAGCTATAGAAGATTCTAGTCCAAGTCAACTCGTTATGCAACAAAATGGGCTTTTAACATCTTTTAAAACTTTGGAAAGTAATTCAGGTACTGAATTTAGTTCAAATTTATACAATGCTGTAATACCAGGATTTAATAAGTACTAATTTGATAACTTAGTAATTTAGTCTACGTTGTAATACAAATAATTTGTTGCAAATTAGATTTTATTTTGAGCACTGCCGTTTTAGTGTTCAGTGTATCCGAAGAAACTTTTATCATAAAGACACATGTGACTTTATCGGGCATAAAGGTTTAGGGTGATCAGGAATTCATTGTTCACGCATTATACCCCATCATTCCCCTGGGCCGCATTCAAATCCCTCTCCGGGCTTTAAGTTTCAAACGTAACTTAAGTGGTAAAAAAAGCTTTCCTCGTGACCAGATAGGAACATCAGATTGGACAAAATGGTAATGAATTATAAATAAGTTTTTTTAATAAAATTTAAAGGTAGGTTTCCCTGCCTCGAACATCCCTCGCGCCCTGGAATCGCTTTGGGGAAAGAAAAAAAAAATTAAGGATGTAAAAAACGTGACGTTTCAGCTTTTTGACATGATACCATAGCAATAACAAGCACAAGTTCAAAATTCTTCACAACAAGGAATAATGCCTCGAGCATGATAACACATAATTAATCTTATTCAAAAACGTTATGATTTGATCAATTTCAATGCATAATCAATTTCAATGATGATACAAAGTCAGTCATTAAAATTAAATCTGATTGAAAAAAAATGTGAATTTAGGAAAAGAAGCTTGAATCCCGGAAAAAAAAGAGTGATTCATTCTTTCACTCCTCAACATTTTGCAAATGTAGGGATTTCAACGGTTGGTTTAATTTATACTTTCCAAAAGTCCTCTGTCCCTTTCTTTTTTTTAATTTTTTAAATTTTTTTTGCTGGTTGTGATCATTCAATCAAAATGAATACGTAATACTGATTCCGAACTAAAACCGACTGCAAACGAGAGACTTTTGTTCTGACATGGCATTGATCAGTCGACAAGTCAATCGAGTCCAGTGGCGGATCCAGGGTTTTTCAAAACGGGGTCCAGATCGGGGAATAGATTGCTATGACGTCATATTGACGTCCTATGATGTCAAAGTAAAAAAAAAAAAATGGCGTTGAAAAAAAAAAAAACGGGTGCAGCGGACCCCGTCGCACTACCCCTAGATCCGCCACTGGAGTCTGGGCGAATACTGGGCGATATGCATTAGGTTTTTGGTTGGAAACATTACGTCATTTTGGTTGACAGGAGGGAAAGAATAATTTCCGTGAGAGCAATTAGAGTTGAAAAAAACCCCTCCTCTTCTTGACTTAACGTAACTAATATTTAAAAAAATATATAATAAATTAAGACGCCTATTAGCTTAGCTGTTGCGCAAAGCTTTACTCGGTGACTATAAATAAACAAAATAAGATTGTCCATAATACATAAAAATTCAGATTCAAATAACACGAAAAAAGAAATACAGTTCTTCAGGTTTCGATTTCTATTTTTGGATGCTTAGTGGATGTCTATATTCACCACACAACACATGAAAGCGAGGGTCAACCGAGCAAAAAGTTCATTAGGGGAAGGGAGAGACGATAACAATTCGTACACAGGTATCTTTACATTTTTTAAACTTTTTTTGGAGGATAAATTATATTAACATTTTAGATTACAATCTATTAGAAGCAAATAGAGAGAAAAAAGAATAAACATTTAATACAAGTGACTTATAAGCATTAGAAAACTTTGGTTGCTATGGGGACCCCCCTATGTACATTTTGACTTATTCGATAGATTTCTCGGAACTGCCGTTAATTTATGCCAGTAAGAAGAAGAATTCTTTTTTTGTTTTCAAACCTTAGCTATGTGGAATATACACGATTTTTTACTTGCTTATAGTTTAAATGTATAGTGAAAACATGCGATTGGTAGCAGAAGATCACAAGAAACAAGAGTATCGAAGCCAAATGGTTTCTATATTGGGAAAAGACGAAGCAAATGTTACTTCCGACTCTTCAATGTCACAATCGAGTAAGTTGATTTCACTTCGAATTCATGTAAATGTAAAAATCTTAGGATATTATCAGTATAAGTTTTCATTTAAATGTAAAAATCCTAGATTATTACCATTATAAGTTTTCATTTTATAAATTGATAGAGATGTGAGTGCGTGCATCCGATTTCTAAGAAAAAATATATCGCTAGTCTGAACAAGGATAACAAACAATCTTGGCTCCTAGCTCTGCAGACATATCCTCAGGAATATTCGAACGGGAAATTCCCCCTATTTGTACCATTTTTCAAAGAAGTTTAAAAAAAGAATCACGGGGAAAAAAGCGTGAAAATCTCTCATTTTTCAACAACTTTACTACATAACATACATTTTATTCATATCGAGGCAATTCTAAATATTTTAAATTAGATTACGTGAAAAATTTAGTTCTCTAAGTGCCTCTTAAGTCAGAGTCTATGAATGTTTTGAAACCATTGGAAGCAATACATCAAAGGTCAAATAAAGTAAGATTTGGCATGTGACTACCTTTACAAATATGCTTGATAATTAGTGGATTAGTACAGACAGTTGATTCAGAACTGCTTGCGAGTATAAAGCTATAAGAATGACAATGCATTTTGGACAACGTATGACGAAATGATAAACCTTTACTCCTATAATTAGAGCTTCAAAAAAAGTATCCTTTCGGGCCTGTGTGGGTACGTTTTTGTAACTTATGTTTTATACATGAAAGCAATTATTAAGTCATAACTTTTGATGCACTACACAATACAAATATTTGTCTTCTAAACTTTCTAAATATAACCCCCCTCCCCCCGAATTTCAGAATAGTTATCAAAGTAAAAGTAGTTGTGCCAGGCTATATTATACCTTATAAATTAAACACAAAAAGAACAATTACAAGGAATCTATTGAACTCACAACATTTAAAAGCATGCATGTGTACAACTTCAGTTGATTTCTCATCCCTCTCTGATGAACCATGAAATAACCCCCTCCCACCCCTATTTCCCCCACCAAGGACATTTCTACATTTCTTTTGTGTTTATTTCTAAAGTATTATGTGTCCAACAATTTTTTTGAAGTTGTGTTCTGTATGAGTCCCAGGAATTCAGCTAATTTTGTTTTTTACCATAACATCCTATCTTCATTTATTACAATAGTCCTCTTCACAGTTTCCCACGCCATCTTGAAAGGTACATAAACCGTGCCTTTGCATTGGAGCGAGACGAACTGTGAGCTTGCAATGATAGAGACATTTGAATATAAATTGTCCAAGGTGTTAAAAAAGGTAACTATCATTGCAAGCTCACTGTTTGTCTCACTTCGATGCCAAGGCACAGCTACCTTTCAAGATGACACAATTAACTGTGAAGGGGACTATTAAGCCAAGATTTCTTGAGGTCCAAAAAGAGGAGGGTGTAAAAATGAAATTGTTGAAGTGAAATTTAAGACCATAAATAGATAATTGAAAGTTAAATTTCTTCTTGACTTTTCTTAACTCGACAGGCAGTATATTAAGGCCACTGCCCTAATTGAATAATAAAATACTTTTAGTTTCAAAGAAAGAAGCAATAACAAAACAGATAGCTGATTTAACTTTCCAATTTTCCAGCTTGTTTTCATTCTAAATTCTTACTTACTGTTTGGGTTTTGTAATTTTTTATTCTGTATAAACAGTAATTTTAAGGGGACCAGTATTATAGTGAATGACAGGATTAATCATGAATAAAAAATTATTTTGTTATTAGAAAATATGAAATATAATTAAAGTGAATATGAAGTAAGAAAAGTTTTTTTTAAATTTTTGTGTTTTCACTTTACAGGGATGGATATCATTTTTCTGTTGAATGATTTTGATCAATAATTTTTTTTTTGAATTTCTACTTCTGAACACAATTTATTATTTATAAAAGATGGCAGAAGCAGCAACAGTGGTAAGTATTTTTTTCTTTATATCAATTAATTATTTCAATACTCTACAAAATTCAATATGAAAATTTCATTACTGATTAATAAATTTTCAATTACTGACAAAATTAAAGATGTAAATGATAAATATAATAATAATCATATGATGATAATCAGAGATTTCATTAAAGTTTTAAGTACAGTAAATGGTTTACTTAATTCAGGTGGTTGTATGAATGAAGAGGCCATAGAAATACTGTCGGGGCTCAGATTATGGAAAGTAACTGAGATGCCTGAGTTAATTGCTGGCTTCTAATGAAATTCCTGGATGATGATAAATTATAATTTATAGTGATAATAATGACAATCATAATATCATTATTGCATGGTCATGTGGGCTGCAATTAGAATAAGAAAAGTATTACTGGATTATTAAATCATCTTTTGGATATAATTTTGTAGGATGTAGAAGAAAATATAACCACATGCACAGTTCATGTCCCAGATCCAAAGCTGGTTGGTTATGTCATAGGAAAAAAAGGTCAAACTATTAACAGACTTATGAAAGAGACCTTAACTTACATTCAATATGAAAAGGATACCAATGAATTTACTATAGAAGGCCAGGCAGAAAATCTGTATGCAGCAAAACTCAAAGTCAAGGAAATTATTGTAAGTAAACAACTTATTGCCTGAAAAGTGGATAAAAGTATTCATTATCTTATTTCCAATGCTGGTCTCTGTAAAAATCAAGAAAAGCTGGAAATGAAATATTTAGATCTCTCCCTTGAAACTTTGTGTGCAGGTGGGTCACCCAGGGGGGTGCACGAAAGCACACCACATGTTGGGGTTATCAAATGCATTAATGTTCTTTTTAGCTACAGCAGGGAGGCTCTGGCCACAGTAACTAAAATTTCACAAGAACGCCCTAAAAGAAAATGCAAATTCATAACGCGTATTTAAAGCAATTGAATTCAAATTTGTTGAAACGATAAAACAACTTTTCTAGCTTTGAAAAATGCAAATAACTACAGCTTTTGTCTAAGATAACATCGCAGAGTTGATACTTAGTAGCCCTGTCGGCCATTTTCGCAAAAACAGGGCAAAAATGTTTTGGCTTATATCTTCTAAAGTAGCGGTTTCTGAGAAGCCTACTTTTAAAATATCACAGACAATGAACAAATGAACAAAGAACAAAACTAATTACAGCTTACCTTTTGATTATTTTCTTGTAAAAGAAGATAAGAATATGACATTGATAATCTATTTTCCTTTTCTTGACGTTTAGCTCTTCCCGCCTTTTTCTCCAGTCATTGACGTGCGCGTGCAAAGCATCACGCCACCTTGATAAGGTCACGTGCAGCACACGCAGCCTTCAATTGGCTCAGAAACAAAGTGTTCTATTTAACAATTAGTCCTCGAGTCCGAATGGTCTACGAGTCAATAGCCCATAAGGCCGAAGGCCGAATAGGCTATTGACTCGTAGGCCATGAGGGCGAGAGGTCTAATTGTTTTAGTAAAAACCTACTAATCGGTCCAATAAAAGGATGCAAAAAGTTTTGGATTTTGCTTTAAATAATTTATTTTTGGATTTCAAAACCGGTGCTTTTCGCTACTAGAGGTCTATCACTAATAGACCTTTAGTAGCTCAGCCAATCACAGGGCTCGATTGGTGATAGACCATTAGTAGGTTTTTGTAATCAGAAATAGTGACCCATAATTCCTTTCGGGGAAGGCGATCAACTCAGCTGGAATGGAAAATATCTTAATTAAAAGGATTTTATTTACTTATTTTTGATTTTTATGTTCATTCGTAATTGATTAGTATTCACCTACTAATTAAAAAAAAATCCATATGATTATAAGGGAATCTAGGGTAAATAGTTTCGTATTTAAACAATGATATAGGAGCACCCAAGCTGTAGTTGACTTTGAATTACTACATAATACATCTATTTATCAATTCTTTAATAGTTATTCACTTTATTTATATTATTCAATTGATTTTTTTTGTCAGAGTAACGGTCTAAAAACTCAAACGGAGAACTACAAAACGTGCTGGAGATTTCCATTTGTTGATTTGAATGGTTCCACCTTCGTACTAGCGCCCGTGGATACGAGTTATTCAGCCTCCTTTAAAGTCGTAATGAAGGATTCATTTAATACGGTAGGCGGTTCACGCTGTTTGATAGATTAATTTTTCATATCAAACGATAATTGTTTGTTATTTATTTCTTTAATAGATATTTTTTTATTTCTTTTCACTTGACTTTGTTCTCTTTTCTTGTTTTTATTTTCCATCCAATTTCTTGCCTTTCCTCCATCTTTTCATTTCATTTTAAGTTTTCAGTCATATGTCACATCACACCATATCATTTTTTACCTTATCTTTTAACCATCCCCTAAGTACTATTCTTGTTTTTTTTAAATGTTTTCAACTGTTGTCTCTCCTCATTTATATTTATCATATCCTTTATTAATCCCTATTTTCTCGTTTTCAGGATCCCAGTCAAAGCACTGACTACAGTAGTTTTTCAAGTCAAATGGTCAACGTTTTACAGTCGATACACGAAGAAAGAAATGACGATGTGATAAACAACATATGGTCTCACTTCGGACACATATACTTATCGAACGTAAACTATGGTATGTGAAGGCATTGAGCAATATAATATCGAAGCACACTTTTAATGGAGCATTTGACTTTTTTCTAACCTCCTAAAAGAACTTGCTTATATATGGATATAATTATTTGATTTTAGCTTGAATTTGTATTTCCTAAGGATTAAAAAGTATAGTTTTGTATTGTTTGTTTTTGATGTTAAATATGGTGTCCGAGTTTCTTTTGTAAATTTTGCACATCAACTATAATGTCAATACATAATTTTATTGCTCCAGCTATTGAGTGTATGCTTCCATCTTGTTTTCCATTTTCCTTCGTATACCCACTTTCCCCCTTTCCTCCTTCATCCTCTCCCTCTCCCTCTCCCTCTCCCTCTCCCTCTCCCTCTCCCTCTCCCTCTCCCTCTCCCTCTCCCTCTCCCTCTCCCTCTCCCTCTCCCTCTCCCTCTCCCTCTCCCTCTCCCTCTCCCTCTCCCTCTCCCTCTCCCTCTCCCTCTCCCTCTCCCTCTCCCTCTCCCTCTCCCTCTCCCTCTCCCTCTCCCTCTCCCTCTCCCTCTCCCTCTCCCTCTCCCTCTCCCTCTCCCTCTCTCTCTCTCTCTCTCTCTCTCTCTCTCTCTCTCTCTCTCTCAGTGAGACGTTCATTTTGAATTTGATCTAATCTCAAAACCTTCACATCGCATCTCAGATGAAATGGCCGCTGAATTCGATGCACAAGAACTGTTGAGCCACGTGAAATGGGATAACACTCCGAACGCAACAAAATGGCGAACAAAATTTGTAGGAGGTATTGTTGATGGTTTTGAACCCCACAACCTAAATGCTTGGATGGCAACTAGAACGGAAAAGGAATCTCCGTTTATCCGTTACGAATGTGTGTACTTCACGCCGTCATGTAGAGTGGTCCGGGTAAAGGTTGGTATTCGATGAACACAGTACAATTTATTTCCGTTATTTAATGTATTTAAATCAACTTTCATCAAGCAACAAACAGACTGCAAAAATCAACTGAGAATGGAGGGCATTTAATAATGATTTGGAGTTTGATAACTTTTGCCGGTTCAAATACTTCTAAAAAAAACTAAAATTATATTCAACGCTGCAAAACGTTCAGAAATGATCAAAAATCAATACCCAACCAGACCGCAAACAGCAACAACTGTATAGATGATACAATAATGAAAAAGCAATTAAGAGATTGTCAAGTGATGTTTAAGATCATACAATTTTTTTTGTCCTCCAAACATTTTTTTCCAGATATTTCTTGCAATTAATGTCATGAATAATGCAGTGACCTACAAAAATATCCCAAAATGTGAACCAGTGGCCAATATAATTAAAAGCTCTGATACAGAACCATATTTCTATCTCTGTGGATCTACTGTCAAGAGAGCTATGGTAGACGTTTTTCAGCCTGCAGAGGAATTGGACTTTCGTTTTATCGTCGATTCAGGTAAAGTAAAATAAAGCAAAGAATTGGAGTGGAGTGGAGTGGAGTGGAGTGGAGTGGAGTGGAGTGGAGTGGAGTGGAGTGGAGTGGAGTGGAGTGGAGTGGAGTGGAGTGGAGTGGAGTGGAGTGGAGTGGAGTGGAGTGGAGTGGAGTGGAGTGGAGTGGAGTGGAGTGGAGTGGAGTGGAGTGGAGTGGAGTGGAGTGGAGTGGAGTGGAGTGGAGTGGAGTGGAGTGGAGTGGAGTGGAGTGGAGTGGAGTGGAGTGGAGTGGAGTGGAGTGGAGTGGAGTGGAGTGGAGTGGAGTGGAGTGGAGTGGAGTGGAGTGGAGTGGAGTGGAGTGGAGTGGAGTGGAGTGGAGTGGAGTGGAGTGGAGTGGAGTGGAGTGGAGTGGAGTGGAGTGGAGTGGAGTGGAGTGGAGTGGAGTGGAGTGGAGTGGAGTGG
This sequence comes from Anthopleura sola, assembly GCA_023349425.1. NCBI lineage: Eukaryota > Metazoa > Cnidaria > Anthozoa > Actiniaria > Actiniidae > Anthopleura > Anthopleura sola. The sequence continues at coordinate 3,219,262 of JALHLI010000007.1, read as the reverse complement.
AGTGGAGTGGAGTGGAGTGGAGTGGAGTGGAGTGGAGTGGAGTGGAGTGGAGTGGAGTGGAGTGGAGTGGAGTGGAGTGGAGTGGAGTGGAGTGGAGTGGAGTGGAGTGGAGTGGAGTGGAGTGGAGTGGAGTGGAGTGGAGTGGAGTGGAGTGGAGTGGAGTGGAGTGGAGTGGAGTGGAGTGGAGTGGAGTGGAGTGGAGTGGAGTGGAGTGGAGTGGAGTGGAGTGGAGTGGAGTGGAGTGGAGTGGAGTGGAGTGGAGTGGAGTGGAGTGGAGTGGAGTGGAGTGGAGTGGAGTGGAGTGGAGTGGAGTGGAGTGGAGTGGAGTGGAGTGGAGTGGAGTGGAGTGGAGTGGAGTGGAGTGGAGTGGAGTGGAGTGGAGTGGAGTGGAGTGGAGTGGAGTGGAGTGGAGTGGAGTGGAGTGGAGTGGAGTGGAGTGGAGTGGAGTGGAGTGGAGTGGAGTGGAGTGGAGTGGAGTGGAGTGGAGTGGAGTGGAGTGGAGTGGAGTGGAGTGGAGTGGAGTGGAGTGGAGTGGAGTGGAGTGGAGTGGAGTGGAGTGGAGTGGAGTGGAGTGGAGTGGAGTGGAGTGGAGTGGAGTGGAGTGGAGTGGAGTGGAGTGGAGTGGAGTGGAGTGGAGTGGAGTGGAGTGGAGTGGAGTGGAGTGGAGTGGAGTGGAGTGGAGTGGAGTGGAGTGGAGTGGAGTGGAGTGGAGTGGAGTGGAGTGGAGTGGAGTGGAGTGGAGTGGAGTGGAGTGGAGTGGAGTGGAGTGGAGTGGAGTGGAGTGGAGTGGAGTGGAGTGGAGTGGAGTGGAGTGGAGTGGAGTGGAGTGGAGTGGAGTGGAGTGGAGTGGAGTGGAGTGGAGTGGAGTGGAGTGGAGTGGAGTGGAGTGGAGTGGAGTGGAGTGGAGTGGAGTGGAGTGGAGTGGAGTGGAGTGGAGTGGAGTGGAGTGGAGTGGAGTGGAGTGGAGTGGAGTGGAGTGGAGTGGAGTGGAGTGGAGTGGAGTGGAGTGGAGTGGAGTGGAGTGGAGTGGAGTGGAGTGGAGTGGAGTGGAGTGGAGTGGAGTGGAGTGGAGTGGAGTGGAGTGGAGTGGAGTGGAGTGGAGTGGAGTGGAGTGGAGTGGAGTGGAGTGGAGTGGAGTGGAGTGGAGTGGAGTGGAGTGGAGTGGAGTGGAGTGGAGTGGAGTGGAGTGGAGTGGAGTGGAGTGGAGTGGAGTGGAGTGGAGTGGAGTGGAGTGGAGTGGAGTGGAGTGGAGTGGAGTGGAGTGGAGTGGAGTGGAGTGGAGTGGAGTGGAGTGGAGTGGAGTGGAGTGGAGTGGAGTGGAGTGGAGTGGAGTGGAGTGGAGTGGAGTGGAGTGGAGTGGAGTGGAGTGGAGTGGAGTGGAGTGGAGTGGAGTGGAGTGGAGTGGAGTGGAGTGGAGTGGAGTGGAGTGGAGTGGAGTGGAGTGGAGTGGAGTGGAGTGGAGTGGAGTGGAGTGGAGTGGAGTGGAGTGGAGTGGAGTGGAGTGGAGTGGAGTGGAGTGGAGTGGAGTGGAGTGGAGTGGAGTGGAGTGGAGTGGAGTGGAGTGGAGTGGAGTGGAGTGGAGTGGAGTGGAGTGGAGTGGAGTGGAGTGGAGTGGAGTGGAGTGGAGTGGAGTGGAGTGGAGTGGAGTGGAGTGGAGTGGAGTGGAGTGGCGTGGCGTGGCGTGGCGTGGCCATGAAGGGGTGTAGAGTGCACTGCAGTGTAAAGTAGTGGAGTGAATTGAATTGGATTGTAGTGAAGTGGTTTGAATTGTAGTGTAATGGACTGCATGCAGGGAGTACAGTAGATTGGGATGGAGTGAAGTGAGGTTGAGAGGAGTAGCTAGAGACGAGTAGAGGAGAGCAAACTTTTCTCATGAGAAATTCATATATTCTTTTTTTCCCTACAGGCTCAAAATTTCAAGCACAGGTTGACGAACAAGAAGTAGACGTTCTTTTTAGCTTCATCCGTGACAACATGACAGTTAAACAAAATTCTGGTCTTGAGATACTTCAAGAAAACCTTCCGAGGGATTTCGATCTTTGTTACGCCCGTGTTTCTGAAAGACGAACATATCCATTCACATCCGAAGGAGACGAACAGTTTACCGTTAAACTGTCTTATGAACACATTGTAAACACACCCACCTCCACTTCTGAAACTACGGTATGATTGTTTTAGCATTAAAATTTTAGTAGAAAGATTCACTCGAATTCTCCAAGTGCTCGAGGGAATACCATGAAGGGAATGACAACAGGGCTCTGGGATTCAGCTACCGCGGTGTACGCAAAATTGGGCAAACCAGGGACCGCGGAGCGTAATTTTGATTGGGGGGGGGGGGGGGGGGGGGGCTAACGACCATCAAATACTGGAAGATCGAGGGGGTTCGGGGACACATGTCCCAGCCCCCCAGCCCCCCCTGCTCCGCGGTCCCTGCAAACTTATTTGTATGTCCAAACTTCACCAAAGTCTAGTTTTGAATTTAGAACAACCTTAAAAAAGCTATACCCAACATTTACTTATCAAGACCTTTAAAAACTCTTTCAAATCAGGTTGACATTCATCTTCAATATGACGAATGGGACAGAATGCTTGAAGATGGAACATGGACCCCACAAAAGATAGTTGACAAAATTCCGCAGTTCATGAAGTGTGCTGGCATATTAGCAAGGTTAGCAGTATTAATTCTTAACCACAACTTATTACCAATTTTGTTCATTAACATATTTCGTTTGTAAAATTTCTAGAATTCTCAAAGCTCCAGAGACCAGTAAGTACATAACGATCGCTAATTGAAACTTTTGAAAAGATTATGTGAACAAGAAAGCTAGAACAATAGATGAAAATCAATCATAGTCGCATGTTTTTTTTTTTCTCAAAAAGAACCCTATACATTTTTTCCCCCAGCTCCTGTTGAAATCCTTGCCCGTGGTCCAATAGCCCAAGAGGCCTACGATACAGCACTCAGAAGTGGAAAAACAAAATACTGTCGTGTTCATGTGGTACTAGTTGGTCAGTCCGGTGCAGGAAAGACAAGCCTTTTAAGATCTTTAAGACGTAAGATATTCCAGTTAATTCAGAATATTTCATGTTCATTTAAAAATTCTTTATTGAAAATACATTATGTAGGACGATCGCCATATATTGTGGCAGATTCATATCTACACTGGCAAGTTACCGTGCAAAAAACTCAGTCATGTCACTATACTCAATTGTAACAAGGAGTTCCTCAATTGACGAAAATGTAAAGAAGACGCAACCATGATAAAGTTGCACATGTCACTTTTCAGCAGAACTAGTACGAGTATAAGCTATTTGAGAGAAGCTGTGCTAGCAAATCCATTTTTTTAAATTAAAATTAAAATTACCACCCCTGGTTCCTGCCATGGATTTTAGAATACCTTGACAAGAACTACAACGAAAAGGAAATATTTAACACTCAATAACTTGCTTATAAATTGTACACTTTAATTTAAGGTGAAAAGTTTAATGCTGAGGAAGACAGCACTGAAGGTGTTAGATTACATCGTTCCCTCTCCAAAGCAGAAGCAGATCTTTGGCACGAGGACGATACATTTGAGAGCTCCCTCACTGATTGCACAGCAAGAGCAGTTGTTGAAAACCTTTCATCATCGTTTAATGGAGTCCGTGAGCTGACATCTGCTCAGGAAGAGGATATAGAAGAGCCCCTTAGCCAAGATCCAGACGAAGAAGTAGACAAACAAAGAAATGGAAGCCGTGTGGAAGAAAATAACAAAAGCTTGGATGTCGAGGAGAGAAGGATGGAAAATGAGCGTGGAATTGCTGTTACAGAAGAATCAGTCGATGAAAAGACAAGCACACCAAGCGATCCAGTACTTTTCCAAGGAAGTAGAAAAGACAATCCGATTCCTGAAGAAGTCTCTGAGAGAGCAACCAACATCCTCCAAAACCCAGAAGATCTAGAAATTCAGGATTGTGTTCATTTAGTTACGCTAGATTTTGCTGGACAGCCAGTGTACAATGCAACACATCCAGTTTTTCTTCCAAAAAAGGCAATATACATTTTGGTAAACAGTCTAGAAAACGAAATACATGCTAAAGCCACACCAATGGTAAAGCATGGATCTTCCTGTCGGAAAGTCGATGATCATTGCCCGATGACAAATATGGACCATCTGGAGTCTTGGTTGTCCTTTGTAGCATCTCTTTTCACCACAGACGGAGATAACGCCCTACAACTTTTACGAATAGGAAATATGGCCTCTAATAGAGAACAGAAAACACCAACCAAAGAAGCAAAGCTTCCTAAAAGATTACCACCAGTGTTTCTCGTGTGTACTCATGCAGACATTCCATTCAAGGGAAACAACGCCGAAGAAATGACTCGAAAGATATTTTCTTATTTGAAACATGACAACAAAGCTCCCGGAGCAAATCACATTGTTCGTGGAATTTACGCCGTAAATAATACAGTTTCGGGAGAAAGCGAAAGCGAAGAAGAATCTGTCGAACACTTAAGAGCTCACATCTATCAAGTTGCTAGAAGCCTTCCACACGTAAATGACGTTATTCCTCTACGCTGGCTTCATTTTGAAAAACAGTTGTCAGATCTTGCAACCAGAGAAAACAAGAAATACATATCGCTGGAGGAAGCAAAGAACGTTGCTGTGAAGTGCAAGATCGCCAATAATAATGAAGAGTTCAATACGGTTTTGAACTACTTGCATGACCTGAAAATCATAATACATTTTGAGGATACAAAGATAGTCATCATTGACACTCAGTGGCTTCTGGACATGATTGTGAAGGTCATCACAGTCCAGCCTGCTGAAGACTGGGAAGACGAGTACGAAGAGCAATGGAAAAGACTTGAGCACGAAGGGATATTGGAACGAGCTCTGATCGACCACGTCTGGGAGAATGAGACCACCGCCAGCTCTTTGCTTATGATAATGGAGAAATTTTCACTTCTCTGCCGCTGGAAAAAGTCAGGTGCTCCAGACATCTTCCTGGTTCCCTCCATGCTGATGAACAGTGATGCCAAATCAGCTAATGATTTGCTAAGCGACCAGAAGACGTCAAGGACTTTAGTTGTACGCTTCAAGAGTGCCCACCTCCCTCTGGGAATCTTTCCTAGACTGCTTGTGGTCATCGCCAACACTTGCAACGAGAAATGGCCTGATTCGCCTCAACCGAAGTTCTACCACAACTTCTGCAGGTTCGTTATCATGGAGTATTTTTTTTAATGATAAACTTATAGAGTAGGTATAGCTTTGCAAGAAAATAGTAATGCTTATTTCAGTAAAAATACTGATTCGGCAAAATGGGCGGAAATCTCACCTTTTTCCTCTAAACGACAGAGAAACCCGTTTAGTACGTGCATTTATTGACCCTTTGTAATAATAAGCCTTTCTTAAATTTTGTAAATCAACATTTCTAAATGTCTCTTAATTCTATTTACAGGTTTTACGATGTTGGCGGCGATGTTGGAGACAGTGGGACGTTCTTCGATTTAGTGGTCACTTCAGATATAAAAACAATCAGCTTCAGCGTCATTAACGAGCAAGGAATCATGGGGCTTCCTCTGAAACAGTTATGTCGCTTCATTGTTGAATTCCTCAGCAGAACACTAAAAGTCATGCGTTCAAGCTTTCCCTGGATGAAAAATGTAGAGTACGAATTTTGTATCCGATGTACACAGTGCTACTCATCATCAGAGCCTTGTAAATGTCATAATGTCAGTGGATGCACACGTGACGCATGTCTTCATTTCATCACAGAAGAGGAGTTACGTAATAAAAGACCTCGTTGCTATGAGATCCGTAACAGTAAGAGCACTTTCTTCGAGGAGGAGATCTACTGTGATTGGTATGACATTCCTAGGCATGCGCATCAGGATGACCAGGAAACGGTAAGCTGGAGTAATGTGCAGTAAGGAATAAGAAATTGGTCTTATGCAGTTAAGCCGCGATTACACGAGTGACTGAGTGACTGAGTGACTGAGTGACTGAGTGACTGAGTGACTGAGTGACTGAGTGACTGAGTGACTGAGTGACTGAGTGACTGAGTGACTGAGTGACTGAGTGACTGAGTGACTGAGTGACTGAGTGACTGAGTGACTGAGTGACTGAGTGACTGAGTGACTGAGTGACTGAGTGACTGAGTGACTGAGTGACTGAGTGACTGAGTGACTGAGTGACTGAGTGACTGAGTGACTGAGTGACTGAGTGACTGAGTGACTGAGTGACTGAGTGACTGAGTGACTGAGTGACTGAGTGACTGAGGGACTGAGTGACTGAGTGACTGAGTGACTGAGTGACTGAGTGACTGAGTGACTGAGTGACTGAGTGACTGAGTGACTGAGTGACTGAGTGACTGAGTGACTGAGTGACTGAGTGACTGAGTGACTGAGTGACTGAGTGACTGAGTGACTGAGTGACTGACTGACTGACTGAGTGACTGACTGACTGAGTGACTGAGGGACTGAGTGACTGAGGGACTGAGTGACTGAGTGACTGAGTGACTGAGTGACTGAGTGACTGAGTGACTGAGTGACTGAGTGACTGAGTGACTGAGTGACTGAGTGACTGAGTGACTGAGTGACTGAGTGACTGAGTGACTGAGTGACTGAGTGACTGAGTGACTGAGTGACTGAGTGACTGAGTGACTGAGTGACTGAGTGACTGAGTGACTGAGTGAATACTATGGCTTTATTTCTATCAGTTTGTGAAAAAAATACGCGTTTCTTTCAAAATTATATTATGCTTACATCATAGGCTCAAGTCGAACTACAATCGCGACCAATCGATGTTCTTCCAGGGATATCAGGTAGTTCAAATGTTATTTCAAAAAAGGTTGTGGGAACCTAAGGGGATATATAGGTGAAAAGCGATAATTCGTTCCAAGACCGAAAGAAATTATGGACAACTATCTAGTCTATCTAAACTGGAATAATCGACGGGTTTAAAATGGCTTTGTCTACTATAAGAAACATTTATTATCTATACATTAACCTCTGTGTTCTTGACTGGAATAATAATAATAAAATAATGATAAGGATTACCAATCATTCCAGCCATTTCTATGTTTTCTGAGATACAGCTCATTTAAAGAGGCGGAGGAAAAATGTAGTGTCGTGTATTGAAAAATGGAAACCAAATAACTCGCCATGATCGAAGATCTTCATCCAGTAGTGGGGTTGGTTTTGGCATAGTCGGCTTGAAGGCCAACGAAATTAAAATTTATTAGACACTTTGTCTTGTAGTGACTTGCCTACCATCGCTTTGGCTTCGACAATCTTTTTTTGTAATAGTTTTTATTACAGTAATATATAGATTTAGGCACTGCCTAAAAGCGGAGCTCCCATAAATAGTATATTTAGTGCTAAAAACGTGACAATTGCGTGACGCGGCATAACGCTGGTTATAGCGTTACCACTTCGTTAGATTTTACCTGAATCCAGAAGGAAAAACTAAAAGAAAAACCATTATTTTAAGCCTTCAAAAGCCTTAGACAACTTTTCAATTCGAAGAATAATAATTATAGATTGTAGAACATATGAATACATGTATAGAACGAAGGATTTTATTCAGCAAATCTGAGTAATCAAAGTTGTAAGTTTTTTAGGTGGAAAGTAAACTACACTGAAAATTGTCGAAAAATATTACTGATAAGCTTAAGCTTACATTCACTTGAACTTCACACGTAAAAAGAGACATATTCATTAATGCAAGATAATAATTTTCTTTGTTAGTAAGTTGGTCTTTGAAAAGTATTTTTTTTTTAGATTTATTCTTAACTTTATTATCGAGCGAAAAATCTTACAAAAACATAAGCTTATCCATAAAAAAAAAAAACAAGCTCATCATTTTTGCGATTGTGTAATAGTAATAGCTGGAAAAGCCCGATAAATAGCAAATATTTGGTGTGATATGTATTCCTTTTTCATATTTCATTCAACATTAGAATAAATTATCTATAAAAATGTCAAAATATTCATGATTATGAAACTTGAATCTTGTTTTGACTTCGCGTAAGGTTCGCTGGCCGTCAAATATATTTTTTCAAAGAACCAAGTCTTTTTACTAAGTCTTAGTGTTTTTTCTTGAAATGGGATCAAAAACAAATAATCAAAGCTTCAAATATCGCTTTTTTGGTTCACAAGTAATGAAGAAAAAGATGATAAAAATCTAGAATGCAGTAAAAACGACAAACTATCCAAGTTTCTCTGACAATGTTTGCCGAACCAACGTCCTTGGCTTGTCTGAGAGTTTCTTCAGCTAGTTTACACATTTCTTGTCGATTTTTTACGAAATATTAGTTAAAATGAATGAATTTACCTTCTATGAAGTGTTTTCTACGGAACTGAAATATCATTCTTGCAGTATAATCAGGTTTTTCTGGTCTACAGGCCACTTTTTCTCTCACTGAAGTTTCAGTCACGAAACTTAATTCATCGTAAGATTAAGAATCTTCCCTCGCTTTCCCTCGCTAAATCTTCTTTAACAAGTCGCTAAAGTCAAAAAATTGTTTTTGTTCACTTTAAGACAGACATGACTTCGATTAAACGTATTTTTCGCATTGCAAAAATAAGAAAAAAATACTTCTTGATCCATCTTTGACTACATTATTGCAATTTTTTCTGTGCATTTATGAGTAAGCAAAGCGCGCGGGAACCCTGTGCAAAGTGGTACATGGACGGATGTACGTATGTATGTATGTATGTATGTATGTATGTATGTATGTATGTATGTATGTATGTATGTATGTATGTATGTATGTATGTATGTATGTATGTATGTATGTATGTATGTATGTATGTATGTATGTATGTATGTATGTGTGTGTGTGTGTGTATGTATGTATGTATGTATGTACGTACGTACGTACGTACGTATGGACAAATCAAGCCATGAAAAATCAACTCGATGGGTTACCATTTTTTCTTAAGTATGGTGCTCCGCTTATTATTATTATTATTATTATTATTATTATTATTATTATTATTATTATTATTATTATTATTAATAATAGGTTTGGGTAGCAATGAAAATGAAAATCGCCCCAGTAAGAGGACCTCTGCTTCTGAAAATATCTATGAATAATTAGCAGTTATTCGCCGAAGGCGAAGTGATTATCGATGAATATTTACCGAGCGGCGAGTCTTCGAGCTGCGAGGTAAATATTCATCGATAATCACTTCGCCTGAGGTGAATAATTGTTTTAGTACTGCTGACAGCCATTTTGTCCGAAAAGGTGATTATCGGCTGATAATCCGAGATAGAAAACCAATCAGATCGCGCGATTTCGTATAATCACCTTTGTATTTATACTAATCGTTATTTTTATTTACTCTGTTACTGTTTCACTAGTCGACCCACCTACTCACTTTAATATTTCTTTCGTCGAATTCATTCTTCCTTCTTTCTTACATTTTTGTTTGCATCTTTGTTCAATTTTAGCTGCTTCTTGCAAAGATTTGGAGATTTGTTTTGGAGATAAAAGTATTGCAACTATTGACACCAATGAAGCGGCTTCAAAAGTTGCAGATTTACTAAAGCTGGACAAGACTTCATTGGAGGATCCACCGGATGACATTGTGGTGAAATGTAGAGAACTCTGTTCTTACTTGAAAAGCAAAGAGAGGGAGGATATTGTAAAGCAAATAAGGGATGTGCTTCCAAGTGGAATGACAGGTTAGTGAAATAGGAATCACATTGTTATTATCTGTCTCTGTCTCCGTCTTTCTGCCTCTGCCTCTGCCTCTGCCTCTGCCTCTGCCTCTGCCTCTGCCTCTGCCTCTGCCTCTGCCTCTGCCTCTGCCTCTGCCTCTGCCTCTGCCTCTGCCTCTGCCTCTGCCTCTGCCTCTGCCTCTGCCTCTGCCTCTGCCTCTGCCTCTGCCTCTGCCTCTGCCTCTGCCTCTGCCTCTGCCTCTGCCTCTGCCTCTGCCTCTGCCTCTGCCTCTGCCTCTGCCTCTGCCTCTGCCTCTGCCTCTGCCTCTGCCTCTGCCTCTGCCTCTGCCTCTGCCTCTGCCTCTGCCTCTGCCTCTGGCTTTGTCAGCTTTAATGATGTAGAGCTTTTCTTCTAAACAGAGGTTGCATTTTTTGGAAATATTATTGTATGGGCTTGCTGGGGTGATAACTGGCTGACCAGTTGTTGATAGTGTAGTTTTTCTTGTCGTATTCAAGTTTCCAGATATGTTTTGAGAGTACAGTGCGGTTGGCGTATTTCTGTTTCGAAATGATAGCTTATGCTGTGTGTACCGTTGCTTGAATGTGTGTTTTGTCAGTCCGATGTAGTTCTTTCCTGTTGTGTCTTCATCTATAGTTACTTGGGCATGTAGACTAGGCTGGTTGAAAGGCAGTTGTCTTGTGGACACTGTTCTTTTTTTCTGCAGTTGCAAATGTTCTGGGAGGAGGTGGTGGTGATGTTGCTGGTTATTTTCTTGTTGTGCTTATTGATTATGGTTGCCATATTTTCCATACAGCTGTAGCTGACTTAACCGTTGTTCTTGTTGAAGAAGTAGAACTTGTGTTTTTTGGGGAAGGGATTCTGAATAATGTTATGAAAGGTTTTGCAGACGTTAGTTTGGACGTTTTTGATGTATGGAGGGTTTACCAAGTTATATTCCTGCATGGATAGAGAGGCAACAACAGCATGTTTGACGTCACAATGGGAAGCTTTGACGGAGCAAAAGTATTTGAGCTAGTCGGACTTTTCATCCTGAACTATTTATGCGACAAGCATAGAAAGGACAACATAGGACTATACAGGGACGACGGACTCGCAAACTTTAAGAACACCACAGGCGTACAAACAGAAAGAATAAAGGAGGAGTTAACGAGACGCTTCAAAGAACACGACCTAAATATCACAATACAAACCAACCTGGGAGTAGTAAACTACATTGATGTTACATTTAACTTGACAAAAGAATCATACTACCCTTACAGAAAGCCAAACGACGAGCAGCTTTACATCAACACGAAATCTAACCACCCACCTACCATTATTAGACGGCTATCCGAAGTCATCAATCGTAGGATATCAGACATCTCATTATCATGTAATAAAGAAGCATTTTACAGAGCCAAGCCACTCTACGAAAAAGCTCTAAAATCCAGCGGATTCACGGAAAACCTTTACATACGACAACCGCAACACATCGGCGCCCACAAGAAAAAACAGAAAGAGGAAACTCGGCATGTACAGCCATATGCAGAAATTCTGAACGTTTTGTATACAGCTATTTCAAAAAACGTTGAATACTGAATACAGCATACTGAATAGTGCATTCCAACACCAAAATGCATTGTGGGTCATGTAATATTGTCTAAAGTAAATGAATGATAATAATAGTTTTATGTTTAGTGCATTCCATCCGAAGCAATATACTTGCTACATAAAGAGAACAAATCGCTGAATTTTACTTGTTATTTCAAATGCATAAGACCCACGATGCCCTCTGGTCTTTTATTGAGTTTGTTTTTCATCTTCCAACTCTTTAGGTCCTCTTGGTGATGGAAGTCTTTTAGTTAAAAACATGGATTACAATTCTAAACAAAGAATATCACGAGCATTAACAGGCAAGTCAAATTCTTCCTTGTGTTGATGGTGATGATATTGTGGCGGTGGTATCTTTGTTGATAATGGTGATGGTGGTGGTGCTGGTGGTAGTAATGGTATGGTTGGTGACTGTGTTGGTGCTGGTGTTGGCATACTGTGACTTTGTTGGTAATTGTTGTATTGAATGTTGCATCATGCCATGATAATTTTGCTTTGAACAGATTATTTAATACATTTGTATATTGTGTTTTTAGGTAAAGAAGAATGGAAAGCATTTGCTGAAAACTTAGAAGTATCGAAAGATGACATTGCGTATTACGATAAAAGAGTAGAGAACCCCGTTTGGGTCATTTTGGACAAGTACTGTGGGGACATGACAGTGCAGGAGCTTTACGTTCGTATAGTAGAAAGTGGTGCCAACGCAACTGCTGATAACCACCTGTAAACACGGTGACACATGTCAGATAGTACAGAGACTTGCGTTCGTATAGTAGAAAGTGGTGCCAATGCAATTGCTGATAACCATCTGTAAACACGGTGACACATGTCAGATAGTGAAGAGACTTATAGGTTCGTGTAGTAGAAAGGGATTATAATTGTCTTGACTTCACGTAACTATAAATATTTGAAAAAATCACATATGCATTTAAGGTAAATTTTAAATTTTTTGAATTTTTTGAATTTTTTATTGCGATAGCGAGAGCTTAGCTTGTATACGTTGCTTTGCTCGTTGAAATATAAATTAGCAAAATGAGATTTTCCGTAACAACTGAAACTCAAATCTAACGAAAAAATAAAAAAATAAATAAAAAGTTCTTCCGGCTTGGATTTTTATTTTTGTCTCATGGACACTCCGTAGGAGTATCTGTGAGTATATGAAATCACTTTTGCATTTGCATAAAAAAACTGTGTAACAATAGTCTATTGCTCAAATATTCCTCCAGACTGCTTTGCGAGCTCAGTTAGCTCCTGATTCAAGGCTCATCGTAGTTTATAGAAGTTTCCAGCCTAGTGTACTATTAACCATTAACTAGATTCAGGCACTCAAAGATGATAGGTAGTATTCTCTGCTTGAACAATCGAGGGTTAGTAGCAAAATAAGGTTTGAAATCAGAATAACATAACAAATTGTTTCGCCGTTAATTTCACTCGTTAACTTCCCGGGGGGGGGGGGGGGGGGTATTCCCCTATATTTGCTATACGGGTATGTGCCGCCCGATAGGGTATGGTTTTTTGGCTTTTAGGTATGGGGTAGGGTATCATTTTTTTACAATTTGTCTGGGGAAGGGGAAGGTTTTTGTCTGGGATAGGGTATCTTTTTGACATTTTTTCCGGGATAGGGTTATGTTTTAGTTGTTTTAGCCTGGAAGGCTAGGTTTTCTGCCGGCACGAAAAATAACGATTTAAATTCAATTAAACAATTGCCAAATAGTTGTTGAAATCTATTGAATAATCGTTTTTTGCATGTCAAAAAAATGTAGGTTTAGTCTGGGGTAGGGTATATGAAATCAAAATTCTAGGTCTGGGATAGGGTCAGGGTTTTGAGGACCTGGCGGTACACCCCCATCCAAGTTGGGGTGGTAGTACCCCCCCCCCCCCCCGGGGTTAACTTCGTCCTACATAATTGTTTATTTTTATTTTTGCGATTCTCACATGCTCTGGTTTAATTCAATATTCTATAAAGAACCTGAAGGGCCTCAAATACTGCTATAAATAACAATGAATAATATAAGACATGCTTAATTTTATGCTTTTAACTCAATAATATTTCTGGTAAGCATGCCATTTGACTCGCGTTCAGTCATATATTGTCGTTTGACATCGTCGAACTCTGAAATTAAACCCATATCCTAAGCGTTGGACTATAGAGAATTTTCGTCGAATAGAATGGCCAGTGATGCAAACACATTTGGTCAGTACAAAGAGGACAAAGACAATAACAATTCTGAAGGAATCAGTCGTTGGTTTTACTATTTATTAAAATGAATCCTTCTCGATTAAACAACATTCATTTCTCGAACAAGCATGGCAAGTCTAACAAACCACTTGACAGGACACAGGTATCCCATATTTATTTTGTGGTAGTGGGCAGAGTAGTGGGCATATCCGTGAGTCGTCTCATTGAGACCTTTGATTGAATATATTTGTTATGCCAAAAACCGGCCAACCAGAAAGCGAGGCCCAGCCAGACAAAAAGTTAAATGGGGGAGGGGGAAGGCGATAATAATTCTGTACCCTGGTATCTTTACATTTTTTGAAATTTATCAAAAGATATATTCCATTAACATTTTGAATTACAATTGCAGGCAAAATAAGAAGAATGAAGATTACAAATTTAATAATGTCATTTAATAAGCATTAAAACACTTTTGCTTACTATGGGGAACCCCCTACGCAAATATTTTGACTTATTCGAAATATTTCTCGGAACTGTCGTTACAGCAATTAATTTATGTAAAAAAAATATTTTTTGGGGGTTTCAAACCTTAAGTTTGTAGAATATACACAATTTTTTTGCTTGTTTATAGTTTAAATGTATGTTGAAAACATGTGATTGGTAGCAAAATATCTCAAGAAACAAGATTATCGAAGCCAAATGGTTTCCATATTGGGAAAAAGAAAGACGAAGCAATGTTGCTTCCGAGTCCTCGATCAGTCTCAAACTCCAGTAAGTTGTTTTCATTTCGAATTAATGTCAAATTGTTTTGCAAAAATCTTAGATTATTGTTTTTATTTATGACATTATTGAGATATTGAGATATTGAGTGCCTCTGATCTTTGAGAAGAATGTATCTTAGTCTATTTTAATAACCTACGTCGTGTAGCCCTGAACATCGATAACAAACCTTGAATTATTTTTGTGCTTGCCTAAACAAAGATCAAAAGAAAAATCAGTATTGACAGCACCTATTATTATCGACTATCAAACTCTAACAATAATAAAAACTTGTCAGACATGCACATCGTACAAGGAAAAGGATTTCCTCAACTTAAGAAGCTACTCTTTTAATCCGGCAAAGGACTCAAGATCCGAAAATTCAGATAAGCTTGTTATTGTTATCGCTAAATCACCGAGTCGAAACTGAGAAGAACTGCATTGCGAAGGTTCTTCTGGCAGCCGCTATATAAAAGTCTCCTTTCGAGCCTCAATATTTTGAAAACTGGGGTACCGACTGATTAGTTTTGAAATCTTGACAAGCAGCCGTTGAAATGCCAGAATTCGCAGAATGTTGAGAATTTCTGAGTAATTTTTGATATAAACTTACCACAAGGTCAATCCGGATTGTTTTTTTTATGTAGAATGTTTCAATGCAAATATTCTTCTACATATTTATTGATAAATTTTTGCCTTCTGGATGACTATTGATAACTTTTTAATTTAAGTTTAATCCAGATATATTTCGGATTATAAAGTTCATGATTTTAAAATTAACAATTAATCAAATTAATATATGTAAATTACTAATCATGACATTATAGACTTGATTTCGTTACCGTTACCAGTAACTAATGGTTTGGGGGGCTATACTGTGGAATCTGAGTTTCAATCTCTTTTGTTTCAAAATTCCCAGCCTCCGGATCCTCCCCCAGAATATGGGAGAGTATCTATAACTAGTTATTTTACAAAATTATTTGATAGCTTCACCCAAACTGTTGCTTGAAAACATTGCTGCCCTCCTTGAAATCCACAAAGCCCTCAGCCCAACCTATACATTATAATAAGTTGTGGGTACCAGGTTAGAATTTTCTACTTTTTCTTTAAGGAAGTAAATTGATTTAATGCCCATAATGAATTTTGGTAGTAGTTGAGTTTAAAAGTTCCATTTGGGCCAAACTAAAGTTTGTGTACAACTGGTAGACATTTCTTTGTAAGAAATGAGTTAGGATGCCAATTTTTGTCTTCTCTGGTTCAGTTTTGGTTTACATTTTGTGTTTTACCCTCTGGAAAATAGCTTAACTTCACAGGAAAGACTCCCCCCATCATTATTTGTAAATTTCTATTTTGTTAATTTTTAACATACACCTAATAAGAACATTGTCACATCAATTAGAAAAATAACAAAATATAAAATAGGAATTGATTAGAATTATTATTATTATTTTTCATTTTAAAGCTCCCTAGATTGATACAAGTACAGTAGTGGACTAGCAAAGCTTGGTAGTCTAGCCATTTCATTCAGGCATAGTCATTGTAAATGTAAGGCCTTATGAGGTTATCAATAAAATAATAATAATGATGATGATGATAATAATAATAATAATAATAATAATAATAATAATAAGTAACAGGATAACAACACTTCAGAAATCCGCAAAAGGGGGGGGGGGGGGATAAAAGAAAGAAATAGAAAACGTCAAGCAGCATTGTAACATTAGGTTAAAGGTTTTGGTTAGGTTTTGAAATGTCAGTTTGACCCTACTAGTAATTTTACCAGGGAAAAATCATATTATATCAAATTTTTCTGAGGTTAAAATAAAATAATAATAATAATAATAATAATAATAATAATAATAATAATAATAATAGATTTTTATTCGTTATGCACTGCGATGAAAATGTATCTTTTAAAAATTCTAGAAAACCTATTAGTGAAAAACTGTTGCCATGTAAACGTTAATCATCTGGTGGTTAAGTTATAACCACCAAAATATGCTCAATGAAATTGCAATACTGGAGTCACATGAGAACACTGTAAACCCTGTACAGCTCAGCTAATTAGTATTAATTTTGTATTGGATTTATAGAATACTAATTAGCCTAGTCCGTGATTGTATATCCCATACAATATTGTCAGGAATATTGTATCTATTACTTAAAAGTAACAGAATTATTGAATGAATTATGTTTTTTTATTTCTTTGCAGGGATAGAATTATTATTCTGTTGAGTGGTTTTCATCAATAACAATTTTTTATCAGTCTACTTCGGTTTAGAACATTTTTTGCAAGCTTACATAAATAAACAAGGAAGAAACTGCAGCAATGGTAAGATAAAATCAGTGATTTTGATTTTTTTGATACTCAGGGATTTCATTAAAGAAGCCGGCCATCAGGAAACTCTGGTGTAACTTGCTGCCAAAGAGCTACTTTTGTGATTTCACATCCCAATCGTGTTGCCCCTTTATTGACTGAGTGAGAGCCCCCTAAATTTATGTAAACCTACTTAAAATTTTAGTGAAATCCCTGGATACGTTTGATGCTAATTTTACAATTATGCAAGGTTCAATATAAATTGTACTATTGATCTATTTCTTTGAAGAATTTAGATGAACATTGGATAACTAAAGTTGGTGTCTCAGATCAAAAGGTGGTTAGCTATGTCATAGGAAGAGGTCGTCGAACAATTAACAGACTTATGAGAGAGACATCAACTTCCATCCAATATTTTAATGATACCAAAGAATTTATTATAGTGGGAGACGAAGAAAATCGTCATGTAGCAAAACTCAAACTGAAGGAAGTTATTGTAAGTAAAACAACATGTTTTTTTCTGAATAAGATTAAAACTTACCAAATACATAAAAGACTAAAAAGCATTGAAACGTTTAAAAAAGGCATCAAAACCTTGCTTTTTCGTGATGCATTTGAAAAGATCGGAAAATAAGAACCATTTATACTGCATACAGTGCCATTGAACTGCTGGAAATGGCACTATATAAATATAGAAGATGCACAATCATCAGCGCGCGCCTGCACAATAGACCATTTTCGAGATGCGCGAGCGCTTTCAAAAAAATCGGCGTAGACATGAAAAAAAGGCATTTTCGGGCAAGATCACGCGCGCTATTGACTCTGCCCGAAAATGCCTCGAGATCATGTTTGCGCTTGCGATATTTTTGAAAGCGCTCGCGCATCTCAAAAATGGTCTATCCATTTCTTGTTCATAGATATCTAACCAGTAAGAGCGCGCCTTATAACGTGGCTATGGCATTTTCCCCATTCGTTGAACTAGCAATAAGACTTGGAACCAAGTTTCAGTATAAACTTTAGCAAAAGTATCACGGAAACAAACAATATTCAAACTGAAGAGTTCGAAAAACCTGTACCAAAAGATTGTACAAAAAACGATTGAAATATCGTACCGTGCAAATGTACTGAATAACGACGTGTTCTATTTCTAAACGTCATATCTATCATTCTGTATTCTGGTATAACATAGTTTTCAGCTAACCAAAGCGCACTCGTCAAAAATTATATGAATAGAAAGAAAAAAAATGTCGTTAAATGCAAATGTCCTTAAATGCCCCTTGGGTCGGCATTTTTACTGTGCAACCCTTGGATTTCTTTGCAGCTAAAGCGATCTCTTAGTTCTACAGCTCTTTTCTTACTATTTAAAATAGAACACTAAAAACATTCCGATAATTATTGCATTATCCACGATATTTATGCATACATAACTATATAAAGAATCTGTTTTCTAAATAATGCGTATGTAAATATACATAATATTTAATTTGGGTTATGCAGTCCATCAAAACCAACACCTACACCAACACCACTACCACCAATTATTTTTTAGTTTGATTAGGCATTAAATTTGTTTGTCCATTGTTTTACATTTTAGAATAATTACCTACAAACTCAAATGGTTTACTACAAACATAGCTGGAGAGATCCGTTCGTTGATTCAAATGGTTCAGGCTTCGTGCTAGAGCCTGTAGGTATGACTTATCATAAAGTCGTAATGAAGGATCCATTCAATAAGGTAGGTTAATGCGCATGCCACTAAACGATTACTTGATTCAAGATTACTTAGGCCCAGTTCAGACGTCGAACTTTTGCCGCGTCAAATCTAATTAACTTTGAGGCCAGCGGCTTAGAAAACGTCGAGAACTTATATATAAGACATAGATACGTGCTGAGTTTGGTCTACATAAAATTTACTAGTTTAAGAGAAAACAGCGCTTGACCTCAAAGGCAATTAGATTTGACGCAGCAAAAGTTCGACGACTGAGCTGACTGAACTTTTTTGAATTGACCTTTTTTCAATTCTTTTTATTTGATTTTGCTCTCTTTTTTACTTTTACATTCCATTTTATCTTGTCTCTGCTTTTCATTTCATTATGTCCCTTCTCATTCCTTTATGTTTTCTCTTTTAGCTTAATAAGCCTTTCCCTTTTTTTCTTATCAGCTTTTTTTTTTCTATCGAACTTGTCTTGTCTAGCTACTATAACTCCTATTTTAATGAGATTGTCCAAAATAAAAATCCTTATTCATCTGAGCTTTTTATTGATTTTTATCATTTCCAGGATCCCAGTCAAAGCACTGACTACAGTAGTTTTTCAAGTCAAATGTTCAACGTTTTACAGTCGATACACGAAGAAAGAAATGACGATGTGATAAACAACATATGGTCTCACTTCGGGCACATATACTTATCGAACGTAAACCTTGGTATGTGTTATTTAAGAATGTTGTATCGTATTGGAACACACTGGTTTTGGGCCATTGGACCCTTTGCACTCACCTCTTGAAAGAACTTGCTTATTTGATCTTAGATTTGTGTCTTCTAAGGTTCTGATCGAAATATATGGTGTGCTGTTGATGTGAAACTATGGAGTTTTGGTCTGTTACGTTGTATCTTTTTCAAGATCTGTGCCACCAATTGGCCTCGAAATTTATGTCCATTCATGATGTTGATGCTTAACGAAGTGTATGCTTCTTGTTTTCCATTTTTCCTCCCACCACCATCCTTCCTTACCCAATTCATTCCTTCCATCCAATCCTCTTCCTTTTTCGATTCCCTGCATTCTAAAATTCATTTTTGGGACTCGAAGTACTTCGTCTTCCCTTTCAGATGAAACAACCGCTGAATTCGATGCACAAGAACTGTTGAGGCACGTAAAATGGGATGACACTTCGAACGCAACAAAATGGCGAACAAAATTTGCAGGAGGTATAGCGGTTGATGGTATCGAATCCCACAACCTGAAGGAATGGATGACAAATAGAACTGAAAAGGGTTTTCCGTTTATGCGTTACGAATTTGTGTACTTCACGCCGTCTGGTAGAGGGATTCGGGTAAAGGTTGGTATAATATGATACTTGTAGACTGCAGTAAAATAGATTATCTATGATTATTGGAAATTTGAGAACTTTTGATTCATATACTTCTTGAGAAATTATTTTTCAATGTTTTTTTCTTTATAAAAAGATATAACTGGTACCAAGTCTTACAAACAACTAACCAAACATAAACAAAAAAATAAGATAGATAGTTTATTTCTAAAAGCCTTGCGACTTACAGGGTTGAATTACGCTAATATTTACAAGTATAAAAACTATAAGAAACTAAATAAATGCAAAAAATATTAAATATATACTAAACTTGAATAAGGAAATGAAGATATATACGCTAAATCGATAAAAGCTTAAAAAACAAACATACAACACTAACATACCACAAACAAACAAATGAGCATTATGATGATCATAATGAAACAAACAGCAACAGTTGACTAATGTTATCCTACATTATTGACATTTATTTGTTTTGTTACACACTTTTTGTTTCAGATATTTCTCGCATTTGATGTCACAAATAATACGGTGACCTGCAGAAATATCCCAAAATGTGAACCAGTGGCCAATATGATAAAAAGCTCTGATAACTATCCTTATTTTTATCTTTGTGGATCTACTGTCAAGAGAGCTTTAGTAAACGTATTTCAGCCTGCAGAGGAACTGGACTTTCGTTTTATCATCGCTGCAGGTAAACTAAAGTAAAGAATAGGAGTACAGTGCAGTGCGTGCAGTGCGTGCAGTGCGTGCAGTGCGTGCAGTGCGTGCAGTGCAATTGAGTGGAGTGTCAGATTGCAGTGCAGTGCAGTGTAGTACAGTGGAATGCAATGCATGCATTGCAGTGGAAAGGAGTGGAGTGGAGTATAGAGCAGAACAAAGTAGAGCAGTCCTCATGAAATATTACCATTCTCGTCGACAGGCTCAAAATTTCAAACACAGGTTGATGAAAAAGAAGTAGAAGCACTTTTTAACTTTATTCGTGACAGCGTGAGAATTATACCAAATTTTGGTCTTGAGTTACGTGATGATAACCTGCCAAGTGATTTCGATCTTTGTTACTCCCGTGTTTCTGAAAGACGAACATATCCATTCACATCCGAAGATGACGAACAATTCACCGTTAAACTTTCCTATGAAAAAATGGTTAATACCTCTGAAACTACCTCTGAAACTACCTCTGAAACTACGGTAAGTTGTTTTAGCATTAAGGACTTTCCCTAGTATGTCAGCCACGTAGCTGAAGGAACTAGCGACGTTAAATATAGTTATTTTGCCTTTACTCATTTAGAGAAGTGTTTTTTCTGGACCCTTAAACATTGTTAATTATTTGCAGGGCTCGAGTTCGAGAGACCGTATGGGAAAATTGAGCAAACTTTTTCGTTATCTAAGACATGCACCGATTAATTTCGAATAATTTTCATTTCATACCGAACTTAGCAAAGGAATGGCTTTTTCTAGTGTCCTCTTTTCTAGATTCAAAATTCATTGATCAAGACTTTCTTTTAAAAATCCTTTGAAATCAGGTGGACATTCATCTTAAATATGACGAATGGGACAGAATGCTTGAAGATGGAACATGGACTCCACAAAAGATAGTTGACAAAATTCCTCAGTTCATGAAGTGCGCTAGCAAATTAGCAAGGTTAGCCTATCAATCATAAACCAGAAGATTTCCGTCATAATTATATATAAATGAAAAATAATCTTCTTTGGTTAAAAGTTTTCCTTTGTAATATTTCTAGGATCCTTAAAGTTTCAGGGACAAGTAAGTCAGACAATGTTCAGTAATTTTTTATTTAAAATTTAATTTAACAGTAGAGCCAACGTAGTCGACCTCATGTCATATTCATTAAAAAATGGATTTTTTTCAGCTCCTGCAGAAATCCGTGCCCGTGGCCCAAAAGCCCAAGAGGCCTACGAGATAGCACTCAAAAGTGGCCAAGCAAAATACTGTCGTGTTCCTGTAGCACTAGTTGGTCAGTCCGGTGCAGGAAAAACAAGTCTTTTACGATCTTTAAGACGTAAGATATTCTATTATATATTAATTACAGAGTATTTCTAGTTTATTTACAGTATTTCAAAATCTATAGCCGGGTCCAGGGGTAACAATTAAGAGAGATTGGCTTATACAACCTCTCTAAAATGAAATTGAAAAAGTTTACAAATTTCTGCTGAAAAAAAATCATATCAAGTCTACCCCTACCTATGAGTTTAACCGCATCAGTGATTAAGCTAGGATTTGTAATGTAGGTCCCTATCATATTTTATGGGATTCTATATCACGTTCTTTCGTGAGCAAGGGGTTTAGTGCAATAATAAAAAATGAAGCTCTCGGGTCGCGGGACGCAAGCCAATTGCCAAAATGTATCAGTTTCTGTTATTTTCTTTTTTTGGCGTAAAAATGCACGATTTCTGCGTTAACGCTAACTCTGAACATGGTTGCGCCTTATTTACATTTACAGTATCTATTGATACTTCGGAATAATGAAATTCACCGAATAATTGGACATGCATAGCACTATACGCAGTAAATTCGGCAAGATAATTGGACACGTATAGCGTTATACGAGACAATTAAAAAAAATAAAAAAAACAGCTCCCACGGTGTCAAAATCATCCATGAAAAATAAGAAAGAATAGAATTCAGTTAAAGGGAAGAAAGAAGAGAAGACAAGGAAGGATGGCAAGAAAAATAGGAAGGGTTGAAAATTGAGCTGAAGGGGTTTAGGCGTCATTTTCTACTGCAAATTACGTTGATGCAAGCATGTTTGTCAATTGAGGTTTTCCTTTTAGGTCAGAATTGAGTTCTGGAACACATTACTATTGTACGATAACTTTGCAAAGGGTTTGTGTAGACATGGAACTGCAACAATGTATGGCAATTTTTCGAATTCCTTCATGATGTATTTTTCAATAAATATCATTTTTGATAAGAAATGCAACGACAAGAAGTTATCTAATAAATTATACACTTTAATTTAAGGTGAAAAGTTCAATCCTGGGGAAGACAGTACTGAAGGCGTTAGATTACATCGTTCCCTCTCAAAAGCAGAAGCAGATCTTTGGCACGAGGACGATACGTTTGAGAGCTCCCTCACTGATTCAACAGCAAGAGCAGTTGCTGAAAACCTTTCGTCATCTTTTAATGGAGTCCGTGAGCTGACATCAGGTCAGGAAGATGATAAAGAAGAGCCCCTTAGCCAAGATCCAGTCGAAGAAATAGATGAACAAAAAATAGGAAGCCGTGTGGAAGAAAATAACAAAAGCTTTGATGTCGATGAGAGAAGGATGGAGAATGAGCGTGGAATTGCTGTTACAGAAGAATCAGTCGATGAAAAGACAAGCACACCAAGCGATCCAGTACTTTTCCAAGGAAGTAGAAAAGACAATCCAATTCCTGAAGAAATCTCTGAGAGAGCAACCAACATTCTCCAAAACCCAGAAGATCTAGAAATTCAGGATTGTGTTCATTTAGTTACGCTAGATTTTGCTGGACAGCCAGTGTACAATGCAACACATCCAGTTTTTCTTCCAAAAAAGGCAATATATATTTTGGTAAACAGTCTAGAAAACGAAATACATGCTAAAGCCACACCAATGGTAAAGCATGGATCTTCCTGTCGGAAAGTCGATGATCATTGCCCGATGACAAATATGGACCATCTGGAGTCTTGGTTGTCCTTTGTAGCATCTCTTTGGACCTTAGACGGAGTCTCGGTCATTGATGATAACACCCTAAAACTTTTACGAAAAGGAAATATGGCCTCTAATAGGGAACAAAAACCACCAACCAAAGAAGCAAAGCTTCCTAAAAGATTACCACCAGTGTTTCTCGTGTGTACTCATGCAGACACTCCATTCAAGGGAAACAACGCCGAAGAAATGACTCGAAAGATATTTTCTTATTTGAAGCACGACAACGACGCTCCCGGTGGAAACCACATTGTTGGTGGAATTTACGCCGTGAACAATACAGTTTCGGGAGGAAGCGAAAGCGAAGAAGGATCTGTCAAACACTTAAGAGCTCACATCTACCAACTTGCAAGAAGCCTTCCACACGTAAATGACGTTATTCCTCTTCGTTGGCTTCATTTTGAAAAACAGTTGTCAGATCTTGCAACCAATGAAAACAAGACTTACATTCGGCTAGAGGAAGCAAAGGACGTTGCTGTGCAGTGCCAGATCACCATTAATACTGAAGAGTTCAATACAGTTTTGAACTACTTGCATGATCTGAAAGTTATAATACACTTTGAGGATACAAAGATAGTCATCATTGACATTCAGTGGCTTCTGGACATGATTGTGAAGGTCATCACAGTCCAGCCTGCTGAAAACTGGGAAGAAGAGTACGAAGAGCAATGGAAAAGACTTGAGCACGATGGGATATTGGAAAGAGCTCTGATCGACCACGTCTGGGAGAATGAGAATACCGCCAGCTCTTTGCTTATGATAATGGAAAAATTTTCACTTCTCTGTTGCTGGAAAAGGTCAGATGCTCCAGACATCTTCCTCGTTCCCTCTATGCTGATGAACAGTGATGCCAAATCAGCTAATGATTTGCTAAGCGACCAGAAGACGTCAAGGACTTTAGTTGTACGCTTCGAGAGTGCCCACCTCCCTCTGGGAATCTTTCCTAGACTGCTTGTGGTCATCGCCAAGACTTGCAATGAGAAATGGCCTGATTCGCCTCAACCGAAGTTCTACCACAACTTCTGCAGGTTCGTTATCATGGAATATTGTTTTTGAATGATAAACTTATAGAATCGGTATAGCTTGGCAAGAAAATATTTATGCAAATTTCAGGAAAAATACTGATTCGGCAAAATAGGCGGAAATTTCACCTTTTTCCTCTAAACGGCAGAGAAGACCGTTTAGTGCGTGCATTTATTGACCCTCTGTAATTATTAGCCTTTCCTAAATTTTGAATATTGTTGAAAATCAACATTTCTAAATTTGTCTTAATTCTAATTACAGGTTTTACGATGTTGGCGATGTTGGAGACAGTGAGAAGAGCTTCGATTTAGTGGTCACTTCAGACATAAAAACAATCAGCTTAAGCGTCATTAACGAGCAAGGAATCATGGGGCTTCCTCTGAAACAGTTATGTCGCTTCATTGTTGACTTCCTCAGCAGGACACTAAAAGTGATGCGTTCGAACTTTCCCTGGATGAAAAATGCAGAGTACGAATTTTGTATCCGATGTCCTAAGTGCTACCAATCATCAGCGTCTTGTGAACATCATAATGTCAGCGGATGCACACGTGACGCATGCCTCCATTTCATCACAGATAAGGAGTTACGTAATAAACAACCTCGTTGCTATAGGAAGCATACCAGTAAGAGCACTTTCTTCGAGGAGGAGATCTACTGTGATTGGTTTGACGTTCCTAGGCATGCGCATCAGGATGACCAGGAAGCGGTAAGCTGGAGTAAACCACCCCAAAAAGCAATATGCTTTTATAATTCCACCACCATCAGGCGGTAAATAATGACTGGTCCCTAAGCACTCACGTCAACCTGTCACAAAATAATGCACGTTATGGAATACGTCACGGAATAGAATTCATCACGCTTTCCTCTGTTTCGTTCATTGCTCTCATCACATTCAGCAACGTCTATCTTAAAAATATTCTGATCTGATCGACACATAAACAACTTTTTTGAGTTGTTCCGAACAAGAACGTAAGAGATGCAAATGTACAACTTGAGACCTTAGACATGTAAATTAATGCCGATAGTGTAAAATATACGCGTGCAGCTTTCTTAGCACCTTCATTGCACAACTTTTCTTGTTTAGACTTATTGCGTTGGGGACTGTCAACAAGAAAATTGTGCAATGAAGGCGTTAAGAATTTAAAGCTGCACTCATATATTTTACACTATCGGCATTAATTTACATGTCTAAGGTCTCAAGTTGTACATTTGCATTTCTAACGTTCTTGTGCGGAACAACTCTTTTAACTCTATACTAACGCACGTAAATCTATGTTACTAATCTGGAAAAAAATCTGTTTACCTTATAGAGTTCGAATACAACAAACGTTGTAACAGAAGCAGTTCAACGGTTGGCTTTAGATGACATGCCTTCCACATCTGAAGGTTAGTATAATCATGGAAGGATCCAGAAGGAGGAATATCGGAGGGGGTTGGGGTAGATTTGAATGCATAACAATGCACCCTTCTCAAAAATATCTTGAATGCGAGGCTAACATGGAACACAAGAGAAATGCCAGAATTCCATCGATAAAAAGTGTGATTTCTTTTGTGTTTCATGTTAGCCTCGCATCCAAGATAATTTAAGAAGGGTGTATTACTTTTGAAGTTTGAAACAAACAACAAAACATGCATGGTGCGAGGAAGCTACAGATGTACAGCCACCTCTTACTGTGCGGATACTCCAACCGGGACCACTTTGATAAACTAGTGTCATTAACCAATCACATTGCGATATTTAGTTCAATATTTTTAACCAGCCAATCAGATAGCACATCGATATAAAAAAAAGCATGAGAACGTGATAATCTGATTGGCTAATGCTGTTCAATCTTTGTCTAGTTTACTGTTATCTGATTGGTCAATTGTATTTGAGTTTTCTCGGTTAGTGTGTCTGCACAGTAAAAGGTTGGTGAAGGTTATGTTGTATGTCGGGATGTTGCATACACAGCCCGAATTGCACTGTGGACGTTGTGAATGCAATCAACGAAAGGTCACAACAAACACAAACTTGTCAAGAAAACTAACTCAGTGTTTATCACCTACACAAGCAAGAAAACCTTGACAATAGAAAACTATCAATGAAAACTTGCTGATCGTCTACACGAGTAATAAAAATAGTTAAGGATACTTGTCTAGGAAAAATTGCTCGTGTAGATGCGGCTTTAAAGTGCATCAGATAACGGAGATGGTTTGCCATTTTATTTTTCATCGAACATGTTTTTTCTAGTAGCCCAAGGTCCCCAAAGCCATGAGATTGTGCCCTATGCTGCCGAAGAGCTTTCATTACCAGAAAGCCCTGCGGTAGCAATAGCTCAATTCAAGAAACTAGTTGAAGAACTGAAGTCGTATAAAACATCGATGAAGGACCCGCCACCTGAGGCGGTTAAGAAGTGCAGAAACGTATGCCAGCAGTTGAAAGGATTGCAACGAAAGAGACTGATCGAGGAGCTGAGGAAATATGTGCCAAGTGGAACGACAGGTATTATATGTCCAGAGAGTTTTCTAGTCTTCTTCTTATCTCTATGGCTTAACTTTACTTTCTCCTTTCTCTGTTTTTTTTTCTTCTCTTCTCTTCTCTTTCATTTTCATTTTTTCTCTTGTTATTAATATACATTTATTAAATATAATTAACTATTTCAACAGGACCTTTAGAGGAGGAAAATAAACCCTACGAACAGTTGGATGCAAAGAAAAAGCAGGATTTAACTCGAGCACTGTGCGGTAAGAAGCTATTGTTGTATTTAATTTCACCCGCAACGAACAAGAAATTCAGTTCACTATATAGCTCAAAGAAGAATCGAGTTTAAACGTCAAAACTAGATTTTCATACGTATATACTGTACATTGAAACTCGATGTTTTTTGAGAACGAACGCAAAGCACTTTGCGAGAGACAACTCGACTGGCCATGGGTTGGCAAGAGGGACTAAAGAAACACTTTTGGCTTCTCAGTAGCTGTATGTTTGCTGGGAAATTTGATCTTTTGTTCAATTGCTTTTTCCCCTTTAGACCAAGAATTACTAAGAAGAATAGTATGCGAGTTCGGAAAATCAAAAAGTTGGAAGTTTTATGATAGACAGAAGAACCCTGTCGAGGATTTATTAGAAGAAGAGTGTAACATGCGACGATTAACCGTTGGAGAACTGTATGATGTGTTAGTCAAGTGCGATGCCAACGCAGTGGCAGATGAATTTCTTTAGCACATCATTAAACGATGGAGTTCTAGCGGAGGAAGAATACTACCTGATGATATTTTCAGGCTAGGTGAAAGCATGGGTGGCGTTGCGGTGAAATCGCTCGCTTCTCACCAATGTGACCCGGGTTCGAGTCCAATTGGGCTTGCAGGGGCGGATCCAGGATTTTACAAAGGGGGGTGGCTAACTCTAAAAAAAAATATTAAAAGGATAGGTCTAGGGTTGCGAACAACTCTTTAGGTCCAGGCAATGCAAATTTCATATCATACATTTATTATTTGTAAAAATAACTCGATATCTCGGACACCTCTAGTATATTACGGACTTTCCCCCAGCCCTTGAATGTCTGTAAGATAGAGACACCTATTTAAACCCTGCAAAGAGGGGGGTGGCTAGCCACCCAATCCACTCCCCTGGATCCGCCCCTGGCTTGGTGTCATATGTGAGTAGAATTGTTTGTTGGTTCTCTCCTGTGTTTCAAGTAATAGATACAATATCAATAAAAGTGGCAACGAGCCGGAGGAGTTCTTAATGAGGATACTGATTTCTGAAGAGTAGATTTTAAAAGCAGTGTTATTTAAGAAAATCAATGTTATGTTTCTAAGGAGCATGCGTACAATGTTTTTTGATGTCACACATTGTTTGGTACTGACATCCCACATTGAATATTGATCCTGGGTCCTCCCTACGCCACTGTTGCTATGATTTTTTAGAAATTTTTATTTACCTAATGTACATGAAAAAATCTTGAAGTCGCAGTCAGGTTAACTGCGTAATAAATATTTAATTTGTCACTGATTTTTTTGATTTTTATCACCCTAGTAATAGGGCTACTCTATAACTTCTACATATTTCTCTTATTTATTTTAATGCTTTTACAAGCACACCCAGATTTACCTGTTCGATGGTGGACCCTTCTGACCAGCTTACGATTTCCCTTGTAAACTCGAGGTTAGTGGTAAACTAAGTCATATCATAGTTCTCTAAAACATATCAAAGAGCCAAGTTCATAACATTAGAAATTAATCTTAAGTTTTTTTTCTTGGTCTATGACGTCACGTGAAAACGAAGAATAGCTCCTCGTCTGGGTCGCGTAAGAATGAAAATCAGTGTGTGTAATCAGTAATCTTCAAAATGAATATAATTATATCTGAAAAATGGCGAGTAACCAGGATAAAACACATTTTAAAACTAATTTGAATAGAATTTAAGCTCAAAAATGTGGGCACCTATTACGTTTAAAATTTCCAAAATTGTCTCTAGACTACAAATGAAAAAATGTATGTCAGCAGCCAAAAAAATTTTAATAACTTTTAAAATATTTTAGTTTTGTATGTTTACACATAATTGCAAGAACGTTGTCATATAAAAAAATAAAAAATAAGAAAATAACAAATAGGAATTAATTAGAAATATTTTTCTTTCAGTTTTGGTTCTGCCTTGATTGATGAGTATAATAGCTGGGTTTCAATCAGCTGATAAAAGTTTTTGAATCTCATTATCTGACCACCATGTGCTATCAACCAGAAAGAATTCTATTGAAAACTTGTGATTCAGCTGATGAACATTCCACACGAGACAGGAAATGACGTCAAGTGAAACCCAGCTATAGACCTTTTCAGCTTCGTTGTTTGTTGTGCCCATTTCAGACCACGTGATGCCACTCTTGGGAGTTGATTCTTTCATGTGTAAATATTTTAACAAAAGAACATTTCTCAAGGGAATGTCATGTGGTCTGAAATGGGCAATTTGCATACGAAGCTAAAAAGGTCTATTGTTTAGTAATATAACAAGAAGATAATCTCAAAAAATATCAGTCTATACCTTCAAAACAGGGAAATAATTACATATAATTACATATGTTTAGCAAAAACGATCAATCCGTTTTTGTATTTTTTATTTTCATATAACAACCTTTTTGAATCTAAGTGTATGTTAGCAAAGTCTATTTCCGTTGGTACTAGTGCAGGGGCAGATTGTAACCATGAAAACGAGGCTGTCGGAATCATGTGGGGAGGGGTCAAAGTATCGATGTTTTTCCTGATATTTTCACCTATATCTATAATAAATACCCCATTTAAAAAATATATTCGTAACCAATATGCTTCAAGGATCAAGTTTTTAAGATTTGGAATCTCAAATATTGTCAATAAGAAGCGAAACAGAGGTAATACTGCCAATTCTACTTTGCCCTCCCCACCCTATTAACTTTTTTCTTTTGTCTTGTCAATTCCTGGAACCCGTTTGATGCGTTGCGTTTCAGTGGCCACCATAACGACATTTTTTTTTGTTTCTTTAACCTTATTTCAAGATTTACACATATAAATTCCATTTTTGACGATCAGTTGCTTGGGTTTTTTGAAACTGTGGTTTAGTAAAATGGATTATTTCCCACTTGTAAACAAGTTACTTCCTTGTACGACAAGGCTTCGAGTTCTTTTGATACATTGAACAAGTCTTATTCACAGTGGCTTATCGGCTTATCCAGTAAGGATTCATACAATGGTAAGTTCTTTTTTTCTGAAAATATAAATCATAAACAACCGTCGACAGTCAAGTCTTTAATAAAACTTTTCACTTCACACAACACGACAACTTAGTTATTTACTTGTTTTATGCTTTTTATCATTCAGACACAAGAATTCATTGATTGCACAATTGCAGATTAATTTTACCAAGGATTAGACGCACGAATGGCTTCAAATGTAAGTCATTATTGATTATAACCGAATGCTCTATATATTTGTTTGTTTATATTCTGCAGAATTCTTATCAATATACAAAAAATCACATTAGTGATCATTTTAATGTAAATGGTATGATCTCGATGCTCATGCCTCATATAATCCGTCGAATTCGAATAGTTAAGAATATTCTTTTACTGTAAATGTACTCTCCTCTGCTTCGAGGGTTTTTTTTCCGGTTTGGATCTAATTTTCTTCCCACTATAAATATCAACTTTATGTTTATCCAATATTGTAGTTCAGTGGAAGATTAGAGCCACTCTGTGTAAACAATATCATAATCATTATTATCATAATTAACATTGTGATGGTGATTGTGATTGTGATTACTGTAACTTGTGATTGTGATTGTGATCATATTAATATTTATCATCACAACATCATCATAATCATTATTTTTAGTATATAAATTTTAGACTTGATAATTGATAAAACAAAGGATTTTTAAAAAACAACTGCAGTCATTTTATTCTTTAAGTATTTAACATCCAATTTATGTTAAAATAGATAATTTTCATTTTCTTAAGTAAGGTTTCAGTTTCAGATTTTTAGCCTTCCATTAATTGATAGTATTAAGTATAGCTATAGTGTACCCACTGTTTTATTCAATGAGCTTATTTATTTTAGCTATTTAATAATCCATTCATCATTTATCCTTTGACACATAATTTTATCAAGCCTTCCTTACTTTGTATGCCTTTAGAACTGATCTTTACCTTTTAAGTTATTGTTAGATCAGCCAGTACCATTATTATTTTTAATTAATTATCACATTTTGTAAATATTTATCATGTAGCAATGTCGCCTTTACAATAAATTGTTGTTGTTTTTGTTGTTGCCTTTACCTTTCCCATCTTAAAAATTATTTGATTATATCTTGTGTTAATGATTTCTTTTATCAATGAAACGAAATTGAAATAAATTCAAATGAAATTGAAAAGTGCAACACAAAGAATTAAAAATAGATTATGAAAAATACATATTTAATTTTAATATTCTTTTGTGTACGCTGCAATCTGAGCTAGGGTTTGTTTATTTTCCACTGATTATAAGTAGGTAAATTATAGTAAGTTGGATGGAGGAGTGTTTGAATGGATGACTGCATGAATAATTGGCTTAACAATAACCAATTTATAAATTATTAAATCTAAAACAAAGTAACAAAAAAAAAAAAAAAAAAAAAAAAAGAAGAAGAATGAATAAGTAGAACTGAATGTATATTTAATTTGTATGTTGTAAAACTGTTTTTTGGAAAGAAAATTGGAATTCAAAATTTATCCTATAGCTGATCATGAGTTTCACTTAATGACGTCTTGTGCGGAATGTTCATCAGCTGAATCACAAGTTTTCAATAGAATTCTTTCTGATTGACAGCACATGGTGGTCAGTGTTTGACCACCATTTGGAGTAGATAGTGAGATTCAAAGACTTTTATCAACTGATTGAAACCCAGCTATAATGTGAATATTGCTATAATTGATCATGAAATGCATTATGGGTAATATTAAAACACTCATTTAGTTTTGCTTCATACAAACAAAATAAGAAACCAGCAATCAAATTGTTTCCTTACTATCATAATATCATTAATATTGATATTATTATTAATAATAATGATTTATATAGCGCCTATTCTCTTTAATTAGCCCATAGGTGCTTTACATCCAAAAAATATTAATATTTATAATTTATATATAATATATTATTTCTTTTGTTTTGAAGGAAATTCTTGTTTGTGTACCTAATTGTCAGTTGGTTGGATATGTCATTGGAAGACAAAGACAAATAAGGAGAATTATTCAAGAAACATCAACAAAAATTTATCATGGAATGGTCAATGACAAAGACCATTTTATTATCCAAGGAGGGGATACATCTCGTCGACAGTTAGCAAAGATCAAAATTAAATCAGTGATTGTAAGTTTATATGGAATTTTTCAGTTTGCTATTCAACATATTTTATAAAAAATTCCCATATTTTACTTAAGGAATAAAAAACAGTTTTCCATGTATTATACTCTAATAAAGACAGACGGGATGTGGAGAGAACACGAGAGAAGCGTAGGAAACCACGACGCGTTCAAATGCTTTTAAGAAGCAGTGAGAGAAAACAAAATAGCGCGAGCATGTATTATACTCTCATAAAACATGGCTTTTTGACCAATCAGAGCACGCGTAATATCAAAGTTATTTTATAATTCATGATAAATGTGCATCAGATAATTGATTTTAATCAGACTGATTTAAAAATCACTTATTACTGTCAGATCTGGATATTGTAAGCCCCCCCATATTCCCCTGGAGGAAGGAGAGGGGGCAGGGATGCTCATTAAACGTTTAATTTAGGGGTTACTTTTCCTTTTTACAAGCATAATTTGGCCATCAAGGGGTCATTGTTATAAGTACGAGAAAGAGAATTTTGGTACTTTGTAGTGGTCATTTTCAAAATTTCGGACAAGCATTCCTGCCCTTCTATATGTGAGATACCCCCACCCAGGCCAGATTCCAGATATAGCCTGCTAAAAAAAATATCCTTCCAGTTATATATGAGGCTCCTCACCCTGGTTATAGTGGTATCTTGATCATCTATAAGAGAAAGTAATAGCCAGATGTTTCTCATCCCAAATTCTTCTTACCTCCAAAATTTTACTTACCATCACCATAAGCATTTAAAATGTTTACTTTGACATGACTGTCAAAACTGACCAAGCACAGCCAACCTTTCCAGATCACTTGAGGGGGGGGGGGGGGATATATATAGTTCACCATACAGTGGTGCTCCGCCCATTCCAGCAGTTTCAGTTTCAGACTCCTGCGTTGGCGAATTGTTTCAGATTTTAGATCTTTATACCGACAACAACATTTTTGAAATACTGAGGTGTTTATGGGATTTGATGCATCCATTGGATTGACCTCTCGAATTTAAGACTGAAGAATATTGAACATACAATATGATTAATTTGTGCTTTTCCCTTCTCAGAGTGATGGCCTTATTAAGCTTGCTACCGCTCAGAAATACTCAAGACTACACTTTATCAACTCAGGAGATTCTTGTTTTATGCTACAGTCTGCAGACACTGACTCAACTGAATTCAAAGTTGTTTTGAAAACTCCATCTGATAAGGAAGAGGTATGCATAAACATGATAAACATTTCTGAAATGCTCATTTCTATTGAATATTTTTTAAATGTTTCCCAGAATTTCAGTGAAACTCCGGATTGCAGTACTTTATCAAGTCAGATTTATAAAGTTTTGCAATCAGTCTACGAAGGAAAGCCGAAGAATGGTGCGACAAGCAATATATGGAGCTACTTTGGGCGCATTCACTTAACACATGTAAAAGAGGGTACGTGATAAACATTTATATCAATAATGTGTACCTGACCCCTGATTCAATACTTTCAGTACTAATTTATACAACTTCCTGATTTTTAATTTCAATTTAAAGTTTGATAGTTTTGTTACCACGATCGAGTTTAAAACCAGTAGGTAACTGGGTTCTAGTGTGACGTATATCCAGGAATCTCGTGCATGTGTAGAAACGCGATCGCGAAGTAATAAGCATACATTTCTTCTTAAACCTGTAGCAACAAAAAATATTTTTTTCGGCACAAAAAATTAAACAATGACATAGCTTCAAATTACGGTTTGTACAGGAATACCTTCGACTTGTTTACTTGGGTATACGTCACAGCCGACTAGACTCATTCTCCTCATTTGCTCGGTGGTGGGAAAGCACAGGTAGTTTTATGGTCCATTTTCAACAACTTTGAAGACGCACAGAAAATCAGGGATTTATTAAAATCGATTTTTTTCTTAAATATGCATGCTGTACAGCTATTTCAAAATAAGTAATCCTAGTTCATATTATTTTCAGGCGAAGAAGAGAATGAATTTAATTCCCATAAGCTTCTAAGTCACTTGACCGGGAGTGACTCTGAAAAAGTGACAAAATGGCGTTCAAAATTCTTCAGTGGAATTTGTGATGAAAGAGATCCTTTCAACTTGAGTGAGTGGGTGCTTAATAGGCCTTTAAAATATCCTTCACTACACTGCTACGAATATGCGTTCTATTCGCCATCCTGCAGATTATTGATTTTAAAGGTAGGCCCATCCACCAGTTTTTTTCTTTTTAGTAACACCCAGTTTGGTTAATTTTGGGTGGCTTATGTTGCTATGGAAGCGCGAAGGGGGCTATCAAGCTATTGACGCACTACAAAGAGGGTTGACCCAGAAAGACACCTTGGGCAATTATTCGTATGTCTATAACATTGCAAGGTCACCGTTGATCTCTCTTCGATTCAAAGGCACGGATACCTTTCAAGATAGCGCAGGGAACTTTGAAAGGGACTGTACTAACACAAGCCAATGTGGTGCAATTTTCTTGTAATGTTAAAATGTTGCTTTACTAGCGAGTCACGGCTAATAATGAACATGATTTGAATTAACCTCGCTCCAAAACAATAGGAAAAGTCCTGTTTGTCTGCTCCTATTCTGTACGATGGAATAGTTTTCAGTGTACCTCTAAGTATCAAAACCGCAAACATTATCTATTAATGTCGGCAATTGTTAAATACAAATAAGTTAATATATATATTGCTCATCATTGTTTTAGGTTTTGATGGAGGTCACAGGGAAGGATGATCAAGGCTCGAATTTGTACCAAAACGTACAAACATCCGAGCCAATAGGCAACATCATTAAAACCTCAACTGATTCATCTCCTGGTTTTTTCTATCTCTGTGGATCTACTAACAGAAAAGCAGTGGTGAACGTTTTTCAGCCCGATGAGGAATTAGACTTTCGTTTTACCATTGATTCAGGTAAAGTCGCCAATGATATATATATTACTGTAACTAAATGTTCTGCTTTTATTGAATGTTAGTGCAACTAATGTAGTTTCTCGGCCGCCGCCTCCACCTTTTTCTCAAATTCTACTTTCTGTGTGTATGGGTTCTTCGCCATCTCACCTTGACTCTAAGCGTTGAATGGACGCCGATTGAAAGTACTCTTATTTCTGGCAGAGGGGGTAGGCTACATTGCATTCCCCTATACCCCACCGGGTATCATATGGTATTACGTAAGAAGCTATACACATGAACTTATTGTTCATAGGAAATTATATGAAAATTATGTACGACGCCTCTTCCGCGAAAACATAAAATTGCTATTTGCCAGCAAATATTTTCTTTTAGATTCCTCGTCAAGTCCTCATGATGCAGATGATCAAGATCACATTACAGATGAAGAAGCGGATGTCCTTTTTAAATATATACAAGAGAATTTAGAAGTCACTCAATGTGGCGTTAAACTTCCTTTTGATAGTTTGCCAATGGACTTTGATGTTTACTGGTTACGTGTTTCAAGGAGAAATGCGTATTCCTTCACCTCCGAAAATGAAGAGGAGTTTACTGTCAAACTGGTTCATGATATTTTTGCTGAGACATCACGAAGAGTGTCGGGTCAAACGGTAATGCAAGCACATTATTAGGGAGAGTTTTCCCGGGGGGGGGGGGTGACTCCGGGGGTAAAGTATCGGGTATGCTCGTCGGAAATTTCCAAAAATACCCCTAAAAGATACCGTACGTCTTTTCAAAAGGGCGTGGCTTGGCAAATTTTAACCCGTAAAAGATACCACAAAAATAATACTATTAAAAAATAAAGGCTTTTGAAATGTTTTTCCTTGAGTAATCTGAGTTTACGCAGGCATACATATTGCGTTATTATGCGATGGGCTAGTTCCTTTGTCAACACCCTAAAAGATACCAGAAAGTGCTAATTTGATAAACCTCAAATTTAAGATACCAAATCGTTGATTTTTACCCCTAAGAGATACGACGAGCATACCCGATACTTTACCCCGGAGTCCCCCCCCCCCCCCCCCCCGGAGTGTTTTATCTCTTTAGCATAGTAAAATAAACAATCTTTCGGGAATTGAAAGAGCTTTTCATGCTTCTCTAACAGGGGGCACGTTTTCTTCTATGTTAGTTATTCATTTTGTATATACGTTGTATTTTAAAACTAATAGGTGGACATTCATCTTCAATATGACAAATGGGATAGAATGTTTAATGATGGAACATGGACTCCTCAAAATATAGTGGATAAAATACCTGAGTTCATGAAATGCGCAAAGTCCCTTGCAAGGTACGTATTTACTATATGAGAAGTCGGCATTTTCAGTTTAAGTTTAGGGTATATGCATATTTATATATTGTTGTTTCATTGGAGGAAGGGTATACACCTATTTCAATTAACGTCGATAACGGGATCTGGAATGGTCGATCTGAGACCTATAGAAATTGGTTGGTGTCGAGATGATTTTTGTGAATTAATGCGATAAGTGACACAAATTAACAATTCAATATCATTCATGCGTGATTGCATGCAACTATGTAATTTCAATATTTATGAGATGAGCATTCAGTCGTCCACAATTTCTATAGGTCTCAGATCCATCATTTCAGATCTCCCGTTATCAACGTTAATGGAATAGGTGTATTCCATTTCAGAGCACATGTCCAATGGCTCGAAAGATGTAATTATCCAATCAGTGCCGCCTAAGAAAGGAATTTTATTTCCATTTTTTTAAAATTAGGTAAAAATGATGCCCGACATTACAGCAATAAGTCATTAATAGTGTCTGAAGTTTTATTTTATCTTTCTTTTTTGTAGAGCCCTAAAACTTCAAGATCCAAGTAAGTTTGAAGTGACCCTACTTTCAAAGTTTTTACGAAAAATTACGCAAATTGGCGTTTCATTCATAGCTAGAACAAATAACATTCACATTACTTCGCTGAACTTCGTAAAAGTATATTGAAGTAATTCTTGAAAATTTTGTATGTGTGAATCATTTATGAAATTTTGAAAACTGCCATTTTAATATTAATTGTGCACGTCCTTATAATTAAAAAGCCTGTACTATAGTGATTTCCTTTTTTCTTAGACAAGTTAGTGCCTCCAGAAATACAAGCTCTTGGTGAAAAAGGAAGATTGGCTTATGAACTTGCCCTTAAAAGTGGATACACTAAAAATCGTCGAATTGTCATCATGTTGATTGGACAGTCTCGTGCTGGGAAAACAAGCTTGTTAAAATCTCTGAAAGGTAAGAATTACACTCTCGTTAAAGCTCCGGTAAGGCTCCCTTATTGTAGTCGTATTTTTTTAGTAGATAAAAGGAACGGACACTGAAAAAGTTGATTGCCAGCAATTTTGCAAAGCACTGTCGAGGAGGATAGTTTGAACCATTCCGCATGATCTCATGCACGGAACCTACTGGAGTATTGGTATTAGTATTAGATAATATCTTGTTTCTAAATATTTTTATCTGCACACAATTTACATGGAAGTACATGTGATATACTGTTTTGCTTGGAGTCTTGGAATTTTTCTTTCTTCCGGCCATCCGTTCACCTATGCTACCAATTCTTTCCTTTCCTAACCATTTCTTCTTTTTCCTTTTTCTCGAAACTACAATAAATTGTCGAGAAACAAAAAAAACACATTGAGTAGTCTTTGAGCTGGATGTCTATTTATTTCATTAGGTGAACTTTTCAGTCATCAAGAAGATAGTACTGATGGCGTTAGTGTACACCGTTGTTTCGGTAAGGCAGAGGAAAATATCTGGAGTGACGATCTAGACATGCCGTCAGAGGACTTTTTTCGTTTACACTCAGAGGCCTTGGCAATGGTTCATAGTCTTAAAAAAATTACCCTTGGGGACTCAGATTTCAACAGAAGTCTAGATGACGACGAATGCAAAGAGGAAGGAATAGAGAATAATGCAAGTAAATTAGCTGGACAAAAGACCAGTGAAAACTCGGGAGGACGATTGAAACGTCAATTATCTTGCGTGACAGATTTTGGTGGCCAAAAGAGTGAGCAAGCCGATTCCGGTAATGCAATTGAGATCCCCTTTGAAATTGAGCTACCTGAAGGAATAACAGACGTTGTGAGCAATATTCTGCAGCATCCAGATAAGGAAGTAGAGGGAAATTTGATATATTCGATCACAATGGATTTTGCAGGACAGCCTGTGTATCAGGCAATTCATCCAGTGCTGCTTTCTCCAAAGGGCATCTATATATTGGTACACAGTTTGGAAAACGACGTACATGCGCAAGCCACTCCATTGGTGAAGCAAGGCTCCGTAGAACGCAAGGTAGATGACAAATGTCCTATGACAAACATGGACCATTTGGAATTCTGGATGTCTGTTATATCATCCTATTGGAGTCCAGATGATCCATCAACTGATAGAAAAGCTCTTGAGCTGAGAAAAACTGTTGAAGGTACAGTTTCTGGAGTATCGGGCTCTAGCGTCGAAAAGCCAAAAACCAAGTGCAAGCTTCCAAAGAAATTACCACCAGTATTTCTTGTATGCACACATGCTGACAAAACTTTTGATATTGAAGAACCAATGGATACAGCTAGGAAGATACTAAGCTATCTTAAAGGAGGCGGATGTGCTAAAGATGGAGCGGGGGAACACCTTGTTCGTGCTGTCTTTGCTGTTAATAACTCCGTATCTGGGACCACAGGAGAAGATGACTGTGTGAAGAAACTGAGAGCGTCTATTTGTCAAGTAGCCAAAAGTCTCCCACAGATGAATGAAAATATCCCAATACGATGGCTCCATTTTGAAAAAGAGCTTTTAAACCTTGTTGAGAAAGAAAACAAGAAATACATTTCCTTTGAAGAAGCAAAGAATCTCGCCTTGAAATGCCGAATTCCTAGCGATGGAGACGAATTTGAAACAGTTTTGAAATACCTACATAACTTGAAGATTGTCATTTATTTTAAAGATTCTGGCATTCTCATCATTGACAGACAATGGCTGCTAGAAATGATTGTCAAGGTCATCACAGTCAAGCCATTTGAAGAATGGGAAGATGATTACGAAGAATTATGGGCAAAACTCGAGAACGATGGGATATTGGAGCAAGCTTTGATAGAGCATGTCTGGGAGAATGAGACCACGGCCAGATCTTTGCTCATGATAATGGAGAAGTTTTCACTACTGTGCCGCTGGAAAAGGTCAGATGCTCCAGACATCTTCCTTGTTCCCACCATGCTGATGAACAGTGATGCCAAATCAGCTGATGAGTTGCTAAGCGACCAGAAAACGTCAAGGACTTTAGTAGTACGTTTCAAGAGTGCCCACCTCCCTCTGGGAATCTTTCCTAGACTGCTTGTGGTCATCGCCAAGACATGCAATGAGAAATGGCCTGATTCGCCTAAACCCAAGTTCTACCACAACTTCTGCAGGTTCGTTATCATGGAATATATATAATCGATAGCTCTGCAATTAGATAATATTTATGCATATTTCTGGGGGGAAAATGTAGGTGAAATTTCACCTTTTCACTCGAAATTGCAGAGAAAACTGTTGAGTGCATGCAACTGACCCTTCGTTATTAGCCTTTCTTAAAATTTTGCTTCGAAACAAATGTCCAAAATTAACATTTAAAAAATCGTCACAATTCTTTATACAGGTTTTACGATGTTGGCGGAGAAACTGGGAAGAGCTTCGACTTAGTGGTCACTTCAGATATAAAAACAATCAGCTTCAGCGTCATTAACGAGCAAGGAATCATGGGGCTTCCTCTGAAACAGTTGTGTTACTTTATTGTTGAATTCCTCAACAATACACTAACGGCCATGTGTTCAAGCTTTTCTTGGATGAAAAATGTAGAGTACGAATTTTGTATCCGATGTCCACAGTGCTACCAATCATCAGCTTCTTGTGAACATCATAATGTCAGCGGATGTACTCGTGACGCATGTCTTCATTTCATCACAGAAGAGGAGTTATGTAATAAACAACCTCGTTGCTATAGGAAGCATACCAGTAAGAGCACTTTCTTCGAGGAGGAGATCTATTGTGATTGGTTTGATATTTCTAAACATGCGCATGAGCATGAACAGGAAACGGTAAGCTGGAGTAATGTGCAGTAAAGATAAGGGAAGGAGTCAAGGGAACTTGTCACGATATAGAAGCTTAAATAGTTGTACGTAGGAGTAACCATTACTAAATGAATGAAATGAAATTTCTTCCACTTTTAAATAGCTACTTTTACAGAGGCTTAATACCGTCACATACCAGATTCAGTTGTAAAGCCTCATGTACACGGGAGAGTTTTCTTGACAAGTTTTACTTGCTGGAATAAATTAGAAAAAAGGCATTACGGGCACAACCGAAACTCGTCAAGGAAAACCCGTTTCAGATCTACACAAGCAAAAACCTTGTCAAATGAATTGAAAAAGGTCAAAGAGAACTTACTGATCGTCTAGACGAACAAAGAAATTAAAATTGTCAAAATTACGGCGGCTTTATCAAGTAAGACCGTAAATGCGGCTTTACTACCCCCTGTCATGGCTGCCATCGAGTGATCGTGCAAAACCTCTAAATTACGCAAATAAACGTGGAAAAAAACGTTCTTTCATTTAATCATGATATACAAGTTGTTACAATAAGGAATGTGTCACAATTTCACTTAACTTGTTGCGTTCATCACTCAAGGCGATAGTAAAGCCTAATTTTTACAATGCTGTTTCGGCCATATGATAATATTCTTGAACCTATAGTAAAAACGTAAATCTGTACTAACAAAATATTTAAAAAAATTTCTTCATAGAGTACAACGAGCGTGGTTGCAGAAGTAGTTGAGCAACGGTTGGCTTTAAATGAAAAGCCATCCACATCCGAAGGTTAGTGAACTCAAGGACGGATGCCAAAAGGGGGGTGGGGCTGGGGGAATGGATTGGATGGTTAGCTTTCAAACTTTCAAAATAAACGGTACTTTCTTGGTGTCCCTCATGCCAGGCAATGGGGCCTATTTTTTAGATAGTCATATAGAAAGAACTACCATTTTTTCATGCTTATTAATGTCATACTAAAAACTAGCTGCCTAAAATATTGATAAAGTGGTGACATGCATGCATTCGTTATTGCACAAGAGAGTATGAAGAAAGTCTGTTGAAGACACTGAACACTGATATATATATTCAATTAAACATTAACATGAACATTATTTAGATTGCGTTACTGTTAGGGGATATCAGATTGCTAAATGACCTTTGGAATCATTGACTCGTGATTTAGTTGATTTAGTGGATGTACCAGGAGATATACCAGGAGATATACCAGGAGATATACCAGGAGATATACCAGGAGATATACCAGGAGCATACCGGACATTTTTAGAGACATTTGATTCAGCTGTAATTCGCCACCAGATCAAACTGATGTTAGGATCGAATCCTTCTGTTCATGTCATGTATGTCATTTGCCACGATCAAGACGCTTCAAAGCTTCGTCACATTAAACCGAAAACTAAAATCAGAAATGAAGCGTCTTGATCGTGGCAAAGGACATACATGACATGAACAGAAGGATCGATCCTAACAAAGTCTATCCCTATGAGAATTATTTGAAAATCTATTTTTAGCTGCGCGCGCAGCCTGAGCTGAATCAGGAATCCCGTGATAAAATATTTCAGACTGCGCGCGGAGCTTAAATTAGATTAATTTTTCTAATAATTTTCATAGGGCACGGAGATTTGCTTTCTTATACTTTATACTTTCTTGTTATTGTATAATAATGAAGTCGGCTTTTTAGTTTATTTCTCATTAAACCTCTCCGTTTTTAATCTCAGTTTCCAAAAGCTATAGGATTGTGCCCTATGCTGCACAAGGTCGTGACCTTGCACTGCCAGAAACCACTGCTTTAGTAATAGCTGAGGTCCAGAACGTAATTATGGAACTGGAGCCGTATAAAACATCACTGAGCGATCCCCCAGCTGAGACTGTAAAGAAGTGTCGAGACATATGCCGCCGCCAGTTGAAAGGAGGACAACGAAAGAAACTCATTAAGACGTTGAGGGACTATGTTCCGAGTGGAACAACAGGTCTTATTTCATTATATTTCGTCACAGGGATACCAGACTGAGTACCACGTGCCTTCGGGTGGGAACCCTGTGGCTTTATACTACCTCTGATCATGAAGAATATCGGCTTGGTACGAATCAGTGTTCAGAAACAATCAATAGACCCCTTACCTCATGACGTTTCATAACTAAACTACCACAATCCTTTTCAAAATCTCTTTTCATATTCAAATGTTAAAACTCCTTTGAGAATACCAAGACAAAAGTGAAAATTAGCACAACAAACAATGCTACCGTAAGGGATTCTGGAAGTTTAGGTATAAAAGGTCATCATGCTTGAGCCCTATTGTTTTCGCGTTTTTCATGGGTTCCGAGCGCTCTGTTGCCCACTAATAGACTGCCCCTTTCACGTGAAGTCAAAGTCTCAATTTGGAGGACAAAACAAAAGAATTTCAGTCTCCCGAGGATTTGAACCTATTGTTCTGTCTTTTAAATTGAGCATTCCGACGTGCTGCAAGGGATCTGTAGGGAGTTAATTTATGGGCCCTTTCATAGGTCAACAAAGTTTATTTCTGAACACATTAGGTACCAAAACCGATATTTTTAGTAATATTCACCATGAAATCAAGGAAAATTCAAACCGTCCAACGAACATAAAGCCACAGGGTTCCCACACGAAACCCCGTGATACAACCCTAGTCTGATAAACCTGTGGTTTTGTCTTGGCTTCTTTTCTGTCTTTGTCCCGTCCGGAATTTTTTCTTTCTTTTTTCTTATTTTCTTTTTCTCTTCGTTTCGTTTGTTTCCATTCCTATTCTTTGTTGTTCTTTTTCCCTTTCTTTTCCTTTTTCCTTCTTTTCCTTTTTCCTTCTTTTCGTTCTTTTTTCATTTCCGTAGTTCCCTTTCTCCCACAGCTTCCTTTTTCCTTCGCTTTCCCTACCTTTCCTTGTCACATTTTCGTTCTTTCCTTTCCTTTCACTATTTCTTTTACCTTTATTTTTTCACTTCCTTTTTCTTTTCATACTTTTGCTTTTGTCTATGCTTTATTAAATCAATAATTACTTACTTCACTAGGACCTTTAGAAGAGGAAAATAAACCGTACGAGCAGTTGGATGCCAAGAAAAAGCAGGATCTAACTCGAGCACTGTGTGGT
The DNA here is from genome assembly GCA_023349425.1 of Anthopleura sola. NCBI lineage: Eukaryota > Metazoa > Cnidaria > Anthozoa > Actiniaria > Actiniidae > Anthopleura > Anthopleura sola. The sequence continues at coordinate 3,175,998 of JALHLI010000007.1, read as the reverse complement.
AAGAACAACTTTAAACCCTTTTTTATAAGGAAATGTATGTGGTGCGCAACAGCTTGCCCACCAATACAATTTTCCATACATTTCTTTATAGAAAAGGTCATCTTTAAAAATTCATAACTTCGTTCGTATTTATTTGATTTCGCTCAAGATTTCAAAATTTACCAATTTTAGGATGCTCTTTCCAGATATGATATTTTTGGGACCAGCGAAGCAATATTTGAAATGTCACGCAAGGTGTGCAAAATCCCCATTAATTAACTAGTTTGAAGTCGTGCGTCAGTTCATTGGGGACAAAACGAATGGAGTTCCCATTGCAACATGCACATTGTGTGTCCCATCCTCGGGAACCCAGGTGTAAAATTCTGTCGCAGGTTTCTCGCTAACAAAAGAAATACTTCGGGTAGCGAGAAACGAGTGACAGAATTTTATACCCCTGGCAAAATGGGGTGAAATGAGGGGATGAATGAAATCGGCTGAAACAACTAGATTGATTCGGGATCTGAGGGGAAAGAGAGACATAGAATAATATCATCTAGCACTGTATGACTTGCCAGATAACTGGATCTTTTGCTCATTTGTATTTTAGGTACAGAATTATCGAAAAGAATAATAGACGAATTTGGAAAATCGGGGTCCTGGGATTACTTTAATAGATTTCCGAACATCGTTGAGGCTTTATTAGACGAAGAGAGTAAAAAGAGAAGTCTAACTGTTGGAAGATTGTATGATGTTCTAGTAATGTGTGAAGCCAACGCAGTGGCGGATATATATTTATAATATTTAGAACATCATAAACGATCCAGCTTTAACTGGGCTATACTATATTTGATTCGTTTCAGCTTAGGCTTCGTGTTTCCCGTTTCAGGCATGCAAACGTTATTCACTACCTATATTTATTGATTTGTTTACAAGTAATGGTTAAGAAAAACCTTACGAACCATATGTCAGGGCACGGATTATTCACAGATTGAACCCTTGAACAACCTTTAGGATGATCTAAGTCAGGGCACGGCTAACTCCCAGATCGAATCCTCAAACATTGACCTCTGGGCTTATCTAAGTCAGGGCATGGCTAACTCCCAGATCGAACCCTGGAACAACCTCTGGGTTGATCTAAGTCAGGGCATGGCTAACTCACAGATGGAACCCTGAAACAACCTCTGGGTTGATCTAAGTCAGGGCATGGCTAACTCACAGATGGAACCCAGAAGCAACCTCTGGGCTGATCGCTAGGGCAGATCCAAGGGCTGTGTTAAGGAGTTGCAAATCTGGAATTTTCTGAAGTAATAACCCTGCAACTACTTGCTCAAAAAATTCTGGATCCGTCCCTGACTCATGGTCTGAAATGGGAAACTACTAAGTTCTTGCTGACGTGGTGATCATGCATTGCATTTTGCTCATTCACGATTGGCTTGTTCTGGGGGTTTAGTTCCCCTTTACTGCGATTCTCAATATTCTACGAACTCAGACATTTCAACGGCTTGTTGTGAAATTGGTTTTTCGCTGCCGTCAATCAAAACAAATCAGTCGGTAGCTTTTATATTTTTGACTGGCGAAAAGGAAAAATCAACTGAATTCCAACGGGAAACTCGCAACTACCGAGTTCGCAGAATATTGAGAATCGCAGTTCTAATACAGACGAGTAGGATGAGCTTATCTTAAAAGACCACATTGCTTATCCCCATTACTATATGAAAACCATCATAACGTCTATCACAAAAGAAAAAAAAAAAAAAAAATTATATTGAATAATATTTTATAAGATCTAGAAGTGATTTTTTTTCTTCAAGCAATTTTTTTTCCGGAAAGAAATTCCGAAATCCTGAAGAAACAAAATCACATCTCATTCACTTGGCTTATTTCAAAAAAGGTTGTCGCATCTGAAAGCAACAACACAAGACGACAAAGACCATCTCAGTGTATTTTACTCCTTATTCATTATTTACACGCGATTATTTCGGTCGCTTTGTAATGGTAGGCTGCAACAGTTTCGTTTCTTAAGTGTTGTCCCGAATCTTCAGGCACTGTTTGCAGGTGGTCTTGGCTTGTTGCTTGTCGCTTGTCGCTTGTTGCTTTCTGCTGCTACAACCGTTTTTTGAAATAGGTGTATATTTACCAAGCAACAACAAAAAACATACCTTTTTCTTTAAATCAACCAAACATACTTGATACGACACTTGATATGTACTGGGATAAGCCTCGCTCTATGTGTAAAAATTCAAATGTAAATACGCACTCAATTTCCACCGTTTTTATCAACTCATGAAGACTATAGTTTCACAGTCGAAACGTTTTGAAGTAAAAAAGTTACAGAGACAATGTACTATACTGAGAAAATGCAGACTGAGAAAATGCAGACTGAGAAAATGCAGACTGGGAAAATGCAGACTGGAAAAATGCAGACTGAGAAAATGCAGACTGAGAAAATGCAGACTGAGAAAATGCAGACTGAGAAAATGCAGACTGAGAAAATGCAGACTGGGAAAATGCAGACTGGGAAAATGCAGACTGAGAAAATGCAGACTGAGAAAATGTAGACTGGGAAAATGCAGACTGAGAAAATGCAGACTGGGAAAATGCAGACTGGGAAAATGCAGACTGGGAAAATGCAGACTGGGAAAATGCAGACTGGGAAAATGCGGACTGAGAAAATGCAGACTGAGAAAATACAGACTGAGAAAATGCAGCCTCTTCTCCCTTCCCCTACCCTCCCTTCCTCAGAACAGAAATTATGAAGCATCACTTATACTTAGTAATTTCCAAATGATTCCTAGTTACGATATTATTTATAATGTGGTTGTTGCAAGTAAAATAAGAAGGATAAAAAACATTATAGGAATAACGTGAAATCGAAAGGAAAAAGCACATTTACTTATTCATTAGGCTTTCGTTTCCAAGGCAACTCATAATGTTCCCGACAAAAGGCAAAAATAACCGCAAATTAACAACAAACCAGTTAGAAACAATACGAAATGGAAAATAAAAGGCACGTTTTAATTTATTTCATGTGTGTTTCTTTTTCTTTACAAACGCGGTTACGTTCCCGCCAAAACAAAAAACCCACAAAAGACGAAGAATAATACCCGGAAGTAAAACAATAAACAGTCTTTCTAGACTGCACACTCCAGTCGGAAAGAATATGCAACGATGCAGAAAAACCATCAGTGGCTAAATCGCATCGATTTCCGAAGGAAAATGTACTTTATTTTACATTATATCGTGTTCTAAAGTCCTTGTGTATTACTTTTTGATTTATTTTCATGGATATCTTAATCTGTTGTCGAAGAAATCATGAGCTAGAAGGAAACGTCGAGCAGCCATTGGAGATGCAGGAACGTCTTCATCAGGTATGCTTGTTTTAACAACAATAAATCCAATACTTTAGGACGACAAGAGGGTTTAAATCAATCACTTGAGTGTTTATGAAGTATGTCTTAAAATGTTTTCGTATAAACATTTCATGTAACGCCGTGACGAATCTTATTTTCACTTTCAGATAAGTTATATTTGTGTCCATCGCGTTAATTTCTTTACATGTAAATGAAAATTTTGGCTTGACTTTCGCATTAATTTTCTTTATTTGGAAGTATTTTTGCCCTCAATTCGCGTTAATTTAAGTCGCTCTAATTTCCAATCACTTAATTTCCGTGGAGTGTTAATTTCCTATCATAAGGTATATAGAAAATAAGACTCGAAGATGTGTTCTATGATTGAAAAAAAAACCTGTTTCCAATTAATAAATAGAGAGTATTAGCACATGTTAAGAGCCTGATATGGTTTTTATTCACGAGTTTCCCGTCATATCGCGAACAAGCGAGTCTTTATCAGGTATGCTTGTTTTATGTGTAATAAAGCATTTTTTCTTTATTATTTAGCAGGTATTTTTAAAATAAGCGATATATATTTTGATAGGAAAGTCTTGAGATTTAAATATTGATAGAATAAGACAGAATTAACGCTTATTTTACGACGTTTCGATGTCGCTGACATCATTTTCAAGTGAGTTGGCTTATTCTGTCTTATATAATCAAAATTTGTCCAAAAGCCCCTCTTTTAAAAATTTAAATATTGGAAACCAAAAGTTATCTTTAGAAAAAATAGTAACTTATAATTATGAGCTTAACTTTTTTTTTTTATCAATGTTATTTATCTTATCAATTATCTAATTTATCTCTTACTTCGTATTTTATCTATTTTTTTTCCATATTTTTATCATATCTTATTTTTATTTTTATTTTTCTAGTTAATGAAATTCTTATAATGTTGATACTAATATTCCACAGGTGCAAAATGAAAATGCTGCAAAGCAAAGGCAATTCTTTTCTGCCATACAAAATATGAATATCAAGGGAATTCAGAGCTTTAAGGATGATGAGGAATTTGAAATGAAGTCTGCTAAAGAAACCCCAGTAAGTGTTTATAATTATAATTTTGAATTGTGGCTATAGAATGATATATTTTCTGCACTGTTTCAAGGAGGAACACCATATACAATAGGACCATGGAGCACCCTAAAATAATTATATAAATATATGATATATATAAGAGACTAGTATAGGAAAAAGTAGTGAGGCTTGGATTGGAAAATATGAGAATATAATACTAGTAGTATGGGAAAAGGATCCCGGCCCCCATCTCTGAGGTCTCTGATACTGAGAGAGAGAGAGTACATTGTTGCTTAAGAGGCAAGTTAAACAGGGACTGCGGAGCATAATTTTTATTGGGGGGGGGGGGGGGGGGGGCTAATAATTTTTGATTGGGGGGCTAACAACCATCAAATACTGGAAGACCTAGGGGGTTTGGGGGCATGCTCCCATTATTGGGGGGCTATTGGTAATTCAGAAAATCTGGTTATGAGTTCAATCTGCCCCCTCCCCCCCCCCCCCAATGTCCCCAAATATGCAATTAACAAAATACAAATATTTTTCTGAAAGATTTATTCAGATGTATATATATTCATTCATAATTAATTGTAAGTTTAATTATATCCATTTTGAAATCACAAGCAAATTCTGCAATCTGATTGGCTCTCAGCAGTGCGATTTAGTCTCTAATCGCACCATTTTGAGTTTTAAATTGCACTGTTTTGAAGAGCCAATTAAATTGCAAAAAACAAAATTTAACCAATCAGATCACAGAAAACAAAAGCCATTTCAAAGAATGAGAAAAAAATTTTAAAGGAGATTTCCTAGGTGAAAATGGATGAAATTTATAAAAAAATGTATTTAAATTTTAAATTCCTACATCAGTAGTAATTTCAAAAATGGATATAAATAGTTTATAATTGAACTTCATATCATGCAATTTTGGTCTGAAAGCAAATTTATGATTAACAAATTGCACTCCTGATATAGTCGTGCAATTTTGTAATCACTCATTTGACTAAATTTTTAATTGCACTCCACTCAGTTCAATTACCATTATAACTTTTGCATTAATAAGTTAATTAATCCTTAATTTTAATAATAATAGATAAATATTTGCCTTATTTATTATTTTACAATATTTTTTCTTGTTTTCTAGAGTGAGAAAGAAGCATTTCATTTCTTAGCTGAAATAGAGAATGATGCAATATCATCAGATGAGGATTTTAAAACAATATTCCATAAGTTGTCAGATGCTGGATGCCAGATAAATGCTACAGACAGGGTAAGATTTATAGGATATTACATGGTCGCACGGAGATACAAATTTTATCTTCGAGTGTTGATATATTCTGTGCTGCGCTCACTCGTGAGAGGTAATATCAGCATGAGAAAAAAATTTGTATCTCTAAGTGGCCATGTAATGTTCTGTTTATTATATGAAATCTTCATTGAAAAATAATGGAGAATTTGAGACTTGCTGATCATGAGCAAAAAGTCGAAATTTGACACCACCAGTGTTGATATAAATCGTATCCCCACTGGCCACTGGTGGGAGTAGGGATATCAATTTTATCATTTAATTGTCACTCAATTAATTATAATCACACTCTATTTCATATAATAATAGTAAATATCTAATATAGTTTATACAGCTATTTCAAAAATATTGCAGGTGAAGGTTTTGTTGAATGTTGAATGTTGAATGTTGAATGTTGAATGTTGAATGTTGAATGTTGAATGTTGAATGTTGAATGTTGTATGTTGCATGTTGCATGTTGCATATTGCTTGTTGCATGTTGCATGTTGCATGTTGCATGTTGCATGTTGCATGTTGCTTGTTGCATGTTGCTTGTTGCATGTTGCATGTTGCATGCTGCATGTTGAATGTTGCATGTTGAATGTTGAATGTTGCATGTTGCATGTTGCATGATGCATGTTGCATATTGCTTGTTGCTTACCAAGCTTGAGATATATATTATATTAATATATGTCAATAATATCAGCACAAAAGAAAATATGAAGAAAAAACCTGCAGACATTTTTTGCTGATCTTTTGCTGCTTGAATTCACATCACCCATACTGCATTTCCCCAGGGGGGGACTCCCTTATAAAAGGGGGCGGGCGTCCTCATCGTCCCTTTTAGGGTTTGAAATCAGTGTTTTGGTCCCGCTTAGGGTGATAATGACGAGAATGCCCACCAGCTGAGTTTTGTGGTCCCGCTTAGGGGTATAAGATCAGCAACAATGCTTCTTTTCAAAGATTGATTTTTATTTTAATCCCATTTCCAGATTGTGTCACTTATTGATTGGTCCCTCTTAGGGATGAAATTTCATCACTGCCACGCCCATCATCTCAAAATACAGGTCCCTTTTAGGGGTCATTTTCAGAATTTCCGATGAGGACCCCCACCCCTTTTATAAGGGAGTCCCCCCCCCCTGGTGCATTTCGGGGTTGGAATATATGCAATATTTAGCAACAAAACCTTCACCAACTTTTTTTGAAATAGCTGTATATAAATATATGAATTATATGTATGTGCGTTCGTTATGTATGTGTATATTTATTATTATGGGATTGGTCTTCAATAGGGGGGGGGGGGGGGGTGGGTTACTGATGCAAAATTAGGTCTGCCATATATTATATATATATATGATTATAACGTTTTCCAACTCCCTTGCTTTGTATTATGCACATTTTGTCGTGCTCCTAGCAAGGAGCCTTTTGAAGGGATATGTCAGTGTCAACCATATCATACTACAAGTTAACTTCATGTACTCAATTGAAGAAGCAATCAGTGAAAGCTATGAGAATAGGATACAATAATAAGACTTTTTAAAAGGAGTGAAGTTTAAGAGGGATACAAAATGGCAGCTGAGAACGAGTAACATAATAAAAATCTTACATCCAGTACTGACAGTGACTTAATGATGACTCCAAGATTAGCTAACCATGTGCTGGACATATATAGTGTTACATATACCTATATCCTGTTACATGAAAATGGAAGTGAAAATATGAATAATTTTATCTTTTTAATTTTCATTTTTTGAATAGTTTGGAAATACTCCTTTGATGCTGGCTGCAGAAAAAGGGAACTCTTTAGTTTTAGAATTGTTACTTCATAAAAAAGCAGACCCAAACAAGACAAATGTGAGTTATTAAATACTTATAAATTACTGCGATTCTCAATATTCTGCAAGACCAGATATTTCAACTTGACTTGCTGTAAAAAAATTTTTTTTGTAGCCGTCAATTAAAAGTAATCTGTGAATCAATCCTGGGGGGGAGGGGGGGGGGGGTACTCCCTATAATTGACTAAACAGGGATGCTCTGCCTGAAAGGTATAGAAAAGGGGTGGGGATTTTTGGTATAAAAAAGGTAGATATTCTTCAAAGTTTAAGGTATAAAAGGGGTACTTTTTTGCTGAAATTTGGTATATAAAAGGGTAACTGGTGTTGAGAGTCTGGGTAAAGCATCCCTGTATGAAAGGACTTGAAGTATCCCCCTCGGGGAGTCATTAACTTCTAAATATTTGACTGGCAGCAGTGAAAAACCAAATTCCAATTATGGGCAACTTGAAACTACCAGGTTTGCAGATTATATTGAGAATTGCAGTAATAGGAACATCTTGTTATTTTCTGACCTCTTCCTAAGTTTCTCTTAGTGGGTGGGATAGGATGGGGTTGAGTGAGAAAATAGAAAAAAAATAGATTGAAATTGTTTCTACTCCAACCCCCTACTAATTAAGCTAGTATGCTCCATTTTTTTTCCAGAATAAACCCTCTCTTTATATTCAACATTTTGAAGGGAGGGGAGGGGAGGGGGGGGGGGGGGGAGAGGGAGGGAGAATAATTCAAAATTACATGCAAGGGGCCCAAAATTCTTTCTTGCATATGTCATCTTTACCCAATCACTGCGAATTTAAAATGTGCCATATATGGGATTCTGTAACATTTTCTTTCCAACTTTGGTGTTAAATAAAAGTTCTTGCTTAATTTTTTTTGTTTTTTGTTATAAGGATGCTAAAAATGGTCCCCTTCACTGGGCATCGAAAAATGGAAAAATGAAAGCAATAGATTTGCTGCTGCGGAACAAGGCTAATAAGAATGCACAAAATAAGGTACTGTAATGTCAATTCAAGACCGTGGGGTACTTTCATGTAAAAAGGGCAGGAGTTTATAAAAGCTCAAAAAAATATTTAACCCCTAAAGCAAAGAGTTTTGGGAGTGATCTTGGTTAAACTTCAATCCACAGGGCTTGATTCACGATAAATTAACTATGCACTCGAATGTTGTTTTTTTTTTATCTAAAGGATTACCAAACTCCTCTACACTTAGCAGTCGAACAAGACAAGAAGAAAGCGGTTCGACGTCTAATTGCCGCGGGTGCTGATACGAACCTGGAAGATTTGAAAGTAAGTGTGGTACTGGTCCGATATGATAGAGTCAACATTATTATGCTGTAAATTAGGTAAAGTTGGACTTTCAAGAAAGGAAGGAAGGAAGGAAGGAAGGAAGGAAAGAAGGAAGGAAGGAAGGAAGGAAGGAAGGAAGGAAGGAAGGAAGGAAGGAAGGAAGGAAGGAAGGAAGGAAGGAAGGAAGGAAGGAAGGAAGGAAGGAAGGAAGGAAGGAAGGAAGGAAGGAAGGAAGGAAGGAAGGAAGGAAGGAAGGAAGGAAGGTAGGAAGGAAGGAAAGAAGGATCAGGGAATGAACGAACGAACCAACGACGAACCAACGAAGAACCAACGACGAACCAACGACGAACCAACGACGAACCAACGACGAACCAACGACGAGCCAACGAAAAATAAGAATTACTTAAGAACAAAAATATATGTAGGCCTTGAAAAGCGGTCACACAAAGAAAACAATCAACAACAGATCCGCGACTGAAGTAACTGAACAGTTGAGAATCACAAACCACTTTTATCTTTGTGCTTTAGACTAAGACTCCACTGCAGTATGCCCGTGCCAAAAGCATGGAAAACCTATTCGGCGAAAAATCAAATAGTTCAGTAAAAGACAAGAAGGAGAAAAAGGTATATTGGTTGGATGGTTGGATGGTTGGATGGTTGGATGGTTGGATGGTTGGATGGTTGGATGGTTGGATGGTTGGATGGTTGGATGGTTGGATGGTTGGATGGTTGGATGGTTGGATGGTTGGATGGTTGGATGGTTGGATGGTTGGATGGTTGGATGGTTGGATGGTTGGATGGTTGGATGGTTGGATGGTTGGATGGTTGGATGGTTGGATGGTTGGATGGTTGGATGGTTGGATGGTTGGATGGTTGGATGGTTGGATGGTTGGATGGTTGGATGGTTGGATGGTTGGATGGTTGGATGGTTGGATGGTTGGATGGTTGGATGGTTGGATGGTTGGATGGTTGGATGGTTGGATGGTTGGATGGTTGGATGGTTGGATGGTTGGATGGTTGGATGGTTGGATGGTTGGATGGTTGGATGGTTGGATGGTTGGATGGTTGGATGGTTGGATGGTTGGATGGTTGGATGGTTGGATGGTTGGATGGTTGGATGGTTGGATGGTTGGATGGTTGGATGGTTGGATGGTTGGATGGTTGGATGGTTGGATGGTTGGATGGTTGGATGGTTGGATGGTTGGATGGTTGGATGGTTGGATGGTTGGATGGTTGGATGGTTGGATGGTTGGATGGTTGGATGGTTGGATGGTTGGATGGTTGGATGGTTGGATGGTTGGATGGTTGGATGGTTGGATGGTTGGATGGTTGGATGGTTGGATGGTTGGATGGTTGGATGGTTGGATGGTTGGATGGTTGGATGGTTGGATGGTTGGATGGTTGGATGGTTGGATGGTTGGATGGTTGGATGGTTGGATGGTTGGATGGTTGGATGGTTGGATGGTTGGATGGTTGGATGGTTGGATGGTTGGATGGTTGGATGGTTGGATGGTTGGATGGTTGGATGGTTGGATGGTTGGATGGATGGATGGATGGATGGATGGGTGGATGGATGGATGGATGGATGGATGGATGGATGGATGGATAAATGAAGGAATATAGGTGGTTATATGAATGAATGCATATTAAATGTGTGACAGATTGGTGTGGTTTTTGGTGGCATGGCTGGATGGACAGTGGGTGAAGGGTTCGAGGAGTAGACCGTAATCTTACAAGTTACTGTCAGGAAAAAAAGATTTCTTTACAACTTATTTGGTGCCATTTTTTCTCATGTCAGAAATGGAATGATCCTGACGATGATATAGATGAATCAGATTCAAGTATGTTGAATAATTAACATTTATTATATATCCTAGTCAAACTCGTTTTCTTATTGGTCGAGAGTACATCACGTGGAGGGAAATAAATCTCAATAACTCCCGCGCGGGTAATAAATGCACGTGATCAAAGCGTGAGAGGGGAATAATTTTTTTTTGTAAATAAAAAAATTCAAAATGAAGAGAAAATTTTTCTTCGTTTGACTAGAGTATATAATAAAACACTTAATGACTGATCCCTCGGGAAATCAGTTAGTTTCGTTTCCCTCGAATCTCAATTGAGATTCTCGGGAAACAAAACTAACTGTTTCCCTCGGGACCAGTCATTAAGTGCTAATTATATTCGTGTGAGCCTTATGTTTTCCCATTTCTCATTTCCCTTGAGAATAAGATTCTTTGTTTGAGTTGTATCCATATTCATGTGTCTTTTTATGCACAACCGAACTATAGCAAGTTGTCTCTATTTATTCTATAGAAAAGTATCTTGAGGAATATCTTGCCTTGTACGAAAACATCGATTTAAAAACCTTTAATGCCTCAGAGGCGGCCAAGATCCTTTCTCAAAACCTGGAGCTGAAAAGGCACTGTATGAAAGACCCACCAAAGGATGCTGTGAAGAAATGCCGATACTTTTGTAGTCAGTTCAGAAATATCGGAAGAACGGATATCATTATAGAATTAAGAAAAAATGTACCCGCTGGAATTACAGGTGAGGGAATGAAATTGTACTCGGTTTTAACAATTCGTTGTTTTTTCCTCATTCCCTCCGTCCCTCTCTTCTTTTGTTCTCTTATTTCTTCCTTTTTCGTATTTTTCTTTCGTTCTTCCTTCCTTCCTTCCTTCCTTCCATGCATCCCACTCATTCATAAATCCCTTGCGTTATCGAATCCATAAGCTAATGCACTATATATTATTATTTTATGTATATTTATTTTATACTGTTAGGTCCCCTTGAATCTAGTGATAAAGAAGTCAGCGAGATGAATCACTCTGAGAGACAACGACTAACCCGTTCTTTGTGTGGTATGATAGTTTGTCATTTAGGTTTTCACTTCCGGCACAAACTCAAATATGCACAAACTTGAGCATTATACATACATGCAACATATATACGTATAGACTTGGTGCAGCTCTCTTCACTTGATTTAAAGAAAGACTATTGCTGCTAATAAATTACTTATACACCTGAGTCTGCCTGTGCTTTTGCTCATGCTTACAGAGCTGTTAAGTTGTGACGTATTTCCGGGTCCAACTGCTCACAAAAACAGATGAAATAACGCGAAAAATGTTCTCATTGAATTTAACCTCCACCTGAAAAAATTAGAACTTTGGACAACAAGAACTTTGGTGGTGGTGGTGGTGGTGGTGGTGGTGGAGTGGTGGTGGAGTGGTGGTGGAGTGGGTATTTACCAGTACCCACCACCTAAATCAATAATATAGGTACCTTTGGACTATTGTTTTGACACCTTGCCCTTAACTGACATTTACTCTTGCATACGTTGTTCCCAACAGGGGAAAACAAGTGGAAGCAGGTCGCAAATGAACTGGGGATTTTGAGCCATGAATTAGATTACTACGATAGGAATAATGATCCAGCAAAGGCAATACTTGAAGAAGTATGCGTCAGTCGTGATCTCACAGTTGGAGAGCTGTACCATGTTCTTGTTAAATGTGATGCAGGCGGACTTGCTGATCAGTGCTTGTAGACAAAGGGAGCCCAAGTTTGAATTTTGTCAAGTTTGTATAAAAAAATAGTCAGAGCAAAGCACAAATTAAAATTAGCCGTTCCGTGGTCGATGAAAGAACTGGGTCGAGTTCGCATTATAGTGCATTGTGGGACTGTTAAAGGACACTTCCAAGATGGCGTCTATTTCGTCCCACAATGCACTGCAGTGCCAACTCGACCCAGTTTTTTCCTCAACCTCGGAACGGCTAATGAAGGTGTATTAAGATAGTTTGGGAACCTTGCTTCTGCGCACCCATTTCGGGCATCTTGCTTTTAATCACCTATTTAAGTGTTTTTGAAGTTTTTTCCCTAATATTATCTTAATATAAAACCACCTCCACAACTAAACCAAATATTTCTTAGATTTAGCTCTATTTTCGGTGTAAAAACGATTTTTTTTCCAAACACAATTCAAATTATTATTGCCAGTGCGTTATCAGCTCCGTTGTTGAAACACATCAAAACTCAATGTAGAAACTCAATGTAAAAGGAATTCAAACTTTAAAGACTTTGAAGACCTTGAATTCGATTTGAATACATTCTAGAGACATGAGGGAACAAAAAGACTGACAAATTCATTCTCAGGGGTCATTGAGGTATTAGAGCTTGGGCACCCTGTGGTGGTGGGCTTCTACCCGAATTCCTGGTCAGTTTTGTTTTGTTTTACTTCAGTTGCTGAATCTTATTTCCTTAATATTGCAATATTTAAAAAATTGTCCAGCATAGTTAAATTAAAACAATCAAAAAATAAGTACTGAAAAGAAACGAAACAAACAAAAACAAAACGAAAATGAACTACAAAAAACAACAACAACTTAGAAGGGTTCATATTTCCCAGTCATTTATTGCTATTTATGATTATAAAATGACTGTTATAAATCTTGGTATTTCTTAATTTAACTGCGTTATGAGACCAAACAGTGCGCATGCGCACTTTGGTTCGTCGCTCCTACCGAAGCAATGGCTGATTTATTTGTATTTGTTAAAAGAAATAAAATATCTGCTGTGCTCAGTGTGTGCAGTTATAAAGCACATGGGAATTGGCAGAACACGCGTTGGGCTTCTCCTAACACTTCTCTCGTGTCCCGCAAACCCACGCGTGCTTTGTAGCTGCACACAGCATGCGCGGGCGTTTTCTATTTCTTCAAGAGTCCTTTTTTGAAGAAATAAGAAAACGCGCGCGAATGCTGTTTGAAGTTATAAAGAATGCGGGGAATGGCATATTACGAGTCAGAGAATTCTTTATTTATTTTTTAAACAAAATACCAATTACAATCTAATAACCGTTGTGTTGAATATATTTAAACGCAGGACACGAGAGAAGTGTTAGGAGAAGCACAGTGCGTGTTCTGCCAATCCCCATTATCATCGTAATGATCATCATCATTATTTAGCAATTATTCGCCGAAGGCGAAGTGATTATCGATGAATATTTACCGAGCGGCGAGTCTTCTTGTCCGAAAAGGTGATTATCGGCTGATAATCCGAGATAGAAAACCAATCAGAGCGCGCGATTTTGCATAATCACCTTTGTATTTATACTAATGATTATTATCATGATTAGCGTCAATGATTACATTTCAAGTGGATGGGCTTCCTGTGGATTTTCTTCTGCATTACATCGAGGCTATATATAATCACTTGCCCAGCTTGTAGTAATCACTAGACCACAACAACAAAGAGGTCAAATCATTCCTAGGAAAAAACACCTTGGTATCAACGGATTTTCGATTTATTTACGTTAAGGTCAGTATACTAACATTTAAATGTGGATACCCAATCTAGATCTATGTTATTTAGCGATGCTCCAAGCTTTAATGCGTTCTAAAATTACCTGTGCAAGTTCAATATACACTGTAGGTTAGAGCATGTTAGAACTGTTAGAAGTTTATCTACTTTCGATCTTTTAAAAATGAAGAATTTATTTTCCGAAATCATCTATTCTACGGCGTGGAGAAGATCTTAGGATGGTTTTCTCTCAGATGCTTTCGAAAGCTTAATTACATAACTGTAAGAATCATCGTAGAAGATCATGTTCTAGCTACATGCTTGGATGTTTATTAAGCGCTTTTAATTACGAGTCGTACGTTTGTAAATATTTACAACATTATTAGAATGTTTTGCTTAGGGAATTTTGTACGTAATTTGGCTAGAAAAAGCCGGTACGTAGCTCTGCCGTATTATGGGACACGACTTGAATTGTATACAGTATATCTAGGAAAGAAGTACATGTAAATTAAGTGTATGTTTTAAAGTTGATCTGTTTAGTTGTGTGAGATGATAACTAGCGGTAAGCTTGTGTGGGCTGCGTCGGTGTTTCTAATGAAACAGTATGGATAAAAAGTTAAATTTTACACCGTAAAAAATAAGAGAGATCACTTACTGACGTTTCGGACGCTAGCCTTCGTCGGAGTAAAAGCAACGACGGAGTAAAAGTCCGACGAAGGACTAGCGTCCGAAACGTCAGTAAGTGATCTCTCTTATTTTTTACGGTGTAAAATTTAACTTTTTATCCATATTATATATTAAGCTTATACATGTTTAACTGTTAATGACACCTGACATGTACTACACACCTGTTGATAACGGGATCGAGATCTGAAATGGTCGATCTGAGATATAGGAATGTAAAATATATAGTTGCAAAAGCCGCTTCACGGTTCATTGGGGCAAACGCAGGAAAATACATAGAAATCTAGATCACTTTGACTTTCCGTAACTCCGCTCAGTTTTGATGGATTTTCAAGATTTAAACTTTTTTGAAAAGATATTTTCTTTGTTACTTATACC
Organism: Anthopleura sola; assembly: GCA_023349425.1. Taxonomy (NCBI): domain Eukaryota; kingdom Metazoa; phylum Cnidaria; class Anthozoa; order Actiniaria; family Actiniidae; genus Anthopleura; species Anthopleura sola. The sequence continues at coordinate 3,160,862 of JALHLI010000007.1, read as the reverse complement.
TCTAAATATGATGGAAAATGGAAAACTTTAAATTGAGAAAATAAGATGTTTGTTTTCATAATAATCGATGGGCACGTGATTATGAAAAATTTGTAAAAATAAGAGGAGTCGCAAAACTAGGTAAAAAACCTACATTGGTTTTATTTTCAGTCCGACAACTGGTATGCATGGCTGCTGATAATTGAAGTTTAAATTTTGAATTAATGAATTGCTAATTCGTGTCACTTATCGCATTAATTCACAAAATAATCATGTTGACACCAACCAATTTCTATATGTCTCATATCAACCATTCCAGATCTCCCGATATCAACGATAATTATTGAAATAGATGTGTACTATTAACATAAGTTTGTTTACATGTACTTTCATCACAAGAGAACCCCATTTTTGCTCATATCTTCCATTTGAAAGTATTGTCTGAGCACAAATGTACCAGTAAATTAGTTGCCAGGCGTGGCTCTTTTCTCATTAGATAGACTATACTATAGCGATGTTCACTGTTTACAAACAATAGCATCACAAATATTTTCTCATTTAAATTTGCCAACCATAAAAAAGATCTCAGTCTCTGTTTCAGCAGCCAATTAATACATCTCTGGTTGGCATATTAATATCAATAGGTGACGTCAACACCATGAACCGCTATAGAATACCAGTTGAAAGGCCATGATTATTAAGCCCATGTTGTCTGCTAACAGAAATTTCCTCCCAGTTACTGTATAAGCTCCTTGGGTCATAAGCCCACTCTTTTGTTCTACGCAGTTTAAAATAAATGAATAATGAATAAATAAATACAATCGAACCCGATTAATACAGCCACCAAAGGGACAGGTCAAAGTGGCCGTATTAGCCGGGTGTCTGTATTAAGCAGGTAAATTTAATAAAAAATTGTTGCGTTAGGACCTACAAAACTGGCCGTAATAACCAGGTGACCCTATTAAGCGGGTGGCCGTAGTGCGGGGTTCCACTGTATACCATATATAACTGCGAACTAACAGTGGATTCCACAGAGTGGCTCTTCTACCAATGCATTCCAATTGGAATTTAGAAGTTCATTTTTGTAGAAGAATAAACACCGGAAAACCCAGAAAAAACCTGGGTCGCCTTGGTGAGAGGCATTGTGCTCTCACCCCTATAGACCGAAATATGTCAATATGGCCACCATTGACTTTCAGAAATGAAAACCTAATCTTAAAAAAAAGTACAACCATCAGAAATTGCAAGCAGAAATATGTATTTTTGGAAAGTTTCATTGCTATAAATAAAATTAATTCAAGTAAAGCTATTTGGAATCAAAATTACAGAGATTTGTATTGTGTTCAGTGATCTTTTTCCTTGCTAGCCTCATTGTGCCATCATTTTTCACATTTTAAAATTCTCATAACTTCTCAACAATTTAATATTTTTGTCTCAAACTTTCCTACTTTGTTGATGTTATCCTAAGCTATAATTTTAATATAGTAGTCAATTAAAATATGAATTAAAAAAATTATGAAAATGAATTGGCATTAATTTGGTCAATGCAACCTGTACTTCCTGTTTATCATGTAAATACAGTATGCCTAGTACCATCAGAATCTCCTTAGCACCCAGTGCCCATTGAATGCTAGATTTGTGCTTGAGAGAACATGATTTTGCATGCTATGAAATACATGTACAATGTAACAAGTGCACCATTTTGTATTTTTAGATGTTTTTGAAAGGTGTTTTCCTGTTGGCTGCCATGGCTGTGCTCATACCTCAGTCATCTGGCAAAACTTGCTCCAGTAGATATTATCAAACGGTAGCAAATGGCAGATGTGAAATGCAATGTGGACCCGAAAAATGCATCTGCTCTGATGAAGCTTCTAATAATTCTGAGGTATTTAATTGTAAGTATATACATTCTATACAGTAAAAAAAATAAAAGTGTGCAAAAGCGATGAAAACTAGCTTATCACTATTTAGTACTGAATAGTACCAATTAAACAATAGATAACAATAGAATTAGTATGAAATATTATTATTTAGTGCTACTTTAATTTATATCGCACGCTTTTAGTGTTTGTACTCAGCTAGCATATTGTGACTGACTGACTGACTGACTGACTGACTGACTGACCGACTGACTGACTGACTGACTGACCGACTGACCGACTGACCGACTGACCGACTGACCGACTGACCGACTGACCGACTGACCGACTGACCGACTGACCGACTGACCGACTGACCGACTGACCGACTGACCGACTGACCGACTGACCGACTGACCGACTGACCGACTGACCGACTGACCGACTGACCGACTGACCGACTGACCGACTGACCGACTGACCGACTGACCGACTGACCGACTGACCGACTGACCGACTGACCGACTGACCGACTGACCGACTGACCGACTGACCGACTGACCGACTGACCGACTGACCGACTGACCGACTGACCGACTGACCGACTGACCGACTGACCGACTGACCGACTGACCGACTGACCGACTGACCGACTGACCGACTGACCGACTGACCGACTGACCGACTGACCGACTGACCGACCGACCGACCGACCAAGGAGCATAAGTAAGAGAGGGAAACTTCTTTTCTTAATACTGCAGCCTCAGTCGTGTTTTATCAGAGAACAGAACACAGTCAATCCTGATCTTCATCTAATACATTTTGTAGAAAAAAAATTGAGAAAAATCGACGAAAAGTATGTTGTTTTTGAGTGCACTTGCACACGTCCACGCCATCAAAATATTAAAACCCAACGTGGATGCTAAAAAATGCCCAACCAGGAATTCACAATGGTTTCTTCACAATGTGCGTGCAGTATTAAGCAGTTTTCCTCTCTTATTTATGCTTTCTGGCTGTAACTGACTAACTGACTTTATTGAATTGTCATGCAATATAGGCTCAGAAAATCAGTTTCCGGGGGGGGGGGGGAGTACTCCATATAATGGGGTACTTTTTTCAGGCCGCACGTATAGCAAAGGGGTGGAAATTTGTGAGTTTTGGTATAAAAAGGGATAGATTTTCTTCAAAGGTATATGAAAGGGGTACCTTTTCAGGCAAAAAGGTATATAAAAGGGGTACTTTTTTGCTGAAATTTGGTATATAAAAGGGTAAGGGGTCAAGAGTCCGGGTGAAGCATCCCCGTATGAAATGATCCGAAGTCGCCCCCCCCCCCCCCCCCTCGAGCTGTTAGGTTACATGTACTGTTCAAAGCTGGCAATTTGAAGTAAAGTTGCAAAAGGAGACATTCCAGTAATAATAAATTATTATTTTCTATTCTAGCTTGTTTGCAGCAATGCCAAAGATCAGTAATAGGCAAAAATGTCACTGTCACCAGTTGCCCAGACATGAAGTGTGACAATCTGGACGAATGTTTTCAAACTTGTAGAACAGACAGCTGTTCCATGGAGTGCAAAGCAAAGAAAACCTGCAACCAGGAATGTGGTGATGGATGTATTAAAGCAGTATGTTCAGCTGATAAATGTTATCAACAATGCTATAACTGCACAATGGAATGTACCAGCGAGACAGAATATTGTCGGCATTATTGCACTGGAGGGGTTTGTCACTCAAAGTGTGCTGCTCAAAAATGTGACAGAGAATGTTTGAGTGGAGTTGCCAATTGCAAAATAATTAACTCTTCTTCGTCTAAGCACACATTGGTAACGAGTCTTTACTTTGTGTTCTTTGTTGCTTATGTCCTTGCTTAGAATTGGAGGCATAAGACTAATCTCAATTTGGAGGCATAACACTAATTTCTAACAATTCACTCATGATTGTAAGCTGCACGACTGCTAATAGCGCCTTAATATGCAGCCCGTAAAGTCCTCCACTGGTTAAAAATTGTAAAGTGCATTTAGACGATGTGAAATGCGCTATATAAGAACTCCCATTATTATTATTATTAATTGAAGTCAAATTTTGCCGCACAATAAAGAAATATCAAACAATGGGAAAAAAAGATTGCTTATCCATTCAAGACAGGGGCGGATCCAGGATTTTGTTTTGAGGGGTGCAACCCTCAGAATCAAAGAAAGAAAACATTTTTTCGTATTGGGGATCTTCAAAAGAGGAGAACAAAGTTGCTCGGAGGGAGGGGGGCGTACCCCCTGCACCCCTCCCCTGGATCCGCCCCTGCAAGAGAGAACGGAGATACTTCATTCCAAGAATAAAGCACCACGGCTTGTCAACAGGTTAATAGTTGGACAGTGTTCAGTGCTAGCAGTCGACAAACAAATATTTTTGGAACTAGCTCTTCTTAGAGTGGCTTTCATAAACCTGTGAAATATACTTTAGCACATTCAGCACTATATAGTATGCACTTCACTCTAATAGACCTCATCGGCTTGGGTGTAATGTTGTCCCATTTCAGACCACGTGTCATTCCCTAGAGTATCATTTCATTGTTAACGGTTGCGCATGAGAATTTACATGAATATGGATACAACTCAAACAAAGAATCTTATTCTCAAGAGAATGACACGTTGTCTGGAATGGGAAAACATTACGCCCAAGCCGAAGAGGTCTATTGAGTATTGCTGATCAATACTGACTAGCCTTGCTTTGGTGTCATTTACACACTTTGCACTGCAATAACTACTACAATAATCACTTTTTTGTCCCAGATTTTTCACAAAATCCTTATTTACTATCTTCTTTCCATTGCATGTTTTATTTCTCTTGAGGAATGAAATTCAGAAAAACTGTAAATTAGAAGCGGCCATTTTTTGAATGGGTCTATAGTCTTTACCTGGTATTAGAACCAAACTACTATTTAACAATTAGTCCTCGAGTCCGAATGGTCTACGAGTCAATAGTCCATGACGCCGAAGGCCGAGGGCGAGAGGTCTAATTGTTTTAGTAAAAACCTACAAACGGTCCAATAAAAGGATGCAAAAAGTTTTGGGTTTTGCTTTAAATATATATATATTTTTTGGTTTTCAAAACCGGCACTTTTCGCAACCTGAGGTCTATCACTAATAGACCCCTAGTAGCTCAGCCAATCACAGGGCTCGATTGGTGATACACCATTAGTAGGTTTTTTCTAACGTGATATACAGGTTTTTAACTGCGTGGTACTCTTATACACCCGTTTTCAAAATTACGCGACCTAGACGACTCAAAGTCCTAGTTGTAGGCTGGTAATGAGATTAATGCATTCAGATTGTTATACCAAGCAATAGAATACCCTCTGGAGTGACAGCACATGATAGGCAGTGTTCGTCTATGAGCTAAGTGTAGGGAACTGGTGAAAAGATTCATTTACGATAGTCTATTCAACAGCCTGATTACACCGGTTTTCAAAATTACGCGACCTTGAGAGCTCCAGTTTTCTGGAATTTTGGCTTCCGTCTCCAGGCTCATACCGCAAACCCCAAAGGTTCACTTTCGGTACTCCAGGTCGATTATTTAGATTGCTGTCGTTAAAGATGTTTAACACTAATATACAGGTTCTGCGTTTTTTGGAATCCGAGCATGTTTTTATTCTTGCCTTCCATCGGCAATGCAAAATGGTCACATTTTTGCCTGGATTTGGTCCACTTTGGCCTTGGTTTATTCCTTTTGCCTCTAGACGGTCGATCGGTTTAGTAAATTCCGAAATTACAGTTCCAATTGCTCAATAGAATGAAATAATTCGAAAGCTGATACTTTTTTATGTTATATGGTTCTAAATATCCGTTATCTTTCTTTTTCGCACTAAAGTCAAGATTTTTTCATGAAATAGTTTCGTCTCTGAGACCTTTTCAAACTTTCTTTTTCTTATAAAAAGTTCAGATGTATTTGTTCGAGTTCATTGGCAAATAGCCTAATTATAGAAGTAGTATTTTGAACTGAGATTATTAGTAACTAACGAAGCTATTGTTTCTCATGATTGACATCAGTGAAAGTGTTTCCATGGCAAATTCATCTAAACCTAATCTACGCGCGTGCTATGAAAACAAGGGCTGTTATTGTTTTATATGACGAATTATTTTGGATCTCTTTTTGGAGAAGATGTATTTAGTAACACATCTTGTCACTGATTGATTGAGATACTTCTCGGTGAGTCGTTTTCTGTCATCGTGAAGATAACTATTCTCCCCCCCCCCCCCCCCCTCCATTTATTCTACTGTTTATTAACTTTATTGAATTTTCTACACCCGCAGCGAAGTTTCGGCAACTAATTAGTGAAGATTTGAATTATTAATTACCATGTAATTAAAGAAAAAGTCATACCTTTCTTCTAACAAATGAATAAAAAAATTTCAATAACACTCTCACTAATGTAGCTTTGTGATTTTCAATACTACAACCTTGATACGCAATGAAACAAGTAATTTTTTTTTTTACGATTAGGCGAAAAAGAAAACGAAATTAAAAGATTAAAGTGTATATAGTTTTTGAAAGTTTAGCTCAATAAGGTGCAACAAGTTATTTCGAGAATGACAGTTAATAATGATGGTTGCAAATGCATTTGATTAGGTTTGGCTCGTCGTCGTCTTCTCAGTTCTTTTTCATCTTTATTTTTGTTTTATTGAATGAGGTTCTTGCTCTTGTACGATCTATCGTTTTCCTCCTCTTTCTTCTCTTGGTCTTGTCCTTGCTTTGCAATTGCACAAGTCATTATTTAATACCATGCCTTTAATCTTCAGTAGATTCGCAAGCATGTCGCCCTGACAGTATATATGTTCCCGATTATCGAAGAAGATCCTGATGCTATATGGTTTGATGAAGCTTGCTTGAATGTCCTATTTGGGAAGTCTTAATTCCAAGCATGCAAGCATGTCGTCCTGACAGTATGTTCCCGATTATCGAAGAAGATCCTGATGCAAAATAATTTGATGAAGCTTGCTTAAATGTCCTATGTGGGAAGTCTAAATTCCAAGCATGCAAGCATGTCGTCCTGACAGTATGTTCCCGATTATCGAAGAAGATCCTGATGCAAAATAATTTGATGAAGCTTGCTTAAATGTCCTATGTGGGAAGTCTAAATTCCAAGCATGCAAGCATGTCGTCCTGACAGTATGTTCCCGATTATCGAAGAAGATCCTGATGCTATATGATTTGATGAAGCTTGCTTAAATGTCCTATGTGGGAAGTCTAAATTCCAAGCATGTCGCCCTGACAGTATGTTCCCGATTATAGAAGAAGATCCTGGAGCTATATGATTTGATGAAGCTTGCTTAAATCTTCTATTTGGGAAGTCTAAATTCCTTGTGGTACTTATTGGAATCCTCAACGAATGTACAGTTTACCACCAGGATTAATTACATTTCTCAAGTGATTACTTTGTGTAGTACCCGATCCACAGGAATGGTGAACGGGAACACAACCATCTACACGACCATCGAGAACGACCAGGTAGGAACTACTACTATATCGTAGTTGGATTCCTCCACAACTATTGACGACTATTAACCTTGGAGCTCTTAGCGCACAGTCACTTGATGGCGGTGGGATTAAATTTTTCACTTGTCTGCAGTTCAAAGATCCTGCCTTCCAGTTAACAAGGCTTCCTGTCTTCTCTTCGCAAGCATACCAGTTGGTGATGTTTGATGTGTAAAGAAATTCTCCCCCAATCTTCTTCCATAGCGCGAAATCCATGGCTGAATGAGATGACTCATTAATTGGGGTGGTTTTGGACTGTGGGGCAAATGTTCCGACAGACAAATCTGCTGGCCACGTTGGTATTGGAGTGACTGCATTCCTTTGTCCAAAGGATTCATAGTTAGTAAATGTATAGCTGTAGACAAGGGTCCAGCCTCCTCCATCGGTGGTCATGTCACAGAACACTTGGAATGGCACAGAGGATGGCTCATTGAACTTCATCCAGTAAACACCTGACTTTGCCTCGCTGTTGCTCTGATTCAGGGTTTTGCAGGATGTAATAGGATTATCAGGGCCTGATCCTGGCTCGTTATGCTCTCGTATCTCCATGTAGATGGTGTTTGATTGACTAACAGTCTTCTCTGGGTGTGTGGTCTTGGTGGAGTACTTCAGTTCACATGTCATGTCCGTCAGGTTTATGTTGATGCTTGTACAACGTAAGTTTTCCTCACACTTTCTGTAACATACAAAGATTGTGTTTACCTTGGACGATTCAAGAGTGAATCCTTGCAAGTACACGTTGAGTTCTGAATATCTTTGAGTCGGCCACATCGTAGCGTAGGTGACTTTGTGCTTCAGGAGGAACAGCATAAGTACGGATAAAGTTTGTGTGATCATCTTGACTGAAGATGAATAAAATACGACAAACATTAGCCAGTTTGCATCTTTCTGAATGATATGAAAACGAATTTACTTGATACTTTATATATCATTTGCAAAGCAAAATTAAAGAAAAAATGCTCTCTTCAAATTACTTTGAACATGAGCAAATCCGCTCCCATTTCTTGTGGAATTAAGAACGTTGACACGAGTGAAGTCAAAATAAACAAAAATAATAGCAAGAAAATATTTTTTTTTTAAACCCCACACACACAAGTTAAAATAATTAAAAGGGGAAGTCAGAAAACCAATTATTTGCATGGTACTAACCTGGTACGCCTGTCCTTTAGTTACAAATTGCAAGTAACTCGCCTAGGCTTGTACGCTGTTTGTTTCAGCCTTTCGAAATTTCGGGTTATATCATTTCTTCAAATTATGAATATTTCATCTTGGATATTTCTAGTCGTGCAATTTCAAGAGATCATAATTTACTACACTGTTTTCGTTGGTACCCACTATCGAGAAATAACAGTCGCCACAGGGAAATCGAGCACCACGCTGCCGTCAACCAAATTACAAACTGTTCGGTAACCTTTACCTACTCTGATTCTATTCACAAGTAATTACATAGAAAATGCCGTTATTGACTTGCAATTAAAGTTTATTATGGAGAAAATAAAAACAGCCAGAGTTGAATCCCAACTCATTACGACAGCTGAAATTCGCCAACTTAAGTAAAAATAACAAAAAGTTTCACAAATAGCAAACAAATTTGAATTTTCCCTTGCAACAACTTTTATTTTGAAGCTAATAAAACTATCTAGTTCTAGGTTCAATAACGATACTTTCTTTTATGAATAGCTCAAAATGTTTCATACACAGTCATTAAATTTTAAATTTCAAATATCGAAAAATTCCATGGAGATTAATGTTTGACAGATAAAAAATATCCCAAAAAAGTTCTCATGTAAGTGTAGCTAAGTGTAGGGAACTGGTGAAAAACATTCATTTACGATACTCTATTCAACAGCCTGATTACACCCATTTTCAAAATTACGCGACCTTGAGAGCTCCACTGAGTTTTCTGGAATTTTGGCTTCCGTCTCCAGGCTCATACCGCAAACCTCAAAGGTTCACTTTCGGTATTCCAGGTCGATTATTTAGATTGCTGTCGTTAAAGATGTTTAACACTAATATACAGGTTCTGCGTTTTTTGGAATTCGAGCATGTTTTTAATTCTTGCATTCCATCGGCAATGCAAAATGGTCACATTTTTGCCTGGATTTGGTCCACTTTGGCCTTGGTTTATTCCTTTTGCCTCTAGACGGTCGATTGGTTTAGTAAATTCCGAAATTACAGTTTTAATTCCTCAATAGAATGAAATAATTCGAAAGCTGATACTTTTTTATGTTATATGGTTCTAAATATCCGTTATCTTTCTTTTTCGCACTAAAGTCAATATCTTTTCATGAAATAGTTTCGTCTCTGAGACCTTTTCAAACTTTCTTTTTCTTATAAAAAGTTCAGATGTATTTGTTCGAGTTCATTGGCAAATAGCCTAATTATAGAAGTAGTATTTTGAACTGAGATTATTAGTAACTAACGAAGCTATTGTTTCTCATGATTGACATCTGTGAAAGTGTTTCCATGGCAAATTCATCTAAACCTATTCTACTCGCGTGCTATGGAAACAAGGGCTGTAATTGTTTTATATGACGAATTATTTTGGATCTCTTTTTGGAGAAGGCGTTTTAGTAACACATCTTGTCACTGATTGATTGAGATACTTCTCGATGAGTCGTTTTCTGCCATCGTGAAGATAACTATTCTTCCCCCCCCCCTCCATTTATTCTACTGCTTATTAACTTTATTGAATTTTCTACACCCGCAACGAAGTTTCGGCAACTAATTAGTGAAGATTTGAATTATTAGTTACCATGTAATTAAAGAAAAAGTCATACCTTTCTTCTAACAAATGGATAAAAAAATTTCAATAACACTCTCACTAATGTAGCTTTGTGATTTTCAATACTACAACCTTGATACGCAATGAAACAAGTAATTTTTTTTTTACGATTAGGCGAAAAAGAAAACGAAATAAAAAGATTAAAGTGTATATAGTTTTTGAACGTTTAGCTCAATAAGGTGCAACAAGTTATTTCGAGAATGATAGTTAATTATGATGGTTGCAAATGCATTTGATTAGATTTGGCTCGTCGTCTTCTCAGTTCTTTTTCGTCTTTATATTTGTCTTATTAAGGAGGTTCTTGCTCTTGCACGATCTATCGTTTTCCTCCTCTTTCTCCTTTTGGTCTTGTCCTTGCTTTGAGATTGCACAAGTCATTATTTAATACCATGCCTTTAATCTTCAGTAGATTCGCAAGCATGTCGCCCTGACAGTATATATGTTCCCGATTATCGAAGAAGATCCTGATGCTATATGGTTTGATGAAGCTTGCTTAAATGTCCTATGTGGAAGTCTAAATTCCAAGCATGCAAGCATGTCGCCCTGACAGTATATATGTTCCCGATTATAGAAGAAGATCCTGATGCTATACGACTTGATGAAGCTTGCTTAAATCTCCTATGTGGGAAGTCTAAATTCCTTGTGGTACTTATTGGAATCCTCAACGAATGTACAGTTTACCACCAGGATTAATTACATTTCTCAAGTGATTACTTTGTGTGGTGCCCGATCCACAGGAATGGTGAATGGGAACACAACCATCTATACGACCAGCGAGAAACACCAAGTCGGCACTAGTAGCATATTTCAGTCTGATTCCTCCACAACTATTGACGAATATTAACCCTGGAGCTCTTAGCGCACATTCAGGGTATGGCGGTGGGATTAGATTTTTCACTTGTCTGCAGTTCAAAGATCCTCCCTTCCAGTAAACAAGGCTTCCTGTCTTCTCTTTGCAAGCATACCAGTTGGTGATGTTTGATGTGTAAAGAAATTCTTTCCCAATCTTCTTCCATAGCGCGAAATCCATGGCTGAATGAGATGACTCATTAATTGGGGTGGTTTTGGACTGTGGGGCAAATGTTCCGCCAGACAAATCTGCTGGCCACGTTGGTATTGGAGTGACTGCATTCATTTGTCCAAAGGATTCATAGTTAGTAAACGTATAGCTGTAGACAAGGGTCCAGCCTCCTCCATCGGTGGTCATGTCACAGAACACTTGGAATGGCACAGAGGATGGCTCATTGAACTTCATCCAGTAAACACCTGACTTTGCCTCGCTGTTACTCTGATTCAGGGTTTTGCAGGATGTAATAGGATTATCAGGTCCCGATCCTGGCTCGTTATGCTCTCGTATCTCCATGTAGATGGTGTTTGATTGACTAACAGTCTTCTCTGGGTGTGTGGTCTTGGTGGAGTACTTCAGTTCACATGTCATGTCCGTCAGGTTCATGTTGATGCTTGTACAACGTATGTTCTCCTCACACTTTCTGTAACATTCAAAGATTGTGTTTACCTTGGACGATTCAAGAGTGAATCCTTGCAAGTAAACGTTGAGTTCTGAATATCTTTGAGTCGGCCACATCGTAGCGTAGGTGACTTTGTGCTTCAGGAGGAACAGCATAAGTACGGATAAAGTTTGTGTGATCATCTTGACTGAAGATGAATAAAATACGACAAACATTAGCCAGTTTGCATCTTTCTGAATGATATGAAAACGAATTTACTTGATACTTTATATATCATTTGCAAAGCAAAATTAAAGAAAAAATGCTCTCTTCAAATTACTTTGAACATGAGCAAATCCGCTCCCATTTCTTGTGGAATTAAGAACGTTGACACGAGTGAAGTCAAAATAAACAAAAATAATAGCAAGAAAATATTTTTTTTTAAACCCCACACACACAAGTTAAAATAATTAAAAGGGGAAGTCAGAAAACCAATTATTTGCATGGTACTAACCTGGTACGCCTGTCCTTTAGTTACAAATTGCAAGTAACTCGCCTAGGCTTGTACGCTGTTTGTTTCAGCCTTTCGAAATTTCGGGTTATATCATTTCTTCAAATTATGAATATTTCATCTTGGATATTTCTAGTCGTGCAATTTCAAGAGATCATAATTTACTACACTGTTTTCGTTGGTACCCACTATCGAGAAATAACAGTCGCCACAGGGAAATCGAGCACCACGCTGCCGTCAACCAAATTACAAACTGTTCGGTAACCTTTACCTACTCTGATTCTATTCACAAGTAATTACATAGAAAATGCCGTTATTGACTTACAATTAAAGTTTATTATGGAGAAAATAAAAACAGCCAGAGTTGAATCCCAACTCATTGCGACAGCTGAAATTCGCCAACTTAAGTAAAAATAACAAAAAGTTTCACAAATAGCAAACAAATTTGAATTTTCCCTTGCAACAACTTTTATTTTGAAACTAATAAAACTATCTAGTCCTAGGTTAAATAACGATACTTTCTTTTATAAGTAGCTCAAAATGTTTCATACTCAGTTGTCTGATTCTTTTTTTACTTTGCTAGAAAGTAATTAAATTTTAAATTTCAAATGTCGAAAAATTCCATGGAGATTAATGTTTGACAGATGAAAAATATCCCCAAAAAGTTCACATGTAGTTTCTTTCACGTTTTATCATGCGAGAATTGATATAGTACACTTATTATGCCCGATGATACTATTTTATTTGCTGTTTATCAAGTGAAAAGAATCATGGTTTGTGTTTAAGTCATTTCAGAATTAAAAAGTAAGAATTACTCTATATTTTCAAGATATATTTAACAGAATTGCAATCGATATCGTATGAATTTTAACTAGAAATGATTCAGTAGCGATATCCGCAAGTATTTGGAATAAGAAGACAAGAAAGTGGACAAACTAATGGCACATGCAAATGTAATGTTCAAAAAATGTTTTCTTCTTTTAGAAAAGGAATTCCCGCAGAGAGAAGTCGTTATGTAATACACCGAGTCTAAATATGGCGATTTTATTTTCACTTTTCTATTTACATGCACTTTTTCAGTAAAACGTTTTATCAGTATATCACTCTTACCTGAAAGAGCACCCAAAAGTTAGTGGCACTGAGGGAAAGTACATTTCAAAACCGTGGATTTTTTTTTCTTTTACAGTCAAAACGGCTCAAGCGTACCCTCTAGGCTCTATTAATGATTTCATTATTCGAATATTGAGTTGATTATTCACTCCGAGTTTTCATAAAAAAATTCAAAGACTCCAAACTCCACATTCATTTCACAACTAAGATTCTAGGGGATGGTTTTTATAGGGAGTTTTTCTACCTTGGCATGGCAATTGTTGAAGAGTCAAATAAAAACTCAAGTAGATAACTTATTTTCAAGTTTGGAGTCAGAGTGAATAATGAACTCAATATTCGAATAATAAATTCACTAATGGATTCTAGAGGGGTACACTTGAGCCGTTTTGGCTATAAGTTATATATTATGGAATGAATTTACAGATATTTCAGTATCAGATTTTGATCAGATCAATACTGACTAGCCTGGCTTTGGTGTCATTTGCACACTTAACACTGCAGTTTACTTTTAAAATAATCACTTTTTGGTCCCAGATTTTTCTTAGAATCCTTATTCATATTATCTTCTCTCCATCAGTGCATGATTTATTTCTCTTGAGGCATTAAATTTTGACAGTGTGTAAATTAAAAGCGACTATTTTTTTTTTTATGAGGAAAAAGAAGCGTTCGCCTCAAATAAAACTATTATTGACATTATGGAGCAAAGTGACACACTACAGGTGGTAGTAGCGCCATGGTACTAGCGCCTTAACGTCCTTAATACAAATTTCATTTCATCAAGGAAATAAAAATGCGAGATCTGACAAGGATTATTGTAGCATGCGTAAAAAAACTGACTTCATCAGCAAGCCTTACTTCATCCAACAAATGATAATCGTTCATGGTCAAGTTTTACTTTAGGCTCCTTAAGAGAAGATTTTTGGAAGCTCCGTTCACATGCCAAAATTTTTTTTGAATGCTGTGCAACAAGTTTGTTTTAGCTGAAACGATCGTTTTTCATGTTGAGCATGCTCGACGGCTTCCTTGCTTTTCTGTCCTAACTTAGTCGTGTCGGTTTTTTTCCCCGGTCTTAGATGCCAAGTTCTGAGCGTCACGAAGGGAGAGGAAAAGTAGGGACCGTGGACAACACACAGACCAATGAATTACCACCCCTTTTTTTTACACTTGTCAAATACTCGTCACTTTCGGCTCCGGCCAGTCAAGTCTATTGTTTAAGATACAGCATTCGGCACAATCGACTTTTCGCCTGATAGCTAATATTTTTACAGTTGTAAAACTTTCAAAATATGTGAGATCATGAAACACTGACCAATATATATACACCGAATGTCTAAAACTTTGACACTTTTGCGATACACATACATGTATATAGAGGATAGCGATTTCAGTCATTTTTCAACAAACATTTGTTTGTTTCAACAACGAAGAGAAGATCAGTGCCTAATCCTTTACAAAAAATCTCACCAACACCGAGATAACAAGATTGGAAAACTTCTCCCATTGGCCACATCCCACAACTACAGTCTAAGAAATCCACGAAAATTCCCGTTGTACAAATGCAGGACTGAACGTGATAAGAACACAAAAATTCTGCTCTTTGATATATATGTATGACATATTTATACCTTTTGCACTTCTTTCAATTGAAACCGTTTTCACATTTTGACAGTTTAATGAATTTATATCAGTTTATATGATTGATCATAACAATACCAATAGCTGCTTCTGATTACGATTACGACACTAGTGTGAACCATCTTAGAAATCTACCGACTATAAGTTCAACTAGAACGGGGATTTACCTTTTACGAAATAACGTCCTTTGTTTTACCTGAAGATACATAATGCAACTCATTGCAGGTAAATAAGTACTCAAGCCGGATAAGGAACGTTGGTGATTGAGACTTTGTGAATTACGTACTGCCACAAGGATCATAGCTAGACCAGGTGGAGTTTGTCTTAACATTACTTATAGCGGTCCATTGTCTTAACTGAAAAAGTGCATACTGCGACTCAACGCAGGTACAATACTCCACCAGGATATGGAACATTGGTGAGATGATTTTGTGAATTAGTGCCACAAGGATCATGAGTTGGCCAGTTGAATGTCAATTTACCAACCAGAACCAGGTAGTATCCCGCTGCACCACTTGTGTACAAGGCTGGACATACTGAAAGAGTTTGAAAACTCATTGGCACAACGTTGGTACAAATTGGCGTCATTACCTTGACAATCCTACAGGTCAGAGTTCCTGACACCCACTTGACAAAACTTCCAGTCCCCTCTACACAGGCTACCCAGTTACTGATATTAGGCTTGAAAAGAAACTCATTCCCAATCTTCTTCCACAGAGAAAAATCCATGGCCGAGAACGAAGACTCACTGAGAGGGATTGTCGTTGACTGAGGCACCCAACCACTAGGGGACCAACTGACAGGCCAGTTTGGTATTGGAGTGACTGCGTTTGTCCCTGCTCCAAAGTTACTGTATTGAGTAAATGTGTAGCTGTAGACGAGGGTCCACCCTCCTCCATCGGTGGTCATGTCACAGAACACTTGGAATGGCGCAGAGGATGGCTCATTGAACTTCATCCAGTAAACACCTGACTTTGCCTGGTTGTCAAGGTTCTTGAACCATTTACAAGACAGTATTGGGTTGAGAGGCGACGATCCTAGCGCATCTCTAATCTCCATGTACATTATATTTTGTTCATCCGATTTCTTGTGTTGGTGTCTGGTCTTGGTAGAATGCTTCAGTTCACATGTATTGTCTGCCTGGTTCATGTTGATGCTTGCACAGTGGATGTTATTCTCACACTTCTCATAACATTGTAAGATAGTGTCAACCTTGGATGTCCCTAGAGTGGATCCGTGTAAATGACCGTTTTGGGTTTGTATCTCTGTCCACATGGAAGCGTAGATGACTTTATGTTTGAGGAGGAACACTATGCACAGGAACAAGAGAACTCCCTTCATCTTTGCACAAATTGAACCTGATTAAAAACATATTGCATCAGTGGGAGAGAGAGTACCTGTTTTGCAATTTTTTTTAATGATCATAAGGTAATGATGCTGATGCTAAAGGTAATCATGATCAATGAAGACTTAGGCCAAATATTTATTATTCTTGCCCACGTAAAGAAGCCGTGGCGTCATCATGAAATAGCTTAGGGTAATTATGAACAGGTGTCTTTGCATCGTTTGCAACTCCAATTACAACTTGAATTAATTTTTTTTTAACTTGAAATGGTTTTCATACGGTTTGCATGCCCGTTAACGTTGGCATGTTGTCTCCACTGGGACTTGTTAGTAGTTAATATCGACACTCCTTGATTTGCATTAATATTAACTTGACGCCTTCCAGCTCGTTCAAGACCCGTTTATTACTGGTCCTGCTTTCCCTCCTTTTGATATCGTATTTTCACTAGTTTACATTGTAAATATAATTACACAACATTATCTCTATTGTAATCAATCATTAATTTTACAATTGCTGGACGGCTCTCCTCCTACTTGCGTGTTTGTGTCCATGGCATCAAAAATGAAATGTTTTCTATTCGGCTGAGTGTAGTGTAAGAGAATAGAATTGAGTCTCGTTGTAATTTAAATGTAAGTATTTTGAAATTTTTCACAGCATTTATTCAAAACTAAAATCCAAGATATTTTTTTGTTCCTGAGTAGTTTACTTTTGATATTCTGGTTCAGTAATGACACACAACAGGGAAATAACAGAGTAATCAGTCCTAATATTGGTTTGTTTCCCCGAAGTCTTGTCTCGAATTGCTTTGTGCGTCATCACTCATTACAAACAGAATATCGAAATTGGGCTATTCTTGGGAAGAAATTGAAACTCCCGGAAAACTTGGTATGAGAAACAAAATTCTGCAGTCGCTCTTAAATCTGTTGTAAAAATCAGGATAGATAACTGCACTAAATTTCTAAATGCAGTCCAGAAAAGAAAAATAATCTTTCTACGAAATATGTATTTAGCTCCTAGATAGATCAGTAACTGAAGTTATGTGAGAGAAACCTTATCAAGGGTGAGCGTGTTTAACAACAATTATAAAACCGATGATGAAAATAAATAAATAAATGAAAATAATAACATAAAACAAATAAGTAAAAATTGAAAAAAATGTACGAAAGACACAGTAATCGAGAACAATTGGGGTTAACCAAGAATTTCTTTCAGCTTTTCGTTACGCATCGTTATTTGTAAACCGCATCGATCAATTCTTATTTCAGTTAATCACAGTGCCTTACACTATTTTGCAAGTCAATTGCTACCTGTCTGTCTGTGATGACCAACGAAATGTTCCCTTTTTTCCACGTTAAAAATCTTTTTTTTCTTCTTTTTAACTGCACACCAAGATGGACCTGCTTACGAGCGACAAAGATGTTGAAACTGAAGAAACTCATGAGTCACGTCACCTACAGTGTTATTATGCTAAGTTTTAATTGAATTTTTCTAATCTTACATGTCTTAGCATTCTAATTGATAGAGAATGTCTTTACATGTGTTTACATTCTAATTTAACGAGAAGAAACGAGAAATAGCTCAGTGATATTAAAGTTGAGACTTTAGTTAACCATTCCTTGGTTTTCAACTCGTTGAAGAAAAACGAACGGGTCAATAGAAAACACGTCAAACGGTGAAATACCCGCCTTTATGCAATACGTAACATTTTACAAACAGAATAACAATGATTCTACCAGCTGTCGAAAGGGACGATCTTCATTAACGTCATCAAAATTACATTTTCCTTCACTACGAATTAATTGTTTTTCTTTTCCAAAATGTTCTACTGAAGAACTTTATGTCAGGCCGCCTGGTACAACTCTTTTCACCCAACCATCATATTCTTAGTAAATTCTGCTATTTTTAAGATTCTATAACTTCAAAACTATTGAAGATATTTTGTATATTTTGTAGGAGAAATTATTATAAAATTATTTTTCTATGTATTTTCAATTTGTTTGTAGCTTGAAGCTCAAATGAGACGTTGGCTAATTGGAAACTGAACATGTTAACAATAATATGGGAATTTTGGCACATCTTGCCCCAAGGTCAACTGAACTCTTTTATCCACAGAAGAGTTAAAGCTAAAGATAGGCGAGATTAATTCTGATTAAGTCATTCAAGGAAATCCTCAAAAAGTTATATGGAAATAAGTCTCGTATTTACCATTCAACAAGAATTCACTAGAATCAATGCTCAAAGTACTGCCGAATTAGGGCTTAAATATGTGCATCTTACTGCGATTCTCAACATTCTGCGAACTCAGACATTTCAATGGCTTGTTATGAAATTGGTTTTTCATCATCGTCGAAGTAGTCCATTATTATTTGTGTTAGACTATTAATAATTCAAAAATGAAGTTTTATTATAATTTTGAGTAACTTCATAATGCAAAATCTTTAATTTAAATTCTTAGAATTTTGAAGCCGATTTTGTTAATTCCTTCTAAAAAGCAGTTAGAGAGTTTATCGTGGAGTATCATATAGCACCAGGAGCTTACGAATACGGAAAGGTATAAATCGAAAATGGCCAAAAAATGCTATTTGGCATGCAATGCTGTTTCTACATTTGAGCTCAATTGACAAATTTCGCCAACTTTGTGCGAGTCCTAAAATATTTTTCGTTTTTTTATCTTCTTATTTCCTCCGTTCTGTGTATTCATCTTGCAACTAATATTATACACTTAATGACTGGTCCCGAGGGAAACAGTTAGTTTTGTTTCCCGAGAATCTCAATGTTTCCCGAGGTCCTCCGAGGGAAACATTGAGATTCGAGGGAAACAAAACTAACTGGTTTCCCGAGGGATCAGTCATTAAGCGTTTTGTTATATAGCTAATCATTTTAGACAAGTCAATTTAGAAAATTTGAATTTTTATTCCGTGCGCTGGGCACTTGTATCCCGGTCGGGATACAGTTAGATTTAACTAGTATCACGTGAGCATCTATCAACCAATGAGAATGCTCGTTATATAGTCAAAATGATTAGCTATATAACAAGTTAATATAATATCGGTTTTTCATGGCAGTATTTATTTCAGCTAATGATTCAACATATACTACAATTTTAAAATATAGTCAATTTGCAACTGATCCACTAGTGCATATGGAGATTAGTGTATACCAACGCAGCCAGAACCTAAATAGATAGCGTGCTCTCATTTTTCTCTCGAAATATTCCACTATACTTACCTCCAAAACTCGGGATAATTATAAATTCTCAATTTACCAGTTTGCCCCATTGCGAAAAATCCAGAAAATATTTTGCAGAAACAAAAGGAAAGCCATAAGATATGACTTTTAGAAAAATTCAAGGCGTAATAAATTATTTATGGTAGAAGAAAGTAATTTGTTTTCATAGATTTTGCCAAACAAGCTAAGCTTATGGAGCTTTGAAAATGTTCGTTTACTTGTTATTTTATATGGTTTTTGCAATAAAATTAATTCAAGAATACATTCATAATATGGGAAAAAGAGTTCACTATACTATCAAGGAAATTTCTACCCGTTTTGCAGAATATATTCACTTCGTTTTCGGCGAATAATTGTTACGGGTGGTATGTTACATATTCATGCCAATAAAGCTAGTCCCCACTGAAAAAATCTACAAAGCTTAGGCAAGTAACGATTATGGGAAACATTTCATATCCAGCTACTGAAAAACCTTTGATACGAACTGTAGATCGAGGATAATCACGAGAGGACATTTTAAGGTGGATGTCAACGTGTTTAACAACAATAATAAAATATATAATAAAAATAAATAAATATTAGTAATAACAAACATAAAAAAATACATTAAAAAATCTACGAAAGACACAGTAATCGAGAACAACTGGGATTAACCAAGGATTTCTTTCAGCTTTTCGTTAAGCCACCAGGCTTAGTTACTCACTCACTAATACCTATCTCTGAGACAAATATAAAGAAAATCGATTTTTTTCACTGTTGCCTCTGATTCTCGATTTGGCTCGGTATTAGTGGACAGTCGCTCTTAATATCATTCTTACGTAGTTCCTGAGCTCCTAACAGGCCTTTTGCATGATGAGGTCCTTCTATTGGCACTGCCAAAATGCTAGGAGATCGCGAATTTTTATTCATTTATTGACTTTTTCATCGATAAGTAAGACTATAACTGATTTAAAAGAAGTAGTATATTCGAACCTCAGATACAAATCCTCTTTCTTGCGTTCAAAATTAAAGTGCCTTTAAACCCTAACTCAATATTTTCAGTATTGGATCTACATGAAGTGAATAGTTGAATGGTAAGATATTTTTATATGATTTGAGTGATGCATCTAGGAGATACCAAGGTATATACTACTTCCAATATGTTAATGCTTGGCAACCCAGTAATAATTAAAATTATATAATTAGTTATGATCTTAACAACTTCGCGGACCTTGGTAAAAAAGAGTTCAAATGTCTTTGAATTCCTGATTTAGGTATAACTATCTGATGATTAGAATTTGATCTTAAATTGTAAGTGCGATTTACATTGGATTTAATAAATACTTGTTTTGGATGATTCGATTCACTGATTATTTTTTCAATTTCAATTATTGATTACTCAACATAAAAATATGCATAACTTAGAATGTGGTTTTTTCGCCAAATTGCGAAATTACCGGTAAGAGCGGGTGTCTAAATATCGACCACCGAGGTGCAAAATGCATGAAATCCATTTTTTTTCAAACTTGGTAAAAATAAAGGTCAGAATGAGTTATTCCAGTTCAAAAAACTTTTACAAAATATTATTATCTAAGCCGTATAGCGGCATCCCAGTTCAAAGGACCAAAACCACCTGTCACTATAAGGATCGTCTAGCACTGGTTTATTACTGTAGTAAGGAATGAAATTAGTATTCTAGAAACAAGACATACTATATATGTGCACTAAACATCCAGAAATGGTAATTTTGCATAATTTCATAAATTGTGGATTATTTGTCGATTTTTGTTGAATTTTTTACTCAAACTATGGGGCAAACTATAAACGATATTATAAAATCTACCATTGTTGCATGACCAATCTTCACAAAATACACCTACATTGAAAGAACGTACAATGTTTCGACAACAATATTTTTAACAAGTTTTTTCGGCCTTAACAACTCAGGAGAAAGATTCTGTAATGAATCTGTCAACTTTAAGAATACTCGCCACAGGACACGGGGCCACCAACTAAGCTAGATCAAGCTAACTACGTAGAATCAAGCTAACTACGTAGATTAAGTCTATAATTGTGTTTGTGTTTTTTTTCCCGAGAACATACCGGTGGCATTTATAAGCAGTGGCAGCCCGAGTGGCAGTAACTAACCAACCTTCGCCCCTCATTCCATGAATATTTTTGAGCAAAGAAACCCAGAGAATCCGGAAGAAAAATCGTCGAAGCAGAGAAGGTAACTAATAACATTCATTGGTACACGGGCGTATTTTGTTTTCAACGGAATTAATCGGTAGTGACACACGATCGGTTCTTTAATTAATATCAACGGCCAAACATCACGACTGATTGATTCATTAGATGTTTGTTCACTACTAAAGGTCAGTCTTACCAAAGCAGATTTATTAGACCTTTCAAAACAAAATAAAGCGTTAGTTTGAATCCAAAAGTGGAAGCGACTCTGGCGCCCGTGATTGGCATGTCAATAAAATCCAAAGCCAACACAGGCAAGGATGATATTATTGGTAGATAAATTGAATCTAGGATGTTGCAACAACTTGATAACTATATATTGAAGGAATGGACATTTTGACCGATTAACTCGGGCTGCACTCATTGGGTGCAACATATATTGCATGCCTTGAATATCACACTAAAATCTAAAAATTTAAATGCCCGTTTTATTTTTGTTTTATTTTATTTTATTATGTCATTGGTATTATCCTCGAGATTTTCCCTGTTTTGGCTGCTAAGAAATTTTGCACCGTGTATCTGAGCATTTATCGAACAAAACCGAACGAAAAACCAATCGAGCATGATCGAACACTAATAGTTCCATCTAATAGATTGGTTCGTTAATAGAATAGAATCCAACAGAAACATTTGATAAAATTCGAATACCAACTTAATCGAGATGAATCGAACCAATCAATCTGATTAGTTTGACTTTGTTTTTTTATTCGTTCATAAAACATATTGATAAGAACTGGAATCCTAATAATATTGCAAGATTCCAGCCATCTGATAACTTGAAGTTGTCGCACTTTCCAGCTGTACAAAAAACTAAGCGCCAAAAGGATTGTGTTGTAATTCGAGCTGCCCTCGCATGAGTCTTAAAAGTCATATATCTCACAGAATTTGAGGAGATGGATCGCATAGAATTACTTTATTTTTTTTAAAAACTTGTATACTTCAACTTTTTTTCTCTAAATTCTTTAAAGCGCGTGTTTTTGTATTGGGAAGAGACTTGGAGCAATGGCCGCTTGGCTAAGCATCGAAGCGCGCTGTGATTGGACGGTTCGTCCGTGCTAAAGACACCTGGTTGAGACGTATTAAAGATCGCACTAATTTGATCTTAGCACAGGAAACGTTGTACAAGATAACGTTGTTCGGATTCTATTTGAGCCATAATGTTTTGAAAAGCGGAACTTAAAAGGCATTCATTCAGTTTGATTACATTCGCTCGTGTTCGACTGGCAAAAATTTTGAGAGAATTCGATTACGTTCGATTGCCGAACCCAATTCCAAAACAATCGAACGATTAACAAACGTTCATTCTTATATTATTTAATTTATTTGCATATTTAAAGAGGCGGTCCAATTCAGCTGAGGCTGGTTTAAATGAAGGCCTGTATATCTAAAAAAAATGGAAAAAAAAATCTAAATACAGTTTTTCCCCCGATGATATATTCTTAACGATGTGGAAAACGAGTAAATGATGCCGCTTTCCTGTCTCCCACGTAAATTCGTTTCTTTTCCTTTGATAATTAAATCATCCGATATCTCATGAATCCGTAATGTTCTCATTTATTTCGATCACTAAAAACAGTGTACCAATCGCATGTATTTCAAATCATGAATCAAGCCATGCAGTTTTCTATGTGCTTTCCTTTACTGTCGAAACTTTTAATGTAGATAGATACAGGACACGATCTACGAATGATTTTAGGCGAACAAACAATACTTTAAAGAAATAGACAAAACAAAACTAACTGAAATGCATGTATACGTGCAAACTTTGCTAAAATAACAAGGTTATCGATGGACATTATAACTCTCAAAACTAGACCAGCAACACATAGGGGGTTGTCAGGATCTTTCTTTAACTTTTTTGCAAAATGTAAGGTAAATATTTCCGAGAGAAACTTCGATGTACATTCAAAATTAATGAAATAACAAAGATACCACAACAGTGTTAAATGTTTTTGTTCCTAAGCGTACAAACTCATATCATACTAATTTATACAAAATATCAATAACCTCTCCTGAAAATCTAGATTTATCTCAGATACAATTTTTTTCAATGTAAGTCGATTTTCGCAGGCTTCATAACACCTCAATTTTACAGTGACGTCCTTTCTACGTCATTATTTCAGATCAGCTGATCAGTATTACAAACCAAATCAATTCAGTTTCTCTTAAATTTTAGCAGGTATTTTTCCTTTCTTTGTTTACTGAGTAACGTATTCCCTACTTTTGCCCCATGATAGCGAAAATAACTTTGGTATTTAGCATTTTTTCGCGAGAGGTAGGCTGAGAAGATCTTTGTTTCGAGTATTATTTGCGTGAAAATCATGAGGTAAGCGGGCGGGAGGCAATTCAGGCACTTGCAGTTAAAATGTCCTTTCCTGTGAGCATCCTCAAACTGCACTTTGTGTCAAAGGCTTTTCAGTGGTTCGATATGAAATGTTTCCCATGATCCTCATTTGCCTACGATTTGTAGATTTTTTGGGACTATGTTACCATATATATATTTAAAAAAAAGGTCAGGCTTAGCTATGTTCTGTTCTCTGATAAAACACGACTGGATCTGTAGAATACGAACTCTCTTTTTAGAAATCACGATTAATGACCTTTCAAATATGAGGCCGTAATCTGGTGGTCACTTCCTCCGTTAAAATTACTAACTTTAAAGGCCGAGTGAGGGCCGAGAAAGTTCGTGTTACCCTCTGTCGTCCAGACTCGCTAGCTTCGTACTTTAAACTTGGCATCACCACAGAATCGCACCCCCCCTTCCATCCAAAGGCCGAATAGGGTTAATGGTCTTTACCTAAAATAAAATAAAAAATAACTAATTGGGATTTAGCAGTGGCTCCTCTACGGAAGTAGCTATTCGTCCACTGTTGCAATTGTCTTTTTTGATTTGAATTCTCAAAAAGACATCTCCTTAATAATAAAGATATTATCATTAAATATTTTTTTGTAATTCTTAGTTGTTGTTATCTATCTATCATCATCGTGATGATCATGGACCATAATTCTTTTTAGCAGCATCATTACTATCATTATTATCATAAACATCATTATCATAATCTCAAAATAGCCACTCTCTCTTGCTGATGTAATATCTTGTTAATTAGGTTCAAATTGTACGAAGATGAAGGGAGTTCTCTTGTTCCTGTGCATAGTGTTCCTCCTCAAACACAAAGTCACCTACGCTTCTCTTTGGACAGAAATAGAAACCCAAAACGAGCATTTGCACGGATCCACTCTAGGATCATCCAAGACGGACACTATCTTTCAATGTTACAGAAAGTGCGAGAATAACATTCACTGTGCAAGCATCATCATGAACCAGGCAGACAATACATGTGAACTGAAGCACTCTACCAAAAACACACACCAACACAAGAAATCCAATGAACATAATATAATGTACATGGAGATTAGAGATGCACTAGGATCATCGCCTCTCAACCCAATATTGTCGTGTAAATGGTTCAAGAACCTTGATAACCAGGCAAAGTCTGGAGTCTACTGGATGAAGTTCAATGAGCCATCCTCTGCGCCATTTCAAGTGTTCTGTGACATGACCACTGATGGAGGAGGCTGGACCCTCGTCTACAGCTACACATTTACTCAGTACAGTAACTTTGGAGCAGGGTCAAACGCAGTCACTCCAATACCAAACTGGCCTGTCAGTTGGTCCCCTAGTGGTTGGGTGCCTCAGTCAACGACAATCCCGCTCAGTGAGTCTTCGTTCTCGGCCATGGATTTTTCTCTATGGAAGAAGATTGGAAACGAGTTCCTTCACAAGCCTAATATCAGTAACTGGGTAGCCTGTGTAGAGGGGACCGGAAGTTTTGTCAACTGGGTGTCAGGAAGTCTGACTTGTAGGATTGTCAAGGTAATGACACCAAGTTGTACCAACGTTGTGCCAACGAGATTTCAAACTTTCTCAGCATATCCAGTCTTGTACACAACGGGATGCTACCTGGTTCTGGTTGGTAAATTGACAGTCAACTGGCCAACTCATGATCCTTGTGGCACTAATTCGCAAAATCATCTCACCAATGTTCCATATCCTGGTGGAGTATTGTACTTGCGTTGAGTCACAGTATGCCCTTTTTCAGACAATGGACCGCTATAAATAATTCTAAGACGAGCACCACCTGACCCGGCTACCTATGAACCTTGTGGCATTAAGTCACAAAATCATCTCACAAATGTTCCATATCCTGGTGGAGTATTGTACTTGCGATGAGTCACAGTATGCACTTTTTCAGACAATGGACCGCTATAAATAATTCTAAGACGAGCACCACCTGACCCGGCTACCTATGAACCTTGTGGCATTAAGTCACAAAATCATCTCACCAATGTTCCATATCCTGGTGGAGTATTGTACTTGCGTTGAGTCACAGTATGCACTTTTTCAGTTAAGACAATGGACCGCTATAAGTAATGTTAAGACGAGCTCTACCTGGCCTAGCTATGATCATTATGGAACTAATTCACAAAATCTCAGTCATTAACGTACGTCCCATATCCTGATGGGATATATATGTACCTGTGATGAGTCGCATTATGCATCTTCAGTTAAGAAAAAGGACGGTATATATTTTGTAACAGGGACATTCCCAATTCGGTTGCCGTTGACCTATCGTCGGCAGATTTCTAAAGCCTGATTAACACTAGCATCGTAATCGTAATCCTAAGCAACATACGCAGACTCAGTATCGCATTTATCACCTAGGTGTGAAACAAAAGACAAGTACTGTTATTATACATTTTACTCACTATCTCGCTTCTGATTGGTCGAGAGTCCTCAGCCAATCCCTGATTTCGTGTGAACTCGACATGATAAATGTGTTATCTGTAGGTTTTACCTACAGATAATGCATTTATCATGTCCAGTTCACTCAAGGTTACAATGGAAATGGAAATACGTTTGCTATTTTTTTCGAAAGCAGAACTGATTAAATCTTTATTCTCAGTTTACAAAATGTATAATAAAACAATTATTGGATGATTTTGAGCATGATATCGTAAATATCAATACCTCGGCGTACGGCTTCAGCAGATAACACGGCCTTGGTCTTGATAATTTACGATATCATGCTCAACCTCATCCAATAATTGTTTATTATGAGCAACATGCTAGTGAGTCAACGTCTGATGCTTCCGATAACGATTACGACTCTAGTGTGCCTTTAAACCACCCTTTTTTAATTGATTTAGTTAATTTGATCAGTTCATGGTAATTTATATGTTTAAAGGGGCACTTGGATGAAAACGCCCCATATTTTGAAAGTCCGAATAGTTCAAGTATTTAAGAATAATATGACTCAATCATGATTATGAAAACCAGATTGACAAAAATTTTAGCCTGGGAGCCACTCACAGTTGAGAAATTTTGGTTTAAAAACTAAAAGAACAATAGGGTTGAGTAAATGACGTCATTTACTCACAATTTAGATGCTGAAAAAAATATAATTTTTATCCACAAATTTTGACTGTGAAGAAAATATGTTGCTTGGCTACTATTGGGGCCATATAGATAAGTTTAACCAAGTTTCAAGGCATTTCCAATTTTCATCGATTTTCATCCAAGTGCCCCTTTAAGTCTCAAGATTATACCCATATTTTACTAGTTGGAACATTCACCATTCTCGATAAGATTTCCGATAGCAAAATAATTATATGTACAATGCATGCAGTAAAATAACTTTCTTATTGAACACTCAAGACATTCACATGACTCTACCGTCTTACAAATTCGACAAAAATATTTCACTTGTTTAGCTTCATCACTTTTGGGATTTATGATAAAATAAAGGAATACAAGTTACGTTTGATGTTTTAACTTAGATATGCAGATATCTATACAGGATTCCTTTTAGGGGGACAGGGGATAATTTTTTGTTCAAATCTCACTCAACAAAAATGAGAATTATGGAATATCTTATGAATGTATCAAAAAATCAAACAGTTAAAAACTGTCGTCCAATAACGTAGAAGAAATAGAATAAAAATAAACAATGTAATTGGTTATTTTATGATATAATTTTGTTCCAGCCTTTATGTTATAATCATACGTTTGGTGATGTCATGACAGCATGCGTACCTACATGTTTTGATCCCACCTCAGCTGTACTGACCAGCAGTGATTTTAAAGTCGAACGCGTTTTTAGTATCCAGGACTCTTTAAATAAGAAAAGAGAGCTTTGTCAACTGTTTTAAAGTGTTGCGATAATTATCGTGACTGCATTGTTACTCATTTTATTTTTTCTTCAACTGCGTTTTTCTTGTAATCAGTAATGGCGGAGCTCCCGCGCGGGCGAAGGCCCGCGCGAGCGGAGCATCATACTTGAGAAAAAACGGTGACCCATGGAGTTGTATTTTCATGGCTTGATTGCGCCATCACCTTGTCGACACGTATGTATAACATACGGCGTGTACCACCGCACGCTTTGCTTACTTGCATACATTCTCTGTAAAATTTAGAGACTTTTTTAAAAACCGCTTCACGCAAAATTTATTTCATTTGTCAACCTCACATTTTAAAAATAAGCTAATTTTATCATGCTCTTTCGATATTCAAAAAGAATTTGGTGTAAATTTGGCTAAATAGTGAAATTCCTATGCTATTGTAGCAAAATGTAAACAATGACGTCAGCAAAGATCCGCACGTCTATTAACCAAAGTTTCGAAATGAAAAAGTTATCCCTAATTACACTTATTTTTCTGGAGTAATTTTACTTTGTCAGTGAAAAAAAATTGGCAAATTAATAGTTATAAGTTTACTGTTTCCTCGTAAAACATTCGTGACAGCAATTCCAAAGCTTTTTATTGTTTGACAACTTTAATTACTCGGGCTACCTGCAAGGTAGGCCGAGTCTAGGTTTGGGTTTTCTATCTATCTATCTATCTATCTATCTATCTATCAGTCTATCGACGATGTTAGAAGTAAGTAAGCCTGCGCTGCTCGGCGGTCAGCGGTGTTCCTCTGCATGAGCAGTAGTCACGTAACTGATTAAGTGACTTGCTTTGCTCTTCGAAGGTCTCGCTGTCTCGTGGTGTAAATATTTACTGAAAATCATGGAGTCCTTCTGGGACGCTCAATACACATGCAAATGCACACGCCGTTCGCGGTAGACCCACACTGGTGTCGAGCGTCAGTTTCGAAACGAACCAAAGAAATGCAAAAACAATGCAAAAAATACTCAAAGCAATGCCAAAGACAGTCAAATGAACTCAAACAAACGTACTCAAATGAGCTTAAATGAACTCAGAGGCACTCAGACGCACACGCCGTACGTGGTAGACACACTGACATTAAAAGTTGTTATTGAGCGATTTTGGATCTATGAGAATCTATGAGCAAACTACGGTATGAGAATCGTAGAACTAGACAAACTAGTCAAAATAGATTAAGAGAATCTATAAACTACCTAGCTATTACCAGATCTCAGATACAAAAAAAAAAAAAAAAATACTGAGACAAACTACAGAACGAGAGACAAACTACAAAACGAGTGACAAACAAAGCTTTGATGAAAGCTAACTCCAAGAACTTGTAGAAGTCAGACGAGCTGATAGTGATCTACAAGAAAGCGAACTGCCAAGACTCCTTGTTGAATATTTTTATTTATGAAAATACAGAAAACAAAAATCAGAAAAATGACCAGTTAAACACATTTTGGCTAAGAGTATTTACATTGATAAAACGTTTGTTTTGCAGTGAACAGTTTCGATACTGAAATAGATATGTTTATTTCATCAGCTAGTCTTGAAAGGTACTCTAGTAGGTCAAGTAGAAATATAATATGCGTTGACAAGTCAGTAACACTAATGCCTTACTAGAATTTAAAATGTTTTTTAATGTTTATGGTCACATATTTTTCTCTTACAATCTCCCACCCCACCCAGCTGTTATACATCACGACGACTTGCCCTTGGTTATAATACATAATCTCCTTTTACATTTATTTATGCATTAAACAGTGTGGATGCGCTCAAAATACACCTGCATTCAATATATATCATTTTTGACTGCCAAATCAATTCCTATCCATTCCATGGTCGCAAATATATATACTAGATACTCTCTATGATGTAGCCCGAGTTCGCACTCTTAGAGTGTCTAGTTAACTTAGGTTTCGAAGACGATCCCAAGTACTCTTTTATAGGTAAACTAAATATTCCTCTAAATATTCATCTGATAATTTTTCCTTCGACATTTTTTATGGAAATGTAAGTATTTCAACAGACGAAAATAACAGAGTAATTTTTTTCTTATAACTCTTTTGATTTCCCTGTTCTATTTTTGCAGGACTCACTTTCCCAAAGTGCTTTGTGAGCTTTGATGCACATTGCCTATAAGCCTATTCACAGTTTAAGAATCGTTATCACTGCGCATGCGATTTTATCCCGAATTTCTCACCTTCTTTTGGTTAATTAAAAACAAAAGAAGGTTTAAACAAAAGAAGGTGAGAAATTCGGGATAAATTCGCATGCGCACTGAAAACGATTCTTAAACTGTGAATTGGCTTATTGCATGACGCTTGCATTATGACTAATTACGATAAAGTAGGAGTTTCAAGATTTCTAAGATTTTGACAGACAGCATCAAGTTTGATCCTTTATGATTTTACAGGTTAAATGTTTTTATTATTATTTTTATTTTATGTATTTTGGTTCATTAATCTATAGATTAGAAAACCCTATACATCCCATGTTGATTTGAAGGAGTCTATGGAACTAGATGAAGGAACTCATATTACATCTATCATCTATCGTAGCGGTGTGAGCGCTTGCCTCTCACCAAGGCGAGCCGAGTTCGAGCCTCGCTGGGCTCGGTGTCGTATGTGAGTAGAGTTTCTAGTTGGTTCTCTCCTGTGCTTCGAGGGTTTTTCGGTTCTCCGGTTTTCCTCCCTCCACAAAAATCAACTTCTAAATTCCGATTCGATCTTGGGCTTTCACCTAGTTTGGAGCATAGCTCTGTTGTGATTGTCCCACGCTGTGATACAACAGCCAAAGCTTAATAGATTTTTAATGAATAATTAGCATCTACTAAACATGACAGGTGTATGTCTATGCTAGCTATGTATAGTTACAACATTTTAAAGATCGAGAGCAGCGTGATTTTTTAAAAAAAGAATCTATTTCAATCCCCTCAAATTTATATTGGAAGGGAACTGGAAACGGGTCCCATGACTCTTTGCGAGCCCTCAATACCCATCATGCATCGTGTTTAATAGGAAGCCGGCCATTTTTAAACGGTCAACAATTGTCGTTGATTTTCTTGTATGCTCTTTCGTTTCTCTTATTTATGTATCTTTTAAACATTTGAACTTCCTGGAGTATCAGTGGAGTACTTCTAGATGCCTTGGAGAAAGTGTTTCGAGCTTCAAGTCGAATGGTAAGCGATTCTTTACTTGTATAATAATTATGTCTTTCGTTTACACTCTATAAAACTTGCTTCTATCTCCTAGATTCTCTCAAAACTAGTAAAAAGTTATCATTTTATCCCCCCAGATAAGAGATTATACTCTAAGAAACTTATGATCTCTTATCTGGGGACCTTAAAATAAGAACTTTTTACTAGTTGTGAGAGAATCAAGTTTAACTGTGTTACAGCACGACTCGAAAAAGGATGACCACTTTTAATGTATTCGCATACTTCTATCACGGACTGTTGATGCGAAGCTGTCTTGTTTTAGCAAACACTGCAAGGCGTGTAAAGCTCGTTTAGCAGCAAAAATCCCGTGCATTGAAGTATGCGAATACATTAAATGTGGCCATACTTTTACGCGTCGCGCTTGAACTAGAAAATAATAATATGTAGATCTACATAGACTTGTAACTTGTTTGGACTCCTACTATAGTTTATTCTATTTCCAGATATTAGAATGACATTTTAATAGAACTTGAACTGATGACCAGCCGACGTTCTGTACTATTCTCTATTTCAATGATGAGTGATGCTTTTTTTTTTATTCTTACAGATAATTTGAATAATGAAAAACTGGCATAGTACTAGTTAAAGAAGAAAATCAGCTGATTACCCATTATATCTCAGTCTAACATCCAGTGTTTCTATTGAGAATCCGTTAGCTTATATAATGAAGGTAATTTCTATGTAACAATGTAGTTTTAAAACCTGACAATTTATGTTATGATGATATACTGCTGCGTCTTTGACTTCATGATAGCTGTTGCTAGGTTGTTAGTGGTGCTCTGATTACCACTGCTTATACAGTGCTATGAGCATTTTTTATAATGAAAAAGTCTGCATGATAACAGTTTTTTAAGAAGGTCTAGTAAGGAAAAAGTACCGACAAGAATAGCACATTACAATTTTCCTTTAACTAAGAATATATGGCAGAAAGCCTGATTCAAAGATGCAGTATGACCATCGCACTAACTTTACCAAACCAAACCAAACCAAAGTCATTAATGTTCTTTGAAAATAATTGGTTTAACGGTAAAGTGTGGCTAAGTGGCCGGTAGTTGGCCAAGGTCTTTATCAGTTCTGAATCCTACAATGGCCGGTTTCTCAGGGACAGGGGTCGAGTTTTGTTCAAAAGATTTACAGCGTTATTCTAGCTTATGCATTCTGAAAACGTTTATTTGTGTATGTGCATTTTTTTGTTCACTAGAAAGTTTCATGTTTTCGGCTAACAAAAAACCTAGTCATAATTTCGCAACAAAAAAAGACGCCAGAATACCGAGAAATCACGTTCTTTCCCTGCTAGCAGAGTCTCCCGTGTAGACGAATCCTGGCAGAGAAAATGGGAGACTCGCCGGTCCAGGCCGTTTCTTTGTTGCCGTGTGTTTGGTAACCTAGCAACCATGTCATAATAAGTACAGTGGACTCAAAAAATGTTAAGCGGTGTTCTACATTTGCTCATGCCTATTGCCTATTTCCGGTTAAAACCGGTTTAAAAACCTGTTTGGTTCGTCCATGATTGTGGACGGCGGTATATCAAAGAAGACCGGCAGAGTCTTCCATTTTTTCTGCCAGGATTCGTCTACACGGGAGACTCTGCTAGCAGGGATTCACGTTCTTTTCCATGTCAAATAATGCTCTTTTCGCAAATATATGTTTTCTTTTCATGGCAATGGTTATCAAACCATTTTCCTTTGTCTCCAATCGCAACACATTTACGACGAGAAAGTAAGGGCTGAGGAGAGTAAGATGGCATGGCCCGAAACTTGACCTCCTTCCCGCCAGGCCAAATGAAGGCGTTATCATTTTCTTGAGCGTGAAGACCAATCCAAGGTCCTTCGTCTGACCAATCTGTAGATTAAGACAGAATGCTTAGAATGTGTTTTTTAACGATGTAAATTAATCATATTAGTTTCCCTTTTTCAACATATAAATTTCTATAGTCTTTTATAGTTTTATATTGTATTTTGTTTTTCTTTTCATCAATTTCATGTAAATAGCACGTAATTCAGCATATGGCTGCAATGTTCTTATAAAATAAACTATCTATCCATTTATCTACTCTTTTAAAACGATGAAAATTAATTTTTAACTTTTAAAACAATGGAAATATGATTATTCAGATTTTTGTAACCGTAACGAAAATTTAGCCGTTAGCCGTTAAAAAAGCCAAAATTTTACCCGTTAACCGTAAAACAGAATCTACCTCCCTCCCCATTTTAAAATGTGCTAAAACAAACAAACAAACAAACAAACAAACAAACAAACAAACAAAAAACTACTCTTACTGCTACTGCTACTGCTACTGCTACTGCTACTGCTACTGCTACTGCTACTGCTACTGCTACTGCTACTGCTACTGCTACTGCTACTGCTACTGCTACTGCTACTGCTACTGCTACTGCTACTGCTACTGCTACTGCTACTGCTACTGCTACTGCTACTGCTACTGCTACTGCTACTGCTACTGCTACTGCTACTGCTATAGTAAGTACAAAGTATTACTACAATTGTGAAAATCTACATATACTGTTATCAAAACTGAGATTTTAAATATTTATTCAATACTCACACATAGCTGTCTGTATTTCTTCAACTGACAAAGACCTGTTGAAAATCATCAAATGCTTCAGGTGTCCATGAAATGTGCTACCTATACTTTGCACCTGATCATTTCCTAGACCGAGAAGAAAGTAATCATTGGATGCTTTCCTGATTGTCGTATATTTATCAATGCTTTCCTCGGCCATTTCAATCCCATTGAGAAACATCCGTAATGAACTCTGCGAGATGTTCCAATTAACAGCAACATGGAACCACTGGTTTAGCTGAAATGAGCTGTATTTCGGGGAAAAAGTTTTTAAAAAAATGAGTCTCATTGCAGTTTATGTATATATGTATACATCTAATTAAAAAAAAACGTTGAATACTGAATACTGCTTATCAGTGAATAGTGCATTCCAAGACCGAAATGCATTTTGGCTTATGTGATATTGTCTAAAGTAAAATAAATAATTGTTTTTTTTTAAATCATTGAATGGAGGGAAAAAAAAAAAAAAAAAAAAAAAAAAAAAAAAAAAACAACAACAAAAACGAACGAACAAAAAAAAAAAAAAAAAGGCAATATCAGCATCAAAACCTAACACCATAAACAGCTGACAACAAATTGAGGATCAACACATAGTCTTTATATTCAATAACAAAGGAGAATACAAACCTAGGATTGCTTCGAAGGAATACGGCACCAGATACATTTCTCATCATTCTGTATCTCAACCCATTTATGCCTCTAACAACTTCCAGCATGAAAGTTCTCGAAGGAATCCAGTCACTGTAGATAACATCGACCTTTGCACTCTGATTATCAGGTTTCACCCATATCATAAACGTGAATCCAGCGGGATTGAATGCCACTGCAGGTAGTCTAGCATAACTGTTGTATCCAGAAAGGTAGATAGCTTTTTCTCCGTCAATGGTTTCGTATCGTGCAGCACCAGGATCCCCTAAAAGGCTGAATAGAATGTTTTTGACTATTTAACAATTAGTCCTCGAGTCCGAATGGCCTACGAGTTAATAGCCCATGAGGCCGAAGGCCGAATGGTCTATTGACTCGTAGGCCATGAGGGCGAGAGGTCTAATTGTTTTAGTAAAAACCTACTAATCGGTGAGGGCAAGAGGTCTAATTGTTATAGTAAAAACCTACTAATCGGTCCAATAAAAGGATGCAAAAAGTTTTAGATTTTGCTTTAAATATATATTTTTTGGTTTTCAAAACCGGCGCTTTTCGCTACTAGAGTTCTATCACTAATAGACCCCTAGTAGCTCAGCCAATCACAGGGCTCGATTGGTGATAGACCATTAGTAGGTTTTTTCTAATTAGGATTATGCAATGTAAAGTACGTCTCTGTTCTAAGGAAATACAAAACGTATGTGCGTGTCGTCTGTGAAGTATAAAGCACGCGAGGATAGGGAGAACACGGCAAAAGCGTGAGAAGTACACAAAAGAAATATTTCATATATTTGTTGTATAAACCCTAACATAGAATCCATACTATTAAAATCCGTGTCAGTATGCACTAAATTCAAGGCTTTCTACTCAGTCACAATACACCTGTTGGAATCCACTATGCTCTTTTTTTCATTTGTTTCAATGTCTTCACTTGAAATAAAAAAATTATAAATGCTTCCTTTTTAATGTTGAGTTCTAAAATATTGTTATTTGAGAAGAGTAGAACCTTGCCGTATTTAACTTGCCACTAGAAGTTGTTCCCACCTTAAAAACGTGAACCGCAGACAACTAACCTGACCGTCGGACCTAGGGCACGTGATATTTTGCGATTTGTGGTTCTCTAGAAAAAAAACTTGATCTAAAACTCGCTAATAACTATTTGTATCTCTTTTTCTCTGATAGCTACACGTCTCCTAGAATGTTCATATTAAAGAACAAAGATAAAATTTGCACCTGTGTCATATCTTAAATATTTACATGTTATATTTTATGGTGATATTTTATGGAAGCGCCTCTTTGTCTTCCTAATAAGCGCGCACGGTAGCCAGGCTATTTGAGGCCTTTTGCATTATGGCATCATTCATTACCACTACCAGAATTCCTCGCACACTTTTTGTTGTTCAGTTAATTAGCACCAATTGTTTTACTATTATCAAGAGAAAATACAAATTCGAAAAAGAAAGAAATTCGCGGAACATTTTGTTAGTAGTTATGGTATACGTGAAATGAAGCCATCATGCAAAGGCCTTTTGTGGGCAGCTTTCCTCAAACTTTAGTTACTTTTAAATTTGTATTCTGTGGGCATTTGATTTTGCATAGGTAACAAAGCAACTCAGCCTTTGTATAGAAAATCGTTTAGGCGTCGACTATGTTTGTGACCATGAGAAACACATTATTGTTTTGTACGTGCAGATTAAATTAAGTTCAGTTCAAACTTCGATCTTCCCATGAGCCGCACCTATTGAAAACCATGGATAATAAGGCGGTCTTCTTTGATGTCATTTGGTTTGTCTCATGAGAAGATCGACGTTTGAACTGAGCCTTATTATGAAGCGCTTTACTATGAGAAAAAAATAAAATGTATATCCTTCTAGCCACGATTGCCGAGTGATGCGCAATATTCATACAGCCGTGTCTAACTTTGTTCCTCTAAATTTATTTTAGCAGCAATGGCATCCAAGAAAAATAAGAGAAGCCATCGAAATTAGAAAATATTGGCAAAAACTGACAAAACGACATAGAAGAGCGTATAGATTTACCACATGCCTATGACAAGCTGATGATGCGTATTAAACCCCGAGATCATGCAACAACTGATTACGAGTCTACACTGGATTGAAAGCAGCACGGCGAGAGTAGCGGTGAGAGACATTGCCTCTCACGAACGCTAACTGAGTTCGAGTCCCGCCAGGCTCGGTGTCGCATGTGAGTAGAGTTTCTAGTTTGTTCTCTCCTGTGCCTCGAGGGTTTTTCTCCGGGTTTTCAGGTTTTCCTCACACCACAAAAATCAACTTCGATTCTAAATTCCAATTCGATGGAACGAGGGCCACAGGTTTGTTAGACCCTGACTATTAAGTGCTATCCTCGTAAAAACAAGGACGGTTTTAAGAAGGAAGATTGTTTCGGCTTCCTAATCCTGTCCATCAAGACAATCAGAACTCTGCAAACCGCTAGTATCCTCGTTTATGCATTATACCAGAGCTTATAGTAAACTTTTATTCAAATTTTTTTCTTTATCTTACATATCCTACTCATCCTAAACTTACCCAAATTTTTAAAAAATGTACTTGATAAGATTTATAGTTCTTACTTACGTAACACTGGATTTTGTCCCATTGAGAAGCCAAAAATGAGCCATGTTTGCCTCCAGGTTGTCTTCTGCTCCCAAAAAATAATTATGAAACGGAAATATACTTTTAAGCATACGCACTCACGAGAGGATTTGGAGGGGAGGGGATTTGGACCCATATACTCGTTACCCCAAATTTTGCACGGACGTCTTTACAATAATTTGGCATAAAAGTATCCTTTTTCTTAAAATTAAATAGACTTAGTTTTAGATCTAAAAGGTCTTACCCAAATACAACTCTCTTTTCTTGAAGCTGAATTCTTTCGCCAAGACATCATGAGTGAATCTGTTTGCATAATCTGTTTCTATGGACACCAGATCACCTCCCAGAGACTGACAGTGGGCTCTTGCATCGCTCCAGGTTTTGTTTTCAAGAAAAATCTTCAGGGCAGAGTTACCGAGACGATACCATCCATCGCCCAGGGCTAAACATAGGAAAGATTAGACAATAGGCTATTTGCTCTTACAGGACACGCGCGCGACTCTTTACCCTTAAATCCCTCTTTTACTCCGACGAAGGACTAGCGTCCGAAACATTAATAAGTGATCTTTCTTATTTTTTACGGTGTAAAATTTACCTTTTTATCACAACTGTTTCATTAGAAACACCGACGCAGCCCACACTAGCTTACCACTAGTTATCATCCCTTAAATCACTGGACTGGAGGATTGGAAGATTTACCGATACCTACCATTTAAATCGATGAAAAGCGGCTCTCTATTTAGGACTATTATTTTCATCTTGCTCCTGATAATCGAAAGTGATTGCCTTAATCTTTGATTCACCCAAGACGATTGTATTCTTATTCAGTTTATTTTATCTTATTAATTACAAAAATATATTTTCATATATATTCAAGATATTTATACATGAATTTCGTCAATAATATATAAAATTTACCTTCCTTTCGTCTGCAGTCACTTGTCAAGCAGTCACTCACTTCCTACAAGAAACAGAGAAATAGAAAAATAAGGTGGGCTGGGCTGGGATGGGTAGTGCAGTGCAGTGCAGTGCAGTGCAGAGATGTGCGGTGCAGTGCAGAGTTATGCAGTGCAATGCAATGCATTGCTGTGCAGAGTAGAGCGGTGCAGTGCAGTCTTGTATTGTCATGTGTTGTGTAATGTTGTGCTGTGGAGTGCTGTGCAAAGCAGTGCTGTGAGTTATTGTCTTGCATTGTCCTTTCGTGCCTTGAGCTATGTTATGTTTTTTTTTGTCTTGTATTGTCTTGCCTTGTCTTATTTTGTTACAGTTTTCATTAAGATTACTCAACTCTCAATAATCTGGGAACTTGCACTGATCTTTGCGAGTTTTACAGCCGCCATTCAAAAATATAAAAGATAGCAACTGATTGCTTTTTTATTGAAAAAAAAAAAAAAAAAAAAAAAAAAATTTGCAAGGAACCATTGAAATGTTTGTGTTCCAAAACATTGAGAATCGTAGTTAAGTTCTCTGAAATTTTATTGATAGCCAAGTTATACTTTTCTTACTCCAAACTGATGATACTGGGATCCCTGTGTAGCTACCAGCTTCTCCGGACTCGCTTTCTTGCTGGAATTGTTCAAATCACATTCTATCATCCCAAAACGGTTAACACGAGCATTGATAGAGAAGCAATTCATTATCCATACACATTTTCCGTAACATACTTCGACATAGGGCGTGGTCATGGTTGTTATCACGTGGTCTTTTAGTTCTACATCTTGTTCTTTGACAAACTTGTACTTTTCACAGGCGTGAAACATGTAGAAATGGATCACGAGGACGCTGAAGGACAAGAGTTCCCTCGTGTACATGCTAATAAAATATTTTATTAGGTCAATAATAATAATAATAATAATAATAATAATAATAATGATAATAATAATAATAATAATAATAATAATGATAATAATGATAATAATAATAATAATAATAATAATAATAATGATAATAATGACAATAATAATAATAATAATAATAATGATAATAATAATAATAATGATAATAATGATAATAATAATAATAATAATAATAATAAAAATAATAATAACAATGATAATAGTAATGATAATGATGATAAAAATAATAATATTCATTTATACACGATGGTTTTTTACAGCATGGCTGATGTGGTAGTGTTTTTTTCTTTACTATGTATTATTATAATACTAATTTATTACTCAGTACCAAATTGATTTTTTATTGTTGTTGTTGTTGTTCGTTTGTTTGTTTGCTTTTGGGCCTGATTTAAGTCAGGGTACGGCTAAGGAATCTAAGCTGTTTGGTCTTTCTAAGGGACAAGGCCATAGAAGCTGGAGAT
Source organism: Anthopleura sola (assembly GCA_023349425.1). NCBI lineage: Eukaryota > Metazoa > Cnidaria > Anthozoa > Actiniaria > Actiniidae > Anthopleura > Anthopleura sola. The sequence continues at coordinate 3,121,631 of JALHLI010000007.1, read as the reverse complement.
AAACCTTCAAATCAAGGGAAGTGGATAACGAACAAACTCCTAGTATTTTATTTGAAAATATATGAATGAATAAAATAAAATAAATAAATGAGATTAAAGGGGCACTTGGATGAAAATTGGAAATGCCTTGAAACTTGGTTAAACTTATCTATATGGCCCAAATAGTAGCCAAGCAACATATTTTCATCGCAGTCAAAATTTGAGGATAAAAATTCTATATATTTTTTCTAAATTGTGAGTAAATGACGTCATTTACTCAACCCTATTCTTTTAGTTTTTAAACCAAAATTTCTCAACTGCGAGTGGCTTCCCGGTTAAAAAGTTTGCCAATCTGGTTTTCATAATCATGATTGAGTCATATTATTCTAAAATACTTGAACTATTCGGACTTTCAAAATACGGGGCGTTTTCATCCAAGTGCTCCTTTTAAAAGGAGTGGCATCTTTACAGAGTGGCCCTTAGGTACTCAGTTCATAGGGTATAGATATTAATTCCAGGGGATGGTGGAATGAGAAAATATGCTTGACAAAACGAAAAGAAAAATCGCCACTTAATAAACGTATTTTCAAAACATTGCTTACCACAAGCAATTTCTAATAATAACTTTTTTGACTTAACTAACAACGTCACGTGCACGGCGTGATTTTGCTCGAATGTTCGAAAACGATAAAGAGTTGCCATAGATGGCAGCGTCAAATGACAAGAATCTCGCATCTTTTTAGAAAAATCGAAATCCATATTATAAAATATCGGGGGATTTTTATACGCCTGAAATTTACAAATGTATTACAATTCAGCCCAAATGGTTTTTATTAAAATAATCAGAACTAAAACGCACAAAATAGCCAGTTGCTAAGAAATATCATGCAGTTTCCATCGTTTCCTGATCGAATGAAAATCGAGAAGTTCAGTGGTATTTACATCGCTGAAGGAGGCCCGGAAATCGGAAAACCCGAATAAAATCTCAAAGCAGAAGAAATTACAATATTTTCAGTTCAGTGATTGAAAGTTAACTATAAATTCAAGTTGAAGGTTTCACGTTTTTTTTAAACAACCTAGTTAAGAGGAATTCTTTGACAAGGAAGTTTTGTAATCAAGACAAACGTTAGTTTTAACATTGTGTCGTTTGTTATCAAAGCCCTTTTTCGAACCAAATAAAGTGTCTATCAACTCTGAAGGTTTAGTTTGAAAATCACTTCTACATGTAGGGTATAATACGATGGCACAGTTTTACAGGATACGAACTTCTCATTTCAGAGATATAAAGGTTCAAAATTTAAAACTGCAAAACAGATAACATCAACCAAGGTATTATTTGACTCGGCTTTTCTTGTGTGTTTTACTACCAATGGCTTTCAAGTAAACTCACCAAAACTCTACTACACATTTTAAACCTTTATATCTCTGAAATGAGAAGTCCATATCCTGTAAAACTGTTCAATCGTATCATATTCTACAAGTAGAAGTGATTTTCGAGTTGATAGGCCGCCGTTGCCATTATAGAAATATAGCTTTTTGCTCATTGAAAAGAAATGTTTAGAAAGAATGTTCTGGAATGAAGAAACAGATTAATAACATTTTGTAGTTTGTTTGAGTTCATAATTCAAAAGTTTTTGTTCTAGCTCGGTCGTGAAAAATAAAGACATAAAAGGCTGGTCTTGCTTCTTTTTGTTAGTCAAAAAATTATGGTTTCCTATAAAAAAAAATCAATCTCAAAAACGCAAAGGAGAAACTCTATAACTTTCAAAGTTTTGTATTATAAGTTAATGGGACGTTTTGTCGTGCTTAAGTAAGGTTGTTAAAAATTTATAAACCAAACAAAGCACTGAACTTATGAATACACATTTACGCGCGCAACATCGGAGAAAATATTGACATCTAGATATTAACTTTTTTCACAATAGTTCAACAGAACAGTTGTTTTAGGTACCTTTATAATCTCTCAGAATTTAGGTTTAGCTGAATTCAAATATTCTTTTTTATATCCTCTAACTTAACTTTAATTTGCTTAAATTTTAAATGTTTATAATCTTTGATTTAAGCAAAATGTTGTGTGTGAAATTCATGAATCCATCTAAGGAAAGTGAGTTTAACGGCCGCTCAAAAATGTTCGGTATAGTTGTTTGAAAACAGTAGAGAAACACCTTATATCTGTAAAAATAAAAAATTGCAAAATCGGATTCGGACGTATTTAATGACAATGCGCGAATTTCTTTGATTTTTCATGCAAGGTTATGAAATGTGTCTGATTTGCTGTTCTTTAACTACATAGTCATCATATTGCAGTCATATCATTGTTTCCTCGCGCTGTATTTCATATTCATTAACGCCCGTTGGCGAATTTTAAGGCGATTTTAGCGGCGATTTGGGACATAGTCAAAACATTTTACAGAATGAACTTGTAAAGTTTTATTTAGGACATCAAGATAACCTGGACAAACGACACTTTAGAAGCATGAGACAAGATTCATTTATAAAAACTCCGATATCGCAGCAAAATTCGCCACAAAAACTCGTCAGTGTTAACGGGCCTTTAAGAATAAAAGTATAAAAAGAATGTTTGAATTTTACCTGAAAAGTCGTTCAACGATGTTCCGTATTCCCCATCGATTTCGAATATTCTGCTATCTCGTTGATGTATGATTCTTGTCATTACTTATGCATGATTTTCTTTCGAAAGTATATGTAAATTTTAAACACGTAAAAGTTTTGAAAAAAATTGTAGGATCGCGAAGAAAGGAAAAAGAATATTTTAGTAATAGCTGTCTCTTAAGCCTGACGCATTGAAAATGGATAATGAGGCGGTCTTCTTTGATGGGATTGATTAGGTTCGGATCATGAGCCGAGAGTAAAGAAAGAAAAAGAATATATTGCTATATAAGTTAGATCTTTAAAGTTTTAAATTAGGTCATTGGTATCCTTCAAAATTACATTATATGATCATGTCTGTACTGTCTCTGTGTTACCAAAGTGCAGAGGTCTTTCAATGAACTGTCTTTGTTTACCGTCCACGGTTTGGTTTACGGTCGAGGCACAGTGTGATCATGCCTTCAAAACTAAAAATAAATCTGCTTTGGAATAACAATAGACCGATTCACGGTTTTCGGTGGCCATTTTGAATTGGGGCAAACCCGGCAAAATATAAAGAAATCTGGATCACTTTGACTTCCCGTAACTCCGCTCTTTATTTAACGTGGATATCAAATACAGCATAAGTGAGCTGGTTTCCGATTTTTTGGCCCACAACTAAAATATACAATGATAATAATAAAAACAACAAAGCTTACTACTGAGGACGAGAGAGAAAGAAAGAAAAAAAAAAAAAAAAAAAAAAAGAAAGAAAAGAAAAGATCGCAGGTAAAGTTATTCATCTAGCTAGGCGCTTGACGTCATGTAAGATGCGCCTGACCTTTACTTGTCTTGCGTGCAAGCATGCCATGCTTTAAGTATACCAGAACTGTCTGCTAACTACATTTAATATCAATTTCTTATCACTGAGATGGACATGTGTAAATCTATTTCCGGAATAAATACTTAACCTCCGAAATTGTAGAAAATTATGCTCTCACTAGGTTGGTGGTAACGTGTCGCATTGTATGTGAGCAGAAGAGAGGGGGTATTCATAAATCACTCAAGTTTTTGGTTGAAAACACATTGCGACTGCGGCAACGATGAAGGTAGGTCAAGAAATAAGACTAATGGTTTACGATCATATTGTTTTTTTCTTTTGTTTAAACCATCCAATCACAATACGTAGTTGCTTTTGCGGTATTGCTATGAATATACCGCATCGTTTATCATCATTTCTCTAATTACCAATGTTCTCCGCGGTTTATAACATACATGACTTCTATCTATCGCTTTCCCTATTACATACTGCGTTCGCTGATCGAATCACTTTATTCAAAAGTCAGCAAAGACAAAGGTAAAGGGAATACTTTATATTGATTCAGAATAGGCTAGCCTAGTTTTGCTTTCCAAAGCGTTTCGAGTCGTGGTTCCTTAAAGTAATCACAGGTCTACTCTTTCAATGATTTATCTAAAAAAGTATAAAATACTCGTTTGAGGCCACATTAAAGGTAGTTTCCCCCTCTTTCTTCTTCATGTTGATATATGTTCTTAGAGGCCGTACTCGTTTCTGTCTTTTGAACGAAATTCATTTCAAGCATAATCTTTTAGTATCAAATAAACCGCAGTAGACTAGACAAAGTTAAAAGCGTAAAATTGTTAAAAATATGTTTGGCTGTAATTAATCCAGTACAGTTACGAGCTGGGGAAATGAAGTCTCGATGTCTCACCCACATGCATTGTATACACGTTCGGAAATGTTTGATTCAATTTGTTGAGGTTAAAACGATTGTCCAAGTGATACAAGTAAGTTAACAGTTACTTTTAGGTTTGTTTACCAGTGGATGGAATTTTTTACTCCTGACCTAGTCAAACCTAGAGGTCATATAGTCTAGAAGTGGCTTATAGATGCTGATAAATCTAATCCACGTAGAAGCTAGGGCATCAATTACATGCATAAAAAGAGACATCAAAACATACGCTTCCTTTTTTACTTCTATTTCCAACGATGATTATATCGATCTATTCTCAAATCACGATATTTCCACCCAGGTTGGTGTCATGAGGATTCTGGCTCTAAGTTTGCTATTGTTTGATGTATGCTGTTACTTTGTCAAAGGTAATGTAAACGGAGAAGAGAGTAGTCTGAGAAAAGAGAAGTCGTTTCGCTCGATTCTCTCCCCCTGTTTCCCCCTTCCCGCAAAAAAATCTTGTTACTCTCGCGTGGGGACAAGGAGCGAAATGAAGTCTGTTTTTTCAGGGCTAAGAAGAGAGTAAGTGATGGAAGTTTGATATAAAATGTAGAAGGATTGCGCAAAATTCATTCGATAATTAATTATAAACAATCAAAAAACAATCAAAAAACATTTTAAAAAACTTTTATAGAAAATAGTAATCGAAAAAAAAAAGAGAGCAGAAAAGGGTTAATAAATTACATTATTAAATATGGATATAAATATGATCTAGTAACATTTATTGTCATTACTATTTTTGCATTCTTTAATTAAAAATACCTATTTAAATAAAACTAATAACCAAATACAAATTAAAGGCAAAGAAAAAGAAAAAAATACTTTAACGTATTGCTATAGCCCTTGGCAGAAACAAGTGAGGGATTTGTCACGCATTTTTCTGCCAAGACAGCGCTTTTGGGCATATAGTAGTCATGATTAATACCATTTAAACAGAAAAAGAGTAATATGGAAAAAAAGGCTTGAGAATGGAACGAAGCTGTTCGTTAAAAGCGCCGGCGTTTTCAGTAAAAAATTTCAATTTCAAACCAGGAAAGAACCGCTTGGGTTTTTGGATCCAGACTGCATAAATTATGCTGATCGAACATGAGAAAACCCGAAGTCACCACAATAAAACAAAATCCAGGTCGACCCAAGGTCATGAGCCTTTCCAAGGTTGAGGAAGGAACTGGGGCTGAGTGCAAATATCAATACACGCATCAAGAGTTCCGCGCTGCTGCTCAATGCGCATGCTCAGGGGATTAAAAAGTGGGATAAAATTTGTAAAACATGTTGTATTTTAGTTGTATCTCTCTTGTCAAGTACAATTTTCACTAAATATTTAAGATCGCGTACCGTTAAGCGAATTCTGAATCAAATATACCGAAAAATTGCATATTATACAAAATATTATCCTACTTTTTAATCCCCTGAGCATGCGCATTGAGCAGCAGTGCGGAACTCTTGATGCGTCTATTTAAGTAATAATTGATCTTCATCATCACAAAAAAAAAAAAAAAAAAAAGATCACACTAATATCAGTCCTATTACAGAGTTTGAGCATGTTGATAACATACGCGCACCATCCAGTCTACACGTACCATCGCTTGATAAAGATTAGCAGTTTGCAGTGGAAATATCTGAAAATAATAGACCTTTTTATCTTCGTATGCAAATTGCCCATTCCATACCACATGACATTCCCTTGAGAAATATTCTTTTGTTAAAATATTTACACATGAAAGAATCAACTCCCAAGAGTGGCATCACATGGTCTGAAACGGGCACAACAAACAACGAAGCTGAAAAGGTATATTGTGAGACAAACGGATAATATCATCTATCTCATTTCCACGATGGATGACTAATATTTTTCATACTATTAACAAAGATTTTGTTCCTTTTTATGTTCGTTTTTCTTTTTCAAGTTAAACATACTTAGAACTTTACCACCTTTGTTCGCAGATTGCTACAGTATAACCAATTCTTGCTTGTTCATATAGTTTGCGCAGTCTCAGTGTGGCAGATTGCCTATACTTTCCCATTTGTTTCTGTCAAGAAATATCCTTTAAGAAGAAGTCTAGAGTTTACGTTCACATATCCATACGAAAGATAGAATGCCAGTTGTTTGGCATGAATGTTCACATTAATTCATAAACTTCTATTTTTCTCAGGTAGTACATCAAGTGTCTGCTCATTTGACAATGGCTTTTGCGGATTTGTTAATGATCAATCTGTCACAGATGACTTCGACTGGATACGACTGAAAAATGCTGGAGAAACAGTAACGAGATATCGATTTATAAGAAGCAGAAGACAAAGACGTCCTTTTCACTGTATGTCGATTTAGTTTCTATAAACGAGCATATAGCTTTCATTCTTTATCGGAGCATAGGACCCTGTATTTCCTTCAATCACCGTTTATTCAACGGTGTCTGTTTTGGTCAATTTTACTCGAGTTTCCGTATTTTTCTTTCGTACTTCAATCTTTTTCATAATCAAGGAAGTGAAACACCAAATAAACACGATACGAAAAAGTGCTAAGGAAATACTGAGAATATCCCCATCCCCATCCCCATCCCCATCCCCATCCCCATCCCCATCCCCATCCCCATCCCCATCCCCATCCCCATCCCCATCCCCATCCCCATCCCCATCCCCATCCCCATCCCCATCCCCATCCCCATCCCCATCCCCATCCCCATCCCCATCCCCATCCCCATCCCCATCCCCATCCCCATCCCCATCCCCATCCCCATCCCCATCCCCATCCCCATCCCCATCCCCATCCCCATCCCCATCCCCATCCCCATCCCCATCCCCATCCCCATCCCCATCCCCATCCCCATCCCCATCCCCATCCCCATCCCCATCCCCATCTCTATCCCTATCCCTATCCCCATCCCCATCCCCATCTCTATCCCTATCCCTATGAACACACTATTGCTATCGCTATGGTCGTTGTCGTTGTCTTCGTTATCATTGTAAGAAACAACTGGTTAGAGCGACATCAGACATCAGACATCACATATCGAATTTACTATGATAAGGTATTATACTCGCACAATGTTGGTGTCCAATACAACAGCAATAACATCGGATTGAGATTTGTTCTGAGTTTGCTCCGCCAAGTTTTGGAATAAAACGATTGAAGATTTATCGATGTTAAACAATATTTCGTCAAGGTCACAAGGATGTACGCCTAATAAAGATAGTGCTGTATGCAATAGGCAATATGATTTACTATTATTTCTTGTGATCAGGGGGGCACATTCCTTATAGAATCAGAAAGGTTGCTTATCAAGTGGTTGTACGTGGGCCAACGAGAGATCATACGACAGGAAAAGGTTCGTAATTCGCTGAATTTTCAACACTGACTGACTGAATGGCAGACTGATGACCGACTGACCGTGGCCTAATGAATGACTTACTGACTGGCTGACTGACCGACTAACCGTGACAGATTGACTGAATGACCGCGACTGACTGACAGACCAGCTGAACGTGACTGAATGACTGACTGACGGACTGACCGACTAACCGTGACAGATTGACTGACTGACCGCGACTGACTGACAGACCAGCTGAACGTGACTGAATGACTGACTGACGGACTGACCGACTAACCGTGACAGATTGACTGACTGACCGCGACTGACTGATAGACTAACTGAATGTGACCGAACGACTGACTGACCGTGACTGACTGACTGATTGACTGATTCACCGGCTGATGACTGACTGACTGCCTGACTGAGTAACCCTGCATAACTGACTGACTGATCGACTGACTGACTGATGACTCTTTCACTGACTGAATGATTACTGATTGACTGAACGACTGACTGTCATGATTGACTGTCTGATTACGTGACTAACTGACTAATTGGCTGTCTATATAGCAAGCTAGCTGACTGGCTGGCTGGCCGACCAAGCGATCGATCGACCGACTGTCTATAACATTCCTGATTTTAGTGTGTTTGTTATCTAATTTCATCTATTTATGTTTTACTTAGGATTCTTCGTGTACACCAAGCCAAGGCAAGATAGTGCGAAAGCCGGCAATCTCGCTCGTCTTGTCAGTCCTGTTTATAAAAACGTTTCATGCGTTAAGTTCTACTATTTCATGTACGGTAATGATATCGGTGGTCTTGAAGTTCTTGTCAAATCAGGGAAGAATGCTCCTACTAAAGTATGGTCGCTGTTTGGAAACCAGGCTAATGCTTGGAAAGTCGCCACGATACCTGTCAAGACAAATGATAGCCAAACAGTACAGGTAGGAAACTTTAAGGTACCAGGCTGTGACTTCTCCCCCCCCCCCCCCCCAACCTCCATCGACCCCCTCTTCTGCATCGATGAAAAGCCCCTTTCTGTTTCTCAATATGGAAGAGCATTTTGCCCTCTTTAACTGTTTCCTTTCTTTTCCATCTTCTTCCTCTTCCTTTTCTTCTTTCTCGTCCTCTTGTTCTACTTGACATTTTATTCTTCCCTCTTAATCATGATAATTATTTGGAACATACATGAACATGAAAATAGCAAATTGAAATAAGACAACTGTCGTGATGTTGTTCATAAAAGGCTTGAAGATAGAAAATAACTGAAAAAGATTCAACAGAATGCCGCAAGGTTTGTTCTAGCGATTCTTTCACCATAATAGACTCAGGACCGTCTGTGAGTATCAAGTTAAAAACTAAAGGAAGCCATGCACAATAAATTGGAAAAACCTGTCTTAAACCAACGTACAGGTCACCCATTTGAACTTGACTTTAAGTATTTAGAAGAATAACAATATCTACCACATTCCAACACATATAAATTTTAATTATAACTATAAACAGCCTAGGCATTTATTAAAATGCAACGACACTGATGATGAGGTGGGATCACCGATGTCAAACTAACAAACCTTACAAACCCGGGGGGGGGGGGACTCCCTATTGAAAGAGGGTGGGGATGCTCGCCGAAAATCTTAAAAATAGACCCTAAAAGGGACCTGTGTTGTCAGTTTATGGGCGTGGCAGGGATAAAATTCTACCCCTAAGAGGGACCAAGCAAAAATGTATCCAAGGCTGGGTTTCTCGATTTAATTTATTAACATCAAATGCCTTCTGCTCGTATGAGTTTATGACGACGACGTCATATACAAACATCGTTGAAAAGAAGCAATTGCTGTTGCTGTTTATTTTAAAACCCCTAAAAGGGACCACAAAACTCAGCTGGTGGGCATTCTCGTTCATAACACCCTAAGCGGGACCGAAACCTCGATTTCAACCCCTAAAAGGGACTGCGAGCATCCCCGTCCCTTCGACCTCCGAGTCCCCCCCCCGGGCTTACAAACTGACAAACATAAGAGGTTGAAATAAAAAAAAATCGTGTTAACAATCAAGAAAATAACTTAATTGTGCAATGATATTGACACTATGATTGTATGTTTTTAGATCTACTTCCAAGCAGTAGTTGGAGTGAGAAATAGGGCAAGTGTTGGTATTGATGATGTCAGCATCACGACAGACCAATGTTCTTTTAGCCCGACAACTGCAAAACCAAAAGACGTTATTATTGAAGGTATGAAAGTTACTTAACTTAAAAGCTGCTTGTTTTTATATATCTGATGAAAACAATGTTTCAATCATTGGATACAAAATTCCATCCCGTGATCCTCCGGTTTTCCTTCAAAGACAAAACGCAACTCGCTAAATACATTTCGTGCGAGGTAGTGTGTCTCGTTGAAGAACATTTTTAAGTACATTGCCGTTACAAGACCCATTTCCAGAAACTAAAGCACTCATTACTCAGTATTCAAAGCCTCAAAAATTCAAGAAATTTAGAAAATGCCAGCAAAAAAGTAAATAATTTATAATTTTAACAAATCGAAGTGACTTTTCCATGGTCTGTACTCCTATCGAACATAGAAATGGTTTCACTGCAAAGTTTGGATCATTTCTGGCGTCATTTCTATGTTCGATAGGAGTACAGACCATGGAAAAATCACTTCGATTTGTTTTTTACCATAACAGGCAAAGAAAAGATCCAAAAACGAAGAAAAAGTTTGTAAGAAAAAACCGTTTCAAGCGCGCGCTAGCTACGTGCGCGAGCGATTCGTCATCTTATCGGTCTGTCCTCTTATCGAACATGGCTCTCAGCCAATCAGTGCGCGAGAAATGTACAAGTTATGGTAAAATATAACTTCGACAAAATAAACGCATGCGATATTCAACGGGTGTTCAACGATAATTTTGAAATGGAATATTGTGCATGTAAATATATTGAAACCCCGTTGTTATTTCTAGGCTCCGGAAGCTGCACTTTTGATGACAGTTTATGCAGTTATCAAAACTTGAACGATGACGACTTTGACTGGAAAAGAGTCAATGCAAAGTCATTAACAAGTACATCAGGCCCTAGGAAAGACCATACAACGAGCCTTGGTAAGTACCTCTTAACAAAATTCGAATTCTTTACTGCTTACCTACTTTAACCTTGCATGATAGATGATACACTCTGGTGTCAAGGACGGAAGAGAAAAATTGTGGAAGAACTTTTACATCACATAATATACACCTTAGTCTAATTAAAAGGGGATAGTCAGGGTTGAACCGGAGTGACAGGAAACTCCCTCCTTGCTCGTGTAAGCCTTTAAAGTGCATTTATGTAAAGTTTACTACTGTTAGTTTAACGCGGTTTTCAAAATTTGATTCTACGTTGCCAGGCAGATACATGCAAGCCGAAGGTTCAACACGAGGGAGCAAGGCTCGTCTTGTTAGTCCACCTCTCTACAATATTTCCTGTGTTAGCTTTTACTACTATATGTTTGGCTCTCAAGTCGGTACACTTAACATTTACATGATGATGCAAGGGAAATACACACGCCTGCACAACGTAACTGGTAACCAAGGTGACCGATGGTACAAATTACAACTTCCCTTTGTTCAATCGCAAGGTGCTCTAAAAGGAATATTCAAAGTAAGTTGCCTGCCTTATTGTGATTAAATAAGTTATTAAATGGAGAAAGAGAGGCTATATTTAACAGAAGCTCGAAGAAATATATCATGTTTAGGACTTTCGCGGGAATCGTTTGTGCGCATCTGTTCTGCGCATATGGCGTAACAACGCGCGCGTGACATATGATTTTTAAGATCAAATTCATCTCTTTTCAAGTTGTCTAGGGGTGAAACGTTAATTTTAATCGACGCCATAAGTGTAACAAATGTTTGTATATTTGCCCCCTACCAATATGGCCGCCGTATCGTCGAGGTAATCCATTGTTGCATGGACAGAAACTATGGAAACTTTTACCACATGTTTCATATGGATTGTGTATCTCAAATGAATACTCTAGAGAAAAATTTTGTCATTATTATGTCATTTCCCAAAATGCCTTTCAGTCTCAGCATGTATCCTGTATTTTTTTTATTCCAACAATAATTTTGCAATTAATTGAGTGTATGAATTTATAAAAAGCGATTTTACCCAATATGTCTCAATAGTATAAACATTCAGAACATATTTACAACGTGTACATGGTATTTGACGGTGCCAGTAACGGTGTAGACGGTGTAGCAAGTAGTTACAGCTACATTAACAAATGGTATCACTGCAGTAGGACTACGAATTCGCTGTATATCATTGTTTTTGGAAGAAAACTGCTATAACACCTAGTTTACGTTAATATCGCAGTTTTTTGGTGCTGTTGTTTATAGGTTGTTTTCGAGGCTGTTAATGGAGATGAATTTGCTGATGGTATCGCAATTGACGACATTTCTGCTTCTAATACCTCTTGTTCTCCTCATACAACAAACCCAAGCCCTTCATCTGGCCCCATTATATCTACAAAAGGTATACATAATCTATGTGCGCTCGTTCTGAAATAATTAAGCGTTGCGAGATTAAAGGGAAAAATGGTGATCTGACACGGGCGAAAAATCGCATTGCGCATGCTCGAAAGTTCGGTAGGAAGTTAGTAGACGAGTCGTGTGCGTTTACAAATAATACCATTGAGCAGACGATTTACATTTCTTGTATGATTCCAATTTCTCTCATATTATTTGACAAGGGAACGAAGAGAAATAAGGTAATGTGTCATGAAAAACATAATCACTAACTTTTCTCGAACGGCCTTAACTTAACATTTTCACCAAACGCCGGCAAATCTCCAATAGTTTTTTTGGTAAACAAGAAGAATTCCTGAACATGCGCAGTGCGGTTTCTTATCCCTGTTGGTCGATTTGGAATTTTTTTTCTCGAAGTAACAATATTTCTCGAAGAGACAATATTTGTATAATGATCATCCGGTTGGATGTAGTCCTGAGAAGGACTGTTTGATGTGACTGACGTTTCGACAACCTGTGCGGAAGTCATCTTCAGAGTCTAGTGAAGAAAAAGTCAGATATGGGTCTTATTTATACTGCCTTGAAGAAAAAGTCAGATATGGGTCTTATTTATACTGCCATATTTGTGTGTATTTGGAATTGCAATGCATTGTGGAACTATTTTTGATAACACATTTCCAAGATGGCGGCTATGTCGTCCCTTAAACAATCCCCCGTGGACATCATCAAATGCTGATTTAGAAATAGCAATCACTAATCGCGATCAAACACTGCAATAGAGTTCTACTTTACCTCCCAACCTAATTACATATTATAAGCTACTACTACTGCTAATTCTGCTGCTGCTTCTGCTACTACTTCAACTACTACTACTTCTACTACTGCTGCTGCTGCTTCATGTGATATTAATTTTGTTTAATTTCATTTTAGACGGTTCAGTTCGTCTTCTCAATGGGCAAACGAACTATGAAGGTCGTGTCGAGGTGTTTCACAACGGCGTTTGGGGTACGGTTTGTGATGACTTATGGGACCTGGCTGATGCTAGTGTTGTGTGTAAAATGCTAGGCTTCCCTGGAGCTATAAAGACTACCAAATCTCCTATCTATGGAAGAGGAGTTGGTACAATATGGCTGGATGACGTGAACTGTAAGGGAAATGAGACTTCGATAGCTCAATGTAGTCACGGTGGATGGGGTAACAATAACTGCAATCATTACGAAGATGCTGGAGTCGTCTGTCAACTAGGTAAAATTTCTGTGAAGCTTTATATTCAGTGGTAAGTGTTGAATGTTTGCAAAATAAAGTAAAACTTTTTTTTGGGTATATTTAGATCACATAACGACGTCTACTTCAAACGGAGAATGTACCTTCGAGTACGACACATGTGGATATCAGAATGGAGACCGAACAAACAGTGAATTTGATTGGACAAGAAAGAGAGGACCGACACCTTCATCAGGCACAGGGCCACGTAATGACCAAAGCGGAAAAGGTGTGTCGGTGTGTCGGTGTGTCGGTGTGTCGGTGTGTCGGTGTGTCGGTGTGTCGGTGTGTCGGTGTGTCGGTGTGTCGGTGTGTCGGTGTGTCGGTGTGTCGGTGTGTCGGTGTGTCGGTGTGTCGGTGGGTTCTGTGGGTCGATGGGTAGGTTGGTTGGGACATTAATAATTTGTTAGAGTTCATCAGGGGCAAAAGAAAAAAGATGAGGAGTGAGGGAAGTAAGAAGGAAGAGATCGAAGCATAAATAGAATGTATAGCAAGGAACATGTCCCACGACATATTGAGGTGAAGATAAAGTGCGTTACAAGAATATTTTGTCTCCTAGGTTACTATATGTACACCGAGGTTTCAACCGGCGATACAGGAGCAAGAGCAAAACTCATAAGCCCTGTACTTCCAGCAAATACCAAGTGCATCTCACTCTATTACCATATGAGGGGCAGTGATATTGGATGGTTCAATGTGTACAGTAAAGGAGAAACTTCTCAATCTATTGTAAAGATATGGACATTGAGTGGAGAACAAGGAAGCTCGTGGATTCAAGGACAAGTACCAATCAATGGTACTGGTAATGAGACATTAAAGGTAACATGAATATATGTGTCAAAGGAACAAATCATTATTTTGCTAAGGTTTCCTTGGCTACTATACAGGTTATATTTGAAGGAATCCGTGGAAACTCTGAAAGAGGAGATATTGCCATAGACAGCATTACCGTGTCCAACAAAACGTGCAACATGACGCCAAGCACAGCAACGCCGCAACCTAAAATTGATGGTAAGCAAGATGGTGTTTTTTTGATGACTTTTGATGCGACTTTGGTGAAAACATCTTTAGAGGGCGTCTCTCTACCAGCCGACCACTAGCTTTCGGTTCCAAAAAATATGTTTCTCTTATATTTTTACCATCGAAAGTACTATCTATCCTCACTACAGAACTGGACTGTCTACCGACCCCAAATCTTTCAAAAGACGTCGTTTTCTTGAGTTTTTCTGCAAATGAATGCTGCTTATTTTTTTAGTTTAAACTGAAGCTTACTTAGGGGGTAATTAGCAAAATAGTAGGCGTTATGTTCAGACTGAACGACCTCAGGAAAATACATGCAAAACTCACAAATTGCGACTTAGCGGATTTTTTTAGAAACAATGTGCCGCAAATTTTATTGCACACATCTACACACCTCTATCTCAAGATAGGAAGGTATTTTATAGCTTGGTTAGGTGCCACAAGTGAGAAATTTGCAATCTTCTAAGATTCCTTTTAGAGAGACGCCCTCTTAAACCGTTATAAAAAATGTGGTTACTTGAATCGTTGAGAGAAAAATATTCTTTCCGAAAATTAAAGTTAATGAGAGATATTTATTGTCTCAGCAACTTGAAATATCTGTGTTTATTGTACTTTTTTCTCAGTCCTTGAAGGTGACGTGCGAATAGTCGATGGTCCAAATCCTCTTCAAGGTCGTGTCGAAGTATTTCACAATGGACAGTGGGGTACCATTTGTAGCAATATGTGGAGCGACGAGGATGCAACGGTAGCTTGTAAGATGTTAGGGTACTCAGGCCTTGGTCGTGCTATCACGTTGTCAAACATAACTCAAGGTGTTGTGCCAATCTGGCTTGACAACGTACGATGCACAGGAGGCGAAAGTAACTTACTGCAGTGCCGTAAGAATCCATGGGGACGCCACAGTTGTGACCATTCTAAGGATTCCTGGGCTATTTGCTCAAATGGTAAGAACTGATGACATTTTTATAACCAGGAAAAGAAGATATCTAAAGCAGCTTATATAAAGCTTAATTATTGTCTTTGTTTTTGTTTTTACATCCGCTTCAACACAAACTAGGTGGCTTTGGTGACGAATGCAAAAGATATAAGGTGCTAAACAGTGCCGACAGAGCCAAAACTTTTGCTGGACAAGAAGATCAGTGTGACAGAGACAGTGATATATTTCCTGGTCAGTGGCATCGCTTCATGGGACTTGCCGGCGATCTTATGCCCTCTACTTGTGTTCCTGAAGGCAAGTGCCGTACAAAAGCGCCGGGATGGCTAAATGGAGGTATGTTTTAAAGGGATATATTTCAGTTTGCCCCCAAAAAAACTCAAAAAGTCAATACTAAGAAACTCTTACACATAAAAAGAAGCGAGGAGAAGATTTTAAATTTAGAAAAACAAACTCCAACTATAAATTTGTAACTATAAAATATGATATTTTTGCACAGCGAGGATAAACTTTAAAAATCGGAAAATCAAATAGAATTCATACTCCTAATACTTGTTAAATCGTAAATGCTTCTCCAAAAAGATTATTAAACCACTGATTAAGAAGGCTACACCACTTTGAGTTCCGCAATTATTTCCGACAAATGTGTCATGAGTTATCATCTGTTTTCCTAGAAACAATATTGGATGAAAATATACTTGCTTTCAGTAGTTTTCTGCCACTTGCTCATCATCCTACACCTATTTCTAGATCACCCAATGGTCGAAGAAGGGATTGTTACAAGAAAAGTGTGTTTTAGTTTTCAAGGCGATTGTTGTAAATGGTCAACTTTCATTCAAGTCAAGAACTGCTCAGGCTTTTATGTCTACGAGCTTCAAAAACCACCAACTTGCAAATTACGATACTGTGGCAATGGACCAGGTACACATAGTTCTATTTATTCCCTATCAAGCTCACTCATTCAACTCACCATCATTAAATCAGTCATATCTTCACTATACCACCACCAACCCAACCACTGCCATCATATTTTCATTATCATGTTAACAGCTTTATCATAATCATATTCTTTATCCGGTCATTGACATAACTATCAAAAAAAAACTACGAACCTCAAAATATATTGGCATCACCATTATCACTATACCTATTAATATCATCACTTTCGTCATTATCTCCACCATCACTCCACCACCTTCTCATCGTAATTATTAACAACATTTTCACCTTCAATACCAACACTAATATTATCGATTGCTTATGCTTTCGTTTTTATTCAGTTTCCTCTAAAGTTGACGTACTAATTAAATTTTATAGTAAGACGTATTCTTGCATTGTACTTACTGACAAAAACAAAACTGGAAGTGCAGGCCACAAAGCTTAACCAGCAAAAGAACCAATTTATTCTCTCATAATTAGAATATTCTTAGTGACCTTATTAGTCCCCTTGTTAATCATTCAAATTCGCTCATTCAATTTTTTCTGCATCAGATACAATGAGGATTCGTTTGGTTGGCAGTAGCAACGATTATTCTGGTCGCGTGGAGGTGTACCATAAAGATTCGTGGGGTACTATTTGTGATGATCATTGGGATCTTAACGATGCAAAAGTCGTTTGTAGGATGCTGGGGTTTCTAGGTTTGTATTTTATTTTCAATTTATGGCTTGCAATAATTAGTTTGTTCACTTTTTCTAATGAATAACTTTGAGCCTAATACCCCGTTCACACTATAGCTTAAACATGTTTTAAAGTAGTTTAACTAAACATGTTTAGAAAACTATTTACAAACATTGTTCATTCTTTGATGAAATAATACATATAAACTATCCTTCATATTGTACTGAACAGATTAGAGATAAAATAATTACATTGAAGCTTTCTAGTCTCTAAACAATTTGTTTAATAAAAACTCAGTTTAACTAAACAGGTTTTGGTGTGAATGGGGTATTATAAGTCTTTCCCTTATTTTTACAATGCTACAGCCGAGATACCGAGATACCGAAACTCGCATTCTTAAAAAGTAAGAATAACAAAAACGTACAACAACAACAACAGCGAAAGCAAAAATGTATAATTTAACTGAATGTATGAATGATACAAAGAACCCACTCACTGATTGTTTGTGTCTTCAATATGTAAAGGTGCACTTGAGGCGCATCCACTTGCTAAATTTGGTTTGGGGGTTGGCCCCCATGTATGGATGGACGACGTGAACTGCAATGGAGAAGAAAAGGAGCTTAGCCTTTGTAAACATGCCGTATGGGGAAAACATAATTGCGATCATTACCAAGACGCTGGCGTTACGTGTTTGAATAACAAAGGTGAATACAATTGTCCTATTTCATTATGATGTCACGGCTTCTTTACGTGAAAAGAACTAAAACAGCAACATTTCTTTGAGTAATTGCTTGCGAAAAAAATATTAACTTTTACATTGAAAAGTAAACTGAGTAGAAACTTTATAGAGTAATATATCCAAAAATCTAGATATTTGGTTGATTGATAACTTTTCTTTGTACATGATTTCTGATGTTAGAGTATTCTTGCGACTTCGAGAACGATATATGTTTGTTTAAAACCACAACTAGCGGTAACAAAGAGCTGACATGGACCAGAAGACAAGCCTCTTCGTCTGCAAAGTTATACCAGCCAAAATATGACCACACCTATGCTGAAGGTAATTAAGGGCATCGTGTAATTAAAAAAGGCTTCCCAGGCCCATGGTCATTCAAAAAGCGAAAACAAAGCACACGCCTGTATGTTTGAATGTTTATTGTTTTTCGTTCAATACTGCCACATTTGCATACCATTGTGCTGGTCTGTTCTTTTAGAAACAACATTGGACAAGCAAAGCAAGCATCGGATGCGGCGGTCTCTGTTTACTGCGATTCTCAATATTCTGCGAACTCGGTAGTTGCGAGTTGCCCGTTGAAGTTTGGATTTTCACTGCCGTCAATCAAAAAATATAAAAGGTTCTGACTGATTAGTTTTGATTGACGGCAGCTAAAAACCAATTTCCCAACAAGCCATTGAAATTTCTGAGTTCGCAGAATATTGAGAATCGCAGTAATTCATTTGTATGTCCCTCTTAACAATTTTTTTATCCTTGAACGCTTGATATTGATAATAACACTACTATTATTGGCTTCTATAATAATATTGTATTGCTTTTCTTAGTTAAAAAACCAATGTGCTTGGATGGTTGGAAAAGCAAAGTCTACAAAGGACACTGTTACAAATTCGAAACAGAACATACCATTACCTGGCGACAGGCAGTAAAGAAATGTCAAGCAAAGAATGCTTGGCTTGCAGACATCCAAGATCATGACGAAATGCGTTTTATTAGGAATTATAGATTCCCAAGTGGTATAAGTCAGTTGTTTATTGGCCTCCAGGAGAAAAACGGAAATGGGATTTGGACTTATCTTGACGGTAAAGTGGCGAACCTTAAAGATATATGGCCAAATGTCAAAATGTCTGATGTCGGTCAAGAAGACTGCGCAGCCGTAGACTATGGTGCCTCATTCAATGATGTAAGATGTGACTATACCTACTATGGAATCTCTTACATATGCAAAGCGAGGTACCAACGCAAAGGTTTAGGTAAGAGATGGTGGTCCTATTACTGCGATTCTCAATATTCTGCGGACTCAGATATTTCAATAGCTTTTTGTAAAATTGGTTTTTCGCTGCCGTCAATCAAAACTAATCAGTCGGTACCTATTATTTTTTTTACTTGCGGAAGCGAAAAACCAAATTCCAACGGGAAATTCGCAACTCCCGAGTTCGCAGAATGTTGAGAATCGCAATAAGGATTTACGATTTATGTGAGCCTTGTCCTTTTTTTCTGTTGAAACTCAAGCTGAAAGGAAGAAGTAATTACCCCACCTCCGTTATTTTGATACGTCGCTCGTGAATTGCTCGTTGCTCGAGAGAACATGTATGTAGAAGATGAGATTTAAATGGTACATTTATGTGAAGTATTTTTATTGTAGAAATATCTAGTGATGGTAAACGTGAAAATAGTTATACACTGTTGCATTGTAAAAACATGGAGGCGCTTTAGGTATCAGGATACGGTTGAGGTCTTCGAGATTACTTTACGCGCGACCAAAATTTCGCGCTGCCTATTGAATATTATTATATAAAAGTATACATTTTTTGAAAGGTAAGTAAACGTAGTTTTTAAAAATCAATTTGGAATTTTATGTTTCTGTATACAAAACTCCATTCCCACAGAGTCATTGAAAAATATTTATCAAAAATACATTGACTAATGGATCAATTTATTGGAAGCTACTTTAGAATCTTAAATATGAACTCGACTAGATTTTGAATGGTTATCATAGATTAATAAATTTTACACCGTAGTGAAAATAGGAACTGACGTTTCGGACGTTAGTCCTTCGTCGGAGTCAATCAATTAACTGTAAAATCAATTGTAAAACTTATTAATCTACGATAACTGTTTCATTAGAAACACCGACGCAGTCCACGCTAGTGTATACTAGCTATCATCCATAGATTTTGAATGGCTGATCTCAATACTTTTTTTTAGGCTATTATCTCCAGATGCAGCAAGGGACAGGCCAGATACAACCACTAGCTAGACTGGTTAGCCCTTTGTTTCCAACAAAGTTGGCTTGTCTCTCATTCTATTATCATGCGGTTGGTAAACAAGTGGATTCTATCAGAGTTGTGTTACGTGTCTTGTCGCAAAATGACATCATTATATGGGAGCTACAGGGAAACCAGTCCATTGGCAACAGCAACAGCAGTAAATGGAGCAAAGCTCAGATACCCATCAGAATAGTAAACGCAGACAAGTTCTCGGTAAATATATGTCATATTCATTGTCTTCCTTCCATTGTATAAAATCTTTAAATGTCAATTTTGCGCGCGAATAGGATTGAATCAGCTTATACGACTAAACCAGACAAGTTATTGATAGTTGTATTTGTCAATGAGAAGTCAGTGGCGTTCCTGGCTTTTAATTATAAGGGAATTCCCGACTAGTCCCTTGTACTGCCTTATGAAATCAATAGACCTCATCGGCTTTGGGGCAATGTTGTCCCATTTCAGACCACGTGTCATTCTCTTGAGAATAAGATTCTTTGTTTGAGTTGTTAAACCCTTAAACAATGAAATGATACTCTGGGGAATGACACGTGGTCTGAAATGGGACAACATTACACCCAAGCCGATGAGGTCTATTACAAATTCAAGCTAAGATTACTTCCCATGGGACCAGGAAAAGCCTTGGCTTATATAAGTTAATGCAAGGCTAACTTGCATATCATATTTTTATTTTAATAACATCTCTGTTGTGTACAGTTTGAAATACAAGCAGCAAGGTTAGGGCTCTCTACGTTGGATGGGGATATTGCCATTGATGACATCAAAATCAACACATCGAAAGGAAGTGAAAATTGTGATTTTTATCCTCCAAACGCACAACCAAGGAATTGGGGTATGTTGTGTGTTGATGTTATAGGAATTTCAACTTGTTTTTTTTTTTGTGAATTAATAGACATTAGTATAAATACAAAGGTGATTATACAAAATCGCGCGCTCTGATTGGTTTTCTATCTCGGATTATCAGCCGATAATCACCTTTTCGGACAAAATGGCTGTCAGCGTGACCGTCGCGCTTTTAAAAAAATAAAATATTTTCACTTTCAATATTGTTTGTTCTTTCTTTTTTGAAATAATCACCTTTTTATTTATACTAAAACAATTATTCACCTCAGGCTCAGTGATTATCGATGAATATTTACCTCGCAGCTCGAAGACTCGCCGCTCGGTAAATATTCATCGATAATCACTTCGCCTTCGGCGAATAACTGCTAAATATTCAATGCATTTTACCTTGCAGTAGTCTTAAATAAGCTTTGATTGCGGTCATTGGATGACATTTTTTTATCTTATTATTTTTGCGATAGAAGCAAGCGGTAGTTGTAGCTTTACAAATGGCACATGCGGCTACATCAGCGACAAAACGGACATGGACTACACCGATTGGTTAGAATATGATCTTGCAAATCCAAGTACGAGCAGTATCTTAAGCAACAATGGTCCTTACGATCACACCACGTACTCCTTCAACAGCGGTTAGTAACCTGGATTTTAAAGCTTAAAGAGATCTGTTGAAGTTTTAATTAGCGTATAAGTTTAGTGTAATATTAGAAATACCAATACTGATGAGGTCTGTTTTATTCAACAAAATGTTTCTTTTTAGAACTCATATTACCTTGTGTACTTGTTTAACAGGTTCATACATGTTCATGCAGCATTCTGTTGGTCAAACAAGTGGAAAATCAGCTCGTCTCGTCAGCCCCTTAATAACACCAACACAAGCAAACTGCTTGTCTTTTTATTTCTTTTTTATCCGGAAGATGGTTTCTTCTGATATCGATCTTACGATATTCACTCGACATGGCCAAACCTTTGTTGAAACTCCTGTTTGGGAAATAACGAGTAAAGACTTAAAAGCTATGGGTTATTGGAATAGGGCTGTTTTACCTCTAAAGAAGAAACATAATTTCCAGGTTAGTGGCTTCTGCACAAGTTGAGGAAAATACCATTACTATGTTTGCGGTTAATTGCCTTAAGCTACCCCATCGCTGTGATCACGATTTGTTACTGCCAGCCTAACGTTCTAGATCTGTTTTTGGAGATTGAGTTAAGCTATGTCACTATAATGGCCATTAATTTCTATTGCGCAACAAACCTTTTAAATGAAACCCGTGCACGTTGTATAAAAAACCTTGGAGGACAAAACGAATTTCAATCTCCTGAGAATTGAAAACATATTCTTTTGTCTCCTAAAATTGAGCTGTATTCCAAAGCACTGCTGCATTTCTCATACAGATTTGTAATGTATACATTATAATTTCAGCAAATTAATTGTTTTTATTAAAGCATTACCCTTACCTCATATGTTTTTTTAGGTGATATTTGAGGGGACAATAAATGGAAACGGTGGCATAGGTCTTGACGACATTTTAATATCTTCATCAATGGAGTGCATCCTAACACCAACTCATGCGATTCCGCCGACTTATGAAACAAGTGGTGGTGAGAATACTGTCTTTGATTTGTAAATTGTTGTCTTCAACTAAACCAGTTTTCTAGAGAACAGAAATAATGACAATTGTTTTTTTGAATCAGAAAATATTACTCAAATGTTCTACCTTGAAAACTAACCCAAGTGCTTCAACAGTTTCTTATGCATCGTAATTGGTGAGAAAAATGTAGCCCGTCCCTTGAAGTCAAATTCAAATTTGTGCCCGTGTTAAAATTGGTTACACGATGTATGAAAAATATTGACTTCGGACTGATTTCATCCCAAACCATCTTTTTTTTCTCTAAAGGTATCAGGATATGTTTAGGACCCCTATACGCGCCACCACAAATTTCGCCAGGGCTTTACGATATTTTGCCTTAACAGTATTCCTTTTCTGAAAGCCAAGTAAATTTAGTTTTCGAAAATCTATTTACAAATCTTGTTTTTGAATACCAAAAAAGTTATATATTTCTGAGTGACATTCTACCGCACTTCATTTGATAACTTGAACTTACCGCAGGATCAGAATTTCCGCTATTTTCGATCAAAAGGACTTTAGCATACTCTGTGGACAATAAGCTTAAAAACTATATCTCAGATTTTTTGACTTTTTTTAAATTATGCGTAAAAACCATATGTTTGAGTTTGCGATGGTTAAGACAGTGTTAGTTTTTCAGGTCATGTGGTAATTTATCATAATCATAAATACATTTTCAAAAACAACGTTTATTTAGCTTTCAGAAAATGTATACTTTTACATCACAATATATTGAAAAGGCAGCGCGAAATTTGGATTGCAAAAAAAGTGATCTCTAAGGTCTCGAACGCATCCTGATACCTTATTTACACGCTGATACAATAAATCACTTATAATAAATAATTCAGCTATGGTGATTTTAGTCATTAGGCTGGCATCTCCCTCTATAAATGGAACAGGCCGAGTCGAGATTTATCATCGTGGCCGCTGGGGGACTGTGTGCGGAAATGTCTGGACACTTAATAATGCACACGTGGCATGTCGTCAGCTAGGCTATGAAGGTGCTCTTGCTGCTTATTGCTGTGGCATCTATGGTGGAGGAACTGGACGTGTATGGCTTAGTGATGTTAGCTGTTCTGGAAAAGAGGCCTCGCTTCAAACATGTACTCATAAAGGTTGGGGAAATAACAAGTGTCTTCACGACCAAGATGCAACCGTAGTTTGTAATAGCCACACAAGCAAAGGTAAGAAGAAGAGATATTATTTATTAAGATTAAGGTTGAAAAATATGTTGTAGATATTTTAAATAAATTATCAACTCAAAGAACAGAATGACATTTCGACTCTGTACATTCAATATAAAAAAAAGTGACAACCCAATCTTCCACCAACATTTCTAAATTCAGTGATACCATGGCTTTAGATTATTGACTTACAATTTCCCACATTTGTTTCTTATAGAAATACAATTGCGACTAAATGGAACATCAGATACCTATCGAGGACGTGTTGAAGTGCTTTACGCAAGTATCGTGGGAACCATAGATGCAACTGGTTGGGACATCTTCGATGCAACTGCAGTTTGTCGTCAGCTAGGGTTTGCAGGGGCTGTTACAGCGTTCACTGGTAGCGTCTTTGGACCGGGAAAAGGACCAATATGGTTATCTGATGTGAAATGTCATGGGAATGAAACCAAGCTCTCTCAATGCAGCTTTAAACGTAGCAGCCGGAAAATCACGACCGTGCCATCTAAAAATCACATTAATGATGCTGGCGTCGAATGCTTTGGTTAGTGTTATTAACGTAGCTTATTGAATTAGCTAAAGGAACATAACCAGTCACGTGTATGCCATAATTTGAATTGTTTGAATTGAATTGTTTACAATCTCGAGTGGGTGGTTGTTGTGATGGAGGTGAGCGGTGGGGGAGTGGGTTAATAAGCCCTTTGCAAATTATACCTTTCTTATTCAAATCAGATCATAAGGTCTTACAAAAATCAATAAAAAGTTGTATTTTAACTTATCAAAATAATAAATGCGCCTAGACTGAGAAAAAAACAACTGTAAATTGAGAATTGAAATTCATTGCACTTACCTCCAAATTGGGCTATTCTGCGATCTATTGCCAGTGGTGTATACATGCTCTGTAAGCAAATAATATATGGTTTGTAAAATTATTTTATTTTTTTATTATATTATTATTCAAATAATCCAAAGGTGCTCGATTATTTGGCGGAAACAGACTTAATGAAGGTCGTGTACAAATCCAGTACAAAGGCAAATGGGGTTCAATATGCAGCAGAGGATGGAATATGAACGCTGCTAACGTGATATGTCGTAACCTTGGTTACCAAAGAGCAAAGTCTACCTCCTTAGTTGCCAAAGGCAGTGATGCTGTACTGCTTGATGAAGTGAAATGCAAAGGAGACGAGGTCTCAATCATGTTTTGTCTTCACCGAGGGCTGAACTTTCACAGGTGTGACAGTTCAAAAGTTGTGGTCGTGGAGTGTGAAGAAGGTTAGTAAATTCTAGTTATACAATGGCAGTCAGTACCATGACATACCATGTCACTTTTTGCCATTGAATTAGAGCCTCCAGCCTACATTTGAGAAGTACATGGGATGTTAAATGTGGAGACAATAAAGCATAGTAGAAATATTTTGTCTCAACATTAAAAACACTTAGTTATTTAGCCAAGACTAGCTGTATAGAAATCCAAAACCACTAAGCCGCAATGAAAAGATACAGTAGAATACCACCGAATACACAAGCAGCTTTTCTCTAGGAGTTAAAGAAATAACGATGGTGCATGCACTATATATTGCTACGAAAAATATAAAGCCATGTTAAATTAGTTAGAATTTTAAATAGAACGAAAGCAATAATCTAGTTTCTTCTTCTGCATGGAAGAAGAACAAAATAGTGTTCTCTTGCTATGAATAGTACGTCGTTCACCGCAAGAGCGGATCCAGCCAAAATCTTAAGGGGAGGGGGGGATATTGAGTTTCGTCCGTCAACACCGCGGAAAACAATAAAAAAAAAAGCATCTAACTTTAACGAATACTGTCTTTTTTTCTGCTGAAGAGGGGGAGGGAGCTTCAGTCCGCCTTTGACCCCCTGGATCCGCCCTTGGTACACCGTACCTTCATGACGTGCAGACTTAAGGACCAACTAACTTATATTTAACAGATATGAGATGCAAATTCTGATGAATGAATGTGAAACACTTTATTATGGTTGTTTATAATTTGTTGAAGGTGAAGACCAGCAAGTGAGTAGCCCTTGCCAACCCAGACCATGCAAGAACGATGGGAAATGTGTCGAAACTAAAGATAATTTCATTTGTATATGTCCTCGGAATTTTACTGACGAGACTTGCCAAACCTATATTGGTAAGTTGTTGAGTAATTGACAGAAAAATGTCACATTTTTAAAAGATCTCATAAAACATTATATAAAAAATAACTTTTTACAATGATTTGATGTCACTTTGACGAAATTCAAAAAATGGCTTGCCTTGCATTGCAAACATGATATCAGAATAATTGTAACAAATCATTAACAGCAACACGAGCATCACCCCCATTGCCGTCGTCATTGTTTCCATCCTCATACTCATAAGGATGATCATCCTTATTATCTTCTCCGTCGAGTCGTTTTCCAGAATATACTATTAGACTGGTAAAGATTTCCACGCGATTTAGTAAATGACTTAATTCGTAAACAAACCTCAAGGTCTTCTAACGTCCTCTATTTGCTCCTGTCTTCTTTTCTTTTTAGGTGACAGCATCGTTGGAGTTTTAATGAAAGGGAACATTGACCAGGTAAACAGTGTGGAAAATTTTCTTTGTAATATGTGACTTCTAGGAAACATGCAAAAATTACCCCTCTTTCCCCCAAAATGATACAAATAAGATGAATACTAAAATTGAAATTTTATACATCCTAATCCAAGAACTGTGGACTGTTCATTCTGTATGCTTTATGCTTAATTCCATTTCTTGTTTGTTGTACACATTCATTTAATTGTGGTTGTGGTTGTGGTTGTGGTTGTGGTTGTGGTTGTGGTTGTGGTTGTGGTTGTGGTTGTGGTTGTGGTTGTGGTTGTGGTTGTGGTTGTGGTTGTGGTTGTGGTTGTGGTTGTGGTTGTGGTTGTGGTTGTGGTTGTGGTTGTGGTTGTGGTTGTGGTTGTGGTTGTGGTTGTGGTTGTGGTTGTGGTTGTGGTTGTGGTTGTGGTTGTTTGTCCCTTAAATTTGTGTCTTCTAAATATATAATTTACATTTTCTCTAATTATTGTATTTTATTTACGTAAATAAAAAGCGAAGTTGAAATTGGAGTTCAGTTTTTTTTTTTTTTCAAATAGTGGCAACCACTTAAGTTCAAACAAGCTCTGGCAGCGATACTCAACGAACACTGCACTGACTGCAACGCTCACAGTATCCGGTAAATTCCTATAATGTTCTTTTTCATAGTCACCTTATTGATTGGATTTCACCAAGAAAAATCATTTATTTATTTGATCTCTTGTAACATTAACTGTCGTGGAGGAAAAGTTATTTTACTAGATATCTCGCTATATTGGGAATTACTGTCAATAAATATAATCTTTGCACTATAATTTGATTTGATTTTTATTTGCTCTTTTTCTAGATCGAAAAGAGAGAGTGATACATCTACGAATTTTCATTTTAATGTTGATGACATCATCATCGTTGAAGACCCATCTATTCGTTCTCCACCGGGCTTCCTGTATGTGGAATTTGCTGTCGTCCAGACGATTAATGGCAAACCTTATGTTCTTGACGCCATGCAAGTTCAAACGTCTATCAGAAAAGCACATAAGAAAGGCATTGCTGGTTATGAAGTTATAGCAGAAGAAACTATACAACAAAATGATGATACATCTTACAATGCTACCATATTTATGCAAACAGTGATGGTAGCAAATAGAAAGACGTCGGTCAGATCGAACGCTACTTTCAAGATTCCCTTTGCTGTTGTCCTTTCACTTATGGTGGTCATGACTTGTTTAGTGATAGCATTGGCATGGGTGTTATTCATAGGACGAAGGTACGCTCTCTTGATTCCAATAAGTATCAGTCTATAACGAAATCTGAAATACGGCATATATAAAGAATGTCTTGAAATACTCAGCTTTTTACAATTTCTCTAGAAAAATTATACATCATGTAATCTTCAAAGATATGTTTTCTCCAATGTGTGGCCTTATAAGTCGAAGGCAACAAGGAATGGTTTCTTGGGATCCTAAAGGCAGCTTGAAGGAATAGCAAAGAGATCAGTTACCAAATCAAAAATACTTATCATATAATCCAGATTTTCGCCGATCTCATAATTTTTTTATTAGAAACTTTCAATGTTAAAACGAATCCAAAACCACGTAAGGGATCATATTTTCCAACGGGGAGAGCAAGCAAAATTAGCTTCTCGTACCCTTTCAGATTATGTATTTCATTTTTTGGATTTTTTTCTTAAATTCTGGATCAGTTACGATTCTCAATCTAAGAGTATATTCTAAAAATTATAACCTTTGCTTCTTTCAGAAAAAAGAAGAGTCAACCTAGCAACGATTATCAACTGAAAATGCTCAACAAGAATGGAAAACGGGACTGCGAGATACTTCTGAATGAAGACGACAGCCAACCATTGTAATCAATTTCGTGGATTTGTAGATATCAATCCCGTTTGCCAGTGACATTTTCATAGTTCGTAGTACAAATTTGATATTCTAAGTAAAGGTTAGTTAAATAAACGCGAGTGCTTTAGGGGATTTAGAGCTCCGAGTTTCTATCATTGCGCGGAGCTTTAAATCCCATAAAGCACTCGCGTTTATTCTCTAATCGATTTAGAATATATAGTCATACCCACGAGATCATTGTTTGTATGCATTTGTTTGCTACGTTTTTTTCTCTGAATAAAATTAATATACGACATATTTCTTTAGCTTTGAAATGACAGAAATACAATGAAATCTACTGTTCATTAAGAGCATGTATGTGATGGTCGTCCCTCGAGACTTAAACATTTTAATCGAGAATTTACATAGTCAGTTGTACATGAAGAGATGTAAGCGGCCAAGGTTTATGTCCACAAGTTTCATTATAATTTCAAGACAAAATTGTAAGTACAAGTTTGGAGTTTTATCTCATTAAATGTTAAAAATTGTCTCACAAGATATGTCTGACAATTAGTTAATAATATGTTTATTTCGAATTACAGTTTGATCATAACTAGATGTCAGAGCGAATGTAAAAGACCGTAGTAATCAAAGATTCTACTCCAATGTCATGTGCATACGCCGGTAAGGAACCAAAAACTTATCTAAATTAGTAATACTTCAAAGAACGCAAATAAGTTGCCGTTGAAAGCTGAATATTATCAAGACGTGGTCTAGAATCGATCCAAAGAAATCACAGAAATGGTACCAAAATTTGATATTTCGATTTTACGGGAAAAGAAACAAAGCAATTCATTTCTTGTATAATTGAATGGGCAAAATATTGTAAAAATCGGTTCGTTCCTGTTGATTTGCAAAGTTAGTACAAGTGCCAAAGAAATATATATTAAGCTACTGCCTGTTAAGATTCACTTTAGAAATAATATACTTCTGTTATAATATATAGCGATTTTTCAGAGATGATTTAAAACTCTAGGACTTGAATATTTTGGTAAGCTTATAGAATACTAAGTAATAACCCGTATTTTCCCTGTGCATCAACACTCCCACCACTTGACACCCTAGTTTTCTATGGAATATAGAGCATTGAAATACTGATTGCTGATTGGTCAAGTGAGTATGACTATATTCTAATAGGTTATATTTTAAGATAGTACACGTTTTGTATAAACATATCTCATTCTAAATTATAATCATAGTCTAACCAGTCCCATGTCTGTGCCACATAAATGTCTTAGGGTGTTTACTGTCCAGTCAACTAAAGCCCGTAAATCTCTAGGACAGGTGTTAGTGTAGTGTCTTTTGGGTATCTCAGGCTCAGAGGTTCGCTCTTCGCAAAGCTAGAAATCAATTTTTTTTTCTAAAAAAACTCATGCTCGACCAGAAAAGCCACAAATAGCCGCCATCTTTTAATCTTTCCGAGTAAATTTACTGGATGACGTCACAACACGCACGCGTGATCGTGACAATCAGCACGTCACGCTCAACAGAACGTGTCAAGGGACGATTTCTTTTTTGTTCTAAAATTGTTTCATTTAGGATTATTTTTTACAAAAGTTAATATTTAATCAAACCTGCTGTTACTGCTTTTGATAAAGCTGTGGTTAAAATGGGTTGGATTCATTTGTCAACACTGTCTGGAAAGCAAAAATCAAAACAATCGTCTGTGATTCACGTGAATCACATTGTAGATTTTAACTCGATCCAAACAGCAAACCAACTAGTAGAAATCAATCCCTTAAAATCAAGTTAAAATAGCGAGTAGAGTAGAAATTTCACGGGATTCCCAACAAGTATTTCTTTATTTTTGTAATTAGAGTCTGAAAAGCCCGGAAGGGAGAATCGAATATAAATTATATAATTAATATTAATATAGAACCATCCTTATGTCATGTGCGCTAAGCACACATTTAATATGTAAATGTTTTGTAATAATATATCAAAGTATACGTCAAAAGTTAGGAGAGCAGAGGACAAGAGGAAACGGAAAGGGAAGGATAGGAGAGCTAATTAGGGGAAAGCAGGGGCAATTCCAGGGAGGGGCAAAGGGGGGCTGCAGCCCCTCCCCCCTTCAGCTGTGTTTCTTGAAGTGGAACAGAAAGCACATTTTTAAATATCTTTCCAAGTTCTGCAATGTCATTCGCAACATTCAGTCGAGCCCCTCCTTATATTTTTGGCTGGATCCTCCCCAGGAAAGGGAATCAGACGATAAAACGAATGAGAGGTAAGAGGGTGATATTCAAATTTTGTCACCGGATTCCCCAATGGTATATTGGAAGGATGATAAGAGTAGGAAAAACTCTCATAGTTAGTTGAAATTTAGCCCATAAACGTTAAAGCTCCAAACTAGCACAGGTTATGTCGGGTGGTAAATCAGCCGAGAAAACTCGAGTTAAAAAATTGTCAAACGGACGCTTTGACTAGGCCGGGGTATACGCCATGAACAGATAATCAGTAACTAACAGTTAAAAGCAGGTAATACATAGTGTAAATTCGATTGTTGAACATTTAATTTCATGTAATTTCATGACTTTCTTTGACCCGAAGCTAATCACTATGGAGAATGGCAATCCGTGTTTGACCTTACATTGCTGACGCGCTCTATTTAGAGTGTTATATAAAGTTCCAGCCACTAGATCACCTACAGATGACTCTATTTCCGGAATACTAAATACTTGAAATATAAGATTTTATTACAATTATGCTCGTATTATGCTTGGTGCATATAAACACCTTGCATACACGTGACGCCCAAGCAGCTTAATTTGGAGGACAAAACAAAAGAATTTCAACATCGTGAGAATTGGAAACCTATTGTTTTGTCCTCCAAATTGAGCTGCATTCCAACGTGCTGCAAGGGGTTTATTACAATATATATCTGGGCACAGTCTTTTATTTAGTGTGCCGGTGAGTTGAAGAGAGTGTATTCACGAGTTAGCATCGTATAGAAAAGACATCGCTGCAGTGACAACGATTAAGGTTGGTTGAGGGTCCTTGAAGGCTTTTGTATACGCAGAAAGTGGCTTCTGACTTTTCTTTTAATTCATAAGAAAGTAGTTATGGTGCTTTTGTAAACGGGATACTTTATGTTGCATCGCGTTTTCAGCTCAGTCGAAATTCGCTCCATAAGCGATCTTCGCAGAAGTGAGACTAAGTAAATTACCCGTATCTGAAGTTGTTACTCGATCACTACGAAATGAGTAACAATACAAAGCCTTAGTCTTAACATAGTATTGTTTTGAACCAAAAGATTCGAACCAAGGTACAATTCTATTTACGGTACTTAAAAGGTTTCATTTTTCAATAATCTTATCAAAGTCATCGAATGAAGAAAGCATGAAATTATAAACGTCATTTTAAAACAGATGTTGTTGTGACAGAATTATGCTCCTTCGAGTTCAAAGTGAACATATATTTTCTTCTGTTCTAAACATCATCTTTGAAGGCTAATAAGTGGATCTTTTTCTGCTTTAGAAAAATGTTTTATAGTGGAAAGAGCTTGTTTTTGGTAACTTTTTTTCGTTTTACTGTCCAATATATCTCTTAGTTCTTAGTTTATTACATTTCTAAGCTATACAGCTAGCTTACGCTAATTCTAGAAGGTCAGTCAAAGACGTAAAAGGATATCGAGTTCAGAGAGCCGATGAAGTTTTACTGAAGCAACATACTAAAAAGGTTTGAAATTAGAGTGAAGTCGCTAAACCCGTGAAATAAAAATTGCCTGTTAAAGTGTAATAGTTAAATAGACACACACACACGAAAAAACAAAAAACAAAAAAACAATGGAATTAGGGTTTATTAATGTGTATTAGTATAATCTCTATTTCATGGGTTCAGTGATTTCACTCTAATAGGTAGTAGTTGTCACAAAACAGACATTATGCTCACAGCATAATGACATTATGTCGAAAACATGATAGCATTTGGTAGATCCGGTAATCCAACTCGGTCGACCGACTTATTGTCTTTTCAGCCAACAGTATGCTCGGGTGGTTTGAGGATTCAGTATATAAGACGCATTCAGGTAACACGCGGCCTCTTTTGCCACTATCCTCGCAATACAGTAAATACTCTTCAGAAAACTTATTCCCTCCACCACCCCTGCGGCCTACTCTGCTGGATTATCGTATTTACTCGATTTCCAGGTGTGGCGTTTTTTGTTCTCGCCCCACCTTTGCCGAAGACTTCGGTTGTTTAGGTTTTGGTATGTGTATTCTATTTCATATCTTATGGTTAATAAACTAGCCACTTGTGTGGCCAAATTAATTCCAAAGCCAGTGTCTCCAGTTATCTTGGGCAAAACTAGTGCGGTGTAATGCAAGGCTAAGATAGGTAAATCTGAAATCTTAGTCTAGAATAACTTGCGTAATGCTTCGACATAAACAAATATGCTCTCTACTTGATATCAATAATCTGTGGCTGTCATTACGACATTAGGTGGGCAAAAGTAAGTTCCAGTACTTTACATTTTGAAGGTGCCCGCGTTAATTTGTTTGACGACAAATCCTTTTTCTAGATGAAGCATAAAAATAAACTGTTTCCTTGAGATTTAATTTTCAGTGATTGTAGTTTGCTTCTTGACCTCAGATCAAGATCCTTTAATAGTCATTTTCTCCTTCAAGAACAAAAAATAGACCTCATGATCATAAGCATTGACGATCCTTTTTCCACAGATAACTGATATGAAGATATTGCCTTTTTGTCTGCTATTACTTTATGGAAGCTGTTGTTTTGCTAAAGGTAAGGGGGGGGGGGGATAAATAAAGCATCTTATAAACTAGACTAGCGGAGTGACAAAATAGGGAGATAATTGATAGTTTTCTTCAAAACAAATGTTAGTTAATAAAGCAATCAAAACGATTATCAAGAAAACTGCAATGATCAAATTGCATTATATAAATATAAGATGACTTTCACTTAAAGTCAAGACCTATGATGACTACTGGCAATGGTTGGGTATACTGAAAAAGGTTATGCAGCGTTAAACTTGGCGAGGGAACGATCTCTCCCTCCCCCCCCCCCCTCCCCCTCCATTGCTTATCCTAAGACCCAACATGGTTAAAACGTACTTGTCTCATACTCATCTAAATATATCAACCAACAAATAAATAACAAGAATTGGGATGTGTACATGTGTAGTCTTCAATCAAGCCTCTTTGCCAAGAAGTCTTTTAGTAACTTGTACATACAAAAGTCAAAACATCAGTTACTTCCATGGTTTTCCACATTCAATCGATATTGCCCAACTATTACTCTATTACCAACCTATTAAGATGCATGGAATAGGCCATATGTATTTGAATAAATCTTTTCATATATTTTTTCTTTGCAGTAAGACCATCAACTTTCTGCTCATTTGAAAATGGCTTTTGCGGATTTCTTAATGATCAATCTGGCACAGATGACTTCGACTGGATACGACTAAAAACTGCTGGAGAAACAGTCACAGGATTCCGGACTACAACCTCTAAACGATATTACCATTTTGGTATGTCAAATAAGCGATTTAAGCTTGCGTAGTGCGTATATAAGCTAATATATTTATAATTTACGATGATCTTCGGAGATGCAGTTTGTATGTTCAGCAGGATTCGTATACGTAGATCTTATTTCCATCGTTTAAGTAGTATGGGAGGTGTAGTGGAGTTACCGTCACTATTTTTTAGTCGCAGAGTTTTTGATCAAGTCGGTGGGAGTGGCTTTTGAAAAGGCTCTGGGAAACCGTTCCCATTCATAAAATAAGGAAATAACTGATTCGAATGTCACTGGGAGGCTAAGAATGTTTACTCAGTTTTGCAAATTTTCTCG
Organism: Anthopleura sola; assembly: GCA_023349425.1. Taxonomy (NCBI): domain Eukaryota; kingdom Metazoa; phylum Cnidaria; class Anthozoa; order Actiniaria; family Actiniidae; genus Anthopleura; species Anthopleura sola. The sequence goes on along the minus strand of JALHLI010000007.1, from coordinate 3,087,741 downwards.
ATTTTCATTGGCTAATAGTTTTTCTCAGATTATGATAAGCTGGAATAATAGTCCATTTTTTACAGTTCCCTTCGTCATCTTGAAAAGTAAGCAATGCCTGGTGTTAAAAAAGGTCAGTATCATTGCAAGCTCACTGTTCGTCTCGCTTCGAAACAAAGGCGCGGGTACCTTTTAAGATGCCGCAGGGAACTGTTAAAAGGACTATTACGCTTCTTGACGAACACTTTCTTAACATCTTGTTTTTAATTTTTTTTTCAAACTCAAAAATATAAAAAAAGAAAAACATTCTGGCTTTTCTCTAAGATTGCAGATTGCAGATTTTATCATTATCCGACGCTTTTTCTTTGCCCACGGATTTTTGACTCTCTGGACTTATAGTCTGTAATATTTTTTGCTATTATTTTATTTTTACAGGGAAATATTTTGAGATATTGAAAACCAAGAGGGTATTCTATCAAAGAGTTTTACGTGGGCCAACGAAAGATAGGACATGGAAAGGTTTGGACCTGTTAGATAAGAGAAAATGCAAAAGACATGACTGACTGTCAGCTTAATTGTTATCTAATTTCATCTATTTGTATTTTATATAGGATTCTTCATTTACACCAAGCCAAGGCAAGATAGTGCGAAAGACGGCAATCTCGCTCGTCTTGTCAGTCCTGTTTATAATAACGTTTCATGCGTTAAGTTCTACTATTTCATGTACGGTAATGATATCGGTGGTCTTGAAGTTCTTGTCAAGTCAGGGAAGAATGCTCCTACTAAAGTATGGTCGCTGTCTGGAAACCAGGCTTATTATTGGGAAGTCGCCACGATACCTGTCCAGACACATGATAACCAAACAGTACAGGTAGGACAGGGAAACCAATTTTTGGTTTTCTATTTCACACGAACTCCTCGTGTCAAACCAAAGATCTCAATACCAACATGTCAGTATTGGAGGTAGAAAAATTATATAACTAGCTTCGATGGAAACTTAGCTTTAATTAATCTTAAAATCAGGATCCCGGGCATTTCTAGCTTTTCATTGTTATTTTTGAATTGCCTTAAAATTCATAATAATCTTGTTTAATATTTTCTTCATTTAAAATATTCGGGTTGCTCCTAATATACCAACATGAATCGGGACTAGTCTTCGATGATTTGTGCCGTCGACCATTTGACACTATAATTGTATGTTTTAGATCTACTTCCACGCAGTAGTTGGAGCGAAAAAAAAAGCAAGTGTTGCTATTGATGACGTCAACATCACAACAGACCAATGTTCTTTTAGCCCCAGAACTGCAAAACCAAAAGACATTATTACTGAAGGTAATGTTTAGTTTAGATTGCGTGCTATGGCTGTTGTTGCTGTTGTTGCTATTGCTACTGCTGCTATTGTTGTTGTTGTTGTCGTTGTCGTTGTTCAGTCGTTAATCTGATGAATTGAGAAGGAATATTCGTAGTATATTTTATATAACTTTATTGAACACAAAACCCTTTCTTTATTGCCAGGCAGTGGTAACTGCACTTTTGATGACAGTTTATGTAGTTACCAAAACATGAACGATGACGACTTTGACTGGCAAAGAATCAATTCAGAGTCATTAACAAGTACATTAGGCCCTAGGAAAGACCATACAACGAGTCTTGGTATGTAGCTCTTAATGGGTGGGCTTACGATGACGAAATTGGTTTATTGTTATTTAAATTGAAAACCTGAAATTTATTGGACGATTCAATTAAGCAAATAGGCAACAGCTATAATTAAGATTGTTGGCGCATTAAAATCACAATGACAATGTATATAAACATTCCGTTCAGCTATATATATACAAACAAAAATTAAATTATTTATTTCTTTACCCTACATTAAGCTTACATTAATACAGCAAGCTGTAGACCGATCACGGTCTTCGGCGGCCATTTTGAATTGGGGCAAACCCGGCAAAATATATAGAAATCTGAATCACTTTGACTTTCATTATCTCCACTCAGTTTTGTCGCATTTTCAAAATTTATACTTTCAAAATTGCGGCCGAAAACCGTGAATTGGTCTATTGAGTTCAGAACGTAAGAGCAATCTATATATGACCTTAAGACATAAAAGTTAAGACCTAACTGTTTTTTTTAGATGTATTTTAATGTGAAGTATAATTAAATATTTAATTGCTTTTTTTTAAAATTCGGTTCGCCGTCACTAGGTAAATACATGCAAGCAGAAGGGCCAACACAAGGAAGCAAGGCTCGTCTTGTTAGTCCACCTCTCTATAATATTTCCTGTATTCGCTTTTACTACTACATGTTTGGATCACAAATCGGTACACTCAACGTGTACGTGAAAGTGCAAGGGAGCTACACACGCTTGCAACAAATATCTGGTAACCAAGGTAACCGATGGTACAAATCACAACTTGGCCTTGGTGGATCGCGAGGTGCTTTAAAAGGAGCCTTCAAAGTAAGTTTTATGCGTAAAAATAAATTGGCTACCAATTCTTTCCCATTTTTTCAACCAATCATAAATAAAGTAGTTACAGCTACGTAAAGATAGGGTTTGGCAACTGAATGCGACAAAGAAATTGCAATATCATATCCCTCTTCTAAGGGAACCCTGCTAAGAAAACCCTTACTTTGCCTTAATTAACATGTTGTTATTGTTTATAGGTTGTTTTCGAGGCTGTGAATGGAGGGAGATTTGGTAGCATCGCAATTGACGACGTTTCTGCTTTTAATGCATCTTGTTCCCCTCAAACGACAAACCCAAGCCCTTCATCTGGCCCTACTATCATAGCTACACAAATACCAGGTATAAGAGGGTATTGCTTTGTGCACGTCATATGAACCTATCATCTTTTCCAATAAGTTAGATGGTTTATGAAAAAAAGCTGATATTGTGGCTAATCAACCCATATTGGCGCATCTCAACGAGGACGGACTGTAAGCATGAGGTTCCCGGTTTGATCAACATAATTTCCATGTCTGTTTCGACTTCTCTCTAATCCATTATTAATCCACTACTAAAACTTATTGAATTCATGAGAAATTTACAGAAGAAATCATGACCGTACCGTAAGGGAGTTTTTAAATCGGCAAGAGATTCGTCCTGTTTTGCAAACACGTTTAACTTGGATTTTCTCGGCCAAAATCATCTTTATTTGGAATTCATTTTTTTGGCAAAACATCCCAGTTAACCTAGGTGTTTTAAGTTATAGTCCGACCTTTATGGGCATGACATGACTCGCCTGCGTCTCGCCATCTTAAATTCCTATAAACGTCCCCCGCTCATATTGTATCTATTACTTAAAAAAGGACGTCTGATGGAGAGAGGGGGTAAAGTGTGCACCGTCGGCTTCAATTGATAGCAGTTGAACTTTAACTGGACGGACTACCGGCGTTGAATGTAGGAACCAAAACCACTGAATATAACTGTTAAGATAATTGAGCCTGAAAAATTCATTTTCATCCCTTACTTAATAATAATAATAATAATAATAATAATAATAATAATAATAATAATAATAATAATAATAAATGCGCAAATTCCATGTAGATATGATCGAATTTGCAAATAATTAATACTTAACCGAATACCCATTAAGATCATTATTTAATTTGTTTATTAAATTTTCTATCTATGTAGACAGTTCAGTTCGCCTTGTCAACGGACAAACAAACTATGAGGGTCGTATCGAGGTGTTTCACAACGGCGTTTGGGGTACGGTTTGTGATGACTTATGGGACGTGGCTGATGCTAGCGTTGTGTGTAAAATGCTGGGCTTCCCTGGAGCTGTAAAGACTACCAAATCTCCTATCTATGGAAGAGGAGTTGGTACAATATGGCTGGACGACGTCAACTGTAAGGGAAATGAGACTTCGATAGCTCAATGTAGTCACGGTGGATGGGGTAACAATAACTGCGATCATTACGAAGATGCTGGAGTCGTCTGTCAACTAGGTAAAACTTCTGTGAAGCTTTATATTCAGTGGTAAGTGTTAAATGCTTCTAAACTAAAGTAAAACATTTTTTGGTATATTTAGATCACAGAACGACGTCTACTTCAAACGGAGAATGTACCTTCGAGTACGACAAATGTGGATATCAGAATGAAGACCGAACAAACAGTGAATTTGATTGGACAAGGAAGAGAGGACCGACACCTTCATCAGGCACAGGGCCACGTAATGACCAAAGTGGAAAAGGTAAGTTAGTAGATTGGTGGGTCGGTATGTTGATGTGTCAGTGTGTCGGTGTGTTGGTGGTCGGTGGGTTCTATGGGTAAGTGAGTCGATGGGTAGGCTGGTTGGGACGTTAATAGTTTGTTAGAATTCGTCAGGGGAAAATGGAGGAGTGAGCGAAGTAAAGAGGAAGAGATCAAAGGATAAATAAAATGTACACCAAGAACTATATGTCTCACGAAAGATTGAATACCTATTGGTGAATATACAGTGTGTTACACTATTTTTCTGTCTTCTAGGTTACTATATGTACACCGAGGTTTCAACCGGCGATACAGGAGCAAGAGCAAAACTCGTAAGCCCTGTGCTTCCAGCAAATACCAAGTGCATCTCGTTCTATTACCATATGAGGGGTAGTGATATTGGATGGCTCAATGTGTACAGTAAGAGAGAAACTTCTCAATCTATTGTAAATATATGGACATTGAGTGGAGAACAAGGAAGCTCGTGGATTCAAGGACAAGTACCAATCAATGGTACTGACAATGAGGCATTAAAGGTAAGATGATTATATTTAAATGTGTGTCAAAGGAAAAATGTATTATTTTGCTAAGGTTTCCTTGGCTGCTATACAGGTTATATTTGAAGGAGTTCGTGGAAATTTCGAAAGAGGAGATATTGCCATAGACACCATTACCGTGTCCAACAAAACGTGCAACATGACGCCAAGCACAGCAACGCCGCAACCTAAAATTGATGGTAAGCAACATGATGTCTTTTTAATAAATCTTAATGAATTGTTGATGAAAACATTTTAAACCTTTGAAATGGTATAACTCTGTTGTATGCCTTGGCTTCTGTAAAAAAAGGTTGTAAGAAAATTTGATTACTTGAATCGTTGCCGGAAAAAATACTTCAGCCAAAAATTAAAATCAATGAGACTAAAATCACCTATTGTCAAACTTGTCATTTGAGATGCTAGCCTCAGTCAATTTGAATATCTGTGTTAATTGCACTTTTTCTCAGTCCTTGAAGGTGACGTGCGATTAGTCGATGGTCCAAATCCTCTTCAAGGTCGTGTCGAAGTATTTCACAATGGACTATGGGGTACCATTTGTAACGATATGTGGAGCGACGAGGATGCAACGGTAGTTTGTAAGATGTTAGGGTACTCAGGCCTTGGTCGTGCTGTCACGTTGTCAAGCATAACTCAAGGTGTTGTGCCAATCTGGCTTGACAACGTACGATGCACAGGAGGCGAAAGTAACTTACTGCAGTGCCGTAAGAATCCATGGGGACGCCACAGTTGTGACCATCCTAAGGATTCCTGGGCTATTTGCTCAAATGGTAAGAACTGATGACATTTTTATCATAACCAGGAAAAGAAGAAATCTGATGCAGCTTATATAAAGCTTAATTATTGTCTTTGTAACACAAACTAGGTGGCTTTGGTGACGAATGCAAAAGATATAAGGTGCTAAACAGTGGTGACAGAGCCAAGACTTTCGCTGGACAAGAAGATCAGTGTGACAGAGACAGTGATGTATTTCCTGGTCAGTGGCATCGCTTCACGGGCCTTGCCGGCGATCGCATGCCCTCTACTTGTGTTCCTGAAGGCAAGTGCCGTACAAAAGCGCCGGGATGGCTAAATGGAGGTATTTTTTAAGGGATTTATTTCAGTTAGCCTAAATAATCTCAAAAAGAATACTAAGAAACTCTTACACATGAAAAAAATGAGAATATTTAAAATTAGAATACCAAATCCAACTATAAATTTGTAACGATAAACTCGTAAATGCTTCTCCAAAAAGATTAATAAGAAACGTAGTAACTAATTAAATTACTTGCTAATTAAACAAGTTACACACCACGTTGAGTTCCTCAATTCTTAACAACAGATGTGGCAGGGTCGTGGGTTCGATTCCCATCTGGGGCTCAGAATTTTTTCTGAGTCCATTCAGTATGGTACTATCACATATACATTTCAGATGTGGCTTGCGTTTGCAAATATTTTATCAGAAACAAGACTGAATGCAAAATATTTGTTTCAGTTTTTCTGTCATTTGCTCATCATCCTACATCCTTTTCTAGATCACCCAATGGTCGAGGAAGGAATAGTTACAAGAAAAGTATGTTTTAGTTTTCATGGCGATTGCTGTAAATGGTCAACTTTCATTCAAGTCAAGAATTGCTCTGGCTTTTATGTCTACGAGCTTCAAAAACCACCAGCTTGCAAATTACGATATTGTGGCAATGGATCAGGTACACATACTTGATTATCATCATCATGATCCTTATCCTCATGATCATCATATTTCCAATGCCCTGTTAATAGTTTTGTGATAACCATACTCGTTATGCGGCCATTGACATAACTATAAAAATCAACCTCAACATCTTCATTTCTATCGTAATTCTTATGATCCTTAGCATATGTTGGCATCACCATCATCACAATATATATTAATATCATCACTTTCAACATCACCAGTACCACCACCTTCACATCGTAATTATTACAATTTTTATCAACACTAGTGAATACCAACACTAATATTATCGCTTTAAACCTATCGTTTTTATTCAGTTTCCTTTGAAGTTTTTCTTTGAAGAATTGTTCTTTTCTTTGGGTTTGCTCATCCAATTTTTCCTACATCAGATACAATGAAGATTCGTTTGGTTGGCAGTAGCAACGATTATTCTGGTCGCGTGGAGGTGTACCATAAAGATTCGTGGGGTACTATTTGTGATGATCATTGGGATCTTAACGATGCAAAAGTCGTTTGTAGGATGCTGGGATTTCTAGGTTTGTATATGTATATATTTAATTTGTGTCTTGCAAGTAATGAATTATGAAATACTGTAATGAATAAGTTTGAATCTATATATTTTCTCTAATTTTCACAATGCTACAGCCGATATAAATTGTTTCGTGTTTCTTAATATTTTTGATTCGTTGGTTTATCTCGTTCAGTACCAGCGTAGGTGCCATTTAACTTGTTTTAGTTATTTTATGAGGATTGCTTGTATTTATTTAATTATTTATTTATTTTTTGTTGTGTTTTACATTGCGTGATGATATACGTAATCAGATATCATATGTATCGCAGCCTCCTTAAATCATGAATGCCAAGGGGGAAACGTAGAAATTTATAAAGCATAGCGTGGCGGGGTTGCTTTCTCAAATTATCATAGTTTCCGCTTTGGTGTTTCACATATTGTTCCAGCTACCAGCATATTCGATTTTTTTATATGTGTTTCTCATTGGATAACGTCAAATCGTCAAAGTTGAAAAATATATATAAAGGACCCCTGACAGCTGTGCCATATATACATTTTTAGAAAATTGCCCCATCAGCATACAATAATGTGTTACTTAAAACAATAGAATTGGTAAAAAGGTCTATTATCGAAACTCACATCCTTAGGAATAAAAGTAAAAAGCAAAAAAAAAAAAAAAAAAAAAAAAAAAAAGAAATGAATAATAAACCCACTCACTGATTGTTTTTGTCATCACTGTGTAAAGGTGCACTGGAGGCGTATTCACTTCTTAATTTTGGTTTTGATTCTTCCCCGCATATATGGATGGACCACGTGAGATGCAATGGAGAAGAAAAGGAGCTTAGCCTTTGTAAACTTCCCGTACAAGTATGGGGAAAACATAATTGCTATCCTATCAAAGACGCTGGCGTTACGTGTTTAAGGGACAAAGGTGAATGCAATTGCCCTATTTTCATTATGATGTCACGGCTTGTTTACGTTGAATGGAATCATAAAATTTAGGCTAAATCTGCTTTCGTCGAGGATTTTTGGTGTAATATTTAGCAGGTTTGACTATTTCGTAAACTGAATGTTACTGTGCTTCCATTTATGTTGCTGCTATTTTGTACCGTCTTGCAACCATGATCTTTAACGTTAAAACAAATATTTAATTTCTCATGTTAGAGTATTCTTGCGACTTTGAAAACGATCTATGTTCGTTTAAAACCACGACTGGTGCAAATAAAGAACTAACATGGACTAGAAGACAAGCCTCTTCGTCTGCGCAGTATTACCAGCCAAAATATGACCACACTTTTGGTGAAGGTAAGGACACCGCGTTAATAAAAAGACTTCCCGGATAAGTTACATTCAAAAAGCAATATTAATAATATTTCAATATTGTTATGTTGCTAGGTAGCTTTATTGTTAAATTGAATTTCATAAAGGTTGAGAACCAATTTAAATGAAATTAAAAAGGGAAAAAAAAAGAAACCGCTTGCCAGTGTGAATGCTTGTTTGGTGTCTCATTCAATGATATAAGATGTGACAGGTCCTATAGTGGAGTCTCTTACTTGTGCAAAGCAAGGTATCAACGCAAAGGTTTAGGTAAGGTAATCATGGAGGCGCTTAGAGTGCACCTAACCCCTGATACAATACTTTCTGCATCAATTCTACATGAAGTGACTAGTTGAATGGTAAAATATTTCTTTATTTGAGTGTTGCCTCTTTAAGATATGAAGGTTTATACTTTAATATGTTAATGACCATGACGTCACCCCAGGCTTTTGAGTCTATATGTTTTACATATATTACTAAACACTTGTCATTATGAGACACCAACATTTGCTGTAAACATTGTGGAAACCACGATGATGCTTTTTAAATACTTTTTCTGCTAATCTGTTAAAGTTTGTATATCAAATGAAGCCTGGGTTGACATCACAGTCATTTACATATTGGAAATATAAGCCTTCATAACTTGAAGACGCAACACTCAAATGAAGAAATATTTGACCATTCAACTAGTCACTTCATGTAGAATCGATGCAGAAAGTATTGTATCTGGGGTTAGGTGCACTTTAATCGAGTTTTGAAGGTTTTAAGATACAAGGGGACCCTCGCCACCGTGTTTACTAAATACCTTGTAGCGCACAAACTTCTCCTCTAATGTCTATAAAAAGTATATATTTTCTTGAATCTGAAGATACACAGATTTCAATCATGTTGCACATTTTTTGGTTAAACTCATCACTTTTTATGAGTTCGAGTTTTATCATTTTCGACCGCCCTTTTTCAAGAAGCTCCTGGAACGCAGGATTTCAATTGATTTTACAGACATGTTGCCTTTTATCTCACTCATTGTGTGTCTCATTGTTTTGATATCTCGTGTCGTTTTAAAGTTATTTTTTTGATTTATGCACCAAAGAGGTCAACAAATATTTTCGTAGCCAAATCGGTACTGAGGTACTGTTTTTGAAATCAATCTGTGCTCTTTACCATTATGTGAATTGTTTGCAAGTCATAACGATTCGAGTGTTCCTGGAACTTTTTGAAAACGTGCGGTCGAAGATTATAAAACTCACGTCCCCTTTTAGATAAGCAGTTTGTACGTCACGAGTTATTTAGCGAACATCAATCGTGAAGTTCCCCTTATACCTTCACACTGCATTTCGCACACAATTCCCCATCGAATAAGGTCATGACCGCGTTTGAGTCTTTGGACGGCTAATTCTGGCGGCTATCTAAAATGAATACTGTATCCAGGCAATCGAAGTCAATATTATCAAGTTTATTTGCTGGCCAAGACTATTTAGAGAACATTTTTAAAAGATTTGCGAAAAAAAAAAAAAAAAAATCTAAGTGGTTTAGCTGCAGAATGCGCTTATTTTTACAGTAAACTCCGTGATCTCGGCGGTAATTTTATCTATTCATAGGGCCGAAATCGATTTACGTAAATTTCACGAAAACAAAGTAGGTTTTTTTTTTCAAAACTAAAAACACCAGTATGTATTTCATACTAAGGGCTATCAAAAAATATATATATGAGCGAAATCGTGAAATGTTTGGTCGATTTTTACAGTCGCTCTTACTGAAATTTTCATAAACACGCGAACTCTGTAGTTGCGAGTTACCCGTTGGAATTAGCTTTTTCACTATCACCAGTCAAAAATATAAAAGGTACCGACTGATTATTTTTCATCGATGAAAGCGAAAAACCAAATTTCAGCGTGCGGCTCGCAGATACCGAGTTCGCATGTTTATGAAAATAGCAGTAAAGACTTGGGTATTTATTCAATTATATTTCTACATAATTGAAATATCTTCTGGAAATGTCATTGGCTTGTTTTACAATGAGTACTTATACTTTTTAAATAAACATCAGTAGAAAACTTTCTAGACTTTTTTTCGGTTTCATTGACTAGTGAATCAATTTAGTAGAAACTTCTCTAGAATCTTTAACATAAGAGCTTTTGAATGACCGATCTTAATTATTTCGGTGTTTTTTAGGTGATTATCTCCAGATGCAGCCAGGAACAAACCAGCTGCAACCGGTAGCTAGACTGGTTAGCCCTTTGTTTCCAACAACGTTCGCTTGTCTTTCATTCTATTACCATGCAGTTGGCAAGCACGTGGATTCTATCAGAGTTGTTTTACGTCCCGGCCGGTCACAAGTGGACACTATTGTATGGGAACTACAGGGAAACCAGTCCAGTGACAATACAAACCAAAGCAGACAATGGAGCAAAGCTCAGATACCCATCAAAATCGTCAACGCAAATCAGTTTTCGGTAACAGAATGTTATATTCATTACATTCATTACATTCTTTTCATTGTTCAGTAGAATTTATTTAGATGTCAGCTTTAATAGACCTCTTTACCTTCGTGCCCATTTCAGACCATGTGATGCCACTCTTAGAAGTTGATTCTTTCATGTGTAAATATTTCAACAAAAGAATATTTCTCAAGGGAATGTCATGTGGTCTGAAATGGGTAATTTGCATACGAAGGTAAAGAGGTCTAATTGGGAGCCGTACGCAGACAGCATTAATGTCATGCAGCTTTTGGAATACAGCAATTTAGACTTTTTTCTTGAAGTTAGTTAATGTCAATAAGGTTCCTGGTACTTAATTATTTGGGAATTCACGCCTGCCTTAAGATAAAATATTTTCCATTGGGCCTTGGCTTATCTTATCTTAAGTCAGTGCAAAGGCAACTGACAGAAAAGGTTTGAATTATTTGCTAAAAATATATATGTTTTGTGCAGTTTGAAATCCAAGCAGCAAGGTTAGGGCTCTCTACGTTGGATGGGGATATTGCTATTGATGACATCAAAATCAAGAAATCGATAGGAAGTGAAAATTGTGGTTTTTATCCTCCAAACGCGCAACCAAGGAATTGGGGTATGCTGCGTTACTTTTATTTTGCAGTAGTCTGAAAATAGTTCTGATTGCAAAAATTGGATGACAATTTTCTTATCTTCTTTTTTCTTTTCTTTTCTTTTTTTTTAACGATAGGAGCACGCGGTAGTTGTAGTTTTACAAATGGCAAATGCGGCTACTTCAGCGACAAAACGGACATGGACTACAGCGATTGGCTAGAGTATGATGTTTCAAATAAAGGATTTTTCTTTATTAGAAATGTTAATTACGATCACACCACTTACTCCTTCAATAGCGGTTAGTAAAATGGAAACATAGACATGACACTATATTGCAGCGTAAAATATTTGCTTCTCAAGAAAATGTTCTATGATATCAATTAATGTTTGACAGTATGTTTCGATAATGAACTCATATTATCTTGTGTACTTGTTTAACAGGTTCATACATGTTCATGCAGCATTCTATTGATCAATCAAGTGGAAAATCAGCCCGTCTCATCAGCCCGTTACTAACACCAACACAAGCAAACTGCTTGTCATTTTATTTCTTTTTTATCCGGAAGATGGTTTCTTCTGATTTCAGTCTTACGATATTCACTCGACATGGCCAAACCTTTGTTGAAACTCCTGTTTGGGAAATAACGAGTAAAGACTTAAAAGCTATGGGTTATTGGAATAGGGCTGTTTTACCTCTAAAGCAGAAACATAACTTCCAGGTTTGTCGAATTTTATGCCAGGGGAAAAAAAAAAATAATAATAATGTTCAGGGTCTCTATCCTCTCAGCCAACTGATATGAGAAAAATCGTAGCCCATGAAAATCGAGAAAATTTGCAAAACTGAGGTGTCATCCTAAGTCACCTGGCGACTCAGGAAATGGTTATTTCTAAAACGTCGCTCCTGAAAATCTAGAATTATCTCAGATATAAATTTCCATAAGTCAATTTTTGCAGGTTTCTTTACACTTAAGTTTTGCAGTGTCATTATTTTAGATAAGCATGAAAGTCTGTAGTCTACCCTTTTAGATCTCTTGGGGAAATTAAGAAATCGAGCCAAGCTATGTTACCATATTGGCCATTTAAACCTATTGCGCAATAAACCTGTGTAATATTTTTTCATTAAGCTTTTTGACGTAAAATTTATCAAAAAAAAAAAAAAAATTTAAATTAAAAAAATTTTTAAATTTATCAATTTAGAAAATATCATTATTAAAAATAACCCCATTATTATGTATTTATATTAGGTGATATTTGAGGGGGTAATAAGTGGAAATGGTGGCATAGGTCTTGATGACATTTTGATATCTTCATCGGCGAAGTGCACCCTAGAACCGAGCCATGCCTCTCCGACTTATGAAACAAGCAGTGGTGAGTACATTGTCCTGAGCTGTAAAATGTTGTCTTTAACTTAACTATCTTAGTAGAGAACTGAAATACAGATATATATAGAAATTACTTGAAATGGCAGAAACTATGCATATAGATATGGCATTGCATCGATAATCTGGTGAAGAAGAAAAACGGATTTTTTAAGCTGTACCTTGCAGTATGGATTAAAAGATTCGTGCTAGTGTTAAAATTGGTTGCCAAATGCATGACAAATTGTCAATTGGACTGGTGTTATCCCAAACCAATCCTCTTCTTTAATTTCATGCTAATATCACCAACTAAAAAGATATTGGGGATTTCAGCCATTAGGTTAGCGTCTTCTTCTATAAATGGAACTGGCCGAGTCGAGGTTTATCATCGTGGACGCTGGGGGACTGTGTGTGGAAATATCTGGACGCTTAGTAACGCACACGTGGCATGTCGTCAGCTAGGCTATGAAGGTGCTCTTGCTGCTCTATGTTGTGCCCTTTATGATGGAGGAACTGGACGGGTATGGCTTAGTGATGTTAGCTGTTCTGGAAAAGAGACTTCGCTTCAAACATGTTCTCATAAAGGGTGGGGAAATAACAAGTGTCTTCACGACCAAGATGCTACCGTAGTCTGTAACAGTCACACAAGCAAAGGTAGGAAAAGGAATTATTTACTAAGATTCGAAAAATATGTGATTAATATTTCAAATTAATTCTCGACTTAAAGAACAGAGGGAGATTTCGAAAAACGAAACTCTACTAAACTAACTCGACTTTTTTTTTAAATATTTTCCTTCAGTGCACTGTTTTTGTAGATAGCGACAACCCCCCTTTTTGTAACAACAATTACAAATTTTAGCGATCCATTGCTTTGGCTTGTTGAGTCTTATTATGTAGCTTAGATAGTACGCTTGCTCTGATTGATCGAAATCTGCCAGTGCTATATTAGTCAACTGAGCACGGTTACTGACGCCATCCGCGCGCGCAGCAAAATTTGCAAAGAATTGATTGATTCATGATGATGACATTCATTGAAAACTATAACAGCATTTTTTTTCTATATAATAATTAAAACGGATAAAACAGCTTTTTCCGTGCTCCATTCAGTAATAAAACACTTAGGAAGCGCCGAAGTCACTCAAGAAGTGTGAGAAGCACCCGCCTACGGCTCCTGCTTCTTTATACACATATTTCCTGCTTACGTCACTTCCTTCGTGTCTTATTACTGAACGGAACACGAAAAAAGCTTTCATACGATTTTTTTTTATTATAGAAGTACAATTGCGTCTTAATGGAACATCAGATATCTATCGAGGACGTGTTGAAGCACTTTTCCATGGTTTCTTGGGAACGATAGATGCAACAGGTTGGGACATCTTTGATGCAACTGCAGCTTGTCGTCAGCTAGGGTTTGCAGGAGCTGTTACAGCGTTCACTGGTAGCGTCTTTGGGCCAGGAACCGGACCAATATGGCTATCTGATGTAAAATGTCATGGAAATGAAACCAAACTTTCTCAATGCAACTTTAAACGTATTAGCGGAAAAATCGAGACCGTGCCATCTGGAAAACACATAAATGATGCTGGCGTCGAATGCTTTGGTTAGTGTTTTTGACAGCTTAGCTTGTTAAATTATGTAACTTTTTACATTCCTGGGTTGGGTGGGGTGGCGGCGGTGGAAAGGGAGGGGGAGGGGGAGGGGGAGGGGGGTTAGTAAGCACTTTTACTGCCAGACGATATACCTTTACTTATTCTAATCACTTCATAAGGTATTACAAAAAGTAACAAAAAGTTGAATCTCAACTTATCAAAATAATAAATGCATCTGGACTGAGAAAAAACCAATACATCTTATGAGAATTTAAATTCATTGTATTGAACTCCAGATTGAGCTATTCTCGGAACTATTGCCAGTGTATGTACATGGTATGTAAGCAAATAATCTATGGTTTGTAAAACTATTTTATTTTTTCATTATATCATTATTCAAATAATCCAAAGGTGCTCGGTTATTTGGCGGAAACAGACTTAATGAAGGTCGTGTACAAATCCAGTACAAAGGCAAATGGGGTTCAATATGCAGCAGAGGATGGAATATGAACGCTGCTAACGTGATATGTCGTAACCTTGGTTACCAAAGAGCAAAGTCTACCTCCTTAGTTGCCAAAGGCAGTGATGCTGTACTGCTTGATGAAGTGAAATGCAAAGGAGACGAGGTCTCAATCATGTTTTGTCTTCACCGAGGGCTGAACTTTCACAGGTGTGACAGTTCAAAAGTTGTGGTCGTGGAGTGTGAAGAAGGTTAGTAAATTCTAGTTATACGAATACAATCTTTACAATGACATGCTATGGAATAAATCACGCTTATAATTTACCACTGTGTTTTCTACTGTGCAAAAGTGGGTGCTGCAGCCTACATGTGACAAGTACGTAGGATATTCGAATTCCATGTTGGCTGCAATTAACCATATAATAGATATTTGATAATTGAATTTAGAAAAAACCTACTAATGGTCTATCACCAATGGAGCCCTGTGATTGGCTGAGCTACTAGGGGTCGATTAGTGATAGACCTCTAGTAGCGAAAAGCGCCGGTTTTGAAAACCAAAACAATGGTGGACAATTCGCGTTTTGCGGAGGTTTCCGAGGATTTTTTAAATAACTTATTGGAGACATCCATACCAGATAAAACAAAGAAGGCAACAAAATACGGGATGAAGATATTTAATGGTAAGAAGGCATTGAAAACAATTATTTTTCTGGAGAAAATATAATTATCAATCGTAAAAAAGTTTCGTAAATATAGCTTTTAGCTGTTTTACATTGCTTTTAATGTCTACAGAATGGTTTTCAAGCCAGACAACATTCACAATCGCCATAGAAGAGATGACAAAAGAAGACCTTAATAAGTGTCTTCAAAAATTTTATGCTGCTGTCCGACAAAAAGATGGCAGTAAATTTAAAGTCTCCTCCCTTCGTTCAATCAGAGCAGCCATTGAGCGCTACCTACGACAACCACCGGTAAACAAATCTTGGTCGATTATTGGGGACCCGGAATTCCAAACAGCAAACAAGGTCTTGAATGCCATATGCAAAAGCAATTCAAAAGAAGGAAAACTTGGCACAGTCGTTCATAAACAACCCATTACCAGAGAGCAAATAAACCACCTGTTCTCATCCGGACAACTTGGCGATTGTGACGCGACCGACCCCGCTCAACTACTACGCACAGCGTGGTTTTACATAACGCTGTATTTTGGTAAAAGAGGAAGAGAAAATCAAAGATCACTCACCAAGCATATGCTTGTCCTCCGAGAAACCACGCAAGGTCGACGGTACTATGAATTTGGTTGTTTGCTGTCGAGCAAGAACCATCAAGGTGGCTTAAACGACAACCCTGACGAGTCAGACGGCAAAATGTTTGAAGTCCCTTATACTGCACGCTGTCCCGTCAAAACAGTAGAAAACTACCTAAAACATCTAAATCCTGAATTGGAAGTCATATACCAGCATCCTAGAGAGGTTTCTACAAAGTTCAATCCGCAAAGCGATCAGGTTTGGTACTGCAATTCACCAGTCGGGCAGTCGACGCTGGAAAGCATGATGAAAATCATGTCCAAAGCAGCCAATATAGTCCCCCATTTAACAAACCACTGTGTGAGAGCGACATCTGCGACAGTTCTGGCAGATAATGATGTAGAGGCAAGGCACATTCTAGCAGTTACAGGCCACAAATCCACCGCTTCCATTGAGTCATATAATGCCAGGCCGTCGTTCAAACAGAAGGAAAATATGTCTAATATCCTGAGTCGTTTCATAGCTGATGAAACAGACGAAGCTCACCTAGCCATACAGTACCCTTCAACTTCCAGAGCTCTGCCAAGTATTTCCACCATGGTTCAAGTAAATTCAGAAGTAAACCAACAGAAAGAGAGTCAAAACATGGTTCAAGCTCCTCAGGCTTTCCATTTTCATGGATGTAACGTCTCGATCACCAACAACAACTACATGCGCTGAATAATTCCATTCTGAGCTCTTGATTTCTTCACTTTTATATATAAGCGAGAGAATTTTTGTAAAGAATCATCATAGTTTCTAGTTTTTTGACAGAGACTTTTTTGCCCTAGGTTGCTTAAGTAAGCAGGCATCTTTGAATGAATCTTATTTTAAGAAAGCTACCACATTTCTCACGTGGTAAAACGGGACGTGACTATGTAAATGAGCAAAGTGTCTGTGACGGCGCGTGACAATTTCTTAAGTGCAATAAGAAAAATATATTTAAAGCAAAATCCAAAACTTTTTGCATCCTTTTATTGGACCGATTAGTAGGTTTTTACTAAAACAATTAGACCTCTCGTCCTCATGGTCTACGAGTCAATAGCCCATTCGGCCTTCGGCCTCATGGGCTATTGACTCGTAGACCATTCAGACTCGAGGACTAATTGTTAAATAGAAACGCTTGACCATGTCTTTTTATTTTGTTGAAGGTAAAGACCAGCAAGTGAGTAGCCCTTGCCAACTCAGACCATGCAAGAACGATGGAAAATGTGCCGAAACTAAAGATAATTTCATTTGCATATGTCCTCGGAATTTTACTGACGAGACTTGCCAAACCTATATTGGTAAGTACTTGAGCAAGAGTGGTAAAAAATGTCATTTTTGAGTTTTTCATAAAACATTTTCCATTTTCGTATGGTAATTTGAATCCAATAAAAGTAAGTGGTAAGGTAAAGGATCATAAAAAAGGCATTACATATATTGCAAACATGATATCAAGATATGTGGAACAAAATCATCATATCAACTACAGAAACACGAGTATCACCACTCTCATCAGTTATTTTGGTGGGGATTTGCACAAGAGTTAGGTACAAGTTTTGTTTTGGTTCTTGTTTTCTTTCCAGGTGACAGCATCGTTGGAGTTCTACTAAAAGGTGACATTGACAAGGTGAACAATGTGGACAACTCCCTTTATATTATTTGACTGCCGTGCCCCCACCCTCCCCCCCCCCCCCCGGATCCAAAAAACAAACTAAATCATTGTACCCATTTTATGCATTCTAATGGAAGAACTATGTACTTATTGACTGAGTGGGAGGTCCGAACGGGAAAATATTTGGCTCGAGGTCCTGAAGTACGGAACGAGCGCAGCGAGTTCTGTGCCAAGGACCGAGAGCCAAATATTTTTCCGTTCGGACCGACCTTAACTCAGTCAATAAGCATTTTATCATATGACCACATATAAAAAATCGATTTCAAAGCGTTTTTAATAAATGCGAATCAAAATCGGCAGCGAGTCCGAACGGCGAGTCCGAACGGGAAATTATTACACTTTTCGGAAAAGCGTACTTTTTTTGCTGACGACATTTTCCTCAAAGGTTTTATTTAGAATCACGCGTTTAGTGAAATACGGTCATATGATAATGTGAATTATCTTTGCTTTGTGTTAAACAACGTTTCTTGTTTCTGATGCACACTTTTTTTTAATCCTCTGATTTTTCGTCTTTGTTTTGTTTCATTTATGATAGTGGCAACCACTTTTGTTCAAAAAATCTCTGGCAGCGATACTCAACGAACACTGTCCTGACTGCAACAAAAATAGTTTACGGTAAATAATTATATGTTGATTTTCATAGTCACCATGTTGAGTGAATTTGGCAAAAAATGCCATTATTCTATAGTAATATTATCTGTCGTAGAAGGCAGCAAATTTCTTTTACTATCTCAGTACTTTTGGGATTGCATGGCTGTTAGCAAATAAAAATGTTTGCAATCTGATTAGATTTTTTTCTTTTCTTTTTCTAGATCGAAAAGAGAGAGTGACGCATCTACGAATTTGCATTTTACTGCCGATGACATCATCATCGTTGAAGACCCATCTACTCGTTCTCCGCCTGGCTTCTTGTATGTCGAGGTTGCAGTAGTTAAGAATATTAACGGAAAACTCCATGTCTTTGACTCCAAGAAACTTCAAGAAGCCATAGAAAAAGCAAGCAAGGAGGGTATTGGTGGGTTTGACGTCGTAGCTGATGAAATTATACGACATAACAACAAGATATCTCATAATCGTACCATCTTTATGCACCCTGAGATGATAACAACTAATACGAAATCATCGGTAAGATCGTCTGGCACTTTCAAGACTGCTTTTTCTGTTGTTTTGGTACTCATGGTGGTCTCCTTGACAGTTATTGCAGTGTTGATATTCTTTTTACGAAGGTACGTCTTACTTGACCCGAATATGTAATGTTATCTTCGTCTACCCAAGAATGCCCTACCCAGGGACCTTTACCCTCTTTCCCTGGTAGTGGAAATTTATTTTCACATGAAAATGTTTTAAAAGAGAACGAACGCCATATTCTAAAATCAACTTTTAAACCATAATGAAAGACTTGGGATTAAGGTATCATTAACTTCGTATTTTGGGGAGATGAAATTTGACGTTCATGATCCAGCTTTTTACATATTTCAGATTTTGGATTTAATTTCGAATTCCTTAGCTGTATTGCGGGCAACGAATATGATAACCAGAAATAGTAGTTCTGTATCAGTTAAGATTATTGAACTTATAACCATTTGCTTATTTCAGGAAAAAGAAGACTCCACCTTGCAACGATTATCAACTGAAAATGCTCAACAAGAATGGAAAACGGGACTCCGAGATACTTCTGAATGAAGAGGACAGCCAACCATTTTAGCCATATAGGAGCGTAGATGTCTATGTTATAGCATAACTCATATATTCATTGCACTGGGGACTTTCATTCCTCATTATTAATATGTAGCACAACTTTCGATGATCTTGTTAAGTATTAAGGCTTAAGGTAATGCGCGCGTGCATTAGTGCGCATCATTTCCGAGAATTTTATGGTTTCTGATTATAATATGTATCATTTGAAATTATTCCTTTTATTATAAGCGACCGATATGGACTGAAGGTTACTGAAAGAGCTGGTAATTCAAATTTACTATTTTTCCAGAAAAAAAAGCCTGCAAGCCCCATCTTTGAAAACGAGTTCGGTAACCGCCATTTTCATAGTTCATATTTCTACTCTAGCACTCAAAATATATATCTGGGCCAAGTTTTAAAAAACATTCAACAAAAAATTGCACGATTGCATTACCTTAAAATGACACATAGAATGCATGTCCTCTTTATGCTGATAGTATAGTTATATACACGTACCAAATTGGGAAAAAAAAGTTAGAGAAAGCTGAGTGAGGGATAACCAAAATATACTTTTTTTCTAGAGCTAGCCGAATGGACGCCAATGTCGAGAAAATATATCCAAAACAAACTTATTTTATTCGTAATTTCGATGCGCGTTCCAAAAAATCGGCATCTATTGATGCGCAATTTCATAGTGGGGGTTCCCGGGATCGTGATGGATTAATAATTTTCTGTGGTCTCTAGTTACTGCAGTAAACAACTCGGAATTAACGTGTTCCATTCAAGCTCGTGTTCAAGCTCAAGTTGTTAGCATAACCAATGACGGGAAAAAATTGCGTACCAATGACTGCCTTAGTAGGGTAGGACACGGCTAATGTTTTTCAGTATGAACAAAATTGGAACTAGAATTCAAATTTCTCTCATTACAAACGCAGGATCCAGTGTTTCTAAAATACTGAAAAGTTATTATCAATAAAATTATGTTTTCTTTCAAATTCGAGAGCTAGAACGAGCTTCGAGAAAATGTTCAGGCTCCCCTCCCTTGCCTTAGTAGGGTAGGACACGGCAAATGTTTTTCAGTATGAACAAAATTGGAACTAGAATTCAAATTTCTCTCATTACAAACGCAGGATCCAGTGTTTCTAAAATACTGAAAAGTTATTATCAATAAAATTATGTTTTCTTTCAAATTCGAGAGCTAGAACGAGCTTCGAGAAAATGTTCAGGCTCCCCTCCCTTGAATTGATAATTGGATGCGGGTTTTACTTTGTCAAAGAAGCTCGTGAACACGAAGTTTATAGAAAACCGTAGCATCTTAATATTAGCCATGTTAAATCATTTTGACAGACTTTGGATTCCTCTAAGAGTTCTAGCGACGCGAGTTGTGCTGCTCTAATCGAGAAAGTTTGAGTTGCTGACAAATAATTCAGCTGATATGAATTCTCATAATACTCAATAATAAAACTGAAATATGGAGAGTCCTATTCGACGCAGCGAGCTCCCTTTGCAATTGAAGGGAACTTAACTAAATTCTAATACTAGTTACATGTTCGTATAGATGCTAAGCTTCTGTAAATATTATACGGTATGCCTTATTTTGACCGGCCGCTTTATAACATGTTCCATGAATTAACATATTCAAACAGTATTTTTTAACAGTTATCACTTTAATTCTAGAAATAGAAAGCTTGCGAATATCTTGATACGTGTAGAAATACATAATGCGAATGTTTCAGTAGCTGCAAGCTTTTCAACACTTGTCTTCTTTTGAATTCTTTTAAATTTACTGAAGAAGCGAACGAGAGTTGTTGGGTTTCCCTTCGGTTTGTTTATATTCTCGCACAATGACGCATTGTAAAAATGCACGGGCTAAAGGCATACAAAAGGCTAACAACTTTGGAGGGATTGCATGCAGGCCTGGTCGCAAATACTTTACGTTATGGTAAAAATAAATTTGATAAAATAACTTTGATATTACGCGCGCTCTGATTGGTCAAAAAAACATGTTTTATGAGAGCATAATACATGCTCACGTCATTTTTTTCTCTCTCGAAAAGTTAGTTATTTTATAAAAGATTAAAAAACTTCAGAAGCTGGAAACCACTCCGCTACGGGTCGTTGTTTCCTACGCTTCGCTCGGGTTCTCTCCACATCCCGCGGCGTGTCTTTATCAGAGTATAATACACGGAAAACTGTTTTTTATTCCTTAAATATAATCCAGAAAGAACTGATTTGTTATATATTCAAGCGCATGACTCGGAAAAGAAATCCGTTGATGTTTTGTGGAAAATCCTTATTCAAATGAATGGTGGATTGGTTAGCCTCCTACGCAGTCGCTCTTACGGTCGTCACGCAATACTTCTAGAGAGAAACGTTGCGTGACGACGTGACGACCCTAAGAACAGCTGCAAAGGACGCTAGGGATTGGCACGCCTGACATGGCAATTTAAAGTTTAATTCAATAAGAATAAAAACATATTATATGAAAAGTGAGTTCGAACATTGGTAAAACTGGAAAGTTTGAAATGATTTTGATAAAAATGTGGTGAAGTTACGCGCGACCGAAGTTGGGTTATATTTTACAAACACGTATCTCGGTGGGCAAACTGAAATGAGCTCAGTGTAATAATACAGTTATATTTAAAGTAACTCACATTTCAGGCGAAATCGATCAAATCAGAATTAAGATTTCTCATATCTCAGTTACGCAATTGCGATTCAAAGTCAGTAGGTGGAGAGTCTACCCCTTAGTGGGTTGTCACATGAACTCTTAGAATCAGTGAAGAACGAGATTGCTGCGAGTGCGACCCCAGGGCGACTGAGAATGATAATATGATTTTTTATTGTCTTTATATTTGGCTCTAGAAATCACCAATTCATCATTGTTAGATAGTGTTGAATTATTGTACCCTTCGAAGTCGTGGAATTTAGTTTAATACGTATACTGCTTCGTACTTTTTAACTTCAAGATTTTGATGGTTGGACTTCTTTAAATAGATTTCCTCTGTTGGAAGTATTGCCTAACAATTCCATTAGGCAATATGGATTTAAATTCGATAACCCGTGCTTAGCTGACATAATTGTCTTTCCAGATCTCTTTGATTCAAAACACAAATTTTGACGATGTCACCTATTTTGAAATAGATTACAAATTATCGTGCTGTCAGTATTCCTAAACAAAATCATTGACAAAAATCCTAGTACACAGAGCGATGTTTAGTGTTAAGTAAATCACGTCACTATATGCTTCTATATGTACTGGTCAAATCACAAAGCAAGTCTGCGTCAAAAAGATGCCGAGAAGCATTTTAAGTAGTTAATTTAACGTTAAAAAGAAAAATGAAGGAGAGAGAGAGAGAGACAGAGAGAGACAGAGAGAGACAGAGAATGAATGAATGAATGAATCACCTTTATTTAAACACGGTAGTTCCATCAACTATATTGCAGACAACTCTATATTGCCTTCCTGAAATTCAACATAAATGGGTTTCAATTTAGATCCCTAACTAACTGTAAGGGATATTTTGCATTTCGAATTTTAGACCTTTTTTAGTTTACAAGGCTGAGTCAGTAAAGGTGTAAAATCGAAGACTAGGTATGGTCTAGATGACTCTTCTGTTATAGGTATTTCACATTTGTTTTCATGTCCCCTGGGAATAGAAAACAAAATACTTATCTCTAGCAGCACCGGGGTTACCATACCTTTAGGAATTATGTAATTTATCAATCAGGTGCTAAGGAATGAGAGAAAGCAAAATCTATACCTGCATGGTTCCTGTTACTTACATACAAGAGTTTTGAAGTGGCATGACAAGAGAGGAAGCAATGGAACACGTTAATTCCGAGTTGTTTACTGCAGTAACTAGAGACCACAGAAAATTATTAATCCATCACGATCACGGGAACCCCCACTATGAAATTGCGCATCAATAGATGCCAATTTTTTGGAACGCGCATCGAAATTACGAATAAAATAAGTTTGTTTTGGATACATTTTCTCGACATTGGCGTCCATTCGGCTAGCTCTAGAAAAAAAGTATATTTTGGTTATCCCTCACTCAGCTTTCTCTAACTTTTTTTTCCCAATTTGGTACGTGTATATAACTATACTATCAGCATAAAGAGGACATGCATTCTATGTGTCATTTTAAGGTAATGCAATCGTGCAATTTTTTGTTGAATATTTTTTAAAACTTGGTCCAGAAATATATTTTGAGTGCTAGAGTAGAAATATGAACTATGAAAATGGCGGTTACCGAACTCGTTAAAGATATATACGTTTTCAAAGATGGGGCTTGCAGCCTTTTTTTTTTTCTGGAAAAATAGTAAATTTGAATGACCAGTTCTTTCAGTAATTTTCAGTCCATATCGGTCGCTTATGTTAGCATATTATAATCAGAAACCATAAAATTCTCGTTTTTATGTGTTGAAGTATGGATTTTCAGAGGTAAAATCACCAAAACAGTACACTCCGATTCTTTTTTTTGCACATTTGGCGATGAAAAGATGAAAAGCGCGTGGGCGGATATGATGCGCACTAATGCACGCGCGCATTACCTTAAGCCTTAATACTTAACAAGATCATCGAATATTGTGCTACATATTGATAATGAGGAATGAAAGTCCCCGGTACAATGAATTATGCTATAACATAGACATCTACGCTCCTATATGGCTAAAATGGTTGGCTGTCCTCTTCATTCAGAAGTATCTCGGAGTCCCGTTTTCCATTCTTGTTGAGCATTTTCAGTTGATAATCTTTGCTAGGTGGAGTCTTCTTTTTCCTGAAAGAAGTAAATGGCCATAAACGTTAGTGTTTGCTACAATTTCAATAATCTTAACTGATCCAGTACTATCCCCGGTTATCATATTCGTTGCCCGCAATACAGCTAAGAAATTCGAAATTAAATCCAAAATCAAGAAGAATAAGTTTGAAATATGTAAAAAGCTGGATCATGAACGAAGTCAAATTTCATCTCCCCAAAATACAAAGTTAATGATAATTTCAAAAATTTTCATGTGAAAATGAATTTCCACTACCAGGGAAAGAGGGTAAAGGTCCTTGGGTAGGACATTCTTGGGTTGACGAAGATGACATTACACATTCGGGTCAAGCAAGACGTACCTTCGTAAAAAGAATATCAACACTGCAATAACTGTCAAGGAGACCACCATGAGTACCAAAACAACAGAAAAAGCAGTCTTGAAAGTACCAGACGATCTACCCGATGATTTCGTATTAATTGTTATCATCTCAGGGTGCATAAAGATGGTACGATTATGAGATATCTTATTGTTATGTCGTATAATTTCATCAGCTACGACGTCAAACCCACCAATACCCTTCCTGCTTGCTTTTTCTATGGCTTCTTGAAGTCTCTTGGAGTCAAAGACATGGAGTTTTCCGTTAATCTTCTTAACTACTGCAACCTCGACATACAAGAAGCCTGGCGGAGAACGAGTGGATGGGTCTTCAACGATGATGATGTCATCGGCAGTAAAATGCAAATTCGTAGATGCGTCACTCTCTCTTTTCGATCTAAAAAAAGAAAAGTAAATATCTAATCAGATTGCGAACCTTTTTATTTGTTGACCATGCAATCCCAAAAATACTGAGACAGTATTAAAAGACTTTGCAATAGAATAATGGCATTTTGTGCCATTCAATCAACATGGTGACTATGAAAATCAACATATAATTATTTACCGTAAGCTATTTTTGTTGCAGTCAGGACAGTGTTCGTTGAGTATCGCTGCCAGAGATTTTTTGAACAAAAGTGGTTGCCACTATCATAAATGAAACAAAACAAAAACGAAAAATCACAGGATTAAAAAAAAGTGTGCATCAGAAACAAGAAACGTTGTTTAACATAAAGCAAAGATAATTCACAGTTCTTCCATTAGAATGCATAAAATGGGTACAACGATTTAGTTTGTTATTTGGACCCTGGGGGGGGGGGGGGGGGGGGGGGGGAGGAGGGGGGCACGGCAGTCAAATAATATAAAGGGAGTTGTCCACATTGTTCACCTGGTCAATGTCACCTTTTAGTAGAACTCCAACGATGCTGTCACCTAGAATGAAAACAAGAACAAAAAAAACAAAAAAAACAGCAATAAACAAGAGGCATGAGAAGAACTTGTACCTAAATCGTGTGCAAATCCCCACCGAAATAACTGATGATCGTGGTGATACTCGTGTTTCTGTAGTTGATATGATGATTTTGTTCCACATTTCTTGATATCATGTTTGCAATATATGTAATGCCTTTTTTATGATCCTTTATCTTACCACTTACTTTTATTGGATTCAAATTACCATACGAAAATGGAAAATGTTTTATGAAAAACTCAAAAATGACATTTTTTACCACTCTTGCTCAAGTACTTACCAATATAGGTTTGGCAAGTCTCGTCAGTAAAATTCCGAGGACATATGCAAATGAAATTATCTTTAGTTTCGGCACATTTTCCATCGTTCTTGCATGGTCTGAGTTGGCAAGGGCTACTCACTTGCTGGTCTTTACCTTCAACAAAATAAAAAGACATGGTCAATCGTTTCTATATTCAATTATCAAATATCTATTATATGGTTAATTGCAGCCAACATGGAATTCGAATATCCTACGTACTTGTCACATGTAGGCTGCAGCACCCACTTTTGCACAGTAGAAAACACAGTGGTAAATTATAAGCGTGATTTATTCCATAGCATGTCATTGTAAAGATTGCATTCGTATAACTAGAATTTACTAACCCTCTTCACACTCCACGACCACAACTTTTGAACTGTCACACCTGTGAAAGTTCAGCCCTCGGTAAAGACAAAACATGATTGAGACCTCGTCTCCTTTGCATTTCACTTCATCAAGCAGTACAGCATCACTGCCTTTGGCAACTAAGGAGGTAGACTTTGCTCTTTGGTAACCAAGGTTACGACATATCACGTTAGCAGCGTTCATATTCCATCCTCTGCTGCATATTGAACCCCATTTATCTTTGTACTGGATTTGTACACGACCTTCATTAAGTCTGTTTCCGCCAAATAACCGAGCACCTTTGGATTATTTGAATAATGATATAATAAAAAAATAAAAAAGTTTTACAAACCATAGATTATTTGCTTACATACCATGTACATACACTGGCAATAGTTCCGAGAATAGCTCAATCTGGAGTTCAATACAATGAATTTAAGTTCTCATGAGATTTATTGGTTTTTTCTCAGTCAGATGCATTTATCCTTTTGATAAGTTGAGATTCGACTCTTTGTTACTTTTTGTAATGAACTGATTAGAATAAGTTAAGGTATACCGTCTGTGCAGTAAAAGTGCTTACTAACCCCCCTCCCCCTCCCTTTCCACCGCCGCCACCCCACCCAACCCAGGAATGTAAAAAGTTACATAATTTAACAAGCTAAGCTAGCAAAAACACTAACCAAAGCATTCGACGCCAGCATCATTTATGTGTTTTCCAGGTGGCAAAGTCTCGATTTTTCCACTAAAACGTTTAAAGCTGCATTGAGAAAGCTTGGTTTCATGTCCATGACATTTTACATCAGATAGCCATATTGGTCCGGTTCCTGGCCCAAAGACGCTACCAGTGAACGCTGTAACAGCTCCTGCAAACCCTAGCTGACGACAAGCTGCAGTTGCATCAAAGATGTCCCAACCTGTTCCATTTATCGTTCCCAAGAAACCAGCGAAAAGTATTTCAACACGTCCTCGATAGGTATCTGATGTTCCATTAAGACGCAATTGTACTTCTATAATAAAAAAAATCGTATGAAAGCTTTTTTCGTTTTCCGTTCAGTAATAAGACCCGAATGAAGTGACGTAAGCAGGAAATATGTGTATAGAGAAGCAGGAACCGTAGGCGGGTGCTTCTCACACTTCTTGAGTGACTTCGGCGCTTCCTAAGTGTTTTATTACTGAATGGAGCACGGAAAAACCTGTTTTATCCGTTTTAATTATGTAGAAAAACAAATATGTTGTAGTTTTCAATGAATGTGTTCTTACAATTCTTTGCAGATTTTGCTGCGCGCGCGGATGGCGTCAGTAACCGTGCTCAGTTGACTAATATAGCACTGGCAGATCTCGATCAATCAGAGCAAGCGTACTATCTAAGCTACATAATAAGACTCAACAAGCCAAAGCAATGGATCGCTAAATTTTGTAATTGTTGTTACAAAAAAGGGGGGTTGTCGCTATCTACAAATACAGTGTACAGAAGGAAAAGATTAAAAAAAAAAATTGTTAGTAGAGTTTCGTTTTTCGAAATCTCCCTCTGTTCTTTAAGTCGAGAATTAATTTGAAATATTAATCACATATTTTTCGAATCTTAGTAAATAATTCCTTTTCCTACCTTTGCTTGTGTGACTGTTACAGACTACGGTAGCATCTTGGTCGTGAAGACACTTGTAATTTCCCCACCCTTTATGAGAACATGTTTGAAGCGAAGTCTCTTTTCCAGAACAGCTAACATCACTAAGCCATACACGTCCAGTTCCTCCACCATGGAGGGCACAACAAAGAGCAGCAAGAGCACCTTCATAGCCTAGCTGACGACATGCCACGTGTGCGTTACTAAGCGTCCAGATATTTCCACACACAGTCCCCCAGCGTCCACGATGATAAACCTCGACTCGGCCAGTTCCATTTATAGAAGAAGACGCTAACCTAATGGCTGAAATCCCCAATATCTTTTTAGTTATTGATATTAGCATGTCATTAAAGAAGACAATTGGTTTGGGATAACACCAGTCCAATTGACAATTTGTCATGCAATTGGCAACCAATTTTAACACTAGCACGAAGCTTTTAATCCATACTGCAAGGTACAGCTTAAAAAATCCGTTTTTCTTCTTCACCAGATTATCGATGCAATGCCATATCTATATGCATAGTTTCTGCCATTTCAAGTAATTTCTATATATATCTGTATTTCAGTTCTCTACTAAGATAGTTAAGTTAAAGACAACATTTTACAGCTCAGGACAATGTACTCACCACTGCTTGTTTCATAAGTCGGAGAGGCATGGCTCGGTTCTAGGGTGCACTCCGCCGATGAAGATATCAAAATGTCATCAAGACCTATGCCACCGTTTCCACTTATTACCCCCTCAAATATCACCTAATATAAATACATAATAATGGGGTTATTTTTGATAATGATATTTTCTAAATTGATAAATTTTACGTCAAAAAGCTTAATGAAAAAATATTACACAGGTTTATTGCGCAATAGGTATAAATGGCCAATATGGTAACACAACTTGGCTCGATTTCTTAATTTCCCCAAGAGATCTAAAAGGGTAGACTACAGACTTTCATGCTTATCTAAAATAATGACGTATATAGAAACGACGACACTGCAAAACTTAAGTGTAAAGAAACCTGCAAAAATTGACTTATGGAAATTTATATCTGAGATCATTCTAGATTTTCAGGAGCGACGTTTTAGAAATAACCATTTCCTGAGTCGCCATGTGACTTAGGATGACACCTCAGTTTTGCAAATTTTCTTGATTTTCATGGGCTACGATTTTTCTCAGATCAGTTGGCTGAGAGAATAGAGACCCTGAACATTTTTTTAAATTTATTTATTTATTTATTTATTTATTTATTTATTTTTATTTATTTATTTATTTATTTATTTATTTTTTTATTTTTTTTTGTCGCTGGCATAAAATTCGACAAACCTGGAAGTTATGTTTCTGCTTTAGAGGTAAAACAGCCCTATTCCAATAACCCATAGCTTTTAAGTCTTTACTCGTTATTTCCCAAACAGGAGTTTCAACAAAGGTTTGGCCATGTCGAGTGAATATCGTAAGACTGAAATCAGAAGAAACCTTAATCCGGATAAAAAAGAAATAAAATGACAAGCAGTTTGCTTGTTTTGGTGTTAGTAACGGGCTGATGAGACGAGCTGATTTTCCACTTGTTTGATCAATAGAATACTCCATGTACATGTATGAACCTGTTAAACAAATACACAAGGTAATATGAGTTCATTATCGGAACATACTGTCAAACATTAATTGATATCATAGAACATTTTCTTGAGAAGCAAATATTTTACGCTGCAATATAGTGTCATGTCTATGTTTCCATTTTACTAACCGCTATCGAAGGAGTAAGTGGTGTGATCGTAATTAACATCGTAAAGATAGAAGTTAGTAAATCCCTTATGTGAAACATCATACTCTAGCCAATCGATGTAGTCCATGTCCGTTTTGTCGCTGATGTAGCCGCATTTGCCATTTGTAAAGCTACAACTACCGCGTGCTCCTAAAAAAAAAAAAAAAAAAAAAAAAGAAAAGAAAAGAAAAGAAAAAAGAAGATAAGAAAATTGTCATCCCATTATTGCAATCAGAACTATTTTAAAACTACTGCAAAATAAAAGTAACGCAGCATACCCCAATTCCTTGGTTGCGCGTTTGGAGGATAAAAACCACAATTTTCACTTCCTTTCGATGTGTTGCTTTTGATGTCATCAATAGCAATATCCCCATCCAACGTAGAGAGCCCTAACCTTGCTGCTTGGATTTCAAACTGCACAAAACATATATATTGTTAGCAAATAATTCAAATATTTTCTGTCAGTTACCTTTGCACTGACTTAAGTTAAGATAAGCCAAGGCCCAATGGAAAATATTCTATCTTAAGGCAGGCGTGAATCCCCAAATAATTAAGTACCAGGAACCTTATTGACATTAAGTAACTTCAAGAAAAAATTCTATATTGCCGTATTCCAAAAGCTGCATGACATTAATGCTGTCTGCGTACGGCTTCCAAATAGGCCTCTTTACCTTCGTATGCAAATTACCCATTTCAGACCACATGACATTCCCTTGAGAAATATTCTTTTGTTGAAATATTTACACATGAAAGAATCAACTCCCAAGAGTGACATCACATGGTCTGAAATGGGCACGAAGGTAAAGAGGTCTATTAAAGCTGACATCTAAATAAATTCTACTGAACAATGAAAAGAATGTAATGAATATAATGAATATAACATTCTGTTACCGAAAACTGATTTGCGTTGACGATTTTGATGGGTATCTGAGCTTTGCTCCATTGTCTGCTTTGGTTTGTATTGTCACTGAACTGGTTTCCCTCTAGTTCCCACACAATAGTGTCCACTTGTGACCGGCCGGGACGTAAAACAACTCTGATAGAATCCACGTGCTTGCCAACTGCATGGTAATAGAATGAAAGACAAGCGAACGTTGTTGGCAAAAAAGGGCTAACCAGTCTAGCTACCGGTTGCAGCTGGTTTGTTCCTGGCTGCATCTGGAGATAATCACCTAAAAAACACCGAAATAATTAAGATCGGTCATTCAAAAGCTCTTAATGTTAAAAATTCTAGAGAAGTTTCTACTAAATTGATTCACTAGTCAATGAACCCGAAAAAAAGTCTAGAAAGTTTTCTATTTTCAATGACATTTCCAGAAGATATTTTAGTTATGAAGAAATATAATTGAATACATACCCAACTCTTTAAGAGCGACTGTAAAAATCGACCAAACATTTCACGATTTCGCTCATATATATATATATATATATATATATATATATATATATATATATATATATATATATATATATATATATATATATATATATATATATATATATATATATATATATTTGATACCCTTAGTATGATTTACATCTTGGTCTTTTTAGTTTTGAAAAAAGAAACTACCTTGTTTTCGAGAAATTTACGTAAATCGATTTCGGCCCTATGAATAGAAGAAATTACCGCCGAGATCACGGAGTTTACTGTAAAAATAAGCGCATTCTGCAGCTAAACCACTTAGAATTTTTCTTTTTTCGCAGATCTTTTAAAAATGTTCTCTAAATAGTCTTGGCCAGCAAATAAACTTGATAATATTGAGATGATAACTAGCGGAAAGCTAGTGTGAGCTGCGTCGGGGTTTCTAATGAAACAGTATGGCTAAAAAGTTGAATTTTACACCGTAAAAAAATAAGAGAGATCACTTACTGACGTTTCGGACGTTAGTCCTTCGTTGGAGTAAAAAAAAAGGGGCTAATATTGATAATATTGACTTCGATTGCCTGGATACATCATTCATTTCAGATAGCCGCCAGAATTAGCCGCCCAAAGATTCAAACGCGGTCATGACCTTATTCGATGGGGAATTGTGTGCGATATGCAGTGTGAAGGTATAAGGGGACCTTTAAGATTGATGTTCGCTAAATACCTCGTGACGTACAAACTGCTCATCTAAAAGGGGACGTGAGTTTTATAATCTTCGACCGCACGTTTTCAAAAAGTTCCCGCTGGAACACTCGAATCGTTATGACTTGCAAACAATTCACATAATGGTAAAGAGCATAGATTGATTTCAAAAACGGTATTTTGATGAACGCTTTGGCTACGAAACTGAATATTTATTGACCACTTTGGCGCATAAATGATTATACAAGTTCATTACAGACCAGCAGAATGGTATACGAATAGTCAGGATTGAATGCAAAACAAACAAGCATTCACACCGGCAAGCGGTTTCTTTTCTTTTCTTTCTTTCTTTCTTTTTTTTCTTTTTCACTTTTTAATTTCATTTAAATTGGTTCTCAACCTTTATAAAATTCAATTTAACAATTAAGCTACCTAGCAACATAACAATATTGAAATATTATTAATATTGCTTTTTGAATGTAACTTGTCCGGGAAGTCTTTTTATTAACGCGGTGTCCTTACCTTCACCAAAAGTGTGGTCATATTTTGGCTGGTAATACTTCGCAGACGAAGAGGCTTGTCTTCTAGTCCATGTTAGTTCTCTATTTGCACCAGTCGTGGTTTTAAACGAACATAGATCGTTTTCAAAGTCGCAAGAATACTCTAACATGAGAAATTAAATATTTGTTTTAACGTTAAAGATCATGGTCGCAAGACGGTACAAAATAGCAGCAACATAAATGGAATTACAGTAACATTCAGTTTACAAAATAGTCAAACCTGCTAAATATTACACCAAAAATCCTCGACGAAAGCAGATTTAGCCTAAAATTTATGATTCTATTCCACGTAAACAAGCCGTGACATCATAATGAAATAGAGCAATTGCATTCACCTTTATCACTTAAACACGTAACGCCAGCGTCTTCGTAATGATCGCAATTATGTTTTCCCCATCCGGCATGTTTACAAAGGCTAAGCTCCTTTTCTTCTCCATTGCAGCTCACGTCGTCCATCCATATATGCGTGCCAGAAACAAAACCAAATTTAGAAAGTGGATGCGCCTCCAGTGCACCTTTACACAGTGATGACAAAAAAATAGTAAGTGGGTTCAGTTTAATTAGTTTTTGTTTTTGTTTTTGTTTATTTTTTTGCTTTCGCTAATTTTGTTGTTGAGTGGGTTCTTTGCATCATCAACATTCAGTTAAATTAGATATTTTTGTTTTCGCTGTTGTTGTGGCAGTTGTCGTACGTTTTTGTTATTCTTACTTTTATTCCTAAGGATGTGAGTTTCGATAATAGACCTTTTTACCAATTCTATTGTTTTAAGTAACACATTATTGTATGCTGATGGGGCAATTTTCTAAAAATGTATATCTTGCACAGCTGTCAGGGGTCCTTTATATATATTTTTCAACTTTGACGATTTGACGTTATCCAATGAGAAACACATATAAAAAAATCGAATATGCTGGTAGCTGGAACAAAATGTGAAACACCAAAGCAGAAACTATGATAATTTGAGAAAGCAACCCCGCCACGCTATGCTTTATAAATTTCTACGTTTCCCCCTTGGCATTCATGATTTAAGGAGGCTGCGATACATATGATATCTGATTACGTATATCATCACGCAATGTAAAACACAACAAAAAATAAATAAATAAATAAATAAATACAAGCAATCCTCATAAAATAACTAAAACAAGTTAAATGGCACCTACGCTGGTACTGAACGAAATAAACCAACGAATCAAAAATATTAAGAAACACGAAACAATTTATATCGGCTGTAGCATTGTGAAAATTATAGAAAATATATAGATTCAAACTTATTCATTAGATTATTTCATAATTCATTACTTGCAAGACACAAATTAAATATATACATATACAAACCTAGAAATCCCAGCATCCTACAAACGACTTTTGCATCGTTAAGATCCCAATGATCATCACAAATAGTACCCCAAGAATCTTTATGGTACACCTCCACGCGACCAGAATAATCGTTGCTACTGCCAACCAAACGAACCTTCATTGTATCTGATGTAGGAAAAATTGGATGAGCAAACCCAAAAACAAGAACAATTCTTCAAAGGAAAACTTCAAAGGAAACTGAATAAAAACGATAGCTTTAAAGCGATAATATTAGTGTTGGTATTCAGTAGTGTTGATAAAAATTGTAATAATTACGATGTGAAGGTGGTGGTACTGTTGATTTTGAAAGTGATGATATTAATATATATTGTGATGATGGTGATGCCAACATATGCTAAGGATCAGAAGAATTACGATAGAAATGAAGATGTTGAGGTTGATTTTTATAGTTATGTCAATGGCCGCATAACGAGTATGGTTATCACAAAGCATTTAACAGGGCATTGGAAATATGATGATCATGAGGATAAGGATCATGATGATAATAATCAAGTATGTGTACCTGGTCCATTGCCACAATATCGTAATTTGCAATCTGGTGGTTTTTGAAGCTCGTAGACATAAAAGCCAGAGCAATTCTTGACTTGAATGAAAGTTGACCATTTACAGCAATCGCCAAGAAAACTAAAACATACTTTTCTTGTAACAATTCCTTCCTCGACCATTGGGTGATCTAGAAAAGGATGTAGGATGATGAGAAAATGACAGAAAAACTGAAAAAAATATTTTGCATTCAATCTTGTTTCTGGTAAAATATAATTGCAAACTCAAGCCACATCTGAAATGTATATGTGATCGTACCATACTGAATGGGCTCAGAAAACATTCTGAGCCCCAGATGGGAATCGAACCCACGACCCCGCCACATCTGTTGTTAAGAATTGAGGAACTCAACGTGGTGTGTAACTTGTTTAATTAGCAAGTAATTTAATTAGTTACTACGTTTCTTATTAATCTTTATGGAGAAGCATTTACGAGTTTATCGTTGCAAATTTATAGTTGAATTTGGTATTCTAATTTTAAAATATTCTCATTTTTTTTTCATGTGTAAGAGTTTCTTAGTATTCTTTTTGAGATTATGTAGGAAAACTAAAATAAATTTCTTAAAAATTACCTCCATTTAGCCATCCCGGAGCTTTTGTACGGCACTTGCCTTCAGGAACACAAGTAGAGGGCATGCGATCGCCGGCAAGGCCCGTGAAGCGATGCCACTGACCAGGAAATATATCACTGTCTCTGTCACACTGATCTTCTTGTCCAGCGAAAGTCTTGGCTCTGTCACCACTGTTTAGCACCTTATATCTTTTGCATTCGTCACCAAAGCCACCTAGTTTGTGTTACAGCGGATGTAAATAAGACAAAACAACAACAAAGACAATAATTAAGCTTTATATAAGCTGCTTCAGATATCTTCTTTTCCTGGTTATGAGAAAAATGTCATCAGTTCTTACCATTTGAGCAAATAGCCCAGGAATCCTTAGAATGGTCACAACTGTGGCGTCCCCATGGATTCTTATGGCACTGCAGTAAGTTACTTTCGCCTCCTGTGCATCTTATGTTGTCAAGCCAGATTAACACAACACCTTGAGTTATGTTTGACAACGTGATAGCACGACCAAGGCCTGAGTACCCTAACATCTTACAAACTACCGTTGCATCCTCGTCGCTCCACATATTGTTACAAATGGTACCCCACTGTCCATTGTGAAATACTTCGACACGACCTTGAAGAGGATTTGGACCATCGACTAATCGCACGTCACCTTCAAGGACTGAGAAAAAAGTGCAATAAACACAGATATTCAAATTGACTGAGGCTAGCATCTCAAATGACAAGTTTGACAATAGGTGATTTTAGTCTCATTGATTTTAATTTTTGGCTGAAGTATTTTTTCTGGCAACGATTCAAGTAATCAAATTTTCTTACAACCTTTTCTTACAGAAGCCAAGGCATACAACAGAGTTATACCATTTCAAAGGTTTAAGATGTTTTCATCAACAATTCATTAAGATTTATTAAAAAGACATCATGTTGCTTACCATTAATTTTGGATTGTGGCGTCGCTGTGCTTGGCGTCATGTTGCACGTTTTGTTGGACACGGTAATGGTGTCTATGGCAATATCTCCTCTTTCGAAATTTACACGGACTCCTTCAAATATAACCTGTATAGCAGCCAAGGAAACCTTAGCAAAATAATACATTTTTCCTTTGACACACATTTAAATGTAATCATCTTACCTTTAATGCCTCATTGTCAGTACCATTGATTGGTACTTGTCCTTGAATCCACGAGCTTCCTTGTTCTCCACTCAATGTCCATATATTTACAATAGATTGAGAAGTTTCTCTCTTACTGTACACATTGAGCCATCCAATATCACTACCCCTCATATGGTAATAGAACGAGATGCACTTGGTATTTGCTGGAAGCACAGGGCTTATGAGTTCTGCTCTTGCTCCTGTATCGCCGGTTGAAACCTCGGTATACATATAGTAACCTAGAAGACAGAAAATTAGTGTAACACACTGTATATTCACCAATAGGTATTCATTCTTTCGTGAGACATATAGTTCTTGGTGTACATTTAATTTATCCTTTGATCTCTTCCTCCTTACTTCGCTCACTCCTCCATTTTCCCCTGACGAATTCTAACAAACTATTAACGTCCCAACCAACCTACACATCGACTCACTTACCCATAGAACCCACCGACCACCAACACACCGACAAACTGACACACCAACATACCGACCCACCAATCTACCAACCTACCTTTTCCGCTTTGGTCATTACGTGGCCCTGTGCCTGATGAAGGTGTCGGTCCTCTCTTCCTTGTCCAATCAAATTCACTGTTTGTTCGGTCTCCATTCTGATATCCACATGTGTCGTACTCGAAGGTACATTCTCCGTTTGAAGTAGACGTCGTTTTGTGATCTAAATATACCCAAAAATGTTTTACTTTATTTTACAAACATTCAACACTTACCACTGAATATAAATCTTCACATAATTTTTACCTAGTTGACAGACGACTCCAGCATCTTCGTAATGATCGCAGTTATTGTTGCCCCATCCACCGTTACTACATTGTGCTAACGAAGTCTCATTTCCCTTACAGTTCACGTCATCCAGCCATATTGTACCAATTCCTCTTCCATAGATAGGAGATTTGGTAGTCTTTATAGCTCCAGGGAAGCCAAGCATTTTACACACAACACTAGCATCAGCCATGTCCCATAAGTCATCACAAACCGTACCCCAAACGCCGTTGTGAAACACCTCGACACGACCTTCATAGTTCGTTTGCCCATTGACAAGACGAACTGAACTGTCTACATAGATAGAAAATTTAATAAAGAAATTAAATAATGATCTTAATGGGTATTCGGGTAAGTATCAATTATTTGGAACTGATTCGATCATATTTGCATGGAACTTGCGCATTTATTATTATTATTATTATTATTATTATTATTGAATAACAATGATAATGAATAATAATAATTCATTATCATTGTTATTCAACGCCGGTAGTCCGTCCAGTTAAAGTTCAACTGCTATCAATTGAAGCAGACGGTGCACACCTTACCCCCTCTCTCCATCAGACGTCCTTTTTTAAGTAATAGATACAATATGAGCGGGAGACGTTTATGGGCATTTAAGATGGTTAGCTGGGGTGTTTTGCCAAAAAAATGAATTCCAAATAAAGATGATTTTGGCCGAGAAAATCCAAGTTAAACGTGTTTGCAAAACAGGACGAATCTCTTGCCGATTTAAAAACTCCCTTACGGTACGGTCATGATTTCTTCTGTAAATTTCTCATGAATTCATAAGTTTTAGTAGTGGATTAATAATGAATTAGATAGAAGTCGAAACAGACATGGAAATTATGTTGATCAAACCGGGAACCTCATGCTTACAGTCCGTCCTCGTTGAGATGCGCCAATCTGGGTTGATTAGCCACAACATCAGCTTTTTTTCATAAACCATCTAACTTATTGGAAAAGATGATAGGTTCATATAACGTGCGCAAAGCAATACCCTCTTATACCTGGTATTTGTGTAGTTATGATAGTAGGGCCAGATGAAGGGCTTGGGTTTGTCGTTTGAGGGAAACAAGATGCACTAAAAGCAGAAACGTCGTCAATTGCGATGCCACCAAATCTCCCTCCATTCACAGCCTCGAAAACAACCTATAAACAATAACAACATGTTAATTAAGGCAAAGTAAGGGTTTTCTTAGTAGGGTTCCCTTAGAAGAGGGATATGATATTGCAATTTCTTTGTCGCACTGTAGCCAAACCCTATCTTTACGTAGTTGTAGCTACTTTATTTATGATAGGTTGAAAAAATGGGAAAGAATTGGAAGCCAATTTATTTTTACGCATAATACTTACTTTGAAGGCTCCTTTTAAAGCACCTCGCGATCCACCAAGGCCAAGTTGTGATTTGTACCATCGGTTACCTTGGTTACCAGATATTTGTTGCAAGCGTGTGTAGCTCCCTTGCAGTTTCACGTACACGTTGAGTGTACCGATTTGTGACCCAAACATGTAATAATAAAAGCGAATACAGGAAATATTGTAGAGAGGTGGACTAACAAGACGAGCCTTGCTTCCTTGTGTTGGCCCTTCCGCTTGCATGTATTTACCTAGTGGCGGCGAACCGAATTAAAAAAAAAAAAAAAAAAACAACAATTAAATATTTAATTATACTTTACATTAAAATACATTAAAGTTTATGTGTTAAGATCATATAGAGATTCATCTTACGTCCCTAACTCTATAGACCAATTCACGGTTTTTGGCGGCAATTTTGAATTGTGGCAAACCCGGCCAAATATTTAGAAATCTGGATTACTTTGACTTCCCATAACTCTGCTCAGTTTTGTATGATTTTCAGAATTTAAACTTTTTTATGAATATAATTTGATTGTATTTTTTATGAGCTTTAATAAAATGGGTATTGAAAAGATACAAATTGAGATAATAAGATTTTTGTTTTCATAATAAAACGAACGGCACGTGAGTCATGGAAATTATACAAAAAAGAGTAACGCGTAAATTGTAGTCAAAATACTTACATTGATCTTATTTTCAGTTCAACTGCTGCTGTAAATGCCTCCAGCTTATTGAAGTTTGAATTTCGAAAACCGACAAAACTGAGTAGAGTTAATGAAAGTCAAAGTGATTCAGATTTCTATGTATTTTGCCGGGTTTGCCCCAATTTCAAGATGGCCGCCGAAAACCGTGAATATACCTCATCGGCTTGGGTGTAATGTTGTCCCATTTCAGACCATGTGTCATTCCCCAGAGTATCATTTCTTTGTTGAACGATTGCGCATGAGAAGATACGGCATGAATATGGATACAACTCAAACAAAGAATCTTATTCTCAAGAGAATGACACGTGGTCTGAAATAGGACATCATTACCCCAAACCGATGAGGTCTATTGGTCTACAGCTTGCTGTCTACCAAGCTTAATTTAGGGTAAAGAAGTAAATAATTTGAATTTTGTTCGTAAATAGCTGAACGGAATGTTTATAAACATTGTTATTGTGATTTTAATGCGCCAACAATTTTAATTATTTCAGGTTTTCAATTTAAATAACAATAAACAAATTTCGTCATCGTAAGCCCACCCATTAAGAGCTACTTACCAAGACTCGTTGTATGATCTTTCATATGGCCTGATGTACTTGTTAATGACTCTGAATTGATTCTTTGCCAGTCAAAGTCATCATCGTTCATGTTTTGGTAACTACATAAACCGTCATCAAAAGTGCAGTTACCACTTCCTGGCAATAAAGAAAGGGTTTTGTGTTCAATAAAGTTATATAAAATATACTACGAATATTCCTTCTCAATTCATCAGATTAACGACTGAACAACGACAACGACAACAACAACAACAATAGCAGCAGTAGCAATAGCAACAACAGCCATAACACGCAATCTAAACTAAACATTACCTTTAGTAATAATGTCTTTTGGTTTTGCAGTTCTGGGACTAAAAGAACATTGGTCTGTTGTGATGTTGACGTCATCAATAGCAACACTTGCTTTTTTTTTCGCTCCAACTACTGCGTGGAAGTAGATCTAAAACATACAGTTATAGTGTCAAATGGTCGACGGCACAAATCATCGAGGACTAGTCCCGATTCATGTTGGTATATAAGGAGCATTTGGTCCCCATGGAACGTGTTCGTATTAGTTAACTTGAGCAATGACATTAACAACTCTTTATTTGCAACCGAATATTTTAAATAAAGAAAATATTAAACAAGATTATTATGAATTTTAGGGCAATTCAAAAATAACATTGAAAAGCTAGAAATGCCCGGGATCCTGATTTTAAGAATAATTAAAGCTAAGTTTCCATCGAAGCTAGTTATATAATTTTTCTACCTCCAATACTGACATGTTGGTACTGAGATCTTTGGTTTGACACGAGTAGTACGTGAAACTTACTAAACCAAAAATTGGTTTCCCTGTCCTACCTGTACTGTTTGGCTATCATTTGTCTTGACAGGTATCGTGGCGACTTTCCAAGCATTAGTCTGGTTTCCAGACAGCGACCATACTTTAGTAGGAGCATTCTTCCCTGACTTGACAAGTACCTCAAGACCACCGATATCATTACCGTACATGAAATAGTAGAACTTAACGCATGAAACGTTATTATAAACAGGACTGACAAGACGAGCGAGATTGCCGGCTTTAGCACTATCTTGCCTTGGCTTGGTGTACATGAAGAATCCTATATAAAATATAAATAGAGGAAATTAGTTAACAATTAAGCTAACAGTCAGTCATATATTTTGCATTTTCTCTTATCTAACAGGTCCAAACCTTTCCCTGTCATATCTGTCGTAGGCCCACGCACAACTGCTGGATAGGATACCCTCTTGGTTTCCACTATCTTAAAATTTGTCGCTGTAAAAATAAAATAATAGCAAAAATATTACAGGCTTTAAGTTCAGAGAGTCAAAAATCCGTGGGCAAAGAAAAAGCGTCGGATAATGATAAAATCTGCAATCTGCAATAGGAACAGCCAGAATGATTTTTTTTTGTTAATATAATTTTGAGTTTGAGGAAAAAATTAAAAATCAAGATAATAAGAAAGTGTTCGTCAAGAAGCGTTATAGTCCCTTTCACAGTTCCCTGCGGCATCTTAAAATATATCCGCGCCTTTGCTTCGAAGCGAGACGAACAGTGAGCTTGCAATGATAAATGATACTGACCTTTTTAACACCTATTATTCATACGTCACCGTTCGTCTCACTTCGATGCAAAGGCATTGCTATACTTTTCAAGATGACGAAGGGAACTGTAAAATGGACTATTATTCCAGCTGATCATAATCTGAGAAAAACTATTAGCCAATGAGAGTCGAGAAAATTTGCAAAACTGAGTTGACATCCTTAGCTTCCCAGTGACATGCGAATCAGTTATTTCTTTATTTCATGAATGGAAACGGTTTCCCAGAGCCTTTTCAAAAGCCAGTCCCACCGACTTGATCAAAAACTCTGCGACTAAAAAATAGTGACGGTAACTCCACTACACCTCCCATACTACTTAAACGATGGAAATAAGATCTACGTATACGAATCCTGCTGAACATACGAACTGCATGCCCGAAGATCATCGTAAATTATAAATATATTAGCTTATATACGCACTACGCAAGCTTATATCGCTTATTTGACATACAAAAACCAAGGTGATATCGTGTAGAGGTTGTAGTCCGGAATCTTGTGACTGTTTCTCCAGCATTTTTTAGTCGTATCCAGTCGAAGTCATCTGTGCCAGATTGATCATTAAGAAATCCGCAAAAGCCATTGTCAAATGAGCAGAAAGTTGATGGTCTTACTGCAAAGAAAAAATATATGAAAAGATTTATTCAAATACATATGGCCTATTCCATGCATCTTAATAGGTTGGTAATAGAGTAATAGTTGGGCAATATCGATTGAATGTGGAAAACCATTGAAGTAACTGATGTTTTGACTTTTGTATGTACAAGTTACTAAAAGACTTCTTGGCAAAGAGGCTTGATTGAAGACTACACATGTACACATCCCAATTCTTGTTATTTATTTGTTGGTTGATATATTTAGATGAGTATGAGACAAGTACGTTTTAACCATGTTGGGTCTTAGGATAAGCAATGGAGGGGGAGGGGGGAGGGAGAGATCGTTCCCTCGCCAAGTTTAACGCTGCATAACCTTTTTCAGTATACCCAACCATTGCCAGTAGTCATCATAGGTCTTGACTTTAAGTGAAAGTCATCTTATATTTATATAATGCAATTTGATCATTGCAGTTTTCTTGATAATCGTTTTGATTGCTTTATTAACTAACATTTGTTTTGAAGAAAACAATCAATTATCTCCCTATTTTGTCACTCCGCTAGTCTAGTTTATAAGATGCTTTATTTATCCCCGACCCCCTTACCTTTAGCAAAACAACAGCTTCCATAAAGTAATAGCAGACAAAAAGGCAATATCTTCATATCAGTTATCTGTGGAAAAAGGATCGTCAATGCTTATGATCATGAGGTCTATTTTTTGTTCTTGAAGGAGAAAATGACTATTAAACGATCAGATTACCCAGCATATTAAGCACTCTTGATCTGAGGTCAAGAAGCAAACTACAATCACTGAAAATTAAATCTCAAGGAAACACTTTATTTTTATATTATGCTTCATCTAGAAAAATGATTTGTCGTCAAACAAATTAACGCAGGCACTTTCAAAATGTAAAGTACTGGAACTTACTTTTGCAACCTAATGTTCGTAATGACAGCCACAGATTATTGATATCATGTAGAGAGCATATTTTTTGTGACAACTACTACCTATTAGAGTGAAATCACTGAACCCATGAAATAGATATTATACTAATACACATTAATAAACCCTAATTCCATTGTTTTTTTTTGTTTTGTTTTGTTTTTTCGTGTGTGTGTGTCTATTTAACTATTACACTTTAACAGGCAATTTTTATTTCACGGGTTTAGTGACTTCACTCTAATTTCAAACCTTTTTAGTGTGTTGCTTCAGTTAAACTTCATCGGCTCTCTGAACTCGATATCCTTTTACGTCTTTGACTGACCTTCTAGAATTAGCGTAAGCTAGCTGTATAGCTTAGAAATGTAATAAACTAAGAACTAAGAGATATATTGGACAGTAAAACGAAAAAAAGTTACCAAAAACAAGCTCTTTCCACTATAAAACATTTTTCTAAAGCAGAAAAAGATCCACTTATTAGCCTTCAAAGATAATGTTTAGAACAGAAGAAAATATATGTTCACTTTGAACTCGAAGGAGCATAATTCTGTCACAACAACATCTGTTTTAAAATGACGTTTATAATTTCATGCTTTCTTCATTCGATGACTTTGATAACATTATTGAAAAATGAATACTTTTGAGTACCGTAAATAGAATTGTACCTTGGTTCGAATCTTTTGGTTCAAAACAATACTATGTTAAGACTAAGGCTTTGTATTGTTACTCATTTCGTAGTGATCGAGTAACAACTTCAGATACGGGTAATTTACTTAGTCTCACTTCTGCGAAGATCGCTTATGGAGCGAATTTCGACTGAGCTGAAAACGCGATGCAACATAAAGTATCCCGTTTACAAAAGCACCATAACTACTTTTTTATGAATTAAAAGAAAAGTCAGAAGCCACTTTCTGCGTATACAAAAGCCTTCAAGGACCCTCAACCTACCTTAGTCGTTGTCACTGCAGCGATGTGTTTTCTATACGATGCTAACTCGTGAATACACTCTCTTCAACTCACCGGCACACTAAATAAAAGACTGTGCCCAGATATATATCTCCCTTTA
Source organism: Anthopleura sola (assembly GCA_023349425.1). Lineage (NCBI taxonomy): Eukaryota > Metazoa > Cnidaria > Anthozoa > Actiniaria > Actiniidae > Anthopleura > Anthopleura sola. The sequence goes on along the minus strand of JALHLI010000007.1, from coordinate 3,044,407 downwards.
TATTGTAGTAAACCCCTTGCGCCACTTCGGAATGCAGCTCAATTTGGAGGACAAAACAATAGGTTTCCAATTCTCACGATGTTGAAATTCTTTTGTTTTGTACTCCAAATTAAGCTGCTTGGGCGTCACGTGTATGCAAGGTGTTTATATGCACCAAGCATAATACGAGCATAATTGTAATAAAATCTTATATTTCAAGTATTTAGTATTCCGGAAATAGAGTCATCTGTAGGTGATCTAGTGGCTGGAACTTTATATAACACTCTGAATAGAGCGCGTCAACAATGTAAGGTCAAACGCGAATTGCCATTCTCCATAGTGATTAGCTTCGCGTCAAAGAAAGTCATGAAATTACATGAAATTAAATGTTCAACAATAGAATTTACACTATGTATTACCTGCTTTTAACTGTTAGTTACTGATTATCTGTTCATGGCGTATACCCCGGCCTAGTCAAAGCGTCCGTTTGACAATTTTTTAACTCGAGTTTTCTCGGCTGATTTACCACCCGACATAACCTGTGCTAGTTTGGAGCTTTAACGTTTATGGGCTAAATTTCAACTAACTGTGAGAGTTTTTCCTACTCTTATCATCCTTCCAATATACCATTGGGGAATCCGGTGACAAAATGTGAATATCACCCTCTTACCTCTCATTCGTTTTATCGTCTGATTCCCTTTCCTGGGGAAGATCCAGCCAAAAATATAAGGAGAAGCTCGACTGAATGTTGCGAATGACATTGCAGAACTTGGAAAGATATTTAAAAATGTGCTTTCTGTTCCACTTCAAGAAACAAAGCTGAAGGGGGGAGGGGCTGCAGCCCCCCTTTGCCCCTCCCTGGAATTGCCCCTGCTTTCCCATAATTAGCTCTCCTATCCTTCCCTTTCCGTTTCCTCTTGTCCTCTGCTCTCCTAACTTTTGACGTATACTTTGATATATTAT